>CM048048.1:20947500-21625000 GCA_026259375.1 Verasper variegatus
TGAAGGGAAATACATTCAACATGTTTGTTAAACCTCGAGCATGAAGACGATTTGTTTGAGGGGGAAAAACACTGACTGTAAACATGCGTTTTGTTTATTTATGTGCAAACCTCACAAGGAGTCAGGAGATATCTTCCTTTAAAAACCAGCTAAAGAGAAGTCTGCGTCATCCTCCTGCAAGTTGGCCGACATGATGAACACAACACAAGGCTGAATGGGTGAAGTTGAACTAAAACAGCAAGTTTGTCTTCTGGCTTCTAACAGCTTTATCAGAACCCACTGTGGAGTCTGCGTGCTCGTGACGTACAGCTGCGAGTGCGTCCTGCAGTTTACCTGTTTATTTATACACTTAACCTTAATCCAGAACCCTTCACTGCTGCGAGTGCAGACACACACTCTCCATACTGAAGTGCTGCTGGAGAGGAGGCAGCTGGGGAAAGGGCCAAGTCGGGTTTTCATCTTCCCCTTGTACCTGCTGCACACTAGAGGAGTTTTACATTTAAAAAATGTGGGAGACCACAGACGAAATGAAGTGATTTTTCATATTTTAGGCATGAGAACGAAGGGACTGGACGATCCAGTGGAGACGCAGGACACATGTCTGAGTCCAGAGACTTGGGAACTCACAGAAACTGCTGTGATGAAACAGGACTTCAGAATAAAAACAAACATGGAGGCGGACTGCCGCTGTCTAATATTTTCAACATACAATTTGTAGAGTTGATGTCTTTTATAGCCCAGGGGACATAAGAGACAACTGTGGGACAGGCCGACACTGAACACACACAAGTAGCTTGTAGAATACAGGCATCGCTAATACTGTCCATACTCGACCTGTGTTCCAGAACAATGGCACACACACACACACACACTGTACTGTACATGTACACACATACACACAGCTGCATCAGCGAGCACCAATTACCACAGCTGTGACCTCACACGTCCGGGTCAGCGATTCCCACCAAATGGACAAAAAGAAACTTGTCCTGGAATCTCGGCCGCCAATTACTCCGCAGCGAGCTCCCCAGGCGGACAATGCTGCAGGTGAGAAGTTGGACGGGGCTTTGTCACAGCCCGGCCGAATCACAGAGGAGCCCTGTGGCAGCGCCTGGACCGGCTGCAAGTCCGCTCAGACATGCACTGAACTTCATCAACAACATTTTACAAATTGAAACCTTACTTTTTACGTTTTGTCTTTGCTTAGAAACAGTAAAATCACACATTGATGTGACGTTTACTTGTATTTGTGTATTATTACATTAGATTATCGTGTTGATCCTTTTACTTGAAAGACTTTAACATATACAGGATTTGAAACTTTAATGTAGCAGCCAACAAAAACACACTCGCTGTGTGTGTGTGTTGTGATCCAAGCTTCTCTCTCTTCTTTGTTTTGGTTGCAGCTTTGCTCTTTCTACTTGGAGGGAAATCTTTCTGAGAAAACAAACCTCTGTAAACACATCTGTCACCTGAGCTGACGAACACAAGATACCACAACTACAATTTGTTTTTACAGGGGAAAAAGAAAGACGTTTGACTTGCATGATAACATGTTTTCTATCTGACACTCCTTTAATTCAGCTCTGGTCAAGCAGATGTAGCTGAACCCTTCCTATAAAAGGCTGAAAGATTCACTTCAAGGTTAAAAGAAACAAACAGGGATATTCGGGTTTTGTTGTTATTACAAACATTACAAAAGGTCACTGTTCATGACCTACAGATGCCACTTGTGGGAATAACTAAGGTCTTTTTAACCACATCAATAGACAAGCAGTGTTGTTTTACTGGTAAAACATGCCAGATGTTTTTTTTAATGAAGATCTACGAAATATTCTCTGAGAAATAAAAGGAAAATGTTGAAAAGTTTAAAGAATTGGGGGGAAAAACCTTGCATCTGTCCCCTGATCAATACAACATCCTGTCACCAAGTTTCATGGAAATCTGTCCTGGAGTCCTTCTGTAATCAAACAAACGCACAAACCAACTGAAGCCCACACAATCTATTGATCTCTAACTGCACATATCAAGCTTAATAATAAGATTCACATAGATAATAGATGCAGAAACAACATCATCGATCCTTGTCTCTTGACAACCTCAAAGCTTCTAATGAATGCAGTCGTTAAGCAGCTCGAACAACTTGCAGAAAGTCACGGAGAGGTGAAGCCAGGGAGCAGAGGAGCAGAGATACTGTGGAGTGCTGTCTTAAGGAAACAGTACAGTGGTATGTGTTGCAGAAAAAAGGCTAAGGTCAACAACAGAGCCCTGCATTGATTCCACATATGTGATAAGGTCAAAAATTATCATGGGACCTTTGCCACTGGGTATTTTCCAGTCATTCTGCTTCTCATAATCTGTGGGAAACTTGTCTGCTGTTCACAGTTCAATGACCACTCATCTCTGCAGCAATTACAGTGCCCTCCCTGCGCCCCGACGGTTCAATGCCACGTACAAATGATCTAATGTGATTCCGTTCTCCCATCGCTACGAGCACCATGGGTGTTTTAAACCGCGGCGCAGGACGATTATATTCACATCTAATTGATCGAATGGGCTAATAATGAGTCGTAAAAAGAGGATTTCTCATTAAGACGTGTTTTGATGCACAAACAGCTCCCAGAGGAACTGAGGGTTTTCAATGGTTTATTGCTTTTTTTGGAAACAAACACAGTGAAACATGTATAAGTGATTACAGATAAATACCGACATTAAAACAGCCGGTACAGGTCCAGTGTGTTGTAGGACATGTTAACAGGGAACCTTTTTACGATGGCCCGCAAATGCAAACAACCCTCAATTGATGAAACCCACGGGGGCCATGCGAGGATGACTTAGTGGGTCAAATGCAGCCTGCAGATAGTAAGAGAGATGAACTAATGTGCTCACACACTCACACACACACTCACACACACACACACACCACCGCGCGGCACATACACAAAGTGGAAACAGACGGCTCTAAAAATAAACCATCTAAAATATTTAACTCACTGACCCAGAAAACAACGTCAGCGTAATCAGTAAGTTTGCACAAGCAGAGGAGACCACGGCGACGGAGCCATGATATCATTAAGCCTGATGGGTCATAACGGCTGATAAAATGTGAGCTTTCCTTCAGCTGCCCCGGGACAATTCAGCACATGCAAATAAAACCTGCCTGTATTTGACGCTTATTCAATTACAGGAGGCTGATAAAGTGGAATAAAAGAGGGATTTAATCAGAATATTTGATCTGATATGATCTTAAAGGGGATTGAGTGTTGTACTGCCATGAAATTGGGGGACTTATGAGTTTCAGATTAATAAAAACAAGGGTAAACATTGAAGCAGCACAAGTCGAGATTGATTTTAGTGCTTTGTTTGGGTGCATGAACAGAAGTGGAGCCTACATCTCCCATAAGGCAACCAACCGTCAAGTGTAGTGGCTTACTGACCTATATCATATTTCTTATGCACTGTATGATTAATATGACGATAAATACAAATTATTACTTTGTTTTCTTTATGCAGCCGATATATTTCAAACATGTTCCATTCTAATATTCCCAGAATACAAGAATTTAACTTTGAGATCCCAACATTATGAGTTGAATGCCATCCACCAGAAAAATAATAATCCATCCTTCTATCCATCCATCCATTACCTGGACATCTTATCCTCGCAGGGGGAGCTGGAGCCGACCCAGACAGAAAGAACCCCGGCCGGGATTCAAACCAGGAACCCTCTTGCTGTGTGGCGACAGTAAAAGCCCAGGTTTCTTGATGCTTCTGGGTTCAGTTCCCCTTGAAGCCTTGAAAAAGAAAACAACAACTTTAATCTCACTGATGAAGTCATTAGAAGACTGAGGCAATATCCACACGACTACGTTTTAAAAACTCATCACGTCTGTTTCTGCTTTGTAGTATGGACGGGCAAAGACCGAGGCTTATTTGGAAACGAGCCGTCACCCACACTCTCCGGACAGAGACTGCTTTAGTTTTAAAAATGCTGTTTTAAGGCTTAAACGTAGTTGTTTGTTCGCAGAAAAAAAATCAAATGAAGTGACACTTGAAGCTGTGACCCCAGACATGCCCTTCTCGGGCTGGTCAGGTTGACGAAGAGGACACGATGATTGGCATGGCCCCCTGTTCTGGTTGTATAGCTAAACAGCCATGTCCATATTCAGCAATGATACTGGCCTCTAACCCCTGCTCCAGACGCCATTACCATTTTAGAGTCACACCGAACGTCCGGGCTGGTGCACAACACTATCAATATTAATGTTCTGTGACTGAGGCGGCTTTGGAAGAACTTTCTCCCACATCAATATTGATGGTGTTGCCATACATTGGAGTCGGGGCCCTCTTTAAGGATTTATGAGAGGAACACTGGTGGGGGGTGGTGTCCTTATGAGAAGGGGCCCTATGCCATTTTTGGTCGGCACCTCAATGATGTACATTTTCCTGCCGTTCAGGGCAATTTCCGTGGGAGAGGGGGTGATTCCAGCCCACGCCTGATGAGATCTGAGTGGAGAGGGGCTGTGTGCAGACAGATCCAATTCCCCCGCAATGCTTTGCTGGAGATGATAGTTATGGAAAAATGAACGTTTCATTTCAGGGGATCTGGGAATGCTAAATGGGCGTCTGTTGATTCTGGAAACGGGGGTATTGCTTCTGGGACATCTTCACAAACAGGCCGCTGTTGGGCCACACACGTAGACTCCCCAGATCCAATTCATTATAATATTAGCTTTGGAGATGCATTACTCTTTATATCAAGTGTCTTGGGGGGGGGGGGGGGGGGGGGGGGGGGCTCCTTTGTCATGTGTTCAGATATAAATCATACAAAAGAAAAAACAAACACAAGAGGAAATTAATGAAAACTCAAAATGACCCTTGGCTTCATCTTGTTCTCGTTTTTGCTGAAGCTTTTCAGTTGCATTTGTCATTGTTTGTAAAACTTTATAGGTCCATAAAAAGTGTTTTGTAATGAAGTGAAGCAGCAGCAGAAGAAACGCATAAAAACACGTGAAACAGATACTGAACTCACTGGAGATCAATCAGGACGGTAAAGCACACGTGTATGTTTGTTCTGCTGCAGACGTTTATCATCATCATCAACCACAGTGGAGCAAAATTAACTTTTACCTGGAGGTGTGTCAGGCCACTTAAACTACTAAGTCACATGACAAGTACAATATGTTCAAAATAACAAAACTAAAATCCTGGATCTGGCCTCTGATCCTGGATCTTGTCTGACTCGTACCTCATCCTTCTGCCAAGTTTCTGCTCAGTTGTTTGTGTGCAGTTTCGCTTAGAAACAAACCAACCAACAAACAGACAGGGGTGAAAACGTAACCCCCTTGGCGTCAGATGATGACACATCGAGAGCAGTGAGGGAGAAACACACCAAAGATGGTGAGGACCCAAATACAGATTCCACAAGAGGACGGAGGCAAAAGAAACTGTCTTTATGTAATGACTTACAGGTTAGGTGAGCAGGTAGAAATTCAGGGAGGCGGAAAAACAAAAGGCAAAAAGCAAGGTAAAAAACTCTTGAGGAAATAATCTGATGAAGAAGAAACGCTGCGAAGACACTGACGAGCTGAACTGACACTGAACAAGAGTCAGGTGACACTGATGAGGCGGAGGGGAACCAAACAAAGACAGGAAGTTAAGTAACAGAGACACAGGAGAATACAAATTAGTGCAAAGTTATAAGTCACTAAAAGTCCCAAAGACTTTAAATTAATCTGACAGTAATCAAAGGTTTAACAAGGGCTGGATAAAGACAACCAATAAAAACTGGTTTACGTTTAAAAAAACAGAAACAATGAGCTGAGAGACTACAAAGTGATCGGAGCTAAAGGAACATTGATTCTTAGGTTTTTCTGTTTTCATCGATTGATTATCAATATGTTTGCTATCGGCCTTATCTTCACTACTGCAGATTCTTCTAATCCGTACACACGGATACAAAGAGATCAGAGTTTTGGAAAATCTCCAGTTTGGAATTAGGGCATCTGTAAAAAAACGTCTGTTTTTTAGTGACCTAAAAACGCTGTTTGCAAGTGGATGAGAGGCTCAAACCCAGAGGATTCATCTTGTTTCGCTTCAGTGTGGCTTGAGTCTGACCAGTAGCCATAAAGGACCAATAACGCACATTGTTAAATTAAACTTTTATTATTTTAATCTTTACTTAAATGATTGAAACGATGATCATAAATGAGATCAATACAGTTTCTGTCCAACAAATTGATTGATTAACTAGTTGTCAAAGCTGCAGACTGATCCCAGCATCGCATTCACTCTCACAGACGTGAATATCTTTTGTGATCCTGAGCAACAAGACTTCATATTCAGTCTGTTTAACATTTAGATAGAACTGAACAACAACAGCCTCATCACATCTCATTAGGTTATTGATCCCTGACAGAAAAGACATTTTTCTCTCAGGACAGACCGAACACACAGCCGAACAGAAAACCAGAAGGGTCACCAATACGACTGTCAGGCTCCCTCCCTCCGCCGCTCCCTCCCTTTCACTTAATACCCCCGGTACATTTTGATGCCGCGCCAGTAAGTGGGACCTCTTTGGGGAGACAAAGAGTGACCTCAATTCAATTTGACATCCCACCTATCGATCTGGGCCCGCTGTATCCCCCAGAGACGGACGTCGCGCTCGCCCTTGTTCTGCCAACACTCACATTTAGCGACAAGATAAAACATGTCTTTTTAATAAACACAATCCCTCCACATATCTCATCTGCAGCCGAGACTAAATTACACGCGGTGACCTGCTTTTTCCGCGCGGCTCCGTCCTCCCACGTCGAGCGCTGTTCATCTTCAGCAGGGCCCTCTTGCTAAATTGAAAGTGTGTCATAACAAATAGAGGAGGTGTCTGGCTTAAATGTATGTGACTGGCACAGATGTCGTCTCTGTCAGAGGAGCATCCCTTGGATTTTTTTAACAGGGGCGACTGTGACGTGGACCCGGGACAATTACTGTCAGAGCACGGGGGGGTGATGAATCTGCTGCCTTATTGTGTTTGTCATCTCGACCTCTGGCTGGTACCTGATTGGTATGGCCGCCAACCTACAGATGAATCAGATAGATGCTTTGTTTCTGGTTTACATGTGTGTGTGTGTGTGTGTGTGTGCAACTTAACAGACTCTCCTTTAGTTCCAAGTGACAAACTCTTGTGTCCTGAAATGAAATACGGACGTCAAAATGAGTATTTGATGTAAAAACCACTAAAATTACAAAATGTTCTTTTATATATTTGCTGTATAATAGTTATTTTTTTTCCTTCTGGTGATTTTAAATAAGCACAAGTTCGTCCTGACCCAGCACACAATCTGTTAAACGCCACCATATTAACCTACAATGCAGGCCGACGTGTACTTCTAATATTCAGAGTAATTTACACACAGAGAAATGAGCTGTAATGGCTGCACCTGGAGCTGCGGGTTGTGGTATGTCTCTGATTTGTATCTCGGAGCCGAGCATTCTGCTTTTATGGTTTATGCTGAGCCCAGTGTTTGCCATAAATGGCAGGTGTGCAAAATTGAAGTGCAAAAGTAATTCAGCTCCTGCCATTCAAAGGAGCTGTGTCAGTTTGATTTACCTGTACATATAAACACGCACATGCACACGCACACACACACACGCACACACACACACACACACACACACACACACACACACAGACACCTTTGGGCCACATGTGTTTTTTATATTCATATGGTGGAGGAAAAGAAAAAAAAATGTGCGCCTCCAAAATGGGGGTTGAGGGGTCATGGTGTTTGGCCAGGAGTGACAGCCTCTGAAATGAAGGCATAAGTCAATCGGCTACTCTTCATATACGCACACACACACATGTGCACATGCACACACACACACACACACACACACACACACACACACATGCACAATTGGGTCGGAGCGGGAGGCGAGATGGCGGTGGGCGGTTAGGTTAGGTGGGGAGTGAGGGAGTGGGGGAGGTGGTGGGAGGAAGGGGGGGTGTAAAGGGCACAAGGTCACCATGTGGGAGGAGTGTGGGTCCGTGTGTGTGTGTGTGTGTGTGTAAGTGTAAGTGTGTGTGGTGAGAGAGAAGGAACTTGACGACATGTTTCTGAGCCTAAATGCACGAAACCTGTACTCGTCTTTTTCTGACTTTCTTTTGTTGTCTCTCTGCTTCGGTCTCTGGACGACTGTTTACACTGCAAGCTACCAGCAGCTATATTTACTCAGACATGAACACACACACACACACACACACACACACACACACACAACAACACACTTACTGACACACCTTGAACCCAAAGGTCAAAGACCATGTGTGTTCTTTCTCTCTCTCCTTCTGTTTTACACACACACACACACACGATGTGTGTTTACTCTCTGTCACACAACGAGCAGGCCTGTATCAACATTTGGGCTTCATCCCAGCATGAGCGTGGGGGAACCCCCCCATTTGGTTTAAAATCATGGATTGATCCACAGTATTGATTGGTGCATGCGCCTCTTTGCCTCATTAAATCAAAGGAATCAAAGTGAGCAGCAGAATAATTCGGACGTGTTTAATTTGTGTCGGTGGAGTTGACATTTAAAAAACAGAAACTCCTCCTCTGGACGGATGCTTCGCAGATTTCCACAGAATTCAAAAGACACCTGCAGCCAATCAGTGTTTTCATCTGGATTGGACAAGATTGTAATCTGTGAGTTTTTAAGAATGATATTTAAAGATCCAGTTTGTATGATTCAGGGGAATTTACTGGCATAAATATTGTATTTTCATGATCTGGTTGGTTTTGGTGTGACTATGTAATAATGTACGTCCTGTCTTCATCACCGATGTGGGCTGCGTCTACCTATACTAGACAGTGATGGGTTTGTAGATGGACGTACGTCTGACGTTGGTGTGTTTTCAATGGAGTGAAATGGAGAAAATGAATGAACCATGGCTCGAACGAACCCACGTCTATCGGTCGGACTACATTTTGGTCCCTAAGAATCAATGAGTTTTTGTTGCTTTACCATGAACCATGAATATCTACACCAGGGGCAGGTTCTCTTCCACGGAGCCGTGTTGCACCAACATGTTTCTTCAGTGGCCCTGAACAAACACTGGCTATCACCTGTAGTTTCTCTTCCCCGCTCAGAAAGCTGGTGGTGAGGCGAGAGGTATTTTTGGTTGGTTGCAATCTGCTCCCTCACCATTAAATCTCCCACACAGGTCCTTTCAGAGACGACTCTTTATTCTCATCCTCTATCTTGTTTTATCTCTTCGCTTATCAAGCAGGCAGAAGTTGTGAAAGAGGCCCTGCACTGATTTTATGTCATCATGAGTGGAGATACTCAGCCTTTACAAATCATCGTGTAATGTCTTCTGTAGGCTCGGGGGAGATTTCAAAAAACGTATGAGAGGCTACGGATTCATAACAGAAAGGCTGTGTTATGAAGTGGGAGTGTACAGCTTAAAACAACCAGCACATTTATGAGGCAGGGAGGGTCTGGTACTGTTGAAACCTGGGAGAAACTAATATTTTCCTCATAGTTTTACGTGACTCACTTCTTTGGCTTCTGTGGGTGGGAAACTCTCTCCGGTTGAATAAAGTACAGCATTAGAAAAATATCTGTTCTTCAATGCAAAGTCGAAGCTACTGTTCTTTGAGTACACAGGGGGAACTTCAGGGGAGAAATGAACACCCAAGCTGCACTTTGGCAAGAACGCTAAGCTTTGAATTATGTTGTGTGCAAAATTTGTCACTGTTAAGAAAACTGAAGCTACATCTGCAACTTCAATATTAAACCTCAAATTGACTTTTGGATTAACAGCCATTAACCTGTCTACTAATTCCACAAATCTCTATTTGTGGCTCACATATCCCGAGGAACTGTTCATCTTCTCCGCCTCACACTTGGCATGTGTGTTGTCAAATTTGGTGACATTTGGACATGCGATACGTTCAAGATTCAAAAACTTTGAATGGTGACACTAGACAGTGTCAGTAGTCTCAGATTAATTGAGGCTGTACTTTTAAAGATCTTCAGCTGTCCAGATCTGGTGCAGACTGTCTTGTTGGCGACTTGAACCCGACAAGGTCCTCTGCTGTTCTGGTCCGTCCACCTCAAGGTTGGACGTGTTGTGCATTCTGAGGCGCGTTGCTGCTCACTCACTTCCGTCGTAAAGAGTGGTTATCTGAGTTACCGGAGCCTGTCGGCCATTCGTCTTAACAACGAGCTGTTTTCATCCACTGAGCCGCTGCTCATTGGATCTTAATTTGGAATCGTCCCGAGGAAAAACTACATCCTGTTGGGTCCAAACATTCAAACCAGCCACGACTGACACCAACAGCCATGAAGTGAAAGTCACCAAGTTCAGAAATCCTGATGTTTCATGTGGGACATTTACCTGAAGTCTCTGACCAGGATCAGATGATGAGATGTCCCACAGCGCAGCCACATGACTGGATAATTCCTCTAATGGTCGTGACGTGAGGGTTTGATGAACAGCAGGATGGAGACAGAGTTTCTTTCTCAAGCAGAACTTTTCTGATGTTCACCTTCAACCACCACTTCCTGGTTTGACTGCAGATCACGTGTCTGAACTAACCAATCAGAAGCTGGAATGACTCGAGGTAAAGGTGTGTGAGTCAGATTCAGCAAATCATTTCACCAGTTTTTAAAGATAATGATGTAATTAATCAAATGTTTATTGGTTTATGGGTGATGATGTCAGGAGTTAATTTTAAACTAAATTACTAAAACATTTCATGTTGTGTATAAACTGTTAAATAAATTAAGAATAGCTTCATGGTTATACGGCTGCAGTTTCTGGATTTGCTTGATGCGTTTGTGTTAAAAAGAGAAAACAGAAAACGTCCTGTGAACAACAGAATTTTATTTCAGTTAATGGATATTCCATATTTTCAAACAAAAGTCGTGGGGGGATAAGAACCAACTCATAGAAACTTTCTGTGAATTCCTTTTATCGACAGGCAGATTTCTAAGGTCCCGGATGACTTGACATCGAAAGCACAGTGCCGTGTTGGAAATGTGATACAGGTCGTCAAAATAAAAATAATAATTTGCTTCCATCGACGGGAAGAAAGAATGAAAAGAAAAAGAAAAAACATCTTCAAATATTCCTAAACTAGGTCACAGTCATAAGTCCAACTGGGATATTATTGTAACGTAGACTGAGGTTTTCAGAGGTTAGTGATACATTTCTCTACGGTATCGGTACGATAAGCTCAAATGAGTCCAGGAGGTTCTTCCCTACATGACAACATCATCAGGAAGTGGAAAAGAACTTGCATGAGGTCCAAAAAAAATGAAAGTGCTGATGATAATAAGAAACGTCTTTTAAGTCGATGCGCTAAAATAAATCTCTTGCATCGCATTCCGGTGACATTATTATTACTATTATTATTATTATTATTAGGTGCACGTTATCCATTTTCACATCACGTGAGTTCAATTCCTCTCCTGACAGGACATAATACCTGTTATAACAGGTAACGAGAGATTATGGCACAGTCATAAGATACAGTAAATGCTCAGTGACAAAATGTTTGTTCTAAGGCAAGTACAGCTAATTTTGTAAAAATATTCCCCCCCCCTCCCCAATTCGAAAAAAAAAAGGTCCAATATTGACAATCATGACTAAATTGAAAACAAGAATGAAGATGAGCTGTGTGATAACATCATGTAAAGGAGTTTATAGACTGGGGCATTTTCAACGAGTGATCAAATGACACAAAGGGGCAGCGCGACTCTACCAGTGCTGTGATTTCACAGGAGTGAGTAAGTGTCGGTTCGGATTACAATGCAAGTGCCTCAGCTTTTATTTGTATTTATTTTATTACAAACTCCTCTGCCCCCCCCCCCCCCCCCACCCCCCAAAAAAACAAGTATATAGTCAAATTATAGACAAAACCAAACATTACATTTTCATCACCAACACGGCCGCAAAAATAATCCAAACAATATGCATTTTTTCCAGCTTTGGCACAGGCTGCTGATTAGTGTGAATTGTTGCAGTGTTGTTGTGTTTGTTTGTACTGATATTGGCGTGTTCGTCCGTCCATACCCACCCTTTGAACCTGAGCTTTTCCCATTGAAGCCTAATATGCTATAGATGCCTATGAATCAACGGTAAACTGTACATATGGACACAATCATGAGTTTTTCTCTCCATATAAACAGTGCTAATACAAACACACAATAAAACATGTCCTCTGCAAAAGTCCGAGACATTTTGGCATTTGTCTTCTTTTTTTTTTTTTTTGTTGTTTTTCTTTTAATGGCTTCTGGTTTTCTTTTCAAAAATTGGTGAATACACAGCGGGGCCCCTGTGCTCTTGGTGGTAGAGAACGGCCCCTGTGCTCTTGGTGGTAGAGTCCCGTATTCGCTGCACTGCGATGCTCGTTCACAGCCTCTGTAGATGAAGGCATAGCACCGACAGTGGAGCAAATCTTTCAGTCTTTTGCTGCCTCTGTTTGCATCGGGGTTTGTAACATGACATCTGAAGCGAGTCCAACAGACCTGCTGGTGAACTGTGCAATAACCCGTTCTACCAACCAGTCCATCTCGTGCCACATCTCAAATGGAGAGTGGGGTGAGGGAGCTGCAGCGGGCCAGCAGGTTCCTGCGGCGGCCTGAGGTGAATGATTGGCTGGCTTGTGTGACCTGGACGGTAACGGACTGTACCGTCGGAGCGGATTTTTTGAGTGGAATGGTCGAGGAAGGCGCAATCCTCTGGGATGGCTGAGAAACTGAACGCAGAGAATGAAGAGAAGTAAAGATGGATGGACGAGTATCAGAGCCTGAAATATTCTCCTGCAGCTTCTCCTCGGTCGGTCTCTGCACCTCAAGGGCCGTTCTCGTTATAGTGGAGGGAGATGGGCCGCTCGCGCTGCACGGTGGGCATGTAGGGCCAGTTGTAGCTGGAGCCCGAGAGCAGCATGTCGCGGAGCAGAGTCTCGATGGGGGTCTTGCCGACCAGGCGCACGAAAAACAGCTGCTCGATGACGGGGGAGGAGACGATGCGCAGGGACGGCAGGCGCAGGAGGAGGCGTCCAAAGCGGTTGGGCTGGCTGGGGTACTGGTTCCTTACGTACTCCTCCAGGGCGCACTGGGACTTCTCCTGGATGCTCTCCACATGGGCGACATCTGACAGACCCATAGCATCTAGAGGAGAGGAAGATATTTAAGGTTTATTAGGTTATCAAACAAAGAGAAATCTGCAGAGAGCAAAACTTTTATGTCTTTCAAGAAGGTCACTGTGTTAAATAACACAAATCCCACACAATCACAGTAAATGGTCCTGTGGTTGTGCAATAGTCAAGTATAGCTTAGAGACATAAAGAAGCAAGGATACATAAGTGCAAGAAAAACAGGATTAGTTTGTGGTTTCAGGGGTTATTTACAAGCTTGATGATTTTAGTTCTGGAAAAAACTTTGGAGGTGAATTATAGTTTATGTTTGTGAATAAACAACTTTGCATTTGGAGTGAGGGCGAAACGTTCCCGACATCGAGGCCTTGTGAAGCGCCCTGGATACAGAATGAGCTGATGTCCCACGTCTCTTGTAGCAAGGAACGTTATCAGTCGAATATCATGTTGTCTGATCAGGATAAAGAATCATTTACAAATCAATCTGATGCCCGAGGGTTGGATTTTTATCCATCGCCTCAATATTAAAAGGTTTTGCCTCGCGATGCGAAATCCTGACCTGATATTAAATCTAACTGCGAATGTAAATTACGACATAGAAGAGTAATAAAATGCAATAAAGAGCTGAAGGGTTTTCTCCTCGCAACTTCCTCAGGTCAGAAACAACGGTTCTTGGAAAATCGAGGTCGTCACTGCAGAGATACGGATCTACTACACCCCTGTGGTCTGTGTTCAGCGCACTCTAAAGCTCTCCCCTCTCCCCTCGGCTGGAGGTCATGTTCTGCCTTCACCCTCCTCACGCCTCCCTCACCTCCCGCCTTGGCAATAGTCTTGCACAAATGAGAGAGTGTGTAACACTGCACGTGATACTTTTCACACCCTGTGTGTGCGAGGGGCGGGGGGGGGGGGGGGGGGGGGGGGGGGGGGGGGGGGGGGGGGGGGCTGCACAGGGGATTTAACAAAGGAGGTCAGAGATGTGTGAACTCAAAACAAACATTTTTACTGTACTCTGCCACATACTGTACGTGCACCGCTCTTTGTCTCTGGCCCCTCGGTGAACCCTCGTGTGGAAGACAGGTTTTTCGATGAGGGCAATTTCTTCTGCAGCTCATTCTTTTGGTCTAAAAAGGCCTTGGCCCGTGGGTTTGAGCCTGTCATCTCTCATCGCACTTCCCCTTTGTCATCTCACACTTTGATCTGTCCCCTGTGTAAACCCTGCCCTGCTGGGTTTTCCGACAACAAAAAAAAGAAATTTAATTTACCTTACATTTTAATCAAGCGTGTCAACCCCTCCTCACCCCAGCGGCCACCACTCTCATCATTCTGGCTGAATAATTGCTCCCTCTCTCTCTCTCCAGCTGCAGCTCCCTCCACTTGGGGGGGGGCAGCTGAAACGTTTTTTCTTCTCCATTTTGTTTCTGTTGGGCCTTTATTTTGGGTCCTGCGTGACAAGGTGGTCACTGTCTGGTTGGGATTAGCGAAGCTGTCTGTGTGAGTGAAACCACTTTGCGTGCCAAGCCAGCAGCTCTGTGGGCGCCCTTCCACGCCAAGCGCTGTGTTCTTTTGTCTGATCCTTGGGCACACACCGGGTCAATGGGGGTGAGAGATCAGGGTG
Organism: Verasper variegatus; assembly: GCA_026259375.1. Lineage (NCBI taxonomy): Eukaryota > Metazoa > Chordata > Actinopteri > Pleuronectiformes > Pleuronectidae > Verasper > Verasper variegatus. The sequence continues at coordinate 20,962,282 of CM048048.1, forward strand.
GCAGGCCTGAGATGCCCGGTTCACTGATGTGGCTTGATGGGACTGGGCTTCGCAGGGGGGAGCTGAGGGAGGGCCTCGGAGGGAGGTGAGAGACGATTGGTGTTTGTCTGAGCTGGTTAGTTCGTCCCACCAGGTCTGTCGTGGTCAGGTTTATTAACGGGACCCCGTCTAGCTGTGTGTGCATGTCCGCCTCCGTCACATTCAGATTTCTGTTGATATTTGCACGTTTCACTAAATACATTGTCTCCTGAAGTCTCTTGGCAAGATGTGCAGCTTTTTTTGGCGATGAGTGTACATGTGGGTACATCTGCTCACATACAGAGAAGTCACATGGGATGCTCAGGGCTACAGGGGTTATGTAGGTCACAGCTGAGGCTGTGGCGGTTCCTCTGTCTCACCCACCATATATAATTCAACTCCCATGGTGGGGTTGGGGGTGGGGGTCCCAGGGCTTGGGGGAGCTTAGAGAGGAGGGGTGGTTGACTGGTTTCAATAATAGATGGGATCATGAAGGAGAGACGGCTGATGGAAGCAGGGAAGAGAAGCGAGAGGTGGATCTGCAGCCGGCCACATGCACGGAGGGAAAGACACTGGATATGTACACAGAGTGGATCTGACAAGCCATGCAAGGGAGAAAAGAGGGAACATGCGACAAAAAGAACGGACAATGCACATTCTCAGTGTTGGCTTCTTCACCATCCGTTTCCCCCTGGGTCACAAAGCATGATCTCTCGGTGAAGTATCCCAGATGTGACAGTATTTTGGCTGGCACTGGAGCCCAGTGACTGTTGGGATAAGCCTCAACAGGGTTTGTGTATGAGCAGAATCACAACAATGCCCAACTCATGGGTTTCCTGAAGATGTAAAACCATTATATTTTGATTTAATCTCGTCTGCGGCTCAGCGGGATGACAGGGTGCAACTCGGTGAGGGTGTCAGGCTCGTGTGCTTTGTTTTTCAAAGCAGAGACAAGGGGGCGGATTAATTCACATATCACAAGAGGGAGATTTTAGCAGATTGTGGCTGCTGTCCTTCACTTTTATAAAAGATATAAATATTTGTAGCTCCTCCTAATAAAGAGAATGACAGTGTCTGCAGGAGTTTGCCTTTAAATGCACAGAGTGACCCTCCTGTTTGTCCGCCTCTCTAATGCTGGTTAAGCTGTTTACTTGTGCTTTGATACCCTACGTGTTGACATGAATTCTCCCGTGCCAGCTGAAGTCGGCTCAGCTGCCTGCTAATTCCCCCCCCTTTCTACCTGAGCCATAGTAAATACACTCACAGGAGAAAGAGGATGTCTTTGTTGACATCAGAAATTACCCATAATCCTCTGTGAGTCTGGATTTGTGCGAGGGGAGTGAAAGAAATACGACTCAAAGAGCCGACATGTTTCTTCTGATTCGTGACACGTGATTCATTCAAACTCACCAGACGTGAAGAGCACGATGGACTTGAGGCAGGAGTATTCGGCCGTGTCGACCTGCAGGGCCTTCAGCTTCTCCACCTGCTCCTGGAAGACGCGGATGTGGTCCATGAAGGCCACCACGCGCTCCGCGGACATGGGCGAGGCGTGCAGGCCGGCCGCTGCGAGCAGAGGGGCCACGTGGAGCGGCATGGAGCACTGGGCGGCGTTGAGGACAAAGAGCTCGCTCCATGACATACGCAGCAGCGCCACCTACAATGCAGACGATACAGAGACGTTATTGCAGGAAGGGAATTGTTGATGGTCAGCAGGAAATCAATTTGATCACTATATTAACTTTTTTCAGAGCAGGAGCCTCTTTCATGCACAGATACAAGACAGCAAGTCCTGTAATTATTTATGAATTCATGTATGAATTACTTTATCGTAAACATATGATAAACCCTTTCTGGAAAAGGGAGTTAAACACCTGAATATTCCACAGCTATACAGGGTCACGATGAGGTCAGTGCTTCTGAGTATTATTTGTCTTCTCTTAGACCAAAGTTGCACAGTCAGAACTTTGGTACATGGAAAGTTTTGTAAACCTTCAGATTACAGGTTTGAAAACGCTAGATTATTAAATTTAAAGTCACAATATGATGATATATGTATATGGCACTAAATGTTGTTAAGTCTAGACACAGTGAAGCTACAAGATAAGTTAATGCAAGTAATAAATTAAGTCTCTTTGAATCAGGTTGAAAATAATGAACTACGCCAGATTAGGAAACCACTGAACCACTGGTACAATTCTGACACTTGTACTGAGACAGGAAGATCAGATATATGCAACGTGTTGACATGACCTCAATGATATATTAATGATACGGTGCAACTATAGCACGACATACTGTATTTCTGGTGCCCATGTCCGCCCAAGGTGCATGTGAATATTTATAGGTCAAGCAATTACTGTGCCAAGACTTTACAGCCGGTGTAAATCTGCATCCATATTGAATGTCACGAGACAGAGTTTTCTTCTGTCAGTAAATAATAACCGAACTGATTTCTTTTTCTGTGACGATTAACAAAATGGGAATTAAAATTTTTTCAGCTTTTTGATAGTTCTTTTTATTTTGGACAAGCGTTTTCTCTTGTTTCCAGTCTTTATGATAAGTTATGCTAAACAGCTGCTGTCAGCGTCATATATACAAGACACTGGTCTCACTCTTCTCATCTGACTCCGAGCAAACAACTCTGTTTCTCAACACTCGCGCAGAGGCAGTTGTAAACCTGTCTGTTTGGAATGGGCTGTTTGTTTGTTTGGCCTGTGGTGATGCTGGTGGCCAGTTTCTATCTGAAACTGTAAAAGTGACCTGTAGGAATTAAGCCACGGCGAGTAAAGACCTGCTGCAGGACTCAGACCACAGGACCTATAAGTTAGACAAATAAGTCCAGTGTTTATAGAGCTCCAGGGGGAAGCAGGAGAGAGATGTCAATATCTATCAAGGTGTTTAAATAAAACCCCAGAAAAGGGTCAAATATAAAACCTTTAGATTAAACTCCGGTCCAAAGACCAACTCACCTGGTCCATGAGCTGCAGGTCCGGGAAGAAGGGGATGTTCTTGGCCCACTCTACGGCACTGAACAGCAGCCTGGCCGCCAGCTCACAGATGTTCTCGATGCCCATCAGGTTGTTTCCCTGCATGCACTGGGCCCCGTAGCGAGACGTGGGGTAGGGCTCGGCGCGCAGCAGCAGAGAAATGAAACCGGAGAGGTAGGGTTGGCCGTTGTACGGGTCGGTGCCGTTGGTCAGGTACTGTCCAGGGCTGGTCTGGGAGTTCGATGTGCGTCCTCGTTGTACTGCTGAAAAAAAGACGACAAATAGAACATGAGAATTCAGACGTGGACATCTGGACTTTAATTCAACATCATGTGACCCTTTCCCTTCCTGTACAGATGACTTCATTTTTAGTCCAGTCGACACCTTTCAACAGACAGTAAATATCTGTCATCAGGTTTTTATCACACCTTTATTATTCAGGAGGCCGGCTACAACAGTGTTTGATACACCTACACCTGGATTACATCCAAATGGCTTCTGCACAGCCCGCATGGAAATTGAGGTGGTGGGAACAGAGGGGGGAGAGGAGGCCGAGACAGAAGAGAAAGGAAGAAAGAAGTAAATTGGGTGTGTCAAATGTGACGGGTTGGGGGGGCCGGGGGGGGGGGGGGGGGGGGGTTTGCAAAAAAGTAAAGAAACGGCAACATTTTCTCCGACTCCTAAATATGTCAGCGCTCGTCTCTTCAGTGGGAAGTGGCCGAACCGAAGCCGCTCGGCACTGCTGTTGTGCATCAATGAGTAATGACGAGCAGCAGCTGGTGAAGATATAACACTTCTTCACACCTACATATGTTTTGCACCCGCACATACACACACACACCACATGTACATGCATACAGTAACATCGACAACCCCCCCCCCCCCCGCCCGCCCTCTAATGGCAAATAGCTCCGCCTGAGGCAGAAAGGAGCACGCAGGGGCCAAAGCTTGTGTTCACACACACACACACACACACACACACACACACACACACACACACACACACACACACACACACACACACACACACACACACACACACACACACACACACACACACACACACACACACACACACACACACACACAAGCCCCCTCCTCGTGTGGAGTGATGATGATGCGGCGAGTGCTCAAAGGCCCATTTGGAAAACACCTGTTCAGTCATCCCCACTGTCTGACTAATAACTCCATCTACTGTTACACAGCGCGGGTGAGAAAGGGGAGCGAGGCAATGGAAATGAAGGGGGGGGGCGGGCACGTGTGAGCGGGAGAGGGAAAGAAATTAGGTAAAAGGGTGAAATGGCGAGATAAGGCGGAGGGGAGAGAGGGAGAAAAGTTCAATGTGTTTGAATATAGCCTGAGATGAGGCTCGGGAGAGAGGGAGCAGGGGTTTACATGAGGAGACAGGTGGAGGCAGGAGGTGGAGCGAGGGGTGTGGGCGGAAAAAGGAGGGGTTTGGGAAATGCTTTTAACTCTGCATCACCTGTCACCTCCCCACAGCAGCTGTGTCAATTGAACGCACTGTGGCACGTTGTGAAAAGCGAGAGGTCAAATCACTCAGGAGCGTTATAAAAATGCCTTTAATTTTAGCCTGACCCGAGCGTCAAAAAAAAAATACTTCTGCACAAAAGGTGTTGACCTCAAACTATTAGTTTTCTTTGTCCACTCGTGTCAACCTGTGTGTCCCGGAAAAAAAAAAGAATGTGGTCTCCTTGGGCAAACAGAGCCGTCTCGCTGGGGCTGAGCTGTGAAGAGGTGTTGCCTGTCACAAACACAGCGTTGCACAACGGGGACATTCCTTGTTACTCGCTCGGCTCTCGATTGTCAGATTAGCCACACGTGTCTGTCTTTGCAGGATTTCACAAGAAATACAAGGCCTATAAACATACAACAAGGGGAAACCACGGAGAAAGTCGTGTTCCCTTCAGGCACGTTGAGGTGCTTTGCAGCAGTGGAAGACTGTTGGCGCCGGTGAAAGTCAGAGATGTTAGTGTAATGCAGGTTTGTGAAAGACTCAACAAGTTCTCCAGGCAGTGGCGGAGCAAGGATTCTTCTAATTCAGGGGCCACAGTTTACACCAAGGGGTCAATTACACGTCCAACAGTTGGCTCTGAAGCTCTAATATTAAGTAACTAGACTGGGGCACTTCGGGGGCCAATCAGAATTCAGCTGGCCCTGGCCCTGCCCCTGGATCCACCCCTGCCTCTAAATTAATCTTTTTTCTGACGTTCTCATCAGCATGAACGTTGTCGTTCCTGACAAATTCTTTACGAGTCACTGTCGTGAAAACACGGCTGTTAACGTCATGGTCAGGTTTCAGCTCGGAAATGCTTTGATTAGAGAAAAGATCAAGGTTCGTCTAAAAATAAGTGTTTAATTAGAGGTGCAGTAATAATAGTGGCTAAAAGGTTAGAGAGAGATCATGTTCATGGTCTAAATAAACCAATGTTGGTTGTTGGTACAAAAGACAAACCAACATCTCCCCTGTGGACATTTTGTTGGAGGGAGTCCCAGACCTCCTTAGTCAATCTAAAATACGAAACATTCTTCCTTGACTGTCCGAATCCAGATCGGAGAAGCCCCCTGACCTAAAACTGTCACCCTGTCACTGCTTGTTAACGTGTTTCATCTGAAAACATCTTCTCCAGGGGTGAACAACCTGGTTTCCACTACTTCTGGACGTCTCCGCCCGACCACAGAGCGACGTTCGCTGGCTGTCCTGCGTTGAACGAGCTGTAAAACACAACGGACCACATCTCCGTGGAGACTTCATCAAATTCAACAAATATTCAGCGACATGCCACAAATTCCACCACCTGTTGGGACGCTGCTGCCTCTCATGTCGCTGATTTGCAAATTCACAGCTATTAATCTGCTTTTATATTGATTAATGGTTAATCCCGCAGATGGTGGCGAATCTACTTGATCCTCTTGACTTTTCAAAAGCCTCATTGTGGGGGTCACTCGTGGCTGAGCGGCAGAGCACTTGACTACGTCGGAATGAGACACATTGCTCTCTTGTTGTTTTCCTCGCCAGCAGCTGGACGACAAAAAGGAAGCGAGAAACAGAGAGAGAGAGAGAGGAAAAGGGAGACAGAGCGTTGATTATGGAAAGGTCCAAAGCGACGGAGAGAAAAAGGGACAAGTGTAAAGACGAAGAGAAGAAGTAGTTTGACAAGGAGGACGGCAGCAAGGGAGAGTGAAAGAGACAGAAATGACATTAGAGAGAAGCAGATGCCCGGGGATAAAAAAAGGAAACCAAGGTCAGAGATGGAGGGATAGAGAATGAAGGGGGGGGGGGGGGGGGTTTGGCCGTCTGCCATCTTCTGTTTCGTGCTTCTTAATTGGTCCATCGTGGATTATAGCTTAAAGTAATTGACTGAGCCCATCATTGGATGTTAAGATGGCAAAACAGCCAGACAACTTTTAAATATACAGTTATTTAATGCTGACCAAGAAAATTATCCTGAATCCAAATGGAAACCCCCCCCCCCAAAATCCCAAATAAAAAACTAATAACTTGTTTTATTGTGAGAAAGTGTATTTTTCGTACTGTGGGCTGTACTGTTTAACTCATATTGCTGCTTTTACTTGTGTACAAAATCCCCAAGTGCTGTCTCCTCCCCTGCCGTGTAGGTAGGGCACGGAATGAGGGCACGACAATGAGGCAGAGGAGGAAAGTGCACGCAAACAGAGGCACCAAGGGACATTTCAGCTGCGACTTTCAAAATGCCACTTCAGCAAATGGCAGCTGGCAAAGTGCACGGTTCGCTGCCTGGCTGCCCTGGATTAGCCTCTGGGTCAGACTGTTAGTGGAATTACAGCAGCTAAATACAATTAAGGCCTATAAACATTTGGACTGAAAGGTCACGGTGCCGGGACAACACGCATGCATTATACATTTGGCTCAGACCGATAGTTGCGTTTAATAAGTAGCTTTTCAATTTCTGACGCTTCCGCTAGAGAGAGCGAGAAATAAACCCATGACCCAACGTGAACCTTTGCATGTGTTTCTGTGTCAAATGGTGCTGCAGCTCAGTTGTGTGTGTGTGTGTGTGTGTGTGTGTGTGAATGAGAGGGATTAACAACATTAGAAATCTGTAGTCTACCAAATATCAAAAGCTAAAACAAATACATTTCTATTTTTATGTGTGTGTGTGTGTGTGTGTCAAAACCTCTGTTACAATCAACAAAATATCAAAACACAAATCTAGTACATATCATTTCCTACGTGTGCGTCTCTGTATATTCTGTAGATTGAGATCCACCTCAGTCATCTACACTGCGCTCATATCCCCGTGGCCCCCCCGTGGTTTAATTTTGGCCCTGACCTTTGACCCCTCAGGTCAGAGGCAGATAGAAGCAGAGATGAGCTAATGTGTAAACCAGGAGAGAGTTGGAGATAAAGCGGCGATGTAACTGAGGAGAGTTTGAATACCTGGTAAAGAAGCTTCAGACCTGTTGCTGTGCTCGTTCTCAGATTTGCGAGTGTTCTTGTTGACCCAGCTGTGGTCTTTGGACTCTTTGTAAAATATGTTCCGTCGCAGTCCACAACATCTGACATTCCTCTTTTTCTTACCACCAAATATGGCGTTATATGCTTTCACAGAAAAGTAAGGAAATTGCCATGAAAGTTAAGATGTTATTTACATATAAGACGTAAAGATCCTGTGTAACTGTGGCTCCAAACAGCCGGGTTGACTCGATGTTCTATTGTTGTGCAAGAGCCGGCTCTCATGATAAGTTATTCTTCCTGTTTACACTTTGTCCTGCTATAAACCATATTTCTACATTTAAAATAGTTCAACTTGCACATGACAGGGGGCGCTCATGTGACAAATATCCCGAGCTTGACTGAGCACTTTAGTGTCCTTCAGCTCAGTGTTTTGGTTTTTCTTTAAATTCTATAAAAACACACTTTGTGGAGCGTTAAGCAGTAAAAGGAGGGTGATAAAGGGACATATAGTGATCAGGTGGACCCAAACAAAACTTAATGTTGTACCGCTGGATGTAAAAAATGGGCAAATGTTTGTGAACACCAGTTTCAAAAAGTTAAATGACAGATATGACGAAATAAGAGTCTCAGCATGTGGATATGTGTATTGTTGCGAAAGAACTACAACACACAGATACGAAAACAAAGTTTAAAGCACGATGGCACGCAATATTTTAGCGCATTTAACTTTTTATAGAATTTTGTAACATGCTTGTCATAGTATTTATTAGGTGTTAATATGCTAGCGTTACTTACACCTCGTTTCTGCTGCCCCCAAGTGGCCAAACACTTTTCGTATTAGTTGCGAATATAAAAGTGAGTGAATGTGTGTTTGAGTATAAAACGTTTGAAATCGTAGCGTTAAACCCATTAAGGTTACTGCTAAATATTTAAATTCCAACTGCACTGATGAGAAAACAAAAACAAAGCCGGAGTTTAAAACTAGAACGTGGGAGCGAAAGTATTATTCCTCTTCCTCCCAATCTGTGGGGAAATGATGGAGAATGAAACCACCTGTACGCTGGACGAGGACCAACTCTGTGGACCGTGAGCGAGTGGAGGTATTTGGTCAACGTGAGATGCGCGCACACACACACGACGAGGGGAGCTCGGGGAAAAGCGGAGGCAGCGCAGGAGAAAGGGTGACGCAGACAGAGAGAGACAGACACATGGAGGGCAGAGGAGCCTCGCGTGAGGAGAGAGGGAAGCTTTGGCTGTGCGGTTGCCTCAGTCTCTCTCGCTCTGTCGTTCTTTGATGAGACAGTTCCTGAATTAATTAGTAAACCAAATTCACCCCCGTGCTCTGCAACTCTGATTCAGGCTATATCCTTAGTTACACCCCCCCCCGTCCCCTCCCCTCTGCTCTTTATTTACCACACAGGGTCAGAGCCGTTCATGCTTTGGGCTTTGTGAATTTGTATTTGTTTTTCCTCATCTTGCACTAAAACCACCAACTCTGACTTGACTGATTTGATTTTTGAGAGATTATGATGCTAAATAAGGGATTTAAAAAGGACCAGTTCCCCTAAAACACTATCAATAACCATATTTGTCCATGCTATGTCATGCTGACATCTTGGGTTTTTTTATCTGATTATTGTTTGGCAAATAACTTTTTGTGGCATTGCTAAACATTCCCATATCTATTTAATTGGGATGGTGGCAGACTTTTTGTTTTGTGGAGGGTAACATCAACAAATAAATTCAAAACTATTGTGTTTGCGAGAGAGAGAGAGAGAGAGAGAGAGAGAGAGAGAGAGAGAGAGAGAGAGAGAGAGAGAGAGAGCGTAAACTGACTTTTAAATAATATAACTGTGGTCAGAGAGTAACGTTTATAGAAGTAAAAGACGTGATTAACCACCATATAGTTTTTAATTCAAATAGGTTTGTTGCAATCGCTCATTTTTTTTTTTTTTTTTTTTGTACACTCCCACCCAGCGAGCACGTATAAGATCATCAGCCAAATCCCTAAAATATAGATGTGCACAGATTCCCCTCAGTGCTCCATTAGAGAGCGAGTGTGCGGCGGACGGAAGGAGAAGCCTCGCTGGGGTTAAACGCTCCTGACAGCGACTGACACGTCCTGCGCCTCTTAGTTGACCGCATGTTTTTTACAAGTGACCCGAGTGAAAGACAAAAACAGGTCGAGCTACTTATGTCGCAGGCACAAACAGCCCAGAGTCTGTGTGTGTTTGTGTGTGTGATGGTCACATTACGTTTACCTTTGTCACATTAGTGAAACTGGAGAAAAACGTAGTGAGGAGCTGGTGGCGTGTCATGTGACGACCTCTTCACCTTGATGTGGCATTAAAACCCAGCCCACGTGTGTCTCTCTGTGATATTAAAGTTAGCCTTGAAGTCGCTGGAACACTTTAACCGAGGCTGCGCGGGACTGAGCGATACGTCAGCGGGAGCCATTTCCCTCTGGTGATGTCAGCGTGGTGACTGTTTTAGCATTTGATGTGTCAATGGCCGAATTACAGGGATGAGTGAAGGTTTTGGGAGCCAGAGGAGAAGGGACTGCTGTGTTTCTGCTGTTAAATTGCCTGCTGTCACGAGCACACTGTGGGAGTATGGATTAGTCAATACACTCTGTCCGTTAGGCTTTAGTGCTCCGGTGTGGGGGTATTTACTCACTGGAGAGGCCCTGGATGCTTCACACATTTGGACTTTGACTTGAGCCCATCTGTTATTAATGTTTTAGTTTTGGTTGACCTATATTTTCCGCCGCTGTTGGTATTTTGTTCGAGTGCAATGCGGGTCACTGTGTGTGTGTGTGTGTGTGTGTGTGTGTGTGTGTGTTGAATGTCGGTATATGTGCTACAAAAGGATGTTGGGACTATTTACTACCACTACACTCTGCTAAGCTTTGTGTGTGTGTGTGTGTGTGTGTGTGTGTGTCTGTGTGCAAACAGCTGCCCGGGGCGTTGTGATTCCAAGATACACACACAACTGACACAATGACATTATCAACGTGCACCCGCACAGTAAAAACACTGCCACACGTGTATTTGGGTCCCTCGTGCCGAGGCCAGTCGCTCATCCTCGTGCAAGCGTTTCAAAACTAAAAACATTCACTCGTGTTCAAAAGAGCTGTCAGGCCGATTCTCTGTGCCTCTCTGCTTCCTGCTCAGCGCGCAAACTGCAGTGACAAGCGGAGGTTCTGTGTAGCTGCACGGTGAGACAATGACACTAACGTTGCTAAAGGTTTTAGTGGGTTTGATTCCCACTGAGGGCAGTGCAGGAATAAAAGTCTCCAACAAATGATATTATGTTCTCCACAGCAGTCTACAGAAAGAGGTCAAGTGTCGCCTTTGGGGAGAAGGGGAAAAGAAAAGAAAAAAACACAGTTGAAAGCGAAGGGCTCCTAAATCTGAGGCAGTCCTCTCATGAAACTTTCATCATGTCTCAGCAGCTAAATATTAATGTGGTCTAAACAGAAAAGTCACGCAGCAGTATTAGTGATATTAAACTCTACTAAAGTATTAAAGCTCCACTGCCTGAAAACTGCAGGATCTTTAGTGAACACAGCCGACTCCTGCAAGGGCTGCAATAACATGAGGTGTTGCATGAAACCAGCACTTTCCCCTCAGTCTTGGCGCTCACTTTGTCGAGATGTGAAGTACACTGTGACCTAAATGTTATGACATGTCAGAGTTAAGTAGAAAAAAGGCTGCACGTGTCAAACTTCTCCGGCTCAACAACCTGTATTTGTCCGCGTGAATCATCCACATCCACTGCTTCCCACCGACTTTGGGATATTGTTGGAAATGGAAAATGCTGATAACAGCTTAAAACAAACAGAGTCCCCTTGACAGCCTCACGTTAACCTGTTGAATAATATTATGGAAACATTAGTGCATTAATGCACGATCGAGGCTGTTTGCTTTAACCGTCCTGACACTTTTCAGTTGGCAAATTAAACCAGTTAAAAACAAGGATACAGAGTTTTTTTTAATTTACTGCAGGGGTGAGACAATTACTTATTTTTGACAGGACGTATTTCTGAACGTTTTGTACTTTCTACACCCTAAAAAGGTATTTTTAAATACAAATGATCACCTGTGACTTTAAAGAGCAAATGTATTTCTTTCCTTCAGCCTCATTTATCACTGCGGCAGTTAATTATTAATTTTAAATCTTTGGTGTTATTTTGTTTTTTTTGGGGGATTATCGTATAATTTGCTGCAAGAATTAAGGGACCGTGCTTTGCAAAATTTGTCCTAAGTAGACAAATGATGGGTGAGGAACAGAAGTCAGGCGACAAAGAGGATTTAAGGACACTGTTTAATCCCACTGACCTCAAATGCCCCACGATGAGCTCAGCTCACTCACAAGTGTTTTTCATACAAATACAGCATCTGCAGAAAATTAACAGCAAGACGTCAAGTGACTATGAATGAATAACATGTCTCACAGCATTTTGAGTGAATTTAAATCTTTCTGAAAATGCTCTGTGCTTATATCAGCACATCATTATCAGTGGGAATAACTGAAGTGTAAGAACAGGCTCGAGTCTCAATGTGCATCCTGCAGGGTTTTAAGGTCACACTGCACAAAAAGTTCAATCATGCACCACTGACAGTGAAATTATTTATATTAAACTCATATTTACTTTTCAGGATTTTCACTGAAAGTTTATTAATCTACAAATAAGAGGAAATAACTGGTATGAAACTACATTTTTATCTCTCACATCATCTCCGTTTCCAGGATGATGGTGGATATTTTGTGCAGTAAAGACGTTGCTCACAACAGGCGATTAAAGATTCATTCAGCCAGGAGCGTGCGTTTTGCGTGAGGCGAGCGCACACACACACACACACACACACACACACACACACACACACACACACACACACACACACACACACACACACACACACACACACACACACACACACACACACACACACACACACACACACACACTATAGTGCACTGCATGGCGGGAACCCTTGAGGCATCATCCCATCCTCTCAATGGAGCAGTGCGGGTATTTCCACCGTCTCCACATTTACATTTTGGCTCAGGCAGAGAGCGAGTGGCGGCGGGGTCCTTGTGGAGACACTGTCCTTCAACGTCCTGCCGAAGTGTCCTTGAGCAACACAGCTCACGGGAGCACAAGGCTGCAGCTGACCATTCAGTCCCAAGAGAGGGGAAATTACAGAGGCCAAGTGTGATATGTTCATTAAAGAGTTTTGAGGATAACTGTCTCAGTGGCTGTGTGTGTGTGTGTGTGTGTGTGTGTGTGTGTGTGTGTGTGTGTGTGTGTGTGTGTGTGTGTGTGTGTATTAAAAGCAAATTATTAAAGAAAATTGCACAGAACAGACTCTCGCTGCCTTTAAACCAGGAGACACGAACAAACCTAAAAGTATCCCGGCTTTTAGCTCCGTTTGCGTAACATTATAAAATATGCACCATCGCATCTCTCCCCTTTAATTGGGTGTCGCTGCAGCATGATAATTAATACGGGGGAAAGCGCTCCTCTTCACCAGCACGGTGCCACTGCTCCTCTTAGGCACCAACTGACCCGTTGCTAATCCAACACAACACAACAAATGCAGCGGCATCTTCTTATGGCGGCTCTGGGTGTCGGTGAGCAAACAGCATAATTAGAGCAGGGGGACAAAGGGGGGATTTGACGGAGCGGGGCGCATCGGGGCTGAATGGTCTCGGACTCGGTAAATGAATGTGAAATAAGCGCAGGTGGTGGCGGCGGATTGTTGACTCATAATAACAGCGGCTGTGGAACAAACTGTGTGAGGCGCACACAGCCTTTGGATCTGCAGGCTCGCATGGTGCGTGTTTTTCACGTGCAAAATCTACCCATTGGCACTTTTGGGGGTTTTGCACGTGAGGTGAGAAATTACCCAAAAAAATAAGCTGCTAAAAGTGAGTAACACGTTTATTTAAATAAGTAACATTTCCTCACGTTAAGTGGAACTTGGTGAGGCGACACTTCCCGATCCAAATCTACACGTGTCCAGACTTCTGTTTAAATTAATTTGTTTCTCCCCCTACAAAAGGAAATAATCTGTTTTTTTTTAAAGTTAAAAAAACGGCCATTCCTTATTATAGAAAAACAATAAAACAAGTGACGCAGCTTTGGAAACAAGAGCCTCAGCTGTTTGAAAACAGTAACATGTTTTAGCTGCAGACTTTAGAGCCCGTTAAGATGAACATTCTACAGGGAACAACAACTTTACGCACAGAAATGCGTTTGTAAACAAATGCCCCTCGTGCCACAGCCTCGCGCTGACATGCCCCCCCACACACACCCACAGAGCAGAGCAGTGGCCTTACCTTCTCTCCGCATGCCCACTTTCAGGCACTTCTTCAGCCGGCAGTACTGACACTGGTTCCGGTGGTGCTGGTCGATGGGACAGTCTCGGTTCCCCCGGCAGGTGTACGTGAGGTTCCGCCTCACCGAGCGCTTGAAGAAGCTTTTGCATCCCTCGCAGGTGAACTGGCCGTAATGCTTCCCACTGGACTTGTCCCCGCACACCATGCAGTCCACGTTGGAGATCTTGTCCCCGGAAAGTGCGTCGTTCCCCGGGGTGGAACCGTTGGGGGTCCCCGGTGCCCCGCCGGGCTCCTGGCCGCAAATCTGGAGCTGCGACCCCGGATCTGCGGAAATGTTCTCTGGCCACTGGTTTACTACCATTGCCATGCTATCCTCCCGACACTTCGTGGTCTTTGTTTAAATCACAGAAAGCAGAGTCAGACTGGGTGATAGAGATCCGTCCTGACGTCTCGGGAGGAAAAAGAAAAAAGAGGAAGGACGAAAAAAGGCGCTTCCCACTTCCTCCAGGGGTCAGTCTGAGTTTATCTGAGCTCGTTTGTTTGAATCGCGTTCTCTTTATCAGTGAGTTATTAGTGCAAACATCTATCAAAGTTTACGGGAAGGCATCCGCGTGATCGGTGCGTGCGCGCGTAGCCTGAAAGTCCCGGTGCTCGTCGCGGCGCAGCAATCCATAAACACGTTGCTCGTCAGAGAGCCACCTCTTGGGGGAAAAGTCCGGCAAAGAGTCGCGAACACAAACCGCGTTGCGAGTTCTGCGTCGGGCTGAAACTGGGCGAGCGGGACTGGTCCACCTCCGTCCGTCGCTCCGGTCCAATCTCAACTCTGCATTCGCCTTCACGTCAAGATGAACTCTGCCTCCTGAATGACACGCTGGATTGAACGCGGACCACGTTGCGTGTCATTCGGCTAAAACCCCCCCGTGTGTTTTGGAACCCCAGCAGCAGGCAGCAGCAGCGCACAAGCCCCCGGAGAAGTGGCACAATCCCGGTTCTTCTTGTTCCTGCGCGCTGCGGAGAGGTTGGGGTTTTTTTTGGGGTGGTGGGGGTGGGTGTGCTGTGCGTCCTGATATTTATTTACCCAACACAGCGCGCAAACATCCTCGGAGCGGCTCCGGATGATCTTCCGTGGACGGAACAGGGCTGGAACCAGGCAGATCTCTGCGTCTCGAGTGTGGCGCTTCCCCGCGTCGACTGGACGTCCCTTCGCCGAGAGTCAACGCTGCAGTTTGGGGGAAAGTGTCACTAACAGGCTGCCTCATACGGCTGCTCCCCCCCCCGGCGGTGCTCCATATAAGGTCAGAACTGCCAAATTAGGTCATACCCCCTCCCCTTGGCTGGAGAGGTGAGGGATGAAGGGCCGCTCCCGATTGGCCCTAAAAGTCTAGTAAAAAGCAAGGAGGCCTGTGATTGGACCGCGGGCTCGATTAGGATGGGGTTGACTGACAGGAGCGGTTGTTGTGATACAAGCACGTTAAAGTGGATTTCACCAGCGTCCCATTGGAAAATAAATCCGTCTGCATCTTTTGACGTGAAGGCACAACAAAATAAATCAACGGAATTTAATATGTAGCTTAAAAAAAAACATAAAGTTTAAAACGTCAGATGTCTTGTGTCCTTCATCTTTTTATTCTGTGGAGGAATGTTTTTAAAATTGAGTCTTTATTCTAAGGATTTAAATGTGGTGCTGCTTCCTTGATACCTTCACTGTGCAGAATGATAAAAAAAAGACAGTTGTCCCGTTCGTCCTCTGAAGAAGGAGTTTGTCTGTGCTCACCCTTAAAATCTAGAGTTTTTAATTTGCACACGGGAAGATGAGTGTGTGACACAACAACGTGTGCAGACGCTCAGTCACTACTCAGGACGACGTGACCTCTGTCGCACAAACTGTATTCAAGTCAGAGTCTTTCCCTCTCATGTCATACAACGTGTGCTTGGAAGGCAAAACGAAATGACGTGTGTCTTCCCCTGCTCTGTTCCGATCCCCGTGGAGTTCTGAGCGTAGTGAAGGGCATGAAATGAAAAAGTATGTTTCTGAAAACATAATTTCTTGCTTATTGTTTTATCCCCATGCTGGACGGCTGGAGGTCACATGCAGTTTACCAACCGCTTTATCTACCGTGCACTAGTCAATCCATGGGTCAGCAGTCCAGTGTGCATGGAATAATGTGCAGCTGTGGAAGCATTCAGATCCTTTACTTGAGTAAAAGTACTAATTCCACACTTTAAAAATACTCCAACATTCAAAACCTTACTTTTGTAACAGTACTTAAGTATTACCAGCAAAATGTACTTAAAGTATGAAAAGTTAAAGTTCTTATAATGCAGTAAAATATTTGCCTGTTTTATTTGGATTATATGTGACTGCTGCATTATTATATTATTATATTGCTCATTTGAATTACTTTATTTACTGAGGGATAGTTTAGCCTGCAGCAATACCTCATATTCTAGAAGATCATCATATGTCTGTGAGAAACTATAAAAACTCTTTTACTTTTCATGAGCTTTTCAACTTTGTGACAAGAGATTTTCCATTTCATCCAGAGGCTTTAAAAAAGGGATAATTTAGATTTTGTCTCCACATGTTCATCCTCCAGTTTATCACACACATTCCACACCAACACATGTGGAGATAGACGGAACAAAAAGTTTCCTTCTGAGATGTAGTAAAAGTAGAAAGTTGCTTAAATCCCAAATCTAATGTAAAGTACCTTATATGCACTTTTTACTCACTGACGATGTTTTCTAAATGATTGGTGGCACTGACACATTTAAATGTTGTAGTTATACTGTGCCAAAATAATAAACCTCACAAAAAACTCATGAATATGCATTTTAAATACTCCAGAAATGTCTCTCATCGTGAAGTGAGTCTCTCCTCGTCTCCATAAAGTCAGCAACAACAACAAAAGGTGCCAGACTCCGCACCAACAAAACCCTAAATGCTTTACCAGTCGAGAAAGTTGTTGATTTTGTGGGTTTGTTGTGTTATATGAGTCTGTGCCTGCGCACAAAAGGCCGTTGCGGTAATTAACAGTGACAGTGTTGTTCTCTAATGGGGTTTTTCACGCCGAGAGCAGCGGGGACTCTGATTATTCCCCCAGATATATAGGGGGGGGTGGGGGGTGGGTTGATTTGTCATGTGAAGGTAATTCCAAAAAACACGGCAGCCAGGGGGTCGAGTGTCCCACCGCCCCGTGCTGCATGGGACCGCAGGTTTCAGGGGCGATAATGTGTTTAGACACGCTCTCACACTTCCCCTCTCAATGACTTGGACAATGTACGGAGAGAGGAGAAAAAGAAGCTCAGGCCTGTGTTCACTTTTGTTGTTGCCTCATTGAGATGTTTCCTTTTTAATCTCGAAGTTAAATATCCTCATGATAAACATTTTCCAAACGAATCCTCTGGCTGCGTTTTTGCGCATAAAAAGCGCACCGACGCAACAGATGGAAGAATAAAAGTAAGGGGGGAAAAGTGAAGTGACAGAAAAGTGAAATATCGGATCAATAAATCATATTCAGCACAGTTATAAAAAAAAGAAAAACAACATCCATGTGCGTAAAGGCGATTTCCATGAGACCATCTCCGCTATGGAGGAAAAAGAGGAACTGTAATTCCCAGTCCTGCTTCTCCTGGAGGAAAAAGAAAGCGCTAAAAAAAGACTAAACCTCACGGAGGAGTCCTGAGTGCAGCGCCTGGCTCGCCGGGGGCCATAAAGTTGGCCCCTGCGCTCGCCTTAATTGCTGTCACATGTAACCTTACCTGTCTCCCAATTAGCCCCGTGACTCGCTATTAGGAGATTCCACGAGCTGTGGGCAAGTGACCGGGGGCACCTCATGAGGGTTTGGGGGCCTAATAATTAGAGTGTAATTCTATACAAGCGGGGCAGGGTCTCACCGAGGAGAAACGGGGGTTAATTAAATGAGGATCAACCTGAGGATTAGTAATGTAAGTAATGTCCACTCATTAACCCGCCATTACAGACACGTTGAAATCTACTGTACGTTTCACCTGGTTTGGGCTTTTTTAAAATTTATTTCGTCCTGAATAGCAAAAAATTAAAAATGTTTAGACATTCAGCAACTTACACATCCTGTTTCATGTTAAATCCACTCAGGATGTTATTTTCAAACATTTAACTCGGATTTAAGGTAAAGAAAAGAGGAACGTTTCCTGTTTAAGCTGGAGAACTTGAAAAGTTTCATCCTTCTATTGAAGATCTCACATCTAAGTGACACATTTCTGAGCAAGTCAGACAAAACAAGTGTCCTCGTCACTCAGGGCTCTACAGGTTTTAAAAACGACTTCAAATTTTGAGAACAACAACAATCTTCATCTCTCCCTCTCCCTCAAAGAGTCTGTCAGTTTCAGAAGTTGCGACCTGTAATCTCCATTCTCAGTTGTGTACTTATCTGCACACAAGAACTTTTCCTGGTCAATTATCATCTTTCAAAGTAAAGATCCGACATCTAAGTCAATTTTGAATTTACAAGATAAGTACCATCATCACTTTGGCCACCAGGACAGTTTAACGGGCTAATGAAGTAAATGATCTTTAATTATCTCATCGGTAAGATAAAAATAAACTGGGGAAATAATTGTAGGATGGAGCCGAAGGTTGTGCATCAGTTGTTTGAATGACAGGTGAGACTCACAACAGCTAATGGTTATTTTGAGGAAAGAATCAACCTCTAAATTTAAAACTCAACAAAAAAAATTGCATATTAAACTCTGGGGGTCCCAGATTTTGTGATGCACTACTGTAAAGGATAATTTCCTCCTTTTCAAGTCCGTCTAAAAACAACACTCACATGACCATATGTGCACTGAAGCTGCTTCTGTTGGCTGTAATTGTTCCTCCTGTTCGGGCCATTAAATAAATCCGTCTCTAATGTGATTCCAATTGAAATAAACTGAGGACTAAATCCACCGTCCTCACTCTGTGCTAATATGAGGCTTCAGCAGGCTCAGTTAGACAAATCCAGCGATTATTCCCCCCCGGGCCGCAGACTTTTTAGTGCATAATTCCCTCTTTGTGTCACTGTCCCTTGACATCATCAGCAGGGGGAAACAAAAAGAGGGAATTTCGCACAAAAAAAGAATTTGGAAAGATATTTGACTAACTAATGGCTCCTCATTAGATTCTATTGAACTTTACAAAGTGTTGTGTGGATTCCTTTCCTTTCTCTCACTGGAAGAGACTTGGAGAAAGTGCGAGCTTGCCCTTTTACATGTTTCGCCATAAAATATGATGCATTTTCCACTTGTTCGAATGCGGGATCATAACCTGTGCTTGCAAAGTCGACCCGGGTCAAACAGCACTTGCGAGGTTTGTTTCATCTAACGTCGAGGCTCACGCGGGTGTCGAAGGCCAAATGGCTCCGTTAGAAAGTTCAACACCAGGAGGAAAGTGCTGCACAATGAATTTCACAGCTTTTCTGTGACTGATAGAACTGAATCGACGGATTACGGCAAACCTTGCTTAAATAAATGCACGGAACAGTTTGCCACTCGCATTTGATGTCCAGTGATGGATGGCCGGACCAGCTGGTGCACGGAGGTTCCGACACACGAGGGGTGTCAGGGTGGGGGGCAAGGGGTGGTAAACATGACCGCACCGGATGGCCTAGGAAACGCAGAGGCCACTGGTTTACTTGTTAATTTATGGACGGCCTGACAACACCAGCGCCCACAATGCAACGCTCGGTTTCAGCCCGAGCTAAATACGATACCACAGAGGAAAGGAGCCATCAAGTGAGCAGGTATGTAACCTGAGCGCTTCACCGAAATAGAAATTCAAAGCTAAGAATGACATGTTTGTTAGGAGGTCCTATGTCTTGCATGACCCGCGGGCAGATACTATCCCGAGGCCTTTGTGGCCACAGGAGGTTAATCGGCGATGCAGCGCTCGAGAGCGGCCCGGCGATGGACAGACAAGGAGGACGTCTATTGTTGTTCACTGGAAAATGTTTGACGCAACAAAATGGAATAAAGCGGTTCATGCTACATCACCTAAATTCATGGCTGACAAAAAGTTAATTCACTGAATCTCCTTTCGAAACACTGATGATTAACTTCACAGCGTGTCCCTTATGTAATTAAACTCTCATTAAGAAGAACTGAATGGCCTCTTCTTTCTCCACACACACACACACACACACACACACACACACACACACACACACACACACACACACACACACACACACACACACACACACACACACACACACACACACACACACACACACACACACACACACACACACACACACAGTATAGTTCACACTGTGCAAATGTGCGAGGACAGTTTTCGAAAGTCAGCACTGTTTCCTTTGGCCGATTGGGGTTGATTAAGAGGTTAACTGCGGAGAAGCATGGCGTCTTTAGGGGAGATTTATCTGTTCCTGCTCTGACCCCTTGGGGGTAGCTTCCCTCACCCCCAGCGTCCCCAGGATTTATTTAGTTATTTGTTTATCCGTTGCAAGGGGTCGCCCATTTTTCTGCACTCCATCTCAGCCCTGTTTGTGTATCTCAAAGCCATTTTTCATCTCATTTCTTGTGGGATCACGGCTCTGGTTCCATTTGCTGACTAAGCAGAGAAGGACACCAGCGAAGGCCCCACCGAGTCTCGTGACCTTTGACATTTGGCAGCGATACACTCCCAAAATTGGTTATTTTCATTTAACACGTATTTTGCTATCTGTTCAACTTTGGCCCCCTGGCTGGAGGAATTATGGTGTTGTCCTAATTGCTTCCTGACAGTTTTAATTCAGCTCCACTTTAATTTATGGTCTTTTCTTTCCTATCCGTGCATTATTTCATTAAAGTGCTTGTGCGTGTTTCACAAAAGCAGCAACCGATATCTTAGAATCCTGACAGATGAACTCTGGGTTTATCATTTCACACAGGAAAATGTATAACCTTTCTGGGTTTCTCTTAAAAAACATCATTAATACACATCAACTATTTTCATCTAAAGCATCTTGTGTTTATTTACTTTCACAGATGAATCCCAGTGTGAGAACATTGAAAATAAGTCCTAAAAAAGAGAAAAATAACAGCCAGATAACATCTCCAGAACGGCCTTCGACGACATAAAATCCTCAAGTGATCGCTAGTACTCACTATCTCTCAAAATGTCACACACGCTTACTCAGCCGTACATACTCTCACACCTCTTGTGTAAGGGGGTTTGTCACTGTTAAGAAGCAGCGGGCCTTTTGCCGGGGTGAAGGGGAGGCAGGGCGGCGGGGGCTATACAGGGAATGCTATGTGGCTTGCATGACCTGACATGTCTCTGAAGCTGGAGGGGGTCTCGACCTTTGACCCCGGGCTCCAAAACTAGGAAGATGAAAAAAGGGGATAGGGTGGGAGGGTTTCGCCTCTAAACAAGGGCTTCTGTTTCGACCACTCCAGGAATGTCAGTTCCATAAAAAGATGCCTACAGAGAGAAAGAGAGACGGAGGAATAAAGGAAAAAGACACACAGAGAGCAAGAGAGTGGTACAAGAGGCAAAGAGGGGGAAAGGTGAAATCTCCTCTTTTCATATTTTATCTACGTCTATCTCTCAGATCTTTTTTCATTTCATATCCATCGCATCTAATCAATCGAATCTAATCAATCGAATCGATCGATTATTGAATCATATCCATTGTATCATATCTATTGTGTCTGATACCCAAAGTATCGATCTATTATTCTATTTAATTTATCGTATCCATTGTACTTTATCGATCGTATCTTATCTATCGATCATATTGATCCTATCTATCTATCTTCTCCGCATGAGGTATCAAACAAGAACGTTGCAGTAAAAACAACACGATACAATCATGATTCATTTTCTTTTTCCACAGAGGAGACACACAGTGTTGTTTGGTAGGTTCTGCTCCAGCGGCCCACTTTGTGAACTGTCAAGCAGCGCACTCTGCAGACAGACCCTGAGTCTCCACCTTCATAATGCAACATTTACGGCCATTTTTACTCTCAAACCCCGGTCATGCGATCAGGCAATAAATTAACCTCTGGACCCTGGCTGAAGGCTGAGCCCTTGTGACTCGCCGGGCCGAGGCTGTGCTGCAGCAGAGCAGTGTTGACGCTGCACTGCAGGGAATGAGTCAGGAGATAACTTTGTTTTTCACAACGTCTTCCTGATCATGGAGCGCAGCCTGGATGAGTGTCCGACCGGCCCCAGAGAGGTCCGGCCATCTGTTTTCCTGCAGAGACACGACAACTGCTGTGCATCTCAGAGAGGACTTGTGTCTTCTGACAGATGTTAGATGTCATGCACGGTCACACAAGTTGAGATAAGAAGGCACGTAGAAATTACTGCTATAATCAAAACTGTTAGAGGCCGTCTTATTCAACTCCAAGTGACTCCTGAGTGGGTTGAATAATCTCTAAATCTGTCCGGAGCTGCCTGAATAAATGTTTTTGAAACCAAGACAATTTAAATGGATTAGGTTCATATCTGTTAAAACAATTACTTGATTAACAGAAAATTCAAATCACAAAATAAAAATTACATTTTCCATCAAGCTCAGGAGATGATTTGCTGCTTGTATTTGTTGTTTGCAAATATTTGGATATATTTAAAGATTTATGACATTTTAAGGCTTCATGAGTCAGATTAAATATTCAAATCTCTTACATCTCCTTGTTTCTAAAGTTTATCCTCTGGACACACATGGTCTCATACGAGCCGTTCTGTCCGTAGTGTGTTGATGTCACAGAAACATGTTCAGGTCAACACAGAGGAACCTTCTTCAGATGATGAATTGAAGTGTTAAAACTCGGCCCATACATCATTCTTCAAAGTGAAGATCCGACTGTGACGCATAAGTAATGAAAGTGCTGCACAAAGATGGACTGAATGAATGTGTGTGACTGGTTTACGTCAATGTTAGAAAATGCTAAAAAAAAATATAGAACATTTACTGTTTTACGCAACAAAAAGAAAAACATGTTTTTGAGCAAACAACAAAATAAGTAACCTCTTCACTGTGGGAAAGCGTGTGTTGCTTTTAAAACTATTTAATCTGTTGTTTGATCAGAAACAATAATACCCAATTATAGAAAATAATTATAAATTGATTCGTATCTTTGGCTGTAAAATTGCCTCAGTTGTCTGGAGTTCAGGTGAGACTGACCGATGGTCCGCAAACATCTTGATGGTGATTTTGAGGAAAGGTCAGAGGAGCTAACTTGTTCCTACAGGTTCTATTTGTGGATCATGAATCCCTATTGACTGTGCCAGAAACTAATCAGAGGCTCATACAGGGTTTTCAGACTTGCCTTGGACTGATCGCAACCTCTGATTGGATCAGCACTAATCCTCCAGTATGACGTCGCTGGGATGGAATTCACTCAGGGCCTACCGTCCGATGATAATTACATGACCCAAGAGATCTTCCATACCCCGAATAAGAAATGCATGTGACGCGCAGAGCAATGTCCAGTTGCTGTGCAGCTCCGGTCAACAAGCAGTATACAAAACCCCCCAAAACTGTGCAGTAAAGTTGTTAAAATTGAAATGACCTTGCAGAGCCCGGGGGCATCCCTTTACTTAGCGTCTGTAAACATTAGGCTGCTGGCACACAGGTCTGCTCGGAGCCTGTCTCCTAACTGCTAAACGTGTGTAGGGGTGGAAAAAGGCCAAATTCCCCTCCCTGCAGTTAAAATCTCAGACGGTGGTCTTTAACGCATTCTCCCACTCGAGGCTCCCTCCCTCCTGCACCTCCAATAAAAACCTCTGACCAACAGTTGACCTTTTGCATAGCCCCTTCTCGCTGCTCCCCAGTCCTTCCTTCTCCCCTTCTTTCCTTCTCTCTCCCCCTCTCTCTCTCTGTCCATTCCTTCTCTCTCCCTCCGTTACAGTGGCCCAAGGCGGACCAATGGGAGCCAGCAGCTGCAGGGAGAGAGGGGTGGTGTTTTGGGTTGGGCACAGGGGGGTTGTCCCGGGTCAAGGGGGGTCGCAGTACTGGTAAAGTCATTGCGGGGGCTCCGATGTAGGACCATCGCTTCCCCCATCAAAGGCTGCGCAGTGATGTCCACACACCCCTTGCACCTCTTCTCCTCTTCCAACCCCCCACCTCTCACTCCCTTGCGGCCCCCTTTGGCCCCACTGTTCCTTGGCTCTCAAGGGTCAAGACAGCCAAGGGTTAATAAAGTGATACCAGGTGTTGGCCAGGGAGAAGTGGTTTTTTTCACCCCCTTCTTCTCTCTCAACTCCCAGCAGAAGCAAAGTGTGGGCCCCCCATTTCACACCACTGAATCCTGCTGGGACATCGAGCCTGAGAGCGAGCACGCTGGAAGGGGTGGCCGTGCATGTCAAAGTAAAAACAAGTCTCAGGTAGTCCGCACTCTGTGTTTGTGTGCATGTGTAAGTGTCACCCATTTCCTGAATGTGAGTGTGTGTGTTTGAACACGTATGTATTGCACAAAGCTGCCACCACCAGGGCGGGGGTGTAACCAGCAAGCTATCGGAGCTCTAAGGGGCCCCTGGGACAATACGAGGTTAACCGACCCAACAAAGTGGACGATTATATCTCAGTGGAGGAACTTTGGGAGCAAAGAGATCACAAATCCTTCCACTGTCCTGCCACTGAATCAGTGGACACAAGTGGGGAGGGGGTACGGACGGTTTTGGGACTGTGCAAAGAGTCGAGGTGGAATGGTGGTTTCTTCTCTTGACCAGTAGAGAAGAGGAGGCTGAATAGATCAAACCCAGTGAATGGGGGTCATTGTAGTGAGAGCAAATGGCCTCTGACAAAGAGCAAAGAACAAACAGAGGGAAACCGTCAGCGAGCGAGCGTGAGCACCGACAAGACACAGAAAATTAACGAGAGAGCGCTCAGGCTTGTGTGTGCGAGTGTGAAAACGTGTGTATGAGAATTTGACCACGTGTGCGCAAACATGAGGGAGGACGTTTGCAAAATCACCAGCAGCTCGTCCCGTCCTTTCAGTCCAACCTGCTAAATGAAGGGGGTCCTAATTAACGCTAATTAACATCAACGACAACTTGGGGCCATTAGTCGGGCTAATCCCCCGTTTACATTTTCCCCTCTCGCTGGAACCCTGCTGGCCAATTCTTACCCAGTCACAGAAAGGACACATTGTTAATGGGCCCGGCATCAAAGATACATCGGCCCCCCGAAACGAGGCGCCTCCATTAGGGCCGGAGAGCCGGACCTGATCCGAACACTCAAACAGCCCAGGGAGTGGAAACAGGGAGGGGCGTGGAGGTCAAGCCCCACGTTCAGACCATCCGATCCATCAATGACTCGTTTGCACTCTGTCATAATCCCTCACTGTGTCAAAGATAAAGAAGAACTACAGCGGAGGATTAAAAAAACAGGCAGTGAAGGATCTGATACTGTAAATAACACCTGAATGTACCGGCTGTGTCAGAGCTGCATGTGTAGAAGAAGAAGTGGAGGCAGTGGGGGGGGGGGGGGGGGGGAGCTGCTTTTGCAGGTGCTAACATCAGCACTCATATGGAACAGTGAAGGGTGAGTGTGAAACAAAAGCCCTGCAAGTGTAGAGCTGTCGCAGATTGATTGTGGAAGTCCTAAATATATGTTCACACACACACACACACACACACACACACACACACACACACACACACACACACACACACACACACACACACACACACACACACACACACACACACACACACACACACACACACACACACACACACACACACACACACACACACACTGGCCCTGTGATATACTTTTTTGCAAACTTTTTGCAGACATTTGCAAACAAGCGAAAACAGTAGTTTTGTTGTACTGTGTACTTTGAATGCATGATTCCTTTTTGTGTAAAAAAACTAACAAAATACTACATATATTAAGTATGTCTATTATAATGGAACATCCAGACATGCAGCAAATTCTTACATTTGACTTTTTCTCATCACTATGTGTCAGTTTAATCCAGTCAAGAGCTCTCGTCTTTTTCTACGTTTGAGACAACAGAAAGTCTCGGCTCCTGTTGCTTGAATTTTTACCGTTATTTAAAAAAACGCTCTCATGCAAGTCTATTGACGTTCTATTATATTCTGCATCAGTCTCAAATCTATGTCCTGTGCATCATTTCATAGGATCTCTTATTTGAGTTAAAGTTCTCTGGGTTTAAGTCGTGTTTGCCACCACTTTTCTTCCAACTGTCCGTCTTGTTTGAGCGATTAAATGAATTTACATACACTTCTCGTGAACAATATTAGTTTTGTGTGTTTTCTGCTGATTCTTTGACCCGGGTTTAGTCTCCCAGGAAAGAGCAAACAGGGCTGTGAGAGGGTGACTTGTTCAGGGTGCGGCTGTCATTGCACGGCGAAAGTATAGCACTTCCTCTCCCCTGCGACAAAAAACCGCAAAGTGCCAAAGGCATGAAAGTACAATCGGGGTATTGTGAGGCCGAGCAGAACATAAAGCAAAGCAAGTGTCATAAGGGAGTTTGGCCAGTGTTCTTCGTTGCATCAAACCAGCTGACAAAGAGCTTTTTATGATTTCTGTGTGCGCTATCACAGAATATGAGCCTCACCAGTGAAACAATTAACCGAGCGATTCCCGACAGAGTTTACACCACCTTCTCTTTCCATGCTAACCCTCAGCTTTTCATGTAACGGTATCATCCCTGCAGAAAGTTTTACATCAACCCAACACAAATCTCTTTCTCTCGTTATCCTTCTTAACGTTTCCTACGTGCTGGACCTCTGCAGGATTTTCTTTCTCCAACCTTTGCTTCTTTTTTACGCCTTGGATAGTAAATACAATAAATTCCAGCACATAGCCGGAGCGGGGCTGTTGTGTTATTTTTCGACACCGCGGGTGAGCACAATAGAAACACAGCTGTGGCGATCAGTCCGGGCTCCCCGGGAGCCACTGGAGGCCCGGAACACATGTTCGTTAATGATCAGTTACAAAGACCACAATGGGAGCTGCGAGACGCTGAGGTCTGTACTCCTTAGCATCTGAAACCCTTTGATTGACTGCACCTTCTGTTAAATGTTTAATCCCAGGACGCGTCTCTCTGGATTGATTGCGGTTGAGTCGACAATTTAAACTCTTACTGGCCGATGTGCTGGTTTTGTTGGTTATAAAGAGAAAGATTTCATCAATCAGTGACTTCTCCACATGCTCTTTGCTGTTCTTCAGTTAGGCTGCAGCTTTGGAATCATTAAACCTTAATGTGAAAAATAGTTTTAATCATTGTTGAGGAAGCTTTTCATCCATCTATTAAATGGCAATATGCAGCTTACTCTGAAAAAAAATATTTTACATTTTAAAACAATAATTTAACACCATAAAAATGGGGTAAATTACTTTCCTTGACAACATGAACTATAAAATAAAAGTTGTATCCGTAAATTAATATAATGGAAAATCAAAGATTATTTTACAGGATTATTCTTGATTGAAAAGTCAGTTTCTCTATTTCTTGGTTTAATATAGTGTTTGACCGTTTATTTACAGGTTGTTGTACATGATCATCTGTTGATCTCTCCTGCTCAGCTGGACTGGAGCTATGGTCCTTTACACAGCAAGTCAAACTTACTTTGTCTTGTTTTGTCACAAAAGCCCAAATACAGTATTTTCCTCAGCAACCTACAAGAACGAACCATTATTAAAATACATCACTCCGTCACAGGATTTCATTTCAGAGCTCCTGGTCTGACAAATGACCCCAAAATGGATCTGAGGCATTTTTGGCATAGATGTCTGAAAAGTGCGTATGATGTGACATCGAGGTCAGGGAGTTGAGGTGCTGCCTTATGATGGGGCGAGTTTCCATCCAGAAACGACTCCCACAGAGCAGTAAACATCAAGAGAAAGTTCCAAATGCTCCGAGCTCTGAAGCTGTGACAAGATGTTTAAAAAAAAAAAAAAAAAAGGGGCTGCCCGAACAAGCTCACACATAAACACGTACATGTGCACATGCAGACCAAGCACACGCACATACACGCTGACAGCACATACATGCATATATGTACTTAAGCACACACACACACACACACACACAGGCACCTATCCCTCTAGGGTGATCCACAACCCTCCCCCACTCTTGAAACCCGATCTGTCGGCATGCAGCGCGGAATTCTCCAATCGCCCTGACTTTTGACCTCTGCCCTTTTTGGCAGTGCACAGAAGAGAAGATGAAGTGCCCAAGCCGCTCTCTTCCCCAACACAAAAAATCCCCTGTTCTCACAGCCCTCCCACATGAACAGGCACGCACACACACACACACACACACACACAAACAGAGCACACACTCACACACACACACCGATTCCCATTTGGGACGCCTTGAGGCCTCACACTCTGTTTCCCGTGAGGCACATGATCAAAATGATTCTCGATATGTAGGTAGCAGATATGTATGTGTGTGTGTGTGTGTGTGTGTGTGTGTGTGTGAGAGAGAGAGAGAGAGATTGTGTGTGTGTGTGTTGATAACAGAGAGTAAGATAGAGAGGACTCTTAAAATCCCTTGGTTACGTCGTTCATCAAGACATCACAGAGCTGTTGAAGCTTTGAGGGTTTTAGTAAAGGGGCAACATAACAGCCACTACTTGTTATCATTACCATCATCATCATCATTATCGTCACAGTCTTCTTCATTGTCCTCATCATCACAGGGCAAGGGACGAGAGAAAAGCCCCTTTAATACAGAGATCACACTATAATACAGTGAAGAAGTTTGTTTGCTCCTTTAGACTCATTCAAACGAGCAAACATATCTGCCTGGCGCCTGCGTCCGTCCCGCCATGTCGGCTCGATCCACTTCTGTAGCCAACGATACCCCCCCCCCCCCTTTCCTCATACAGAATGGAGAGGTAGAACAAAGGTATAGAACAAAGACTCACAGAGACAGTGTCACAACCATGTGTTTTCTATCATTTGCCCCCTGACCCTGTTTGTGTGGTGTCACTGTGTGTTGTGCATCTCTGTAAATAACGTTTCTTGCCTGTTTTGGAGTCTCACCTGCTTCAAGTCTACATCCAGGTCCTCCCCCCCAAAGGCTTTGATGACAAAATACACTTTGACGGTCCTATGTAAATGTTTCTTGTCAGTGGCAATAAAGGTTGTTCAATCTGTGCATTTTTAAAGTACGAGCACTGCACATGCTCATTTCTATAACTTAGATTTCAGTGTGATTCAGCACAAATTACCACAGCCTCCAAATGTTCCAGATAAAAATGACTCAGCACGTTCATATGTTCAAAGTCAGCCATCGATGTATGCTAGTATCTGCTATTACATTTAGTTTGTGTCACCCAGTTCTCTGTCTCCACTTGGATACAATGGAGGTTCGTGGAATTTCAATTTGTGGTTCTCAGGACATTTAAACATTACATGTGAAGTTTGTCGATCAACTATCAGGTGTCCCATCCTCTTTCTGGACGAACTACAGGTCTCAACAGAAGCAATAAACTGTTTGACACTGTTGATTATCCACAAAAACAAAACCTTTAAATGTAATTTTGACAGATTTTCTTCTTTCACTTTGCTGCATTTTATTAGGTCGCTGAAAGAAACCTCAGACGCAGTTGAGGCCAAGTTAAGCTTCACACGATCCAGTTCATGCAAAGTGCCGTCCTGACAAGTCTGTAATTACTGTTGATGGCCGTCCGAAAAGCCAATTGTTGTAAAGAGGGGCAAGAAACAATGAATCACACAAACTGAGTTAGCAGCAAACACTCTCAGTCTTTCCTTGCAGGCGATCACGGTGTTGCACTTGTTTGTACAAACGAAAAGCAATAAACTGTAAGTAGTTGTGTGAAAAATGAAAAGAGAACTCGAGCCACAGACTAATCCCTGTGTGAATTTCACACAACTGTCGGATTAAAAGTTTCCAAAAGTCACAAAAATGACCCGCTGCAGCATCAGAAACGTGTGTGTGTGTGTGTGTGTGGGGGGGGGGGGGGTTGCAGATGCTCTGCAGCGATCCCACAAGATCTCTGTTTGGAGCACACTGATGTCTTTATCTCCAAACCTGGAAAGATAAAGCCACAGGAACGACAAGCCGTTTTCAGACATGAACACAGCAGGAGATTCTCCGGTCAGACGAGTTCACAGCAACACAGCGTTCAGGTGAGGGGTGGCGCAGCGTGCACAGGCAGGATGTAACGTATTAATTCCACCGCAGAGATCACGTGTTTTTGTTTATAGCATCGGCCCTTATCACCAAAATCTCTCTTGGTATCTTTGTCGGTGTGTTCTGTGTGTATGGCACCTCGTTTTCACCCTGAGATATTTGTATTCTTTTTGTTTTGTGTCTGTCGCGTGTTAGAACGCAGGTGAATCCCCTTAGAGATTCTCCTGTTTTCTCACACGGGCTCATTCAGACATTATCCAGAGTTTTTACAAAGAGGGTTTGAAAGAGAAAATCCGGAGAATGTCCAGATCCTCTCCCTTGGACATTTGCATTCTCACATTCAGCCCCTCTGGAGAATGTCAGGAGATTATTCGGTGCATGTCTGAAAAGCAGCTACACAGAAATTGAGCGAACTGAATTCTTTCATTTCCATGGGGAAATTATTGTATTTGAGGGATAACAGCAAAAAACTAAACCGAAACAAACCACAGTCACAACACAAACAACTGACACAGATTTTCTGAGAGAAATTTCAGTAAATTCTTGCAAAACTTAGATTAACCGGTTGCACAGGTTAAATTGTTTTAGATCTGGTTTCTGAAACATTTAAGATTTATCTCCTGCTGACATGAGAACAGAGATGGTCTATACGTGGCTTTTGCTCGTTAATCTTTAAAGTTCTAGGGACAAACCGATCATTTAGCAAAGTAAGAAGTGATTTTTAATCTCACTCAGACATGACAAAGATGTTTATGAGCCTCTTTGAAATTGCCTGTGAGAGCTTTTTCCCTTACGTCTGTCCCTGTATTCCAAAATGCATCTTTATTATCCCCAGAGCACCACCTCTCTCCTCCACCATCTGACCACTGCCATTTGTGCATTGTGTGTGTCCGGCATGACTGCTCTCGTCATTTTCCCCTTTGATTGGCCTTCACACAATGTAATCAGTGTTGCAGCTGTCTGAAAAGGCCTCTTGTGCAGTATCTGAGAAATGCCGATCACCCCGATGCGTCCACAACTTTGCTTTTAGTTCCATTCAGGCACTGTGACAAACGGCAAACTGTCTGGTGAGCATGTGTCAAGCCACTTGATTTAGTGCTTTGTTTGACTGCACTGGCCCTTTTCTGAATGTCGCCTCCGTCTTGTATGGCCTTACTGTATTGGTAAGAATTGCCATGGCCGTAAGCTTGAAATTCTAATGTACAGACAGACTGAAAGAATTGACCCACTGTGTCCGTGAGTCACTTGATGTGCTTCCAATGCACAAAAGCTGACTTATGGCTTAATTTTCTGTTTTTGAACAGGGATTAAATGATTGACTGAAGTATCAATCAAAATCATCCTTCAGTCCAACAGCACAAACTGACTCAGCTCTCAAATATCAAAATAGAATAAAAAAAAGCGGGTAAGTTTCAGGGAAGTGACATGTGGTTTGAGTTATATTGTTAGCAAATGATGTGCTTTTAACTAGGTATAAGTCAGTGTGCTGGACCCCTAAACTGTATCCAATCCATTAGAACAAAGCTCTCTTGATCCCTTTCTTTAAATCCTCCACCGTGGCTGATTAAATGTAGCCGATTTTCACGGCTGTGCTGTGGAGGCCGCGAGGTCTGAATGGATCTTCCCAGCGCGACCACAGTGTGCTGTCACTCCGACAGCCTTAGGAGGACTGAGCAGACAACCAGCAGGCTGCTGGGAGCACGACAGTGTGAAGGGACATGTCCTGAGATCCTGGTTAGACCTGGTTACTGCTGTCCGGACACACAGACTCCATGTGACAGACTTATTATGACCTGTGATCACTGGTTTCCCCTTTTTGTGGCACTACAGCGATGGAAAAGTCCCTTTGTTGGTAAGTTTGCCCCCAACTCAGTGGTCCAGACCACAGTGTGTGGCTCCGGCCGCAATCTTCTGTCTAAAGCCAAAGAGGAAACTAATCCAGCCCGACCCCAACCTAACAGGCATTCTGTTTATTTATCTCTGAACCCAATCCAAGCCCAATGTTACCAGCACACACAGAAAATCAAGTACAGAGCCCAGCTGTGACCAAACCCGAATCATTTCAAACGTTTTGTCCAAACCCAGCCCAACTTGTTGCGTCCCAACAGGTCTTGACAGGGTCCTGACAGGCTCAAGTCAGGTTTCCTTACTCTACAATGATTTATATCACCACAATGATTGGATGCATTGCCAGACATCATAGAGGATGAACCTCTGACTTTTCAGTTCACACCATCAAATGTCCAGGTCTGTGGTTTATGACCAAATACCTGCACGACTGATAACATTCCAATAAGCCTCTAACATGCTGAGCTGGAATGGTTGTCATCGTAAATGTTTCACCTGTTAGACAATATATTAGCATTTAGCTCAAAGTACCACCTCACTGACAGCTGTGTTTCCACCAAAGGAACTTTCCTCAGGAAAAAGGAAACTTTGCAGGAGCTGCAAGAGCGTTTCAACCGCAGGGACAGAAGGTAAAGTTCTGAGAAATTCCTTTTACTAATCTTTTACCAAAAATCTTTTGAAGTTGGGGGGGTTCTACTTTTGGAGAGGAACCTTTGTGGTGAGGGTTGGATTGCTGCACAACCTTACTCCGAGGTTTTATTTTATTTCAGCCATCATCTAAAGCACCCACAGGGAAGTCCAAGCACCTGCATGGAAAGGTTCTGGAAAACTTTCAGAGCAACTCACACACGGGTCCTCTAGAAAATTTAAGGAAAATATCCAGAGTTCAGTGCATGTCCAAAAGCAGCTTTACAGACTTTTATAATGTTTCCCATGATGCACTGACCCTTGACACCTCCCCAATCTTCATTTCAAAGGAGAGTAACCCAATTACCGACAAATCCAGTAAATTCCTTCCCCCGGATCAGTCCACACAAAGCATAACTTATGCATCACTTAACTCCCAATACATGACCTTTACGGACAACAAACTGCCCTCCCTTCTGACCCCCCCCCCCCCCCCTGCTCCCCAGAAGGGTGTTAAGACCTGTCCCTACTCTCCCCTGGGAATGCTGGGAAAGTAAGGCCTCCGCATCTGTCCCCTCGGCCTCAAGCAGAAGGAGAGAGAGAGACGGAGAGCAGGACATTCCTTCATCCACAGGAAAGAAAGAAAGAATGAAATAATGAAAGAACGAAAGAACGAAAGAACGAAAGAACGAAAGAACGAAGCAGGTGACAACAGTAAAATAAGAGAAGAGAAAAGAAAAGGGGGAAACGTCTGGGCTGTAATCACTGACATCAGAGAGACGGACAGAAAATGAAAGAGTCATTTAAAGGAGGGAGAGATTTTGTGAATGAGAGATGGATCTTGTCTCCTTATGAAGCCATCCATCACTCTTTCAATAGCCCAGTGGGTAAGAGAGAGAGAGAGAGAGAGAGAGAGAGAGAGAGAGAGAGAGAGAGAGAGAGAGAGAGAGAGAGAGAGAGAGAGAGAGAGAGAGAGACCCGGGCCCTCCTTCAAAAGGCCGGGAGGGGAGGAGGGAGGAGAGAGGGACGGCTGCAAAGTGCTGGTGGAGCTGTGATCTTCACCTCCCTCCCTCCTGTGAAGTCAGCAGGGAAAGTGATCAGGCCTGCCTCTCTCCTCCTCCTCCTCCTCCTCTTTCCCTCCATTTTTATCTGTCAGTTACGGCCTCTCAATGAGGCCTGCTGCTAATTTCTTCACCTCACTAATGTACTACTAATGTCGACTTTTTCTCTTTCAATACACAACAGCAATACACAATTTAAAAAACTCCTCCTCCTCCTCTCCCGTTTTCAGTTTCAACCGTCTCCATCGACGTTTGCTGCATCACACTTTCCTCTCAGCAGAATATAAATTTAAAACTTCTGGTGTGTTTGCTCATTGGTTTTTTTGGGAGGTTTCAGTTTGTTTCTTCCGAAGCTGGACACGTAACAAAGGAAAATAAATTAGTTAAACTGATGATTGAAATATCTTGAGCAAACACAAACGTCGGTGACAAGGTAATTTGCATTGTTTAAACATCGCACTCCTTCTTGGCAGATAAGGTGGAAAGCACCACGGAATTCATCATAATTATAAAAAATTAACAGAATATAAAGCAAACAACAACTTTTATATAACAACAAAAATGTTAAAAGGCCGAGGTCAATTCAGGCTTATAGATCCACATTTAATCACCAAAAGTAATGCAAGAAATCTATAACTCTGAAAGCATCTAATAGTTGAAAAGACAAGTATATAACATCTGGATCGTGCTTCTCAATTTCATAAATATATATATGTTTTAAAATCCACACAATCTGAGACTTCAGACTTCTGAATCCCCAAACTCGAGTGAGGTTTAATCTACCCGGGAATAAAATAAGTCGACTAATGAATGAAATGGCTGCAAAAGCATGAATATTAATATCAAATTAATTAAAACATCACATCAAGTAATAGTAAATCATTTAGTCCCTCGGGTCACAAGATCTGTAAAGTAAATATCCACTAAACTTCTCGTCTTTTAAGTAATAAATAAACGATAAATCCTCTAAACCAGTGTGTGTTCATGCCAAAGGTATAAAAAAATAAGCTTTAAAATCCCCAAGAGTGACTAAAATCCAAGAACAAACCACACGGATGAAGCACATAAAATAAGACAAATGTAAGAGTCTCTGTTTCATTCCCCTGTGTGCTCAGTGCGGGTAGAGAAATAAGATGTAAACACACTTTCACACCAGGATGTGACAAGTGTGAGATGTTGTTGACCCCTGTCTGTCCCCTCTCGTTCTGCTGAGGTCCCTTAACGTTTGAGGTCACAACCTAGTGGTTTTATTGGCTCCCTAAAGTCATCAGTGCTTTAGGATTGGATGGAAGCCGTCTAATGGAGTCAGTAATTGGTCCAGTTTATCAGTTTATTAGCTGCTCTGGCTGTGGGAACAGCTTTGACGTTTTAAGCAAAGCATATGCCATTAGGTAAGAAGAAAGAAGAAGTACGAGCTCTCTACATGCGGCGTCGGAAAGGGAAATATTTCCAGGTTTGTTGTCAAGAAAGGGAAAGAATAGAAAATGCTCTATCAGGGTATTGAAAAGTTAAGGTATAAAATAACCATTTGGTTTCTTTTCTTCTCCAAAACTTAAAAATCAAGTGTCTTGTGATTTTTTAAGATTGACAAGCCAAACAAAACTGTCTAAAAATCCATAATTTAAGGAGTCAAACAATATCTCGGTCATATCTGAAGCAGACACACACTCTCACTGTTCCGAAACCTGAAGGAAAGTCAGTTGCAGATGAAATTACCAACTTAAGCTGTCATCTCTACTGCGTCCTATCTGTCGTCTGGCGCTCCGAGGAGTGACAGGACGTCAAAGGCTGCGTCCGCGACCTCCAGTAAAGCGGAAAGCTTTTGGTCTTTGGTCTTTTCTCTCTGGTTCCCCATTATCTGTGTGACCCGTTCCCATTAAAACACTTCGGACGAGTGAAAGGTCCCGACTCCTCGCTG
This sequence comes from Verasper variegatus, assembly GCA_026259375.1. Taxonomy (NCBI): domain Eukaryota; kingdom Metazoa; phylum Chordata; class Actinopteri; order Pleuronectiformes; family Pleuronectidae; genus Verasper; species Verasper variegatus. Next base: position 20,997,655 of record CM048048.1, read on the forward strand.
AGCCCTGGCATTGATGTGGACCTTTGCCATTCAACCTGCACACTCGTACACCCCCCAATGCACGACAAGGAAACAGAGACGTAAAAAGAAACCTTCACATGTATGAACACACACGATATCTGTAGGAGCTTGGAAGAGGCCACATCATACATGAGCGTAGTGTTTACATCACGATCCAGTCTTTGCCGCACTTCAGAAAAAAACCATCGGATTCAGCAGACGACAGGAACCTGGTTCTGGATGAGCCGTCAACAAAGAGAGAGGAAAACAACTGTATAAAAGCCTCCCCCCCTCCCCTCCTCACCCACGGACTCCTTTCTCCCACTGACCACTGTTCAGAATTGCCCCCTCACCCCTGTGACCCGCCCCCCACCACCACTGGGCCCTTTCACTCCGTAACAATGGCTGCCAGGGGCCGTGTTATTTGAGGCACTAAAGAGCCGTCCCACCCGCCCGCCCCCAGGACAATGCCCCCCCCACCGAGAGCTTTCTTCCCCTCACCTCCCTAATGACAGGTTTCATCCTCTCCGTCCTGACCCCTGGGAGGGGATGCGGCTCCCGGCTCGGCCCACCGCCTCTCTGCCCGCTGACCTGCTCCGCCGACAGGTCCGCCTCCCGCTCACTAATACACATATACACACTTTCACTCTCCCATGTGCTCATAGAAGCTGTGGTGCAAAGTAACTGAGAACAATCAATCAAGTGCTTCAGTGCAACTTTAAGGTTCTTTTCTTATGTGTCCATTTTGTGTTTACACCCAACAGCTATAGTTACTTTACATAAAAACACATTATACAATATAATAATAATTAATGAGCAAACCAGAGGTCAACCTTTATTCCTAATCTTCCCACATAGATTCATTAATATGTTCTAACTGTTTATAACAGGTTATAACACTAATTACTCATTCAATAACATCATAATAAAAGGACTGATGGAGTACTTTGACATTGTTGTATTGCTTCTTTTACATCAAAGCTCAGACAGACTGTATTATGTTTGATTTCCATATTGTTTCTGTCTGTAACTGGGATTTTGATGCTTATGAAACAAAGGCCCCTGGAATGAGGTCACGCCCGAATAACCCGAGTTGATAGCGTTCCAGTTGCACAGGATTCCTGCAGGAACAATGTCTGCATTAGCCAGCTAGCCAATGTTAGCAAAACCACTTCACAATAACGCATTACGTACAGCATACAGCGTTCACCACCATTGATACACGGAGTAGCCATCTTGGATTACGAAGTCGGGGTGGTGAGGTTCCAGAAACCCCAGTTCTAAATCAGAATTAAAGACATATCATACTAATGTATCCCAACACCTTACAGTAATTTAACTATGCTACAATTAAAGAGAACACATATTGTTGCGTCTTTAAGGACGCCATAACGTGTGTCTTAATCACCATGAACATCTGTCCTGTTTATTCCTGCGTAAACATGCACCAGAGACGAAGATGTACCAACTGCAGTTTGCCAGCAGACAGGTGTAATGTCTTCACTTTTATGGCCTTTACAGTCTGTCACTCTGCCAAACGCAGCAACCCGTAACCTCAGTCAGCCTTGGCTCACGCACAGCTTATGGCTGTTGACAGATGTAAACCACTTTTTTTCTTGTACCGGTTTGGGAACACCTGCTAAATGCCCAAAGGGTCATGAAACACACGTAACACAACGGCAGCCGTGAAAAACTTTAAATCCAAGCGAGGAGAAAGCTCCCGAATTCAGTCGGACATATTTCTGTGAGAACTGCATTATTCTCCTGGACGGCGCGTTAAAGGGAAACCTCCGAGTCATCACTTATGAGTTGTCACTCACAGGCTAAACATAGGGTTTTCAGTCATTCATTATCTAAACCTGCAGCAGTGCAACACCTTTTCTCACAGGGGAAATCAATCTCCCCGCTCTCATGTAGTGTCTGCCATTGTAATGATGACCATGCATCACTGTCAAACACACCAGCGTGTATTGGCTAGTTTAGCAATCAAGCTCGTGGAAGCTCAATTAGCCCTGAGCCAGTGAGAAGCAATGGACGTTTCTGTGGTTAATTAATGACTGAATAAGAAAAGCTGTTTTCACCAAGTTGCATTTTGGATGGAGACTTGAGAGGGAAGCTTTTCTCGCCGCCGCCGCCGCTGCCACCCCCCCGCTCACTCTCTGTGTTTCTTCCTAATTCACCCCCGGTCCCATGATTTGAAGTCATAATCCCACTTTAATCTGGCGTAATTATTTCCTCTATTAAGCATCACAGAGATCCTGAGAACATGGGCAGGCCTAAGCTTGTATATTAACATCAAGGTGATGTACAGGATGAAGAATAAATCACTATGTCATGCTGAAAAAGCTGCTGTTAGCATTTATATTACTGTGTTGTTTATTCATTTTTACTTTCATTTTCATCTCCCTGACCATCAACTATAGGTCTATAGGTTTGTGAATTAACAGAATGACTCAAGAGTTATCGACCAGCCCTCCTTAAAAAGGCTTAGAGACACCAAGAAACAGCATTAATTTAATCATTATTATTATTATTTTGGGGGTGTGAGTGTCGGTGGGAGCATCGCCGCTGACGGCCACTGAAGTGGAGCGAGGGCGAGAGCAGCAGCTTCTGTGCAGCGGCGACATGTGGGCGACAGGGTGTGACCGGGTGAGCCATCAGACTGGAGGGCGCACAGGTAGTGATCTTTCACTTTCTCACAAAAAGACACACACAAACGCAAACCTGCGCACACTTCACGCAACACAAAGACAGATCAAATGTCGCCACCACTATTGTGACTAATACAGCTTTATAAATGGTTCATAGAATATTTACAGATGCTTTATTTATCAGCTCCTGGTGCTGATCCTCTCTATTTCTGAATGGAGCAGTTAAGGATCCGGCAAATCGAACAACATTCTTCTTAATAGCTTATAACTGATCTACAAAGTGTTTATAAACCGTAACAAGTTACAACTAATAAGTAATGTATTATAAAATATCAAGGCAATAATTAATACAACTTTTGGGTTGCCAGGTTTTGAAAAGTATAAGGACTATTATTACTGTTTTATTTCTGATATTCAAAGTATTAATAAAACCTTGATTAGCATCACCATTAGTTCCAACCATTATGAAGTAGCTACAGCTTATTTTAAAATGCTATATAATTTTGTTGGTAATAGATAAAACACACAAACACTGCAAACCTGCATCTGCACACATATTCTGTAAAGCACACAATGGAAGACGTTTACCTGAGTGGACATGGTTACTTACACACCGGCAAATCCGAGAACACACAAACACACGCAACCTGGATGTTTTTTGTCCTTGATCCTAAGAGCACTGCCTACCTGGAGCATCTGTGCTCCATTAGATGTACCTGGCGCACATGGATGCATTTCTGCCTCAACATGTGAACAGTTTGATAGTTTCCTCCCCAGATACAACTGATATCTCGCGTCTGAAACCACCTGAGGTTGTTAATACATCAGAACTTTACACCAAATGGGTCTTCGAGGTACTTGTTGGTCACTGAGTTTCATACAGTGTCCATGACTGCTACATATTGTACCTATGTCTTGACTTCATTCCAGTACGACTGCACACGTATACACGCCTCACTGCTTGTCCAGAGCACCTCCCTGGGGGGGTCACAGTGGCAAGGAGAGAGGGATTTCACGCTTGACCTTCCCCTCACAGCTTTGTGAGCCCCTGCACTCTCGCCTTGATTCTCTTGACCTACTTGGTCATCCTGGAGCAAGCCACTTTTAATACCTACATCTAACTGAGCAGCACGCTCTGCCCCTCTCTCTCTCTCTCTCTCTCTCTCTCTCTCTCTCTCTCCCCTCTCATACACATCTGTCTCACACATCTGTCTGTTGGTTTCTCCCTCCGCGGGGCTCTGGCTGTGCCCTTCGACTGTGACTGATGCAAACGTTTGGAGATAAAGGTTTAATCCCTTTGTGCCAAATATTGTTTTTGAATTCTGGGAAAACGCATTTCCCCGGCTCTCTTCGGTCCTTTTGTTTTTTTTTTAATCCAAATCTCTCGGGATCTCTCATGTGTGGAGGCAACAACTACACGCACACACGTTATTTCTAACAATTCAGCAACGTTTGTTTCCTCATAAATATTCCTCCTGTCTGTGGTGGTAAGTGGAAGGCTGTCATCATTTTCAAGCGGTAATTTGTTGTTTTAGAAAATTCGTGGAATATCACCACAAGTGTCTCAGTGCTCCGCCTGCCTCTGATATGCTGTTAAGACTCCACTGATCACAGTGCAGGCTCTCTATGTGCCAAACACAGGGGATTCCCCTCCTCTTCCTCATCCTTTATCACCCTCCCTCACCCCCAGAGGAGGTGGCTGGAGCGTCGGTAGCACTCAGCAGAATCCAGAGCGCCAGTGTTTCCCCCCTACGAGCATCACTTAAGGCCTCCTGTCTCACACTGCAGCCCCACCACTAGTTGGGAACCATTTTCTACTCAGATGGGCGCAAACAAAGACATGCATGTGCAGAAGGAGGAGGAGGAGGAGGAGGAGGCTGATGGTGTGTTTGGTAAACAGCGAGAAAGCCGAAAGGGAGCAGCCACTTGGGAGGAGAGGAAGAGGAGAAGGGGAAGTGGAGGAGAGGGAAGGCAACAAAAGGGGGATCGTATGCTGAGGACTGACTGAGTCGGAAGCCGGTAAAGAGTTGAGCGAAGGAAATTGCAGGGGCTTCCATGTCACAATCCACAGAAGGGCTGATCACAAAGGAAGGGGAGGGCACACCTGGCACTGAACAAACACATATGTGTACGCAGATACACAGCTGGAACTGTACATGCTGTCCTAGGTGTTATGGATGCATCCTATGTGCAGGAGGAGGAACAACGTCACAGATTAGAAAGGTCAATCATTCATTCCCACTCATTCAGGCATTGCTCCTGCAACTATAACACACTCCAGAGAAAGCGTGCCCCCTCCTTAACAGCACACAACACTGAGTACTTCAGTGTTACCCTGAGCCTCACACTATTTGTGGGTATGAGGGTCAAACCCGTAGATGACAAAGTCCTCATATCAAAGCCCACACACTCCCAGTTGACCCAGCGCTTCCCCCTGACCCTGTTGTTTTATTTGAGCCCTAATAACTCTCCTAATTAAAGTCCCTTCCTATTATTTTTCCCTCCACTCCCCTGTAAATGGCCTGGGTTTCAAAGTGCTAATAAAATAAACTGGAGGGGGCCCGTTTCTTTATTTGTATGTGTGTGAAGAGTGTGTGGGAGAAGAAGGCAGGGAAAAGAGGGGGGTGGTTGGAAGGACAGAGGTTTTAGGTTCAGAGGGGGGTAAAAGAAACAGAGGTCAATGGAAACAAAGAGGAGTGAGACCCCGGGGTCAAGCTGCCTGGTGTCCAGTCACCGGGCTGGCGTTGTTGCAGGGCAAATGGTCCCGCTTGTATAATCGCCGGGGTATGTTTTGTCCACGCAGCGTAGGATAGAATATATCACGGCGCTGACAGACGAACAATAGATCACGTTTTGTGGAAGTCCGAGTGGAGCATTCACAGCTCCTTTGAGTTAGGTTGGTACATCTGGAAGAGCCCAGATTATCCACAGGTTTACTGGCCTCGCGTATTGCTGACCCTTTTGACCCGGGCTGCAGTCCAAACAATATCGCTTATGGGTTAATATTGGAGTGAAAGACGCCCTATAGAGGGGGCATCCGTGAATCATCCTCTCAGGAACAAATGGGATAGAACCATCACAAGAGCGTTGCGTGTTGTTGGGGGATTACGAACAATTGGCTAATTTCAGTCAGATAGAAAGTGAAAGAATTCCCTCGTCTGATTTTTTTGTCAAACAATTTCTATTCAATTCATTCCTCAGAAACCAAGAATCATTCACAAACACATTTCACTCCTTGATTTGCCGGCTGTGCAGACATCAGAGAGTGAAAAACGTTGGTGTAGTCGGGAACAGACTTTACCTTCCATAAAACCAAAGCATTGATAAAACCTGAGAAATGATATCTAATACCAATATTTATGCGTGTCATTTAATACTGCGGGGCAGCAGGTGCAAAGTGACACCAATGACCACACGAGAAAACACGATGCTAATCAATTTTTTTATGATATTTGAAGCTCAGCCATAAACATGCTCAATCTCTGTTAACTCTCCCTTTGGTTTTATGATGATAAACATGTCGGAGTGGAGGTTTATGAGCGTGGCTGGGTCTGTGTGCAGCGACTATAAAAGCAGCTATGTGAATATCATATGCTCGGTGGGTCTGCTGCAGGTTCCTATGTGCTGGCTGTCATTCAAATCCCACAAAATAATCTAAACACGGGTGTTTGAATAACTTAAAACCTCTTGACTAAAACATCAGCCCTGAGTAATGCCCAAGGGGAGAAGCAATAACATAATATGGCGATATGATAATAGCTTCAGCCCAGTGCACGAGATATAAACGTGATCATATGGGGTGTTGAGTGCTCCGGGGGGGTTAAGTGAATGTAATCCTTCTTGAGACACAATGCTAAAGAAGGAGGGGAAAGTGGAGGCAGAGAAAGTCATGTGTCAGGGTTCAGCCGTGATGGAGCCCGAGAGGCTGAGGGAAACTTCAGGGGAATCTAGAAACCGAGAGGAAACACGAAGCACGTTCAGCTCAGCTGCACAGAGAACAGGCTGTTTAACAGGTTGCATGAAAGTGGATAAAGAGAGGTCAAAAGAAGTTTATGAAGAAAGTGTGCAAACTGAGTCATGGCTTGCACAGAAAAATGAAGTGATTGACAGGTAAGGGGAGAAGGAGGGCGGGGGCACCATGGGGTGTGGGAGGTGTTTTAAAGGGGGCGGCTCCTCTGAGGGTCTAGTGACTGACACTCTAGAAATGATCATAACATTTGGAAATGTTTTTGACGAAAGGTAAACATAGAAAAAAGCCAATGCATTGACCAGTCACTTTGCATTAGGTGCCAGGGACTGTGGGGATTTCTTTAAGGGCCAATTCTTAAGCACCTGCTTGGAAAGTGCCGTTTGTTTGGCGTCCTATACATGAGTCATGACATTTAATAAAAACTTTTTACCAGTAAATTCAATTTAAACTGTAAAACGTGGCCTTGGGCACTTTTTTCATAGGGGGCATCAGTCTTGCATCACATCAGGGGTTCCCATTTGTTGGTGGCGTGGTGGGGCCCAATGTGATATGTTTTCATGGGGCCCGAAATGTCTGGCGGCGCCCCTGATGGCGGGGGTGCACCAGGAATGAGACACAGGTTCAAAGCTAGTGAGCAGGAGTGGAGAGATCACAGGGGTTGAGCATAAAGGTTGAGAGGGAGTTGAAAGAGGGTAAAGAGGGAGCCCAGAGAAGGCCTTGAAAGAGTCTTATCTGTGACCCATCTGTCTTGACATGCACACTCCTCTGGTTAGTGCCCTGGAGGGGAGGGAAGGGAAGCTGCATGCGTGTCAGTAACTGAGTGTGCATGGCTTAGGGCTAAGGCCTTGGCCTGTGCCTGTGCACTCTGGCCCGCAAACCAGCCTAACCAGCCCCATACCTTAACACCCCCAGGAGAAACTCCCATGACTTACTGCTGTGATCATGTGATAGACTGAGCTGCGCCAGGGGAACCAAAAAACACACATTAACTAAAAAAGGCTGACACACATCAGTGCAGATACAGATGTTACTTTCTTTGACAATTAACTTTTTCATCCTCGCTGTCAGCTGATCTGTCACAAAGCTCGTCAGTAGCGTCAAATTCCTATTTGGTCTTTTGGTGAAAGAGGCGGAATCACCAGATCTGCAGCTGGACGATGACCACATGGGAATTTAGGGAATTTCTAGCATCGTAAAGGGTGAAAAACAAAAAAGATCGATGTTTGAGACGTAATCAATTTTGATTATGTTACTGAGATAACAAACTACATAATCAATTAAAGCTCTAATTAGAGATATTTCTGGTTCACCCTTAATTACTTTCACAATTTTGTCCTCGGGAAAAGGCGAAAATGTAAAAAGAAAATCTGCATATCCCACAATGTTAAAGAAAGTGAAAATAAATTCCTGGATCTGCCGTCTGATTTGGATCCGCACCAACATTTTACAGGTTCTTCCCAGACCCATAATGCATCCTTGCACCAGGTTATGTGGAAATCTATGCAGATGTTTTTGTGTAATCTTGTTAATAATCCAACAATCAAATAAAAACATAACCTCCTTGGAGGAGTTCCAAATTTTAATAATTTCAGCAAGTGTCTAAGTTTGTAATTCCCAGTTAGTGAGAAATAAACTTGTTTACCTTTGAGTTCAAACTATCTTTTTTTACTGGATTCCATCGTGTTTCATTTCTCTACAGTTTGGTCTAACTGTTAATCTTCACATTCAACCTTCATCAATACAGAGTTCAGTCTCAAGTGGAATCTATATATCTATATCTATCTATACATGTAAAATCATCTGTTAATACAAAATAAAAGTAAGAACAACACCTCAGCTGTGATTAGGAATCAGTTTACGAGGTGCTGCCGTCCTTCACTTTCCAAAGCAAATATCTCATCAGTCCAAGTTGTTTTGCATCAAACTCAAACCTCCTAAGAAGTTTGACTTGACTCGCATGTACAGCACCTGGGAGATTTACCATAATGAATACCTGATGTGGTGAAGCAGTTAATTCCGCCTATAAAATAACTCCCTTCCTCCTTCCTGTGGGCCCCGGCTGTTGTTTATCAAACGAGGTAACGTCCTGTCATGTGACCCCCCTCCTCCCCACTAGCAACCCACCTGTGTGGACTTTTCTCTTAATCCCCTCGACCCCCCCAGATTTTTTTTTTTAGCTCTGTGCTTTGAATACTTAGACTACTGAGTGTAACTAATTCTCCCACACAAGGATATTGTCTTCTCCCTATCTCTGCTTTTGTCCTTCCCTTTCAAGCCGGCTATTCATTGATTTCATTAGTTGCTGGTGTGGTGAGAGAGAGAGAGAGAGAGAGAGAGAGAGAGAGAGAGAGAGAGAGAGAGAGAGAGAGAGATGGTGAAAGGATGGAGGGTGGTGGTGGTGGAGGGGGGCTTTCCAATTAAAAGGCCTAATAGCCTATTACCATCACCTTAAGTTCAACTCATTTTTTTACAACATGAAACCTGCGAAACATTAATCACCAGAGCAGCATGAGAGCTTTTAAAAGCTGCTCTGTGATTATTTAACTGTAATTAGGACTGATGATTTTGAGCTGCCTTCTCGAGTGGCTTTGCCGTTACAGTGTGCAACATGGAGAACTATTTAAATGAACTATAAAGGCTGCAAGTGACAAAGCCGTTCCACTTTGACAAATGCTTTCGAGTGAACATCAGGTTTAGCATTAAGATCAACAAACGTAAAGTCTGCTGCTGCTGCTGCTGCTGCTGGGGGTTTCACTCCAATGTGTTTAACAGGCTACTCTTCCTACACACATGCTGCACAGATCTTGCAGCTGACCAGGGGGCCAGAGGACTGAAGCCGGTCCCCTGGGATCACCCAACCACCCTTTCTCAGACACCCATTTGTCCCCCCCCCCCCTCTCCTCCCCCCCCCCCCTCTCCTCCCTCCCGGTGGATGACCCCCGCAACCAGCAGGGGTCAGCTGCGCAGAAGGGCGCCTCCTGCACCCCGGCCCTCGGTCCGGAGCCGCATAGCGTAAATCAGAGACTGTTCATCGCGGGAACCCTGCCATGCCAGGGGTCCCAGCCCAGCCTGGCACCATCTGTCCCCGGGCCGTGACGCAGAGGCAGCGCAACCAAGGTGGGTTCCCACTGACTTCCTGTACCCTGCAGGTCAAGTGGGCCAGACCTGGGAGACAGATCCATCACCACTGGAGTCTGGACATGATAGAAGGACCCAGTGGATCAACAATTCAGTAGTTCAGCTGTGTGTGTGTGTGGTTGTATGTGTGTGTGTGTGTGTGAACACTGTGGACAAATTCATAAGCATTAAGTCTAAGCTGCTGTTTATTAATATACAGAGTACGTGTATCAGTGTCTCTTTATGTATAAAATATAATAAGGCTTTTTAACTGGATAGATTTAATTAGAATACATATACATGAGTCATGACCTCTGCTACTAAAAGAATCCTTTCCCATTACACAGAAACACAGATGCATCTTCATGGACTGAAAAAAAAAAAATCAGGTGCCGGTGAATCACTTCCAGAATACTCTGAGCAGGTACATCAATTATTTCAAGTAGTACTTTTCCACGAAGTTGAGGTAGAAAAGCAGTAACATCTGATCACTGTTTAAGGCCCCGGGTGGGATACAGATTATCATCACTTCATAAAGTCACCGGACTAGGGACCAAGTTTTGTTTTGGGTTCTCTCAGGATTTTCCCTTTAAAGGGTCAAAAGAAATCTTCTGATCAGACCGGAGCTGCACAGCTGCAGGCTCCTCTCAGATCCCCTCTCTTCCTGCTTGTTGAGTGATCCACTTTGCAACAGCAACACCTATTCAAGTGAGAGCTAAATGACTTCTTGGGGAATGTGAAAATGGAAAAGAAAGCAACTCAATTGCGTTTTTTTACCTGGGGAAAAAATAAATCATTGTATATTATGTTGACTTCACCGACTCTGTAATTTTGCTGTATAACTGCCACAGAGCAAATAGGTGATGAACTACTCAGATATGTAAAGCAGTCCAACCTTTTAAGTGCAAGACAAGTCGCTGCACTCCACCTTATCACCTTTGACGACTTGAGGTCTTTTCCCTCTCCATCATAACGGCACCTGGAATTGTGACATGTAAATCTTATCGGCAGAGACAGTCTGCAGGTCCCCGGGCGGTGCAGCGCGGCTTATTGCTTTCTCCCACAGCCGCGGCCTTGCTTCTGGCCCCCTAAGGCCTGGTTCTAATGGGCGAGCGCGGGGTCATAAAGTGGTTGCGTTAGTGTTTTCCTTTTTCCAAACCAGTGACACCAGTTGTCACCCTCCTCACCAGAGCCTTTTGTGAGACCTGACAACCTGTCAATTCCAGGCGGAGGATAATTGTAGAAGACGACATGCATTACCTTGAGGTGACACCACATTCCTCTGAAGTCTTTATGAGCCAACAGTAACTTTGAATAGCTCTGCAGCAAAGCATTCTAAATTGGCTTTGGCTCTAGTGCCGTGTCTTTCTTGTATTGAATGAAATCTAAACACATATCTTTAATAATATCTGGAGGAAACTCATCTCAGATGGATGATAATCAGGGTAAATGACTATTGTTGATTTCGACTCCCACCAATTCTTTTTTTTGACGTATATTTTTCTGTCTTATCGCCCCTTTAAGGCTTGAGGAGGATTTTTGGCCGTCGTCAGGGTTGACGAAAGGACAAGAAGACCTTCACAGTGACATATACAACCCCCTTGACAAAAATAAATGCCCACCCACCCACCCACCCACCCACACACACACACACACACACACACACACACACACACACACACACACACACACACACACACACACACACACACACACACACACACACACACACACACACACACACACGTCAGTCATTCTGCGAACAAGCCGTTCTCATTAGAAGCAGACATCATTTCTGAGAAGCTAAAATATAATAAAGCCATAATTTACTGAATTGTAACTTAAGTGTGAAAATACTTTCTTTTGTGAACCACTGGATAAATGGTTTGATTTTAAATTGATAAACATATTTGGTGGTTTCATTTCTATAAAGTTTTTCCTTACTCACATATTTAATCGGTAATTTGTGTTTCCGTCCGACTACATGCTCAGCCCTATGGAGAAAATGACAGCTGGCTAATTGATGTTTAACTTTAAGCGTTAATAATGAAGACATCTTATTTTTATCAGCCCACTCGCCAAGTTAAATCCATCGTATAATTTGTGCACATACCGCCCTCCTGTGTTGAGTCAGTGGTACTGACATTTTTCACTTGCATAGGTGTCTCATGTAATAATGAACAATAAAAATCTATTTTAGCACAACCTTCGGCACAACCGTCTTACTAATGAAAAGCAACATTTGAGTTTCATTAGATTGATGTCTGAGATACGAGCACAATGACGTTGAATGATTATTGGAGACTTTCATCTTATTGTTTTTAAATAATAAAATGCAATGTATACCCGTAAAATACCCGGATCCTACAGGTGTTACAGGAAGGTTCATGGTCCATGTAGAAGGATTTAAACAATCAACTATATTATCAAGTGTTGCCCCGGCCTCTCACTAGGTTTCAGTTGCTTTACACACATGCAAAGACCTCAGTTTCAACACATATCTTACCTGGTTAAATAATTTTATTTAAACCCTTCAATCACAAATGTCAGATTTGTATTCACAATTTTCAGAGGATTCTTGTTCTTGCACGAATGAGGAAATATGACCTTCGCCCACTGACTTTTGGTTTGTGACACTAAACAGACAAAGAGATTTTCACTGACACAAACAAAGGAACAAAGACCTAAGATTTAAATGTCAGGGCTGTTTGGGCAACAGACTCATTCCTGTCAGTAATATTAGCCTTTTACTGCAAAACGATGTTTAGCGTAAGCACTGCGAAGGGCAAGTTCCCATAAAGTCATAGTATTTACTTTAAGTGTTGTAGTTATTGTTCTTGTTGCACTTTTTGATATGGCAAACTTTACATCATAAATACAATTGCAAACAAAATGTTTACACAATTTATTTTGCAGTGAAACATGTGACTACCATTAAGACAAGAGGGGTAAATACTAATCTATGTCCCCCCTCTTGCTGCATTCTTCACATTTCAGCAAAGCACAGCTTCATTGTCCAACACATCAGTCTCGTCCAGCCTTCAACTTCTCCTCCACCGTGTGATCTCCCCTCGAGCCTCCCATGCAGGGCGGACTCTTTGCCAGGGTGGGGTTACTTCCCCACTGCTCAGGGGTCTTTGTCTGTATAGCCAGTGCATGAACACAGCTACTCAGCTCCTCCTTCAGGGCCTCATTAACCAGACGGTGGCGCTTTATCAGCGGCAGACCCTCGAACTGGGAGCTAACAACCAGCACACGGAAGTGGGATTCAGAGCCGGGGGGCACGGCGTGCATGTGGCTCTCATTGTGGACTTCTAAGTGGTCCGGCTGTAGTGCGTCGGTTAGTTTGGTTCTGATGGAGCTCTCAACGGGCCGGCTTGAGTCCGGGGCCATGTGTGTTCTGAAGTGGGCCAGAGGCCGGTGTAAGACAAGACTGGTGGAGGCAGAGCGAGCACAGCGGAGGACACTGGGCAGCATCAAGAGGATGTGGCTAGAGACCACCTGAGAGAGGGGGATGAGAATAAGTACTAGAGCTCCACCAATGAAGGTTGATACCGATATTAAAAGGAGTAAAACACTTTCTAAAGCAACAGATGTATTATAAATCAATGAATTGGCAAATGAAGTTTTCACATGAATGTCCCTCGTCCTTTAGGTGTAGGTGGACTGCTGAGTCCTGCCCCGAGGAGCTGGCTCTCCTGTGCTGTGCCTTTGTGAAGGGGTTGTTTCCTCTGTGCATCCCTCACTACATTCACTGCTCTGCTTGTGTCTGGGTGTTTCTGTCTTTGGGGATGGACCAGTTTGTGCCTCGGTGAAATGTACTGGGACGTGGTGGTTTGTTGAAACTCCTCTGCACATATTTTGTCCTGCCTGTTTGCACTGTATTTGGAAATGTGAACTTATACACACACGGTGCAATAACTATTCACACACACACTCCATACAGTTAAAAGTTCAAGCATCCGTGAAAGTACATCGTCTTAGTTTTGTTTAGTATTGCATTTGACCTTTTTATAGTGGTTCTTTTATAGGCGCTCTTTTTTTTTTTTTTTTACTTGCTTATTACTGCATATGACAAATAAAACTGCAGATACTTCAGCAACATATCAGGTTCCATCTTGACCCTGTGGGCACAGACTGGGCCCGATGGTTCTGGTAATTCCCAGCTCGAGCTCCAGTGGGTGGTGTGAGTTGATCAGTAAATTGATCTGTGTGTTTTCTATATAAACCTCAATGTTACGTCTTCCTTCACCTTCACCTTCACCATCCACTGCACAGCCCGAGAGGGTCAGACGTCCACCATCTTCCATCCTCCCCAGTGAACCTGATGTCGCTGTGTGTTGTGGACACACAACAGACGGGTGGTGATCAGCCCCATCAGGCTCAGTCTGTTCCCACGAGGTCAGACACTGACCACCGCTGAATTACAGACACTGTTACACGTGCACACGTGCTAAAAGTTACACAAACATTCAAGCTAAGGGTTGTTTGCTAGCATTAGCAGTTAGCTTCCATGACAAAAACATGGCTAATGAGAAAGCTAACGGAGTCTTTACACCTCGCGACTCAACAAACCATTAAACACCAGTTCATGTTTGATTCTACAGTTTTAACAATAACCTGAGAAACTAGTTATTGTTAAAGTACGAGGTGATTTAAGCTGCTTTTACCTGCGAGGAAGTCAGAGGAGTCTGTGGACCGGATGCAGAACACTCACCGGAAGTGGAGAGGCTGGGATTTGTAGTTTCTTAACACTTCATGGTTTCAGCAGCAGCAACTACAAACCTTAACGTTTTTATTGTTGATTGATTTCAGCTACAAATCAACAGTTTTAGTCGATTTTTATTCACACTATAGTTGTTTTTCCGTTCATTTGAATATGTGCACATTGATTTTATATTTTACTATTTCCTGTCGGTAAAAATGTGATAAAATATAAACTTCCACTGTAATTTAAAATTTGATCCCAAACAAGACAAGAAAAATGTAAAATGTCTGTAACATTATTTACTTAATTACGTATTTGTTTGTTTGTTCTGACGTTGATTTTTTAATCTGTTATTTTCTAATAAAAATGGTTAAAGATTTTAAAATAAAATTCAGGATCACATTTACAAAATTCAAAAGTCTGAAGCCTGTAATGTCGCTACGCTATTTACTGCAGGAGAAAGAAACTGTTTTCTATAATAAATCTAAAAATTATTTTGAAGTATTGTAATAATACTATTTGTATTGAAAAGGCATTTGTGATGTCAAGCCAAGTAGAACAATTAAAGTTCCAATGGTTTCTAGAATAAAAATAATAAGTATATTATACTTGGTGTTAATGAAAAGGTCAAAACGACTTGCTCTTTTAAGATAAATATTTACACACATAGACAAGAAATGACCAGGATTTGCTTTATTGATTTTGTCCCCATTTGTTTATTCTTCATGGTTCTTTGTTAATCATTGTGATTCCAAGGGCTCAGTTGCACAACAAAGTGCAAAACCGATCCAAAAACCAACAATGAAGAAAATATAAGAAAAAAGTCTCACACACCTTTTTAAACAGAACTGGTGTCGTCACATTTAGGCTAACTATGGTCCATAACTGGTATGTCACATTGATGTATTTACTTATATTTCATTCTCATTTACAAAATGCACAAAATCAAAGACAACATACAGCATTGTTCATTTACACTTCCTTTTTTATAGCATTTTCTTTTGTATTTGTGGTTCCACAAACGGTTTCTATACTCACAAACAGTCAACTACGGTTTCTACAGCACGATACAATGACAAAGGTGATAAATTGTTTTGTTACATTTAAATTAATGGCAATGCAATCTTATTGACAAAAGCCTCAGGACCCTTGGGTTGTTTTCCAGAGTACACACATTGAATGTCAGCTGTTCAGTCCTGTGTGATTATTGAATTTGAAGTGGACAAGGCCGGCATATAGTGACGTGCTCCAATTCCCAAATAGCTTCGGAGGAGAGAATAAGAGACAAATATCCAAACACTTATTGCTTTGTTAACTTTTTGCACTCACCATTGACTGTTGCCCAGGCAACAAGTTAATTATACAAAAAAGACCCTGTAACATAAGCTAAGATATGTACCTACGAGAGACAATCTTGACTTGGACGGAGCCTGAACTGAGTCACTGAGACAGGATTAGCGTTGTTTAAACAGCTTTCCGTATTGAACGAACACAACAGTTACCTTGACATCGTTGTTCTTAACTCCGTGGGTGATACAGGACAACACGCAGAGAGTAGGACTGCCCGTTCTAGCTCATTGCTTTTCTATTTGTACAGTTAATGAGCGTTAAATATATACGATCGATGTGCTTTGAAGAGGGGATCTGGGGCGAACTCTGCTTTCTGACTTTCTGGCCACTTGTTTCACACAAATGATAGTTGAAAACCTACAAAGACTGACTGTTATATAGTATATTCCCAGGTGTCGGAAGGTTTGAAGAGCTATCTTATTAGTTATAGTTATTTTTTTTATCCCTTTTTATTTACATATATTCATAGCTATTACAGAGAACTGATGGTGTAATGTGTAAACTCAGAGAGGTGGAACTCATGGCACACTCATAAATAATGGCTCAGATGTCAAATTTGAAACTAGAAAATTCCTCCTGCCGAGAAATTTTGAATGGGTGCCTTGCTTGCTGCCGGCGCAACAGAGACTCTTGTTTTTTTTGGTAAGAGAGAGAAAATGTTCCAGTTAGAGAGAGAGAGAGAGAGAGAGAGAGAGAGAGAGAGAGACCCAGAGAGAGAGAGAGAGAGAGAGAGAGAGAGAGAGAGACCCAGAGAGAGAGAGAGAGAGAGAGAGAGAGAGAGAGAGAGAGAGAGAGAGAGAGAGAGAGAGAGACTGACTGGTATAACAGAGAGAGAGAGAGAGAGAGAGAGAGAGAGAGAGAGAGAGAGAGAGAGAGAGAGAGACTGACTGGTATAACAGAGAGAGAGAGAGAGAGAGAGACAGAGAGAGAGAGACTGACTGGTATAACAGAGAGAGAGAGAGAGAGAGAGAGAGAGCGAGAGAGAGAGAGAGAGACAGAGAGAGAGAGACAGAGAGAGAGAGACTGACTGGTATAACAGAGAGAGAGAGAGAGAGAGAGAGAGAGCGAGAGAGAGAGAGAGAGACAGAGAGAGAGACCCAGAGAGAGTGGCTGGTTGGTTGAAGAGAGAGAGACAGACTTGATCAGTAGGTGGCGCTATCACTAACACTGCATACACACTCATAGGTCTCTTCAGGTCAGGGCTCTGATCATGTGACAGAATTTTGGGAGCGATTGCTCAAACTTCACTTTCACACTGACCACTGGGTGGCGCTATCACTATTAGTGTGTATGCAGTGATAGCGATAGCATTGACTTGATCAGGTCAGGGCTCTGATCAGGAGTATGTCACGAACAAAATGCTCTAATTCAAAATCTATAGCTCCTATCTGTGAGATGAACACAACGTGAGAATCACAAGAGTTTGACGAACAAGCAGATATCTATATTATTGCTTAGAGTCAAAAATTGAGGCCGTGCGAGCAATTTAGAAATGTAGTTGTCATTTCCAAAAATGTCCTCCTAAATTTAACATTGGATTCAATGGGGCCGATATTTCTCTCCACTCTAGCGCTCTCCTCAAACAAATGCTTGTTACTCAAAAACTATAAGTCCTATCTGTAAAATGAATCACAAGACTTTAACCAACAACCAGATCTACTTTTTATTGGTGAGAGTTAAGAAATTGGGCCGTGGGAGCGATTTACGTTTTATTTTTCCGTTTTAATCTTTCCAGAAATTTACTCAAAATTAACATGGGACCCTATGGGAGTTCGACCGGGAAATAATTCCTTGATTTCTCGCAGCGGGTATAAGCACAGGTCCAAGAGATTTGAGAGTCACATGACTGCGAGGGAAACATTTTCACCATCTCTAATATCTAAAAATCAAGTCTGAGAACCTCCGTTTGGGGATTTGAGAGCAGTTTTAGTGAAGGCAAAAGGGCCTAAAAACAGTGATTTTCGCACTCTTGCTCTTTAGGGCGAGAGACCTTGAGTCCCATTCATCGTTTTCGGCCGTTTTATCGCGATTTGTACGCAAACTGTTGGACGAATTTCTTATAAAAGACATAGCACACTATTCAACGTAATTCCACAGGTTTATTTGTAGGTCTCGTGTATGTGCGACAAAATTTGTGGGAGGAGAAGCGTGCCGAAATAATGACGGAAGAAGAATAAGAAGAATATACGCTGTGCAATAATAGTATGTAATGCATTGCGCCTCGTGGTGCCACCACTAGGCGCCCATAATAATAATAAGTTTCGGGCAATAACAATATGTAATGCATTACCTAGGGGTGCCGCCACGTGGCACCCATAATTTGACGGTGAGATGTAAGGGGCAGGTCATCAAAGCTCGAAGCACCTATGTTCACAACTGCACTCACGTTCACTAAAGATCGTCATTTGGTAGATTTTGGTCTTTGTGCTCTTGCTGAACCCTCGACATGGTTCGTCTTTAAACCTGTAGCAAGGCTGCGTCAGGATGTGTCTAGAAGAAGAACAAGGCGTGACAACTGGGCCTTGAGCAAGGCATTCACAATTGTGCATGTACGACAGTGTACTCTTAGTGCAATGGGTTGTCTATTTGTTTCAACTGTCTCGAGTCTATGTATGGCTGCTATCCTACAAAATGGCAGTTTGGACAAAAACAGTTTAATTAATCGGACATTTCAATGATTGTTTTTTCTTGTCTCTTGCCTTGCAATTGTGAACATCACGCTTACTTGTCTAGATCGGGGGGGGGGGGGGGGGGGGTGTTGTCTGGCGTTATTTTTCTGCTGCCACTCTGTGCTGTTACCTGTGTGTGTGTGTGTGTGTGTGTGTGTGTGTGTGTGTGTGTGTGTGTGTGTGTGTGTGTATGGGGGTAAATATATGACACTCAGCCCTTGGCAGTGAGTTCTCGAAGGTGAATCTCATGTTGTAGCTACATTTGTATAAAAAAAAAAGAAGCACAGGAAAACACAAGGTCCAAATTCATACCCTCATCATTGGAATAATCGTTTTCGACTGCGATTAACCACGATTCAATGTGTTAATAATTAGGTTTTTACTTTGGATGCGGTATTTTCCAGCAATTTCCATATTTTCTCCCCCACTGACGCTAAGCGGCTCTAATCTTTAACACTTGCATGTCCAGTATGTCGTCGCACCATGTTCGGTTGTCATATATAAGACAGCTCTACCCGGCATTCCGTTAACCAGTAAAAAAAAAAGTTTGCCAGATGTGAAATTCTAAAAGACACACACAAAAAAATTAACTAATAAATAGAATAAAATCTCAATATTGCAGAGAGGTTCAATATTGCACTAAGAAGCACACTCACATTAATATAAACATTCAGTTCACACAAAGAATTAGATTTACATCTTACATCTTACACACTCACCACACGTTGGGCCTGCACCGAAACCACTCAAACTAAAAGGTGTAGCTTTTCTGTGGAACTTGTTTTTACGCTTTTTGATTGCTTTTATATATTTTTACTCTGATATGAACCTATCTTGTGCAGTGTGCTCTGAGGAGAGAGGGCTACGATTCATCATGGTGTCACTGTTAGAATAAAAGCACTGTGCAGTCTCTTGTGGATCAGAAGTCGTATGGAGATGTGAGCCAAACGCAAACATGTTCCGAGATGCTGTTAACATGTTGTACTCTCAGTTAAAGTTACAAACATACTTCCATGCAGAACACCCTCCAAGAGACAAACACCCTCTGGGAGGAGAGGTACTTAAAAAAAAAGGCATTTCTCACAAAGGGAAACACAATCTGAGAAAAATGAGAGATTCTGAACATTTTCATCACATCAGGAAAAATGTTCAGGACAGTCACTTTGGCTGATGGTTGTGCTTTAAGTGTGAATGTCAACAGAAAGCTTCACCTTTGTAATGAAATGGCAGAACACAGATTTGACTCAGCGTGGGAAATGTGTTTGATCTCAATGACCCCATGACAGAGACGTGATCGAAAACAATGTTGTAAAGGGAAAAAGGGGCTCGATTTATCTCCGTATCGCACCCAAACAACCCTGGAATGTTCTAAAATCTATAAAATGGCAGTCTGTTCACCGACACAAGACCCTCGGGCGACAGAGGATGAGGACGGGTCTTTGTTAAAGAGGAAACCAAGTGAGGTGGCGTCTTGGTTTTGTACAGTTAATGAGCGTTAAATATATACGATCGATGTGCTTTGAAGAGGGGATCTGGGGCGAACTCTGCTTTCTGACTTTCTGGCCACTTTGGCCCCTGAAGCCGTTATTTCTTGAAGTTTTAAAAACAAGAGCATCTGGACTCTTAAAGACAAGTTTTCAGAGGAGTTGTGAAAAATAACAATAACAAGTCCAGCTGCTCTTGTTTCACGCAAACGATAGTTGAAAACCTACAAAGACTGACTGTTATATAGTATATTCCCAGGGGTCGGAAGGTTTGAAGAGCTATCTTATTAGTTATAGTTATTTTTTGTATTCCTTTTTATTTACATATATTCATAGCTATTACAGAGAACTGATGGTGTAATGTGTAAACTCAGGCCATATAAAATATTTGGCAATAATTCATGAGAGGTGGTCTTGGTTTTGCCTCGTGAAGTCAAAAATGCTTCAAATAAAGGCATACATGTCAAAACGTTTGATTCTACGTCCACCAATGTCAAAGTACTGAAGATGTGAAAGGTAATTTGATGAATGGAGGTGACAGAGAACTCTGCAACAATGGCTAGTGGTCATTTTTATAAGTCTATTTGCATGGCTCATTATCAAGAGCCCCCATGACCTCACCTCCAACCCCAGCTGTGTGTACTTATATCGGGGGGGGTTCAATCTAAAAGAACTGTTGTTTTCCACTGATATAAATTAATACACTCGAACCCAACACCATGTTTGCCTCATGTTTTCATCTGCAGGGATAATAACCTATTTGTCTCGAGGCTTATTCAGGCATTGTAATGGTTTGTCACAGCTGCACTTATCTTTATAACATGTAGGGGGCGCACAAACCAAATAATCACCAATCCTAAGTATTTACAGCTCAGCAGATCTACTGTATGTCGCACTCCTCTGCTTGTGCACAGACGTTATAATTATGGGGGGAGGGGTTAGAAGGTAGGATCTGGGAGGGGGCTCTTGAGCGGTTCGTTCACAGTGTGGCGAAAAAACTCTTCTGCCCCCCTGGAAAAGTTGTCGGAGCCACACTCACTATTGCAGCACCTGGCCCCGCGTCTCCGGTAGTTTGAGGGCCAGGAAGCTGCCCGCCGCCAGCGCCCCCGAGGCAAAGAGGATGGGCACCGCCTTGGTTATACCCACGAACGACGTGAAGATGCTTATGCCCAGCACGGCTGCTAATTTGCAGAGGGCGTTGAGGAAGCCGAAAGCTGTGGTTCTGGAAGAAGAAAGGAAGACAGAGTCAGACCACACGTATATTGATATCAACTCTTCAGGTGAGACACTGATCTATCGGTGTTTACCACAGACTGTATATAAAGATGAACCACACGTCTTCACCTTCCTCCCACTGTCCCAACACAAAGCTGAAATATTCCAGATTAGAAAGCTGCCCTTTTGCAGATATGAAGCCAGTTTGCTGATTTGGCTTCACTTTTGGGGATAAGTCACATCTTTCATCCTAATACAGTCAGTGTACAGGCTGTGGCAACTATACGTAACCACTAGATGGCGCTACATCTCCTAGTGAAAACAGAGGTGCCTCACTAAAGATCCTGCTTTGGTTGGATATTTTATGCTCCACATAAATAACCATTTCTTATCTCATGTAAGGATTAGTTTTAATAAATGGGATTTACAAACTCTGCTATTTATGGTGGGAAGAGCACATCCTGGTACAGCCATTAGGTGGCAACAAGCCCCCTCCATGTTTTACACCACAATCGCCCCACAAGTAGTCATCCATCCCCGCAAGCCGGCCAATGACAGTGGGGTAACTCTGGTGATATCATTTAACACGTCATTCGGCACCAGCTGCCGTGTCTTCACCGTGTCAAGGAGATTTCGGGGGCATGCCTCAACTGCCTACCTCTTGTCAGAGGGGTAGAGCTCGACCGTCAGCACATCCAGGGCGTTCCAGGAGGCGATGCTGATTCCTCCAAACAGGCAGAGCAGAGCAATCATGGCTGACTCGCTGTTGCCAAAGGACAGGAAGAAACAGCTGATGCAAGATATCACACTGGAGCCCGCTGTGGATAGAAGGGGGGGGAGGGATAAGAGGTGTTGAAAGAGGGTGATGGATGAAGAGGAGGAGATTATGCACAATTGACAATCAAGTGTTTTTTTTACATTACTACAGATGGAGCATTCAAGACAGTGCAATAAAAAGGGTGAATTAGGTGCTTTGTCTAAAACATGTGGACATTCTGCAGAAAAAGGGTCGCTGATTAACAGACTTAACCTCCCTCTTCCCTTTCTGAGTGACGTGGCCCCATGCGCCCACATTACCTAACATCCTCAGTCGTCCAATCTTGTCCATGAGCAGCGCGGAGACAATGTTGCCTGGCAACACTGCCAAGGTGCCCAGGAAGCTGACGAAGTAGACCATGTAGGCATTGTTGTCGTCACTGACGTCGCTGAGCAGGCAGCCCTCTTTGTTGTGCAGGAACGTGCTGTTGAGGAGTTTGCAGTTGACCAACCTGTACTTGAAGAGATCTGGTGAGAGGGGAGGAGAAGGGAGGAGGTGCAGAGGAGAGGAGAGAGGAGACAGACAGGGAGCAGGGTTAACAGGGTTGATCTGTAAATATGTTGCCAGGATGAAGAAGTTCACATCTTGGTCGAGCAAAGGTTAAAAACTTTACAGTTGATGCTTGAAACATGGACTCATCAACTTTAAATAAGCTTCTTTTGAGGATTAAACTGTTAAAGTTCTGCCTTACGATCGGCCATGTCTGCGTTTCTCTGTGTCATGAACTCTCCTTCACAGGGTAAGAACAGCAGAGGGGCGGAGGCGGGTGGAGCAGAAGAGGAGGAGGTTTAATCCTCTCTGTGCCAGGATCACTCCTGAGAATCACAGCGGGGCTGCAGAGAGGTGTTCTCCTGCTCTGGTCCCCTTTACTCAGTCTCATTATTGAAACAATGCCAATCAGCTCCTACGCTTTTCTAGTCTTGATCACCATTCAAAGCAAAATAATAGTTCCTTCAGCCTCTGGATCAGAATATATGAACTAACATGTGGTTAATTCCCATCGTGCCACACTGGGATAATAAGGTTCACCATGGCAACCATCACTCAGCCTTTAATTCTGAACAGGGAGCCCACAGAATAAGCCAACAGTGTAATGAGGAACCTCCTGCTCGGCCCTGATAGCGGCGCCGAGTGATTGCTTGACGTGCGTAAAGACACAACTAACAAAGCAAAGAGGAACGTACGTCTGCCCGATGCATCTTTTGTGTTTGTGTGTGTGCAGCTGCAGAATCTGTAGAGGCCAGTGTCCTTTTTCTTAAAATGTACAGTCCTCATCATGCTTTCTGCTGGTGACACACACAAAGCTAAAAAAATAATAATCAATTGATAAATTCATTCTGGGTTGCTAGGAGTCGTTGAAGCTCTGCAATGCTGCATCGGGTGTAGAGCCATCCAGTCAGTGGAGGAGGAGGAGGAGGAGGGTGGAGGTGGTTTTAATGGACGAGGATCATTTGTACAGAGCTGACGACACTGAACTCACAACACAAAGAGTGAAACTGTGCCAATCGCTCCACTCATTCATACAGAGATATTCAAAAGATCTATAAATAGCAGAGAGAGAAGAAGGGGCAGAGAGGAGGAATGAGATCAAATCGCACTTCAAAACAGCTTTCAAATATTTTTTACTTATAAGAAACAAGTTTAACTGACATTACAAACATCATGTGTCAGCTTCAGTCCTTCAGCCAGATGTTTCTCTTCCCTGACTTCCAGTGTTTGTTCGGTTCCAGCTGTTTGCAGCGTACGACACCCCCACAGCACAACCTCCACTCACTCACACAACAGAGACGTCACTGATTTCACATCTCCTCCTTCGTGGTGTTACTTTATTTGTGTCTTCTTTGTTAGAGACAAATAAAACTTCTCTAGTTGTTATTCATGAGACTTTTTGTTTTCATCCTGTCTGGAACAGATTGTGATCAATCAATCAATCAATCAATCAATCAATCAATCAATCCATTGCTTATTCTTTTAACATACAATATGTAAGTTCAGCCTCGAGGGGTCTCCCGGTCAAATCAGTAACAAAAGCCCCAGTTTAATGATGCTGTGAAGCAGCGTGGGATCATGGGAGTTTTTGTCTTCACCCGCTTCGCCAAAGAAAACCAACCTGACATGACTCAGGCTCACTTTACGTAGCAAACGGCAATAAATAATCCTGGAAAAGTTTTAGACATTTTAAGAATTGTTATATATTGTATCTGTGAGGGTTGCAGGTGGACTGGAGCAAGATTGTGATAATGTTGATTCGAATATGTTGGTTACTTAAAGGTGTTAACTGATGTGATCCCTTTATTTCCCACCTATTTAATTAACCTTTAAACAGTAACAGTGTGTGTGTGTGTGTGTGTGTGTGTGTGTGTGTGTGTGTGTGTGTGTGTGTGTGTGTGTGTGTGTGTGTGTGTCTTACCTGTGTTGTAGAAGAGGGTGGCAATGAAGGTGCAGTTTTTGAAGAAGGTGTTGCTGGAGGTGATGTCCTCAAAGTAACACTCCTCAAACAGCGAGTCCTCAAATACCATGGACCTCATTCTCAGGTTCATGAACCTGCACACGATGAAAGACAGAGACGGAGGAATGAAGACACGAAGGCAAGAAAAAGAAGGGATTTGCAGAGAGATAGAAATAAACTTTTTTTGCGTTGCAGGGATATTAAACCATTAGACTGTCAGATATTCTATTACCATAATGTTTGAATTTTAACAACACAAACAGGCAGCGTTGGGGCTGAAGGTCAGAGGAAGCATCAAAGACGGGCTTGTTGAACATGAACAACTCTGCAGGGCTTTCATTCAATCAAAGCAACGTGCAGGATGAAATGTTTTTGAAGCCTTATTCATATTTTCAGCAGATTTGTTGTCATTTACCACAAAGTATTTGCATATTGGGAATAAATTCATGCATTAAGTAAAATATATGAGTTTGGCTTCACGTGAACGAGGGGGTTCAGCTCACTTGTCATTGAAGTACTCTCCCTGACGGTGGATCTGGTTTTCCAGGGTGAAGTTAAAGGTCACATGTTCCACTTTCTCCTTGGCGAAAACCTTGGTGCGGGACGCGTACTCCTGCTTCTGCAGGTACTTGATCATGTCGGGGAACCACACTGTCAGACCGTAGTAGCTGGAGGAGGAAGAGGAGAAGGAGAAGGAGGAGAGGAGGAGGAGGAGGAGGAGGAGGAGAGAGAGTTATTACTCACAAAAAGACAAACCTCGGAGTAAATGTCCTGTCGAGAACAGATGACGTCTCCGTTGTAGAGGCACAGGAGTGTTACGGTTTGAGACATCCTCTCAAACCAGCTCTTTTCAGATGCAGCACAGTAACACGCACTGGCTGCTGGTGATGTGTGAGTCACAAAATGACCCAGAAAAACCTGCAGTGGTGCATGATTATTCAACCGGATCCTACCTGAAGGACATGGAGAACCACACGGCCATCATCATGAAGGTGGTGCGGCGGTACTCCGGGGAGAAAATAGTCAGGAAATTACTCCACACCTGAACGACAACACAGACACAGAGAAAAGAAAAATATATATAAGCAAACATACAGCACACGTCTCTGGAAACAAACTTCACTTCATCTGCTGCAAAAGAATAAACACCATGTCCCAGAATCCCTTTCCAGACATAGAATAAACAAACAGAGACAGACAAGAAAGCACAAACACGTCCCACAAACATCCACAGAGACACATGTCACATAAACAGAGTCTGAGTTCAAATGTAGTCTATATGATGCAGATCAGTGAAGTGAAAGAAAAAACTGCAGGTCTCGTCACCTGATGGAAAAGAGTGGTGAGCTTTAGCCTCCATTTCTGGTGCCAGGCAGCACTGTCGCCCAGGTCCACCAGTTCATCCATCTGCTTCACAGTTTTGATGGTGGTCACCTGAGGGGAAAAGCACCAGCGTTCATTTATCCTTACGTATAGTTATTCAGATATTCATAGTTTTTCTATTCACATTTACTCAATTCACGAGGTAATTTAAATGATTTCACAGATTTAAAATGTACTCAATAAATAACAGAGAACATCATAGTTTATAGAGTCGTAGTAGTGTAGTAAGACGAGGTCCTCATGTCCCCATATTTAATTTAAGTATTAATATAAAACTCTTTATTCATTAAAAACATTACGAGATTACAGTAGCTTAGCTTATTGATATGCTAATTTATGCAGCACAAAACCTGCTGCACTGCTGCACACGCCTGCAGACAAACACGTGCACAGTGCCAGGACATTTATTCTTTCATTCAGACAACGATGCTGCTTTTATAAAGTGCTGAGCGTGACTTACAGAGAAGACCCTCTCCGGGTAGCCTTTGGCCCTCATGTTGGTGTCGTGGACCTGCTTCAGGATCATCCACGCCTCATCGTGTTTCCCGTTCTGCAGCACAAACACAAACAACATACATGAGGTGAAGCCTGGGTTTTATTTCTGTTATGGGTGTCGACACCCAGACGAGGTCCGAGAGACGGCCTGACCTCCAGGAAGAAGCGGGGGCTCTCCGGCATGGTGGTGAGGGCACAGATGGCCGTCACAGAGGGGAAGGCACACACCAGCACAAAGACACGCCAGCTGTGGAACTGGTAGGCCGAGCCCATCTGGAAGCTCCAGCCTGCACGGGAAAGAGAGAGAGAGAGAGAGAGGAGAGGTCAGAGAAAACAAGATGCAGCTGCAACACTTGAATTCTGTGCACACGCAGCTTCCTCCATATTCACACTGTTGTGTTCTGATTCTATGCATTTTATCTCAGCTGTGGTTATCAACAGCTGCATTGCGGCGATTTGTCAGTACACGCTTCACTTCTGCCCGATGGCCGCACTGCCTTCAGCACATGTGAAAATAGAAATATCACTGTGGTTGAAATTAATTTAGCTGCAGTGTACAGAGTGTGCGTTATCAAAATTCTGGGACGGTGCTCGCCACTAACGGGGGTTAATGAAACTGTTCTGCCTCAGTTGGTCTTTGCAAAGACATGCAAGTATTTATAATTACTGCCTCTTCAATTTCAAATGTTCTTACTCTGATATGAGATTTTTATTGACAATGTACGAGATTTTAAGGTAAAAAATGACTTTTAGTTCTGAACATTTGCAAACTGTTTTTAAAACAGATTTTTTTATGATTATCAAGTCTGTACAAGCAGTTGATAAATGATTTATAAAACATTACACATCACAATATGTGGTGACAGTTGTATATTGTTTTAGTATATTCATGTGGTAAAGGCACTTTTGACTACATTACATAGTGTGATGAATAATTTACTTCTTATGAATAAAACTAGAATTACCACCCTGCAGTTGTAAGCCTCTGGGAACCACTGAGTTTCTGTCCCTCCTGGTGTTCCTGACATTCTGTATTCACAATAAAATGAGGTTTGTCTAACAGTCCAAGTGAAAACTGGTCCAAATGTGAAGAAATTCCCAAAAGGCAGTTTTATTGAGATAAAGACTTCAGAACATGTTCACAACGGCCAAAAAGGGTTTTGTGAGGTCACAGCGACCTTGACCTTTGACCACCTAACTGTAATCAGTTCATCGTTCATGAAAGTTTCTACCAAATTTTAAGAAATTCAAAAATAAAATAACATGTATGTACGATCAAAAATGTTGAAAACAGTAATCATGCAGCTGCTCTTTGTTTCGCTTTGGATTAAAGTGTCTGCTACACGGAGAGATGTAAATGTGATATGAAGACGATCAGGCCAAATCCCTGCAGAACCTTCCCCTCCTCCTCCTCCTCCTCCTCCTCTCTTCTGCCGCTGGTGAAAACATTTTGAGTATTATCAGATTCCTCACGCAAAGCAAGAGCTGCAATCAACTTATCACTGTGCATGACGGTCTCTGCTGGTCTACTGCAGTCGGAGGGAAACCACTGATCAAATGATTGTACCTAACATTGTTAAGGTAGCTGCTGGAGACGGGAAGAAACAAGATGGAATTTTTAATCCACTCTCATTTTTCAACCCACTTAAACACCCGGGGATATCTCTGCATCCTGGTTTGAAAAGCACCAACTTCATTTTGGATTAGAAAACACAACAGCATCTTAGATTCACTGTTATTCATGATGGAAAATGAAAGTTCATGAAATTAGGATGTTCAGCTAACTGACACAACTGTGATGCTTCTCTCACCGTAGTGTGGGATGATGGCCCAGGCCATGGCGGAGGCGTAGATGCCGCCGATCATCCAGAACATGCAGAGCCAGCTCAGGTGCTCTCCTCGCTTCTCCTGGGCCAGGAACTCGGAGTAATAGGAAAACACGATGGGGATGGAGCCTCCAATGCTGTGGAGCAAACAGGGAGGACGGGGATGTGCAGGGAAAACGGATTAAAAGAGGAACAGGGGATGGGATCCACGTGGAGAGGAAGCAAACGGCGAAGGAGATAAGCAGCGAGAAAGAAGACGGTGGTAATTTAAAAAAGGACTAAAAAGTAATGAGATGATACAAAGAGAAGGAGGAAGAAAAAAGCAGAGAGCTGAGAAAACAGATTCAATTGAGAGAAAGAGATTTCAGCAGCAGGAGCGCGTGTGTGAGACGGAGAATTTAACAGCTTCGTACCCGATTAAACATTAAGATTAAAGCCTTAAAAGCCACTGATAATAGACCACCTCTATGGCCTGTTGACAATCTGATGGGAACACGTTCAGATTCAAACCCCTGCACTGAAACAGGGGCGGTGATTTGTTAAAACCACTATGGATAAGACGCTGTGAGTATTTCACCAAAGACTGACACGAGATACCAGATACGAATGTTGACATCTTACGCATTTGGAGCTTGACATTATTTTAATTGACGTATTCTTTTACTTTTTAGTTTGGTCCATGTCCCAACTATTAACATAGAGGAGGTGGGGTTAAGGACCTGTACTGCAACCAGCCACCAGGTGGCAGTTGAGACGCTTAGGCTTCACTTTAGGGGAGCAGTAATGTCCTCCAAATTAAAAACAGTCCAGGGGTGATCCCTGTTACACCTGAGGATTATGGGTAGTGTAGTTCTTCTCCTGAGCTCTATACATGCACCGTATCAGTATCTGTCCCCCTCTGCCCTGCTTGTCAAGTCAACCGATGCACCGCAGTGGTCGTGTCTCATTTCCAGCTGCTGCTGCTGCTGCGTCTGTCTCTGACTCATCGGCCTCCTTACCCCACACCAGAGAGCAGACGGCAGAAGAGGAAGGAGGTGTAGCCCTGGACGAAGGACGAGAAGAAGGCAAACACGCTGTTGATGGAGAGGGAGATGAGGAGCGTCTGCCGTCGGCCGATCCGGTCGGCGAGGCCTCCCCACACGAAAGCCCCGACCATCATCCCCAGGTAAACAATCAGACCTGGAGGGAGGAGGGAGGGAGAGAGGGGGAGGGTTGGGGTTTATAATGAGGATAATGAGGAGGGGAAGAAACACAGAGGGCAGGATAATAAGTTATTGTTCACGAGAAAACTCATTGATAGTACTTCCAGTCCTCATTTCCATTCTCATTAGACGTCCAGTGCCCAGTAAATTAGCTCATTTGGCAGCTTGACTGGATTAGACCAGGATTTAGCATAAAACACAAAAAAAGAGGAACACAGTATAGCATCAGGATCTAAACTGTAAACCACAGATCAGAGAATGTTATTCTCTGTGCACCTCTTTTCATACGGTGCTTCGCATGTGGAAAAACACAAGAGAAGAAGTTCAATTAAAGAATAAAACAGAATAATAAGCGATTCAAAAGAGACACATTCTGTTCATATTTAGGTGCATGATGTTAATTTGAGTTATTACTTTAAAAAGGTTGACACACATAACCTTCCTCATTCTGTCCATTGCTGCTGCTCCTCTTTTCAGCCTCTGTCTCAAACACTTTCTTTAAGCTCCCCGTCCCGACCACTTCTGTCGACCCCCTCTTGTGAGTCAAGGCACCAACATGACTCACACCCCTGTGAGCTTTTTCAATCGGTCTGTCTCTCTTCCTCTGCCACAGCGATGGTGCTCCCACACACACACACACACACACACACACACTCACACACCAGTTGCTCGCTCGCAATTGCGGCTGTATTGACATCCTGTCAACAGGCTTCACGCCGCCCGAGCCTGCAGCGACACAGTTATTGGTGAGATCACTCCGGAGGAATAGGGAGGACAGGGGCCGGTGGCTCGGCTTGACATCTGCGTTTAAATCTTGTTGCCACCCAGCGTGTCCCATGAACCCTGCTCCACCTGCTCCAGTCGGATCAGACCATCAACACGACGCCCACTTTATCACAGTGGATGAGTAAATACTGTTGATTTTTAAATCATTTGAAGAGACAGCATCTGAAGCAATTATGGATAAAAAGCCCTAAAGGTCCAACAGATAAATCCCTTTAGAGTCTGTGGTGCAGGGAAACAGAGGAAGAAGCCCACACAGTCACTCATCACACAGTCCAAGAGGCAAACGGCTGGAACCATTAGGTCGGACACACACTTAGCTCATCAGCTGTATCGATGGGGGAGATAAAGCCGAGGCTCGCTGTGAGGATTGATGGAATAGTATGAAAAGCAGTGTCCTTTTCTGTGTTTTGATTCTGTGTGTGTGTGTGTGTGTGTGTGTGTGTGTGTGTGTGTGTGTGTGTCTCATTCCCTCTGTCGATCATTCTGTGTAAACACTGCAGTGCTGGATTGGGGAAGAAGGTGACTTTCATTTTCATTGTTAGATTGACAGCCGAGGATTCTTGTGTGCATATGGTGCCAATTTGCCACGGTGTGTGTTCTTGTGTGTGTGTGTGTGTGTGTGTGTGTGTGTGTCTGGCCAGGCACAGAAGCAGCTGGGCGCTTCTCCCTCTGACAATAAGAGCTGTAACAATGAGGCAGAGATGATAACTGGGTTCAATAGCCTGACGCCGCAATGCAGCAGCTTCTCCGTGGACAGACGAGCTCAGTGACCAGGATTTGTCACAAAGAAGGCGTCTCTTCACATTTAAAGCTGAAGCAGTTTTCTGACATTGACAGAAACGTGTAAAGCTCTCTTACATAATGGACCCAATCGATCCAGCGTAAAGGTTCTGTAACACGTCTGTATCGGCTCAGTCTGAGCCAGAGGTAAAGTTTAAACTTTTACAGCCCACAGCAATTTTTAGGTTCACTCTCGCTGCTCTCAGCATTTCAAGCCACAGCAGGAACTCGTGGATATATGGGAAACAATTATTGTGGGTTCATTATAAAGCCGTCGTGGGCCAGAGGATGTCAGTCACCTCGGATTGTGATCTAATCAGATTTCAGTGCGTTTTTATTATTATTAAAACATACACTTCATATTAGGGGAAAGAGAGAAAAGGACTAAAAACTGTCTTGAAAAGGCAGCATGTCGATTTTGTGGTGAAGACACACTCATGTGACTTCTCGCTCGACTAGCCAGGTATATATTTACTTCCACAGGCAAATCCCATTTGACATTCAAGGAAGGTTACCTCCACTGCCACAGCTTGAAAACCAGCTTCAAACCAGTTTATGTCACATCTCACATTCAGATTGTGATGAAATCAGCAGCGTGGAGACTCCGAGGCCATTACAAGGTCTGAGGGTGACACACATTCTACAGACAATGATTCTGCTCATTCTATAAAACTACACACGTTAATCTTCATGATTTATTTATCTGGATATTTTCTGGCAGAAACTCACTTTGTACATTTTATACAGTTAAATTATTTTCCTATTGAGTTTTGCTCAATTTTTCTAAAGATTAATATGAGTTGTTTTATCAGCTTCAGGATCTTTAGTTTCATATTTCTTTACGCTGACTCACACTGAACAAAATCTTGTATTTTGCATCATCATAATCAGGTCCTGTTTTTTCCATTCTTCTTGCTGTGAGGCGACAGTGCTGACAAACTAAATATGAGATGTATAAATGACAGACGAGCAGGACGACGGGTTTAAGGAAAGGCAGAGAGGAGAAGCAGCAGTCTGCTGACAGCTGGGCATCTCGTCTCTCTGGTGAGAAAATGGAGGGGAGGGGAGAGAGAGAGAGAGAGAGAGAGAGAGAGAGAGAGAGAGAGAGCAAAAAAAGGAAAGAGGAGGAAGGGGATTGGACGACGGTGGCCAGTCTGCGCCGTGACAGAACTCCCAAAGGCTCCAGGGTAATGTATGTGTGTGGTGCATGTGTGGTTGAACACAGAGAGAGAAAGTGTGTGTCACTGTATTGTGTGTGTGTGTGTGTGTGTGTGTGTGTGTGTGTGTGTGTGTGTTTGTGTGTGTGTGAGAAGGAGGGGGCAGGGCAGGGGCCACTATTAATAGCCAGTTTTCCCCTTTCTGCCAGAGTGCACTGGGCTTGAGCCGGGGGCCGAGGCTCGTCAGCACTGGAGGAGAAGGCAGTTTCTCATCAGCTGAATTCAGCCCCCACACACACACACACACACACACACACACACACTTCTCACCGCTCACTGCTTAGAGCACCGTCGCCTCTCAGCAAGACAGAATGAACGATAATTGTTTCCACAGCCAATAGATGACCTTTAGAACAATAACACAGCTCTGAGTGGTGGAAACAACTTGTGAATTGAGCTGCTTGTTTGAAATGTTACCTGCATCCACATGAACAGAACCATCAGAGGATCATCCTCCTTCACATTAAAACTGACTGCTTGAGCTCATTTTAAAGGAGTAAGAAGATATCCACAGTTATATTCAAGGTAACAGGATGTTTTATTTTGTTCGCCTTTTAATTTGGTCATATCTGCTTCGCCAGCGGCTTTGTCCGTCTCGGCTAAAACTTCCGACCAAACAACGTATGACGAAGGAAAAACACTGTTAGTCCGTTAGCTGCTGCTTTCCTTCCACTATCGTTATAGATCTTGATTATTCTATATACGATGAATAAAACTTAACGTTATCCATGAACATGATTAGAGCCTGAGCTCATTTCCAGATGATGGCTGAATATTAACACTGTGGTTGAGTTAGAATGATGTGTAACAACTTCCTTTGCTAAAAATAGGTAGTTACATGAAACTGGCTGCAGCCTGTGTTGTCTGCTAGCATCTCCCTCGGGAGTCAGGCCTCCCGTTCTCTCCTCACCCTTCTGTCTCCCTTCATCCTTGATCTCAGCGCTTCATGTTATGTTCATTAAAAGGCCAAAGAGGAATCATGATAGGGAAAGGTTCCCTACAGCCTCGGGGAGGGATCGTGCACTAGCTTCCCCCCAAAAAATAGAAATACAGGTTAAAGGTCACGTAGCTATGATAATTAGAGGTTGTGCAGTTTCTAACTCCTCAGGAAAAACAGTATATGTAACTGAAGCAGGGCTGGAAATATACTAAATACACTCAATCTAATCTCCTTGACATTCAAGCTACGTGATTATCCAGCACCTTTCCTACAGAAATCCACTTCCTGTGAAGCTGCTGCTTGTGACAAACCTGTTTCATCTTCATCAAGGGCGAATCAACGACAACCCGTCTGTGCTGCTCTGCTGCCTCAAAGCTTCTGCTGGAGGTTGTTGTGCAAAAACACTGCACCACAAGCGTCAGTGCTGTCATTTAGGTGCTGTATGTTTCCTCTACTTGCTTGAGATGCTTGTGTTTCTGGACGACGAGATATTTAATGCTTTTCTTCCATTTGCGAGACCGAAATTTCCTCCACGAGCTGGAAGCGGTTCACCAACCACAACAGAGGGGAGTGGCTGACCAATCACAGTAGACTTGGCTTCATCAGGATGGCGTTTCAGAGAGAGGCTGAAAGAGGAGCTGCAGCAATGGACATTCTGAGGAGAGTAGTGTTTTCTGAACATTAGAGCATGGAAGCATTTTCAAGTGAAGAAACAAATCGAAATAATGAACCTGAATATGAGCAGAATATGTCAGAATAACATGTATACAAAACACACACACACACACACACATGATCCTGCCACAATGCGTCAAGTTAAAGTGGTCGACACACGCGAAGCAGGAGGAAGCTCCGTTCTGACCGGGTAGAGAAGGAGAAGGGTGAGTGTGGGGGTGGGGTGGGGAAGAGGACACTAGGAACCATGGGATGCAGAGAGGCATGAGCAAAAGAGGCTCTCTAGCATGAGTCAGGCGTGTTGCGTAACAGGGAGAGGGGAGGGAACCGAGGCTGGTCCTAGCTCCCTACTGGCTCCCCACTGGCATGACACAAACCCAGTCGGGGGGGGGGGGGCTTCTGAGGTACTTGTACTTTACTTAAAGTATCTTTAACACTTTTTACCCAGAGGGAAATTGATTGTTTGATTTAGAATGCTGCTGCTGCTCAGTGGCTGCACGGGCAGTTGAATCTTAAATAGCTGTAGTTCCTCTGCCAACTAGGCTGAGGAAAAGCAATTACTGCTGAATAAGCTGCGAAGGTAACGGCCAAGATGAGACAGAGATAAAATGCAAAGGGAGCAATAAAAGCCCATTGGCGCCACTGGGATGAAAATAAACAGAGAGAACGCACGGAAGGCAGCGGATGAGTGGAGAGGAAAGAAAATAGTTGTTCAGACAGTAAAGCAACTGTCTTGTGAAACCTCATGTGTGTAATCCTCCAATTGCTTTATACACGTTTATGCTATTGTTTGTTGTAGCTGGATGCAAGGGAGTAATGTCTGGAAATCTTACCCAGCATGCCCTTGTTCGGCTCAGATAGACACATGTCTATTTGAGCACTGGGCAGCACGAAGCCGACCACGAAGATCTCCACGCCATCTGCCATCAGAGCCAGCCCCAGGACAAAGTAGAGCGTCCACTGGAACTTCCCGTGGCCGCACTCCTGCAGGATGGTCTCGTACTGCTCAGCCAGCTCCTCCTGGTCTTTCCTCCGCTCGCTCTCGTACGCCGACCGATCCTTGAACTGCTGCGCCTGGGCGGCCGTCTGCCCGTCCAAGCTGCCGGCCTTGCCCGACTCGGCCCTCGGGATGCCCTGGTACTCGCCCTCGTAGATCTCGTCATCCTCATCGTGTCCTTCAGTGGAGTCACTGTGGCCTTCCTCGTCATTGGCCCGGCTGTCGTTGCGGTAATATCCATCATCGTTGCCTGCCACGCCGGCGTAGTCGTCATCGTCTTCCTCCTCGAAGCGCTTATAGGAGCGCTTAGTGTACTCGTCGCCCATTTTGTCCACGCCGCGCCCCACCTTCTTGCCTACCTGCTTCTTGGCCACTTTGGCAATGTCCTTG
The DNA here is from genome assembly GCA_026259375.1 of Verasper variegatus. Taxonomy (NCBI): domain Eukaryota; kingdom Metazoa; phylum Chordata; class Actinopteri; order Pleuronectiformes; family Pleuronectidae; genus Verasper; species Verasper variegatus. Next base: position 21,032,776 of record CM048048.1, read on the forward strand.
GCGCCGCGGAGGAAGTCTGAGCGGTTATCTCTGTAGCGCCCGTCGTCGTCCATCTTGGCTGTGTGTTGCGGTGGTGGTCAGTTGCTGCTGAATCAGGAGTATCAGGAGCGGCCAAAGCACATGAGTGTGTGGTGGCGATGTCTGTGAGCTGGTGAATTCAGCACCGCGGACAGCTCCCTGCTCCACTGCACTGTTGGAGCCTGAGGAGGAGCAGAGGAGAGAGTCTGAGTTAGAATGATTCAAAACACAGAAACTTTAATACTGAGGCCGAGACGTCTCACACAAACACTTTGACGGATTACACAACTGCAAAAGACCTTTTTTAAGCCACAAACAACAGAAGGTAACTGTGACCATTTCATTCTCATCATACGCTGTCACTTACTTCCATTGTGGTTTTGTCACCGTTGTGTGGTTTTTGCAGTTGTGTTATAGCTTTTGTAGTTGTGTTGTGGATTTTTCAGCCGTGTTGTTGCCTTTGCAGTGTTGCTATGGCTTTTTTAGTTGTGGCTATTGCGGTTGTGTTTTGCGGCTTTTGCTTTTGCGTTTTCCATTAAAGCCCTTGTGTGAGTCGTCTCCGCACTTTAATGCATGTGAAGAGGAAGCTTCCATCGTGAGCACTTCTTCAAACAATCTAAACCAAAACCACTTCAAACTGAAACACGAAAGGACCGCTGACATTCCCGTGGCGTTGACATTATCTGGCTCAGCACTAACGGCCGTAAAGAAAAAAAGGACACGGCAGCTTTAAGGAGCGGAAACGTCGGAGTGCAGGAGCTCTGTGGCCTATACCGACTGAAGAACAGTCACTTCACATCTCTCTCCTCAGCACAAGTCACAGTGTGGCATTTACAGCAGCGCACCGCAGAGCCGACATATAACAGACCATGCTGCGACATGGGAACGTGTAATTAACCAGCTGGGCTGCGATGTGGAGGGATGTAGGTCAGTGTATATGAAAGGTAAAGACACTGATAAGGTTAGTTTGAAGATTACAATCTGTTAACTCTGATATTCATTATGAAGTCTATAGTTATCTATACAGTAATATAATAGTAATTTAATTAATATGAAATTAATCATTTCTGTTCTTTTAAGAGATCCTGCCATTGTTCTCGTATTGTACTTATTGATCTATAGATCTGTGTTTATCTATATCTATAGAACTACAGACATGTTTTACATCCCTTCCTGTGTCATCCTTTCTCATGCATCTCCACCACCACTATTCCTAATGTCCTCACTACATTTCCTACATCCCTTCAGTCTGTTCATTATCCTCATCGAGTGGAGAAGAGAGGAGAAAAGGCTCGATCCAAACAAAAAGAGGCCATCAAGAGTCCATCAGCGGGAAACCTGCTCTTTTCTCTGACGCCTCCATCACTGTGATGCTGCCTGTGTGGTTCACTGACGGGAACACGCTGCGCCGAGGAAAAGGCTGCGAGGACAACAAGTGGGAAAAACAAACTCAGCAGGGGGAACGTCATGTGTTTCTGTGAGCGTCTCACACGCTATCAATTGTTGACTCAAACTACAAATCACCTGCAGATGAAAAATGCAGTTTACTCCTCGTCTGCAACAACAACACACCTCCAGCATGCATGTGCTCAGGAGACCAAGCAGAGACGATGTGCCCCTGGAAAACAAATCTCTGGGGCTCCAGCTGCAGCTGCAGCCAAGTATTCTGGGAGCTTCCCACAGTCTGTGTAAAGAGAGCAGCAGCAGCTCAGCAGGGAAGAGAGAGAACATGTTCATTCTGAAGGAGCCGGCCTGTTTATTTTCCAATGAGAAAATACTTTAAACCTGATGACTAACAGATGTTTGACATTTTGTGTAAATGCCCTCAAAAGGTTGTTGAGTCACGACTGCAAACCACTGGTTCAATTAAAAACTACAGCTCTTCATCCCCTTTCCATTGATTTTCTTCCGTTTCCTTTTCCCATTTTCCTTCTCTGCTTGTTTTATATTCCACTGGTGTTGTACATTTCTTCAGTGTGGCTCAGGGAGGATTCATTAAAGCCCTTTCAAGGAGAAAAGCTGCCCAGACGAATCTGGTTTCCGTTTAAAATATAACGCATGAGACAAACCACTCAATCTTTACTGAACGTGTTTAACATGGTGATGTTAACATGTGCTGTGTGTTTGCTGCTGTCTGGATGTCGAGGAAGTGATCAGACTGTCCTGACTGTGCACCAATCAATAGATCAATGAGCCATGTAATTAATATTGGTCACGATGGAGAGGCGGTGTTAAATTACACTGGATAACCGCCAAAGTAACCTTGTTGACACTTTTACAGCCAGAGTCACAGGTAGAGAGGAGGCAGGGATAGCAGGCAGTGGGGGAGGGGGGAGGAGAGGGATCTTTGAAAGCTTCCTGTGTCGCCTCGGGGCCGTCGGGCAGACACACACTTTACTGCCGAGCCAACATCACACGACCCAAAGGTCCTCTCAGCCGGGACATCGGACTTTCTAAGAACGTGTTCGCTGAAAGGAAGATGAAACTAAGACCCAAGAAGAACGGAGAACATTTTGCTGGTGGGGTCTCTGCTGCTCAGTGAAACACGATACGATAAATACAGACGTTAACAAGAATGAGTCTGAGTAGAGACTGGGGGGGGAGGCAGAGGAAAAAACAAACACGCACATGCAAAGAGGAAGAAGATTCTAAGAGTGCACCAGTGGTTAGAGCCACATATATAACATATACATCATAAATTTAAAAGGTATTTAGTCGTAAATCAAAGTATATGATACATTAAACATTTAATATGTGGGGGTCAAAAACTGAATCACAGCAACAAGCAGCTGAGGCTAAATCAATTCCTTGTGTTCATTGGTGATTAGAGCCTCCGAGGCACTTTTTGAATTTCTAACCGCTCTGTCCAAAGTGACTGCTGTAAACTTGTTATACGCTATTTACGAGAGTTTGAATTTTCAGCCTCACAAACGTCCCTCAGGCTTTGGATTAGATTTGGATTCAAATGATTCAGGCCCAAGTGAGGCTTCATCGTTCCTACTAATGTAAATCTGGCATTATTTGGTTATCTTCACTTATCCAATCCATTATCCCTTATTTTGTGGTCATGTTATAAAAACCGTAGTTGTGCAGCTCTTTTGTTTCCACAGCTTCACGCCGTCACAGGCGACATTTGGTGCTTTGTCATCAGGATCTCGTCCTTCGAGCTGCTCACTTCAGTTTCGCTCAGCGATCAGTTTCCTGGACTTGGGGTCTGTGGTTTCTTGTTTCAGGTCATTTTGTCCCGTCGGGTTGCAGCTCCACCTCCTCCACCTGCTCCGTCTTCCTCTCTCTGACGCTAACACATTGTGTACATCCATCTCTGCACAGTGAACCAATCAATTCTCTGTCCCTCTCTGTGGAGCCCGACGTTTGTACCTTTAACCTTTATACCGGGAGACAATCTGAAAGCAATGCAGCAAACCCATCGCCGTCTGATTAGCCTTTCACAACCCACAGATACTGAGAGGGGAGTGGCTGTGGGTTGACTCTGTGCCTATGAATAACAAATACTTTACATGCAGGGATACTGTGCAGCCACATATCACCAAGATCACTGATCCTCATACATTCATGTTGTATGAACAAAGTCTTTAAATGCAACCGGTCCAATGAAGACCGGATGCTTCCGTAGAGTAATAAGAATCAGATGAGCTCAGATTGTTCAGATTGTCCAAACTGCTCTGGCGTCTGTAATGAAGTGTGAATTGATAATAAATTAATAGTCGACTGGGGGGGGGGGGGGGGGGGACTGAATTATGTAATCCCATTTTCTTCTGGTGAGCAGAGAAGACGCCAGAGGGATGGGAAGATAAAACACTCACACACTAATGCAACACACAGTGTGGCGGGCTAAAAGCATGCTAACAAAAGAGAGCTGGTGAAGACGTGTGGGAACAAAATTAATGACAATGTCTTGCAGCTGCTTCAAGTTCACGCTACCGAAGATTCACACAGATTTACAGAAAATTGCATTGATTTTTCTCATATCCGATTTTTAATTTAACAAGATCCAAATTGCAGACTACACAGTGTGGTAGAAGCAATGGTAGCAAACAGGCAAAACTCAAAAACGGGACCAACAAAACAAAACCATGAAGAGGAAACATGAGGGAACAAGTAGCACTGTGAGGAAACGTCAGGGCATCTTTGACATCTTTCCACCAAGATGTCGTCTCAGCCTCTGAAAGACCAAAGACACACGTTTTCGTTTGAGATGCAACAGATGAACCAACAAAACTAAGGAAAATGTTTTTCATTCTTCCAAACCAAACAAACTTTGTGTCGGCACTAAAAAAACTTTATTATGAGAAACATCAAGATTTAGATTACTACACTATTCTGCAAGGAAACGTTGAAAATGTGAAGAATTCTACACAGACTTTGGTGTATTTGGGAAGAAGCCAGAGTACGCGGAGAAAACGCATGTTGAGAAGATGCAAACTCCACAGAGAAAGGTTCAGGTTCAAGCCCAGAACCTTCTTACAGTGAGGCTAACCACTGTACCACTATTCCGCTTATGTACAGTCAAATATAATCTTGAGAAACCAACCAAGTGCAGAACTACTGTTCGAGAAGGCGACATTCTGACTCTGAGCTCATGTATTTACAGAAGAGCTCCATCATTCAGGACGTTTTCTACTGGTGACACAGATATTTCTCTCGGTGTGGCACCGGGACAGATGTTCCTCAGGTGAAGTCCGTGCTGTGCACTCGCAGGCAGGTTGGACCACAGCTGGAGCGGCGGCGCGAGCGGAGCAGTTTGTAGAAATAAAAGCCGGATCAAACAGAGTTAAACACATTCATTTGAAGATGCATCCAATTAGCAGCCCGGCGTTTGCCGTCAGGATGAGTCACTCCTGTCTCCAGATATAACCTCAGCTTTCATCACCAGCACACATTCACGCAACCGCTCGTAACCCGAACCCCCTATACTCGAATAGGATGAAAACAAATTGTCTGTTAAAGTTTTGCAGAATCAAGGTGATGGGTTCAGCTGATTGTAGATAAATATGATCAGGTTACAAACCAAGAAGCACAATGAAACCAGCAGATATTCACACTGGAAGAGGCGGGAGTATTTTGGATTTATTTTGGAGAATTTATACGGACATTGACATCTATAAGAATGTTTCTTTGATTTTTATTTAATATAAATACATGCAGAAATCCCCCAAATTATCACATGAAAGATCTCAGCTGGAGAGTTTTTCTGCACTCATGAGTGGAACAGGAGCGTTGCATCCTGGGTCGGGTCGGCCCGGCCCACGCGCCCGCTCTGTTTGACGATGTCCCCACAAGACTCAGTCAACAAACACCCACGCTGCTGATAAAACACACCGTCTGCTGCCACGATGAAGTCAAACTGTGTCTGTGATGGAGACTTGTGTGTCGGCGCTCTAGTCTTTTCTCCACTTTCGTTTACATGCGCAATTAAATCCCGATGCTCAGTTGACGGCACAGACGCTGCAGTTAGCGAGATGTTAGGGTGTCGGAGAGCGTTTGGTGAGAATGAACATGAACACCAGGGAATCAAAGAATAGAAAAAGAAAAGCACGTGTGTGAGAAGAGTGAGATTACAGTGTAATGAATCGCGTGTGTGTGTGTGTGGGGGTGTGTGTGTGTGAAGTGGGAATGATGAGGTCACTCGTGGATCCTCCCAGCTGCAGATGGCTGCTAATGTCATGCAGCGCTGAATTAATTTCACTTGACATCTTTGATTGCTCGCTGTGACGCACGTATTTCCTCCTCTGACAGATCTGATACGTCTCTGAGTCTCAGCACAGATACTGATAACGAAAAGAGGATGTGTGGAGAAAACAGGGAAATAAAATATGATGAATTAATTCCCGAAACACAACAAATCCATTTTGACACCGAAAAAACTGAAACAAAACACAATCGGCATCAACATTTATCTAATATTCACTGTCTTTAAATATTAAGTATGTTTTTATGTTAATTTTGTGAGAGCGGGAGGTTTTTTGAGACTCACTGTCGATGTGTGATTGTCGAGCATCCTTATAGTCTCTTAGCAACACAAAGCACCGCTATCGTCATGGTGAGAGATGAGGACTTGGTCAGGAGTTCAACTACAGCAAAAGCAATTGAGCTGCATTGTATCTCCGACAAGGATAAGGCACGATCACACCACGTTAAAGAAAGTGGCAAAAAGATTCCTGCCCGTTCATCCAGATCCGCTGCAATGGTTTAACTGGTTCTTCCTCGTGTCCCATCCCTGACGTAATCCTGCTAACGAACAAGGCCCAACAGTTCCCTAATGAAACCACGTTAAAACTCTCTGGAACTGGACTTTTATTTGGATCTGCAGCAAATTGCAAGACTCATATATTTCCAGCTTCTCAGAGAAATCCACGAAAATGTCACAGCAGGTTCCTTCATCTCACAATGTTAAAGACAGCGAAGACATTTATACCATAATACAAACTATGACACATCCCTCCAACCAGTTTCGTAGTAATCCTGCAAAGTACCAAACAAACGCTGAAGAAAACATCACCTTCTTGTCACTTAACAGCAACACGGTCTCACAAGTGGCTTTTAGTTCAGTTTTATGTGTTTTTATTTGTTCTACAGTCATTTTTCTCTTCACAGTCGCGACTGGAAACCAACAGGAGAGATTCCTGTGTATCTGTTTCCCCTCACAACCCAACAAGAAGCACATAAAACACTCCTGAAGTCCACAGACGTCAATAAAATCCCAGTTGTCTTCCTGCTCAGCCTCAGTTGGAGAGTTTTTCTGCTCTCATGGGTGGAACAGGAGCGTTGCATCCTGGGTCGGGTCGGCCCGGCCCACGCGCCCGCTCTGTTTGACGATGTCCCCCACAAGACTCAGTCAACAAACACCCACGCTCATAACGCCGTCCGCTGCCATGATGGAGTCAGACCACAGAGGGAGATTACATTCAGCCGTATGTTCGTTTAAGATGCAGCAGCAGAGGGAGACGAGGCGACTCATTGTCTTTATATAAAACATGAACTGATGTAGGAGGACGAACAAACTGCTGAGCAACAGGAAACAAGCTGTTGAAAGAGAGACGTCGAATTAACGTACTATATATGTGGCTCGTTAATTCAATCTTATTGTTGATAGTGTTTTAAATGCCTGGTGCCAAGGTCCCAACTCTGAAATATCTCAACAACCACTGGATGGATTGAAGAAATGTAGACATGCAGATACTCATGGTCCCCAGAGGATGAATCCCTCTGACCCTGCTGGTCTTTGGACTTTTTACTCTTCCACCATCATGAGGTTTCGTGACTTTAACCTGTTGGATGGATTGGATTTGGTGTAGCATTCATGTTCCAGGGTTATAACTTGATGTCTCACTGCTCGTCTGAGGCGTCAAATATTAAATCAATATCATCTTCTATCAAAATAAGAGAAGCTCTCTGGAGGAGCTGGTTTAGAAACATCCCCCCCTCGCTGGTAAAGTCACTGAAAGGCCCACTAAGCTGAGGGAGGTGGAACATTTTGTACCTTTTCATTGTACAGACACACGTTTATCATACACTGGCTCTAACTCTCCATCCTGCCCTGAACAAAGCCTTTTTCTGTAACTCTGAATTTTAACCAATCCTCCATCATCATCATCCATCACTTTTCCATCAGCTACTCTGGCCTGAGCTTCAGGGTGACTCCTTACTGAGGTTGTGTGTGATGGACTATTCATGTCTTGTTTTCTGGCCACAAGGACGGAGGTGGCACAGTCGACTCGGCCCCTCAGCAGTGATGTATTGGCGCGATAAAGAAACCCTCGCAGAGAGCGTCCGTCCACTTCCTGCTCATCTGCGCCAACCGCAGCGTGACATCTGCACACAGCCGTACGAGGAGTGACAGTTTTATTCAGCTGCAGCATGCTCCTTCATGGCTGGAGGCCCATACAGGCCAAGTACATGAGCAGCCTGAGAGGAGGGTTTGACGACTGGCTGATAGACTCACTGGGTCATAGCTCCGTCCCGGCTGCACGTGCACGAGTCCCCTTTGGGAGAATCTGCAGCCGAGCACGAGTCGCGTCATTGTTCCCCTGCTCGGGGCTCGCAGCGTGCACCGTCACCCTGGTGGCACCAGGGCGGCTAGCAACACCATGTCAAACACAGTGACGTCAGCTCTCTGCATCCATTTTGGCTTTGCTCGCTGCAAAATGGACTGAAGAGGAGTCAGGCTGAGGGCAGCTGAGAGAACCTGCAGCACGGGGGACAGAAACACTGCAACACAGCTGTGTGCACAACCTTTTCCACCTCATCTCTCATTAGTCTCGAGTGTTTTAATGTTCAGGTCATTAGAATTCAAAGCCAGTGCAACGTTAATTGTGTTGTGAGCTGCAGTCGCTGCATAATGTGTTTCACACAGAAGGTGTGATTGAGCAGCTGAGCTGAAAAGCAAATGAAATTCATGGGACAAAATTCACAATCACAGACACAGCAGCCTCAAGCATTAGATAATAAAACCATTTACACCAGATTGAACATTTTCAAGATCCATGAATCGTTCCCTGGGAAATCCGACGATCCTTCCACCTACCTTTCGTGGAAATCTGCGTAAGGGACGTAAACATAACCTCCTTGACCTGTTTTGAAAAAGAGTGAGAAGCTGCACTGTGGTGCCTTAAGCTACATGCTAACACGCTGCTGTCTAACAAATTAACACACTAGTATTTGATGATTAGCACTAAACACAAGGACTTGACACAAAATACAACTTTTACCCGATTATGGCTCCAAATGACAAGTTCGGGGAAAACCAAAACTATTATAATTCATCCTTGGATACACATCCTGGTAATGATGTGTGTGCCTGAAGCCTGGTGTCGTCATAACAACAACAACCAATCACAGCTTCCCCACTCAGGACACACAACTGAGCCACGCGAGCAGTGCACACAATCGTAAAGAGAAGCGCAGGAAATAATATTAACCAGCACGCCAGGTTCATTAGCTCTTCGTGTCAGGCAGGAGCTTCACGTGATTTGATTGGCTCGTACCTGCGCTGCTGCACAATAAGGACAACAACACAAGCAAAGCGAAAGCAACGGAACCACAACGTCAACCTCAGTTAAAATGAACGAGCAGCGTATCCGTCTCCGACACACAAGTGTGAATGCAGCATTTGAGGAAATCACGTGGGAAGCTTGAAGGTCTGAACCAACTTTAAAACCCATCTTGTAGATACGTTACTGGATCAGTGAAGAATTTGACCTGCGGGTGGTGGTAAATAAAGATCTGGAGGGGTTCATCATGCAGAGACCATGAATGTCTGACACCAGTCCGTCCAGGAGATGTTGAGATATTCCACCAAAGCAACGTGTTTGGTGCAATAGTGAATTAGGTACTGCGAAGCACCAGTGATTCCAGGAGTGAAATGTTCCCACTGCTGCAGGGATTATAGAGACGGATTAAAAATCTTCTTCAGGAAAAAGTCACCACGCAGATTTGGTTAGTATACGGCACTTTGCAGATGCTCTGCCGCAGCTCTTCTCTCCCTGTGAACAGTGGGTGTGATTGTTGCCTCGACAAGCTTCGCTCTTGCTTCCCTGGGCATCGGAGCCATTTGTGTTTCTGCTGGAGTGTGTGTGTGTGTGTGTGTGTGTGTGTGTGTGTGTGTGTGTGTGTGTGTGTGTGTGTCACCTAATTACTGTGTAAAGTGAAATCTGTAGTGAACACTATATTTTAAAGCAGAGCTGCAGAGAAGAGAGGATGCTTTATTGTACAGGTCCCATAACAATCTACTATAAAGGGTCTAATTAAAAGGTTTCTGTAATTAGCCACTAATTGCAGGGAAGAAGATGTTTTATTAGCTTAGCCGAGCTTTGTTTGCAGAAGCAGACGATGTCAGACACGTCTCGTGCCCTAAATGCACTGTCAGTCGTTAATGGAGAGTTATCACTGCTTCGACCTGCCCCCCCCTTATCTGGAGACGAGGGGGGGCTAAAGGCCACCACTTTGCTCTGTCACAGTAAAAGAGGAATCTTTCAGCTGCAGCATCACCGGCTACAAAAAAAAAAAAAAAGGAGCTTCCTAGGAAAACGAAGCAGCACAGATGAACCGGCTCTGATCACATCTGTGCCGCTCGCTGATCTCGACGCGACCTGGATGAGTTGAGGTGGATCTCAGTGTTTCTCTTTTCTCTATTTCAGCTCCTACACTGATGCACCCCAGCACCGGCGCTGCCAGCTGCAGAGAGAGGCGAGTTGTAACTTGTGACGGGGGCTACTCTCTGCGGACGGACCGGTGCACGGCCCAATCAGCAGGAGTAATGGGCAGAAAATGAGAACACCAAACAGCAGCTCCCCTCGCTCCTCCTGCTTTTCAAGAGGAGGTCCTGAGCGTTCAGCTGTGTGAACACTCCTTTAAATGGGACTTTTAGTCTCTAGGCTACTAAATGTTTAATATCACACTGTGTCTGTTGTGTCGTCTGGTGCTGAGCGGTGGCTCAGGTACAAAATAAAATCATGATAAATAAATTCACATGGTAATTCTCTTCCAAATCCAGCCCTTAAGGAACATGGACACATGATACACAGATACACTTACATGGACACAGATATTCTGGAACCAACCAGATTAAGACAATTGTATGAATGAAAGGTCATTAAGTCACAAATACGCAAATGTGAGGCGAATACTGGTGATCACGGTTAAACTCTACGAGATGTGGCGCTACAGGAAGTGACTCGCTTGCACAGATTGGAAGAGAACAGGAGGCGAAGGTTTGCCACAGAGACATTCGAGCATATGTGACATAAACAATGAATAAACAATAACAATTAAGACATGTGGAGTGTTCTAACCTCAGGTGCATTATATGTAATTATCTTAACCTCAGGACAAATTGAGATCGACATATGTCAGTTACCGACTACTCCACATGGACGTAATGCTGATGTGAGTTACAATCAGACTACAGTGATTAGTTTCATTAGTAACTCATTTGATTCATTTCCCAATTAATCACTTGTTAATTTGTTCAAATGTTCATTTTAATTCCTCGCAGCCCAGATTGATGCCTTTAGAACCGTGGGCCCTGGAACCAACAGTTATAAAGAGGATTCTGATATATGTGAGAAAGAAAAGTATCAAATCATCACATTCGAGAAGCTGCAACCAGCAAATAATTCACATCCTTGTCACGGTTACATCTTCTCCACCAGGATTCAACCTGAAACCCCTCTGATACATTCAGAAGCTCTGGGAAGGTTGTGAGGTTTCCCTCCTTATAATCTACACACAGGTAGAAGCTGCTGCATTATCCAAACACAAGAACGGGAGAATCCGCCTCCTGAGGGACGAACTGGTGATTTCTGAGTGTCTCATTCAGGATCTGGTCACAAGCACCAATTTAGAGCAAAGAAGAAAAAAAATCAATACTCTCAATGGGAAACATTTGATTGTATGGAACTGGAGCTGTCACCATATTGTTGCAGCCTAATAGAGACTAATTAAGAGACTGAGAGGGCATCAGGCTTTCACTTGTACAATGCCACACTATAAATCACACACTGTCAGGAGAGGAGGGCACAGTGTCCTGCAGCACACACAGACACACAGACACACACTGAGCTGCAGTGATGGCTGCCACAGGAGCCTCACACATGTATAGTTGTAAATTGCAAAACCTCTAAAACACATAATTGGACATGGATCCATTTCCTGCAGCTGAATCACCACCAGTTTAAAACATGCAAAATATATATATATAAGAACACAACCTCACACAATCAGCACAAAGGGGGTTTTCAGCCTCACTGACAGAAAAAAACACCGCACAGCAACACCACAAAATTGCTCATCACTCCTCCTCCGTCATATTCTCCCCGCTGGGTTTCTACAAGGTCATTGTGGCGCACGACGCACGACGGGACGCGCCGGCTGCACCCGCACGTTCCAGCCTCTCCTGGTGTTGTTCGAATCAAATGTCACCGCACACAGAGAGGGAGACTTCTTGTTTTCATAAAAAGGTGGGAAAAGTGCGGTTAAGACCCATCTACAGATTAAGATCCGTGTAGTGGGAGGAAAAGGCGGAGCTGGAGCTGGAGAGGGACAAGGGCACCGGTGCCAGAACCCATCAGCAAACACATAAACCTGGATGCATGATGGGAAACTGGAGATATGAGGTGTTTAATGGTATTAAACCATCACAGGCTCCTACCTCCCTCTCTCTGTCTCTACCCTCAGAGTGAATCCTCTACACTGGGATGGATGGATGATGGGGATCGCTCCTAACGCACAAGACAGACCCCCCAGTGAGAATATCTTTAAAAATCCAGCCTGGTTGTGATATTTCTGATTAATAATCGATATTTGTTTCCACTCTGGCTCCACTTGTGCCTCGATTTCCTTCGGGCACAGGTTTAGGGGTCATTACGCAGCGCAGCAAAGGCCCATAAATTGGTTTTTAGTGGTAAATAAATGTCGAGTTTGACCGTAAACACGAGGAAATATTCAGAAACGTCCTCCAGCTCCTGCTTGCACACTGGAAAACGGACAGAGCAGCGACAATTGGCGCTTTAAAATGGATGTTAAGGTAAGATTTACGCATTTAGAGGTGGTTTGGTTTCCTACTCACCTCTTGAGTGGATGTCAGCTCGTGTCAGGGCGACCGGAATTAGCTTCTCTCTCTTTTTTTGTTTTTTTTGCCTTCCTGTGCAAGGAGTCACCCCGAGTCGTGGAAGAGGAAAAGGTCCTGTGCGCTCCTGTGATGTGCACTGACGTAGCAGCACAGAGCTGCACCCTCCTCCCCCTCCGCCCCCTTACGCACCATCCTTCCTGGATGGAGGGATGGAGACGCCGCCCCTCCTCCTCCTCCTCCTCCATCCCTCTTTCAGCAGACACCACGCCTCTGTGAAAGAACAGGGGGTGGAGTGGGGGGGGGGGGGGTTTGCTTGCTTTACTTTGGTGACTCTGGACATTAGAAGGTCACACTGCGCAGCAGCCAAGTGGAACCCGGGCTCCGTGCGTCCCCCTGTCAGAGTCCCAGGCTCCATTTGCACCAGTGGGTTGGTGCAGTGAACTGTGCAAGACGAGCCTCTCCCTGCACGTGCTCGCGCTCGTGCCTCTAATTGGCCTCGTTAGACAGAAAGAGAACACGCTGCACACTGATGCCCCTGGTGGGCAACAGCGGAAGTCCCATTCATCTTGTGAGGGTGGTGTAAAAATACATCTGTTTGTGTTTCAGTGAATCAGCCGAGGACCAACTACAAGATAGAGAATACCACAGGGACCCGTGGAATAATTTGATTTAGCCTATTTCATACACGAGAGAAATGCATTGGAAATATGCTCAATATACTTAAATATATCTCAATAGCCTTTGCACGTTGTTCGGCACATTTTACACTTTGGTTTTTAGGTTTTAAAGCCAGTTTTAGTTTTATATCTGTTATGTGTTTCATCATTTGAAGTGTTTTTAGGGCTCCACCAGCTGCTGGGGAACATTTCCAGCTGCTTCAGTTTGTTCCCTAAACTGCTTCTGAAATGTTTGTTTTTAACCGTGTCTCTTGAACTGGTGGAGAGGAGGTGATGATCCAAACTAAATCTAAATGCTTCTGTATTCAGGATGTAGATATTCTCACCTCTGATGGATCTAAAACCACACAGTGACACATGTAGGTGACTGCCCCCCCCCCAGATCCACTCTGACTCTCCAGCTGTCGTCTGATTGCCATCAGGATCTAATGAGCTCCGTCATCTCGCTCCAGGCCTCCAGCTGCTTTTGTCTCAGTGGGTCATCTATTGATCAGCTGCTATCTGCAGGAGGCAGCTCCTCCACCCTCTGTCCTGCTCGGGCTGATTGTGATGGCTGATGAGTGGATGTTAGAACGGTTAAAGTTTCATTAGCATCAACTATGTTCTTCAAAACCACAGCAGCAACATTACTGTAATGTTTTATCCCAGTTCTCCACTGGAACATGGGACATGGACACTACCACGACATGGAGGACACAAGGTCCAGTGTCCTGGACTCATTTATTACTGAAGGACTGAGTAGTGTCTCTGCACATGAATCCTAAAGTGTGGAATCGTCCCTGGATGATTTCTAGAGATACAGGGTTGTTTGTGTCCCTCAGTTTTACTGTTGCAACATGATTCAGTCCCATTCCTGAAGCGTTGAGTATCAGTTCATGTTCCTGTGTATTGACTCCATGAAAATCAGCCTCACAGCTGAACGTGAGGTTCAGTTCTTCAATGGTAGAAATAGAATTCTTAGAATTAAATTTGGAAACAATGAATTGCTTTGGATCTTGAGCACTTGTCACCACCTGGTGGTCACTTCATGTATTACTGATGTTAAATATTAACCATGAAACCAGGAATTCTCACATTAATGTACATTAAATAAAATAACTTTAAAACACCTCTCTTAATGTGACACTCATCAAACTTCACAAACACATTGTGTACTTTACTTTATATCAAAATATAAAACAACAATGGTTTGTTTCTTTGGAGTTTTTGAATTTATATATATAATAATAATTATTATTATCATTATTATATGATATGTTGTTTAACTGTATGTATGACTAAAATAAATATATATATATATTTGTGTGCTTCTGATTGGTGTAAATGAAAGCGCCTCAGCTGCGCCCCCCTGCGTCGACAGTGAGCTGCTGCAGAGGAGGAGGAGGAGGAGGAGACAGCAGGAGAGAAACCATCGACAGATTCAAACACACACACACAGAGACATGAAGACAGAGCTGCGTTCACCTCCTGCACAGGCCTGCAGATGATGATGATGAAGATGAAGATAGTGATGATGAAGATGAAGATGATGGCGGCTCATTCGCACATGTGAGACCGTGGGAGCAGGAGGTGTGTTGGTCGCTCGGTTGTGCAGCTTGTTGTGGGTTTTGCTCCTGACACAGATTCAGCTGCAGCTCCGGTGTCGTGGTGTTGGAATAAGATGCATCAGGAGGAAACGTGCGTTTTGCCATGAGAGCAGGAGGCAGCATGGATCTGCTCTGGAGGATCCTCGCTGCTCTCAGCTGCGACTGCTTCAAAGACTCCTCGTCCTCCAGGTGAGAGCTCATCGTTCAATTACCCAGTTTAAACCCAAAGATCCTCCACGAGGTGTCTTCACCTCTGAGGTTCTGATAATAAACAGGATTATTTCTCTCTTGTCATAATCTGGATAATCCCCAGTTGTGCACTCCTCCCTGCGAGTGACATCAGGCAGTAGCTCAATTGTTATTTTGTTTTTTTAAATCGAGGTCAGATTTCAAACCATGATTTCTCAGTTTTTATTCAGATTTTTTAATTTTTTTTATTCTGAGGGTGAAAACTCCTCCATCGCTCCCCAGTTGTTATGACAACAGGTTTGTCTGAGTCACTATTTCCTCTGGTTTTCTCAGTGAGATCCGATCATGTTACACAACCTGTCTCCTCTGAGGTGAATATCACCATAAAGCATTGAAATCGCCTCGTGGATGTTTTGACTGTGGCTGACTCAGTTTGTCAGCGATGCAGGTTTCCACTGCAGATTGATGAACGCAGCAAAGCAACAGGCTGAGATGTGAGGAGACAGATTCCTACGTGAGACAAATGACTGTCAGTGAACCTTCACCTCCACAGTTTGATTATTGAGCAACCACCACCTTAACTCCACCTTAACTGTGCAGATTTCAGGTTTTACCAGTTATTAATTCATCGCCAGGGACAAATCACAGCTTGTTTCTCGTCTGACACTTTGCTGCTGCTGCTGATGATTCTTGAGGATATTAATGAGAATTATTCTCGCTATTATCGTTATTCAGGGTTTGTAAACTGAGTATCTTTGCTAAAATATCAGAGGACCCAGTGGTAATGGCATGGAGCCACATTTAATTTCACGAGATCCAGATTTTGTATTTGGATCAGCACCAAGTTTCACAATCTCCTAGATATCAGCTCCACTGGATATGTCTGATTTGTTTGCATAGTCAGTTATTCTCTGAGAAATTAGGACGAACGCCCCCGATCTCAATGATAAAGAAAGTGAACATAAAATCCTGGATGCAATGCGTTGCCCCGGGAACAACAGAAACATGTATTCTCTCTTGTCCCATCTTTCCACCAAGTTCCATGGAAATCCATTCAGTGTTTTATTGCGTAATCCTGCTGAGGAACATACACACCCACAGATTGACGGAGGGGAACGTGTAACCTCCTTGGTCGACGCAATAAAAGCAGCTCATGCTCTCGTTTGAAAAGCTGGGGCCAGAAAAGGTTCAGAATATTTGCTTGAAAAACTAGAACAGCTCTCAGTAGAGCTCCGAAAGTCACCAAGGCCCGACAGCTCCTTTTTTACATTCAATCAAGCTGCATCTCACGCACTCAGACATCAGTCCACTGGACGGGCCTGATTCCATCAAGAAAAGAAAGTGATCTAGATCTGTGTAAACATTTAAGTTCTTCATTTATGTTCTTAAAGTTTGAGTTTCACATTTTTTCCAGAGAATAAATCAAAGATCTGGATGAAATAAAATCAGGAATATTTAGGGAACTGATATTTATGAAAATAAAAATCTGGATCGAGTGAATTTAAATCTGGTTTCATTAGGGGACTGTAAGTTGTGCTCTAGTTCGTCATTCTAGTAGATTATATGATTGATTGATTTACATTTTCAATTTGCTTTATCTATTTTAGTGTTAATTTTATTCCCAACAATCCTCTTGACAACCATATCAACCCAGAATAACAAATCTCTAGCTCCTCCAGATGAATACATTATTAAAGTAGTCAATTCTTCCATTGAGTCGTTTCATCTCATGTCTGGAGCTTCACATCCTCACTGTCCTCGTCCCTCAGGTCTCCCACCAGGCTGAGCTCCAGTCAGGCCGGCAGCCTGGAGAGCAGCTCCCTGACCGGCTCGCTGTCGCTGGGCCCCGACCATCCGCACTGCCAGTGCTGCATCACCTACGAGACCCGTCTGAAGCGCCTCTCCTGCGGCCACTTGTACTGTGACCCCTGCTGCGACCAGATCGTCAACCTGGCCTTCGAGGACATCGAGGGGCCTGTCGGACTACCCCTGCCCCGTGTGCAAGTCCATCCGCCAGCTGGGGGGCCTGGGGCCTTCCTCCTCCGGGTACCTGTGCGGGCCCTACAGCCTCCTGCAGGAGCCGCAGTGTACGGGGAAGGAGCAGGGGAGTCGGTGGTGGTGAACTCTCAGATGTTGGCCTCCTCGTCTCTGACCTGGTTGATTTTCTTTTTAATGTGCTGCCATGAAGACCACGTGGAGACCTTGGACTTTAAACAAAAGGTCGTCTGTGGTCATCGGGGGAAACGTGACGTTAACGCCCGTAGGTTCAAAGTGCCAAAATGTGCAGAGATGTGCACGTCAATAAAACCAAGGTGGAAGAGGGTTCTGTTCTGTTTTGGTCTATTTTATCTCAAAATACAGCAACGTAATGATCGTTCATACTTTTAACAGCAGGCAGGTTTTCTAACGTTCATTCACCTGACTCTAATGTGTGGAAGTGCAGTGAGTGTTTTGTATCTGTAACATTTCCTGTCAGGACCTTGTTCTTACTTTGTACAGTTTCCTGTTCCAGTGTTGAGCATTTTGCACATTGACTCTCAGATTCAGTTTTACTCTGACTGGACATATCATGCAGGACGCTTGGATTTTAAATTTGAATCCTACTGTACAGCTCCGCGCTGCTTTTTAAGTGTTTCAGAATCATATTGTAAATATTTATTTTGTTAGAAAATAAAGTTTGTGACATGTGTACGAGAATGTTTGTGGTTTTATTCAAATTCTGAAAACACAGGTGAGAGTTTATGAAGCGATAACTTTTTATTCATCAGGATGAAAACATGCTGATACAAAAAATATGTACATCTGGCAAATTGAAGTGAAGCTCGTACCAAAAAACATGAAATCATACAAAGACACAGACAAACGGGTGGAAGCAGGAGATCGAATGAAAGGTTCTAAGCAACAGGACGATGAGCTTGTGGGTTGGAGTCACACCTGGGAAGTTCTGGAACTGTAGCCGATATGAATATTGATGCTTATTTACAACAATTGAATAATTTGTAGTGCTTTCAAGTGAGGTACCTTCAGACGTGAGAGAAGCTCGACATCCAACACCCGTCGACTGCTATCCTGCTTTACACCATCTAGAAAAACATGCTTATTTAAATACACAAGAACTAAACACCATTCGTCCGTGGGAATGACGCCAGTGCATCGACTCCACGTCCACATCATGCGAACGACAACCTGTTTGGATTTAAAGACGCAGGAGCCGACAGTGAATTAAACACAGTCAGACACGTCCAAGTCCTTGACCTAAATGTCGGCTGCATACTAATACACCCCGAGAGGAGAGGGGGGGGGGAGAAGAGGTGGAATCAGCTTCAAACACTAACCTTCTCAAGATAGGATTCATTTTCAACTCCACCAAAAAAGATGGAGAAATGTCTCAAATGAATACTAAATCTGGCCGGAAATAGCACTTGACATCAAATACTGACCAATTATGATGATCAGAAATACTTCATCGTTTACACAGGATTATATAACTAGAGCCCTGACGTGATCCCGGTCATTACAAGGCAGTGACGTTCTGTGAGCGCGGCCTCATCCAGACACACAGAGGTTAACATAACACTGAACTGAATATAGGCCTCTCCCTGCAGAGGAGAGATATGAGAGCAGAACCAAAATAGCTCTCATGCCCTAAATTCCTCAGGTGAAGTCGCAGGTCGCAGCTGCTGCTCAAAAAAAATTAGGCTTTTCCGAAATTATCGTTTTTCCAGAAACGACTATTCGGCTTTTTTTTCTACGATTTTTCTATCTCTGCACATGATGGTAAAAAAGACGAAGCCTGATGGTCACACGGGTCGAAGGTAAATCCAGTGAAAAGCCTTTGTCCATTCACTGGGTTGAGTTCTGTCAAACTGGCCTCCGCCACCACCCGACTCCACTATCTCATGTCACTGGAACACTTTCAGGATAAGACGCTTGAAATGGAAACGAGCCGTCTTTCCGTCTTGAAGCGTGACGTGACGATCATAGAGCTTCAGGTCCTGCAGTTTGCTTATGAACAGTTTGTCTCAGTCATAATTATCAAGCATCTCCTTTTTGCTTGTCTGCAGTTGGATATATTTAATTAGAGGAAAAACTTAACACCATGTTTTGTTTCTATAAAATATAAAACAGTTGTCACATTTCTTAAATACAGTACAGACGATAAATAGCAGAGTAAAGGGCTCTAACGTGGATTGTTTCCTCCTCCTGCAGTTTATTAAAATGGTGTTTGACAGGAAACACATGCCTGCGTCACCTCACTTCTTGAGGGTCACTTTGTTTCGGTGTCATGTTGTGCAGACGGGAAGTGCAATGGTCTGTATCGCATGTGGGAACAGTGATGACGAGGGTCATCAGGAAGCTATCGACCCGTTGCTCTTTGGCAGCTTGGCGTTACTGGGCACTGGGTAGTACCGCTGGTCGGGACGGGCCTCCGCTGTGGAAGAGTGCCCAAACAGGAAGGTGTGCTTGCTGCTGCTGCCGCCACTATTGTCCTTGTGGCTTGGTCTGGATGGTGGGGCTGGCGGAGGAGGGCCCCTAGAGGTCACGTGGTTGGTGGAGGTAGGAGGGGGCGCCGCCCGGGTCACCCCCGCGCCGTGAGGCCTCGAAGCCGGGAAGAGGAAGGTGCCGTTGTTGGTGTTTTGGTTCAGGTTGGTGTCGGGCCGCCGGCGCTCGGCTGGCTTGACGGGCGAGTTCTCCTCTGTGGTGGGGGACACTTGTGCCAGTTTGTCTTTGAGCAGCTGCACCTCCCTGGCGAGTCGCTCCACGGGGTGGGGGTGGTTGGCGGAGATGGGGTGGGAGAACGCCTGGGGATGAAGAGCAACACGGTCAGACTGTCGTACAGTGAATTATCACAAATCAAATCTCCAAGACGTCTGGTGATGTTTGGTATTGTTCGTTGTTCCTACCTGTGCATGGAGCGCCCCCCGGTGGTAGCACTCCCTCCACAGACCCATGCAGGGCCCCATAAGCAGGGGCAGTAACTGGCTCGTAGGGGTCAAGTGGCCCTTGAGTTCCAGAGGTGGAAGTGGAGCCCTGGGGAAGCTCGGTCAGGGACCAGGACTTCAGCAGCCGCTCCAGGCCGGGCACGCTCTCGGAGGACGGCGCCCTCCGGTGGCTCTTCTTGTAAATGCCCGAGCTGCTGCTGCGCCAGGGAAGCAGGTTAGCAGGACAGGAGAAGGTTCCTCGAGAGAGGAGGACGACCGAGCCGGGGATGGTGTCAGCCAGCTGAGGGAGAGATGAGTTAGAGGGGGGGGGGGGTCTCAGACATGTTCTATAGAATGTGAAGTGTATGAGCTGCAGGTTTTAAATCTAAAACAACTATTTTACTGCTTATTTTACTGATCTGCATTTCTCTCACCAGCTCAATCATGTACAGAACTGATGGTAAGTGACATAATCATCCACCTGATACCAAAGGAATCAACCTGGATTAGATTTGTTTTGTTTTGAAGAGACAATTTCCCAGTAACTCAAGTGCTCAGATACCAAAAACTCATTAAAATGAACTGACTATATTTTCATATTTATTAATCTGTGCAATAAAATGTGCTGATCTAAAAATGATCTAAACTAATATCTGTCCAAAACAGATTTTAAATCAAACACAGCAGATAAATCAACAGCTCATGTCCGTGACTGTTGAACTGACAGCTCCCAGTCGTGGCCACCAGAGGGTGTGTTGCATCATGGGAAACACGGTCCTACCTTGTGTGTGTCTGGGTTTGTGTTGAGGTTTCCGTTGAGCAGCGGTTGGAGCGGTGGGGTCGGGGGGACGGGTTGAGTGAAGCGGTCTCTCCTGGGTTTGCTGTACTGCAGAGCCCAGTCCCACACGGGGGGCAGAGGAGGATCTGCCGGATCTGAGGAAGAGTCCGGATGATGCACGTCTCTCCAACCGTTGACAGGCGTGTAGGACTGCCCATTGTTCTGGGTAGAGCAGGAAATAAGTAAATACATACAGATGAAGATAGTAAAAATCCCATAAATGACACAGAATGATTATTATCCTAATGAATACGTTTCTCAGATGAGCCTTATGTGGCCCTTTTTCAGTCGAGAGACCCCAAAGCCCCTCTCCGGTGTCCCGTACCTGGGAGCGTTTGCATCTCTCTCGCTGGCAGTTGCCCAGGAAGCTGGTGAAGAGAGGCAGGTGGATGCTGTCGTGCAGGGCCAACAGGAAGTCCTCCGTCAGCTGGAAGCGAGAGGGATGCTGGGACCACAGCTGCCAGACACAGTCAA
This sequence comes from Verasper variegatus, assembly GCA_026259375.1. Taxonomy (NCBI): domain Eukaryota; kingdom Metazoa; phylum Chordata; class Actinopteri; order Pleuronectiformes; family Pleuronectidae; genus Verasper; species Verasper variegatus. Next base: position 21,054,069 of record CM048048.1, read on the forward strand.
GGAAGAGCAGGAAGACCGGTGCCTACAGGGAGGGAGAGATGGAGGTTAGAGGTCAGGAAGATGAGGTCGGGTTAGAGCCTTAATGAACTGCCGTGCCCCCCCCCCCCCTCCAGTGGGAGGTGAGGCAGAGCGGTTGAAAGAGTCACAGGGAATCCAACACCCGACTGCGATGTCGGTGTCTCACCTCCTCTTTGTCGTTGTCTCGGTGGTAGTTGATGCGGCTGTAGAAGCGGTGGCCGGACATCACCCACTCCTTCTGCACCAGGCTCTGGAAGCCATACTGGGTCCGACAGTGGGGGTCACATATCACCTGCACCAGGCTGGACACCACGCAGCTCATGTCCCGGTCGTCCGCTTCTGTGACAGCAAAACATGAAAAAAAAAACCATCAACTTCGGACATCACGATCAACCTGCCGGAGACCCGGGAGCAGCCGGAGCACCGACGTGTCAGGAACAATAACAGGAACACGTGGAGGTGAAAGTCGGAGGCCCGGCGGACCGGAGGTCACCTTCACCACATGTTTAGGTTTCTGTCCAGCAGCGTTCCCTGTCACCTGATCCACCTCATTATCCGCTGCTGATCAGTTGACACCTCGGCTCCACAACAAACAACAGTCGGCCTCCTCCTCTTCACAAGGGAGTTGAAGAGAGGCGACTTTCTTTCTCTGACAAAGACACTTTGACACAGAGACGCTACTACAGAGCAACTCCAGGCCAGCTCCTCTGCAGGAGTTGGATCTGAGTCAGTTCTGTATGTAGAACATCTACATTTGGCTACCGATTTACCAGAGAGGCAACATGCGGCCTCCAAAGAGCTAGTACATTTGACTTTTTCCTTATGTGCAAATGTCTCAAGATGAATTTATCACAACATGTTTGACTTCATGTCATCAACGTGTTTTGTCTTAACTCTCATACTGACTCCACCTCGTCTCTCATCCGAGCAGAGGCCTATTGTCAGTGTGCATGTAGCCTGAGCGGGTGTGCATGTCCCTGTTGCTACTTCAAGGCAAAACCCTAATGTGGGATTAATGGGAGGGAGGGAGGGCTCCGTGAATAATGAATGGATTGAATAATATGAGCCGGGCTCTTGGGTCACGTGACTCACCTTGCAGTGCCACGGTCAGGTGACCGCCACGAAGCAAGCAGGCAACTTCTGATGCCTTCCTCAAACAGGACCTGGAGACACGGGGCAGGTTGACGTGAATATACAGTATATGAACATGTGAAGGAATCACATTAATGTGACAACAATAAATACAAATACAGCGTCATACAAATAAGGATTTAACTATTAAGATACAAAATACTGCAAATACTAATGTTAGAATTCCAGCTGCTCAGCAGCTTTAGAAACTTTCTTAGTTGAAGGATATAAATGCAGCTTCATTTACCTTTGGTTATTTTTACATTGTAAAAATGTGTTAACCAAATATTTGTTTGCTGCATATTTCAAATATTTCAAAAAGGTACAAATTACATAAAAAGGACCTGAACATTTAAATAACAATTAAAGTCCTAGGCAGACAATCGATAAATGAAGGAATGTTTATTTCTTACAACTGACGTGTAAAATGTTTAACTGTTTAACTCCATTTAGTTCTTAAAACGTTTTCAGGTTTCATAATTTGTGATTTACTTCTGTATTATCAAGGATTCTCGGACCCGACATCACAGTTTTCCATCAGTCAGTTAACAATTAGAGATGAAAACTTTTAAAATAAAACTGCAAGTCATGGACAGAGCCGTTACCTTGTGTAGTCCAGCCAGTGCGTGCTCTCCAGGGTAGATAACCATTTGTCATCAGGCACCGACACAGATGTGGAGATATCTACGAGTCAAAACAGGAATAAAACAGATCATATTCAGATATTATTACAACAAGAGCACGAAACGTATGAGACGAAGGAATGTGTGGATAAAAGATGACGAATGTAGGAACTGGTGCACGACCAGAGACACAACAATGAGATGAGATCTGGATGAATAAATGTGACGCTCACTATGGTCATTTTATATCTAAATCATTACATTTAAATATGTAACACTGCAGTTTACTTGTTAGTGAAAGAGCAGCATTTATTTAACCATCAGAGAACTGCACTACCTCCTCAAAATGAATCATCAATGTGTGTCTTAAATGGAGCACAACATGTAAAGTCAGAATCATTTTGTCTTTAGCTGCTGTGAAGGTTCAAAACCCACTGAGTCATCACTAAAAACACCAAAAACATCTGAGTGAACAATCCACTGAGCCACGAAGCACTCGGCTACAAAAGACACAACACAGATCTGACAAATGTGTGAACTGTGATAATCAGTGACTGTTCCTGTGTGTGTGTGCGTGTGTGTCTGTGTGTGTGAGAGAGATGGGTCAGCATTTCAGTCCCAGGGCCAGTAGTCGCAGACAATCGTGGGTTTTGTAATCTTTGTTCTTACTCGACCATGGAATGTGCCGTCATGACAAAAACAACAATAAAGTCTGAATCACAAACCCTGTTGTTGTGACCTTCCACTAAAACACCAAGACCCTAAACGACTATTTTTAAAGTAATGTAATTACTTAAACAGTTTAGGGTTAGTGTGTGTGTGTGTGTGTGTGTGTGTGTGTGTGTGTGTGTTCTGAGCTCATGTGTTGTCCCCACCTCCCAGACAGAGGGCGCGCAGGCGGCTGTGAGCGAGCTGGATGTCGGCAGGCGACGGCAGCTCCTCGCCCAGCTCCACCACCACACACAGAGACGACTGGCAGCCGAACAGGATCATCTCCAGGTTTCTACAGAGCGGCACATCCTGATGTCAACATCTGCAACCAGCCTGTGTCATTTTGAGCTCTACAGCTGTCCTGTACAGTTTTTTCAGTTCAATGAGTCATGATGAACGTGCTTGAAGAGTTCTCTCTGTAAAAGCTCCACATCATGATTCAGGCTGAGATAATAACTATATTCTAAAGGTTTTCCAAAGTCACAGCAGTTAAGACCAAAGTACGAGTGTTCAAACGTTAATGTTACCTCTGCGATCCACATATAAACATAACAAAAAAAAAAGCACCAACCTGATATCATCTTTCTCATGATAAATGTTGTTCTGGAAACTGGCCATTCGCAGTAGATCGCTGCCTCGGGGGTGTCGCCAACACCAGCGCTGCAACATGAACACAGGGCTTCAGGCTCCATGTTATTTCCCCTGAAGGAATTCATCTTGTAATTTGTGTCACAGGAATGTTAATAAGAAGAAGGGAAAACACTGTGGGAGATGACTGCAGCTGAGAAAGCTTGACACTATAAAACATAATAATATACACTTGGGGAGGATGAGTGCTTATTTGGAGAAGATTTTGAAGAAGAAGATTTTCTCAGGTCACAACATTAAGAATTACAACGTGATCATCTCCCTTCAAATCAAATCAGTGCTACATCAAGTTCCAAAGCAAGAAAACCAGGACTCAAACTTGTTTTGGAGCTTTTAGGCGCTAATAAGGTTTGTTCTATCTTGGTCTGCTGTGACCTAGAAACTGTGTTTGATGCAGAAAATCCAATTGGGTGCTCTCTAACGCACTTTTAGTGGCTTTTCTGAGAAGCCCGACCTTTTATAGCAAAATGTCAAAGAAGTTCTTAACAAATACAGGAATGACACACACTTAAAGTTAACCTCTCAAGCCCAGGACCATATAGGAAAGAGAACTATGTCATTGTGGCTGTAAGAATATTGCTCACATGTTAAGAAATGACTTCATGGACCAGTGTCAAAATGAATGGTGGTAAATTAGGTGTCAGGCGGAATCAACATCTGGAAGCTAAGTGCACTCACAGGGATGCGACCTTCGTTGAAGTGGGCGAAGCTTTTCTTCAGCTCGGTGTCCAACACCTTGTGTGGAACCACGAGGAACCTCGGCAGGCTGACGGGAAACAAAACGCTCGGTTTTAAGGATGAAGTAGAAACAGGAGAGATGTGACAGATGCTTTGTTAATAAACACTGACAACTTGGAGCTTTCAGAGCACATTAACTCAGAGTGGTCTCATTTGTGTTGTTTCTAAAAGATTGTTCTTGGCTCTGCCGAAGATTCTCATTTAAAAAAACACTGCTTCCCTAATGTTCCCGTCAAGGACTTGCAAATATATGCATCCACACATTTCTTAAAACCTGTTTTGTCAGTGGATATAATTTGACTCATAATTTCACGTTTGCCTGTTTGCTTAGGCAGCAACACATAAACCGTAGAAGAAGTTTAACACTTCACATTCAGCCCCATTTCCACCTTGGGCGTGAATTTACCTGGTGGACATCTCAAAGCGGTCGTTCACTGAGCTGACTCTCCAGCCACTGGCCCCGCAGCGCTCCAGCTCCTGCTCAAAGTCCGAGGCCGACTCGAACCAGTTCATGTGGGCGTCTCGACGACGGTTGCTTAGAAACTGCTTCATTTCTAGAGAAGGGGAAATGATTCAAAACACATCAGTTGAGCTGTTTGTTTTTTCAGATGAATAAAACATCTTGTGCAAATACTGTTCTGGTTACTATGCAGAGGCTGCAGAGCCCGGATACAGTTCATGATGATACTGTTTTTCATCACGCTTCATATAAAACAGTATGCAGCCATTTTGGGAAGACGCACTCACGACAAACCCGTAGGGCAGAGTTCAACTTTAGGTGATCTAACAACTTGTTTCGGGGGGGGTGGACTCACTGGCAGCTTATCCAGCAGCTGCCAGTGAGTCCACCGCAGCCTGGTCAGCCTTGCTTAGCTTTAACATAGCATGATGTATTGTGCAGACAGGCTCGTATTTCCCTGTATAGGTTGAAGAGAAGAGCCGGCGGAGCTTCTGCTTTGTTAACAAGACGCACGTACAGCAGTGTCCTATTTGTTGAAATAGATTCGGACCGATTCCACAACATTACATTTAATTACAGAGGCTTAATCTTCCCCAATCACGGTGAAGATCAGCCCTGACAAACCCTGAGTGAGCCTCTGGTTCAAACCACATCTCACATCTGGACATGGTTTCAAAGACACTGTTTTCATTGCGTCATCACCCAAGAGAATGTGTCTGGATTGCCAACGAGAGGATGTGAGCTTTATATGTCATTATGGGCTGCAGACAAACCATGATGTTTCCTGTTTAATATTCTCCCCAGTATTAAAATATAGCTGAGGGTATTTAAGTGTGGAGAAGAAGGACAGCAGAAGGAAGTGAGTAGAAGACACGGGGAAGTAGTGGTCCCAGTTCTTTGGGGACATTCTGTTCATTCTGGAGCTGGACTGAGTGAAAAATCTAAATGTGAGCAGACTTGGTGAAAAACAGGCACTAACACATTCATGCTGTGTTCCAGAGTCATCTGGGCCCGTGGCTCTCACTTCCACTGAGCTGTCATTTCATGAATATTCATCGCAGGAAAATATGCACAGAAAATAATAACAACAGAATGATAGACAGATTGAACGGCAAATATTTGAGTTCCTCAACCCACAATCATTTCATTGTCATAAACATCCCAACAGACACGAAGGCTACAGACCACAAATAATAATGAAATAATTTATAGAGATTTTCCGATATATATCGGCTGATTCCAAGTGATGATCGATAGCAGTGCATAAAAAAAACAATAAGATCTTATGAAATGTATTTTAACAGTTTTATGCCACTAAGCCTGTATGGAAGTGATGATCGTTGTTACAGGCCTGACTCAGGTTTAACTCTTTAAAAACCAAATACACACAGAGTGAATGCCATAGCACTTCAAACAAATACATTTAGGAATATACAACAAGTACTTCTTTTATAGATAGATAGTTCCTCCCTAGATAGTAATGTGAAACAATATGTCTTGCATGCAGTTCATGTCTCTGTGAAATATTACCAAAGTGCTGATATTTTATTACTGACTAAAGCAACGCTACTGGAAATCTTCTTCTTCACCACTCTGCATCATTTCTGCAGTATCAGAGGCATTATTAATTCTGGCATCGGTATCGAATCATCTCACATCATCTGTCAAATTGTGTAACGATCCACTTGTTACAGGACATTGGTTGGTAGATCAGGATCAGAGTGAAGAGCTGACAGACTGATAAGAGCCAGGCAGGGACTGGGTGGTTGTAAACATCAACGCACTCACCCACACTGCCCAGAGCAGCGTTCTGGAAAGATAAGACCGACCCTGGTTTCAGAGGCTGGTAGGTCTTGGCGATGGTGTAGGTTATCTGAGGAGGGAGACGACAGAGAGCGCATCAACATGACAAAGGTCGTCAGCTTTCAAACAAGGAGGGCACCGCATCAGATCAGTGGTCTATGGCACAGATCGGCTTCTCTAGGCAAAGGCCTTTAGCCTCTGAAATAACTGATGCACAGTGGGCACAGTAACCAGAGCCTGGGATCTAAGCCAAAACACACACAGACACACACACACACACACACTCAGCCTGGGTTATTAACCAATTCCTGCATGCGTTAGATCTATATATCAGCTTGGGTCAGTACTGCAATGATATCCCTACATTCCTAGATATAAGCAGGTGGTGGACACACACCTCTAAGACCTGTGCGTCGGGAGTGAGGCGGTCAAACAGGAAGCAGACGACTCGCATGTCCCGACAGTAAAGCACCAGCTCCTCCGGGGTGAATTTCAGTGAGGAGTTCGGGGTCACCAGCTTCGTCCTGTTTGGTCCCACTGCAACACACGGGAGACAGCTTTTAAATAAAGAGGAAAATGGGTCAAGACTCAAAGAGATTTATAGTATTTGGCTTGTATACATACTGTACCTACTTCAACTTATCATATTGACAAATACATTCTCAGTTATGATGCTTTTATCACCTGAATTATTATTATGCCACTTCAAGTAAGACCTTATAACATTTTCTGAATTCACTGAATTAGCTTGTCCCTTATTATAAGTTTGAGCCTCAGCATTATTCCAGCAGAAAGCATAATACACTGTACACGACTCGGGGACTGAACCCAAACAGGGAGTGTCACATAGTCAATAAATCCTGAGTCACAGCACAAATTAAAACACTTTCTTTCGGTTGCCAGTGAAATCACGTGCACGTGGTTTTACTTACCAACCACAACCTTCTCTATCGACGCCAAAGCCACATCGTGATCTCCTAAAAGCACCGGGTCTGCATTGTCCTGCATCAAGATTATTAACAGAAACGGCTTTTACCACATTCTTCACTTCTGAATGTGTACACATGAATATCTTTAGGATTAAACTGTAAACTGCGACAGAGTGTGTGTGTGTGTGTGTGTGTGTGTGTGTTAACTCACATCAGGCTTGGGAGCGTCCTGGGGCACGAAGGCCACTCTGAAGTGAGTACAGAAGAGAGTCCCAGACAGCCAACCTCTTCCTTCCCTGGCAGTCAGCTTCTTCCTCACCATAACAGCTCTCTGGAGAACACACTCGCCTATGGTGAGGACAAAAGGCAGATGTAGATCAGAGGCTACACGATGGGATTTATGGGTAATGCACGTCAGGAAAGGGGTTTTAGTTTGGTCTGCTTGTTTTCAGCACCTGTCCATTTGTTTGTATGTTTGATTCTAAGCAAGATTATGCAAAAATGACTCAATAAATCACCATGAAACTTGGTGGAAGGATGCGGTTTGGGTCAAAGAAGAACCAAATTAAGTTTGTGTGGATCCAGGAATTTTTTTACCCCGTATTTTTTTAACATTTTCCTTGATTTAATTAAGTCTTGATGTAAAAAACAGGCGTATTTAGGGGACTGATTTCTATGAGCGTGTGGAATTTGGTGCAGATCCAAGTAAAATGTCAGATCTGGAGAATTTAAATGTGGTTTCATAAGGGGACTGTCGGGCCTTGGCAGGAGGTGTTTACTCTGCTGAGAGCGCCATAAGAATTATGACTATGTTTGACCTCTCATCTTGCATAGCTGAGTGTGTGTTGGAGGTGGGTGGGGTAAATTCTGGTGAGGGGAAATAACAGGAAGTGTACAGACAGACAGGCAGTGGAAGTTCACTGAGCGGAGGGAGTGGGTGTAACAAGCCCCCTGAAATAAAAAGATGTGTCTTTCTGTTGTTGCTTATTGTCCTCGGGCCGTGGCGGACAGGTAGGGAGGAGCAAGAGGAGCAACAAACGCACCACGTGACAGGAACTGTTGGGTCTGAATTACGTAACAGCAGAGTTGTTGTCAAAAAGCCATGACTACATGAGTGAAAAACACTTTAGCAGTTAACAACATTAACTTGTGTTGTGTTGTGTTGTGTTGTGTAAGCAAAGATCAATGACAGAGCAACAAACAGCAGGTTCCCTCAGTCGAGAGCAGGAAGGATGTGGAGGAGTCAGATGACAATCAGCTTCTGTGTGACAGCAGCTTCAAATGAAACCTTAAATATAAACAAACTGATTTTAGCTCCACTTTGGAAACAATATGAAAAATATGTGTTGTATGTGTGAAGGGCTTTATTAGTAATCTACAGATACTGTGAGAAAACAAGCAACTGAAATTCCACAACTAAGATTAAAAAAAGACAAATCTTACACACAAACACAGACGTGCAATTAATCCTCTCAAAGAAAAACAAGCAGGAAAACTATAACCCCGAAGCCCTGACCCACTGACACTCTGCACACAGCAGTGAGACGGCACATTTACAATAGCCTCTTGCTGGGATACAAAGCCTATGCCCACGAGAGTGTGGGTTTCCATGGTAACAGAGTCTGTGCTCGGGTAGGAAAAAGAAAAGGACTTTTTGTCCACGACAAGCTAAGAGCAGCGGTTTGGCCGGAACCCACGGCGAGGAAAATGTTTTTATTTCATTTCAAAAGACAGGGCCGCCGTTTCCTCTACAGCGAAATGTAACATTCTGAGGAAACAAGAAAAATCTTAGTGGCACATGTGGAACTGTCTCGGCCCTAAAATCCTAAACGACAGCAGAGCCGCTGTGGGGCTGAGCCCAGTCTCTGCAGAATTCTCTCAGCCTAATGACTGTTTTGGGGGGGGCATACCGACGCACAAACAGGAAACAACCGCTTTTACACATGAAACAGTTGCTGTGTAATCTGAGAGAGGAGGAGGAAGAGGAGACTTTAACACCATAATAATTTGCTCATTGCACAAGAGGAGTTTAGATCTATTGGGCACGGCCTGTTATTATTCTTTTTACCCTTTAAATCATGGATCAAAACCTGAGGTTGGACTTATGAATTAAACCTGACCACACATGATCCAGCAACAGAGATTTAAGATGCTGGGGGACTGAGAACACACGTGAACTCTTGTTGAGAGTTTGTCTTTTTAAAAGGACAATCTGTGGCCTCGCGTGCGTCACTTTAACGTCTTCCCAGGGTGCAACAGAGCACAAAACAATCCTCTGGCCTGGAGATTTAAGAGCTGGAGGAGAAAGGCAGAGGAAGACACGGGACAGAGGCCGGTGGTCCTGTTTGCATTCTTCAGTGAGAGTCAGAAATCTATGAGTCAGCTGAATAATTGAAGGTGTTTGATGTCCTGAATAAATAAAAATAAATAAATGCTCTAATGCTGAGTGCTGCACTAATAACGTATGAGCGACCTTTTGACTTTTGATTTGTTTTGCGAAGCAGAGACAAGAAACTAAGAAGAAATGCTTATATTTCAAACACATTTACTGACTTTTCTTGTCTTTGATAAACAAGGTCTCACGAGAAGCAACAGTGTCGAGTCTGACAGGTACAGCCCCCGTTACTCTTCAAGAATAACAAATCAATTTAAGAGAGTTTTTAGAGAAGAGCTCAAGAACTGGTTTAATACGCTCCTTTGTATTACATATATATAATATTTTGTTCCCCCCTCGGTGTTTCAGCTGTTCCTGTTGACGTTGTGGTCAGTGAATCGGACACGCGGAGAGAGAGCGACCTGCAGGATCAGCCTGGGAAAATACAGCTGAGAGACATGTGAACCACAGCCTCTGTTTTATTTGTTTTCATCCACATTTGTTCCTCATTTTCAACTAGAATGCGTGCAGAGCGAACGGTCTCTGCCCTCCTCAGTCCTCCACTGGGATGAAGAGTAAAGAGCGGGAACAGCTTGCACTTGTATGTTAAATCTATAGGGATACAGTAGTCAGTCAGTAGATAGAAGCCACGTTCACTGTGTGCTAGTCAGATCCAAACGGTTATCATCTGGAGATACCATCCCAGTTAATGTTCCCACCATGTTTAGAGAAAATCCATCCAAATGCGTTTTTGTGTTATTTTGTACACAAACACACAGTCAGGGGCGAAAACAACACGGTGCATGCTGGCACAGCCGGGAGCCACAGACAAACCCTCAGTGTCAGTTGTGTTATAAACAGCACAACATTTAAAGAAGACCTCTCAGTTGACTAAATACGGCGCAGAGAACCCAACAAACTCTCTTGTCCATCAATCAACAAGGTATAATGCTGATTGACAGCTGATAAATCCTACAGTAACATTAGCCTGTGGAGAAAGGGGACGGTGGAGTTGCTCTGAAGGGGTCCTGGCCTCTTGGCATTGTGTGTGTGAATGAACAGCCCCTTTCCCCACTCAGCACTGGAAAGGTACATGATCTACTTATGGCTGTTGGAGCTGTCCTGACCTGTTCGCCCTCCCGTGGGCCGGCTCGGTTTCTGCAGTCCTGTGTCCCTGTGTCACATGAGAGCGCCGCGGATCTCTGAGCCCTGCCTGTTAACTACTGACAGAACGGGACGACTTCTGCAAACATATTACCGATTCGTCATCCACGTGGTTTCACAACTTGCTTCTCGTTTGAGGCCGCATGAATTTAAGTTATTTCTTAAGTGCATGTGTGTGTTTGAGAGAGAAAGGGAGTCCGCAGGTGCAATGTGAGCTCTTTCACTCGTAACGACAACCCCGACTAGCGCCTCCTTTGTGTCTGAAAGGGAAATTGTTCTCACAAATTGTCTCAACACTTAACACTGCAGCGGGAGCACGGAGCCAGGTTTCCCTGTTCCAGAGTATGAATCCACTTTTGGAAAGAAATACTTCATATCCTGCAGTGAGTAACTTTAGCTCAGAGAGGAGCTAATAAAGCAAATGACGAAAGAGCCTAAAAAAGCATCTGCCCTCTTCTTGCTCCTAATGTTCAACAGGTCCTCGTGGACAGCTGTGTTTTATAATCTGCCTGGAATGAAGGTGGAGAAAGGAAAGAATGACAGGGCAAAGAGGAGTGTACAGTGTTGTTGGAGATGGAGATGAAGCTGAACGCCAGCAGGGGAAAAAATGTGAAGTACAGACAGTGGGCATTTCACAGTGAAATGTTAACGGCTAAGAATAGGATCTGTGTGAGGGGCTGTCAAGCAGCAGCACAGTCTGGAAAGTATTTGATAAAAACATACGGCTGGAAAACAAATTAGACTAAGTCAATGGAATAAGGAAGGAAGTGCGTGTGTGTGTGTGTGTGTGTGTGTGTGTGTGTGTGTGTGTGTGTGTGTGTGTGTTTGTTCAGACAGGAAAATGTGTGCAAGTGTGATATTAGTGCATATGTCCATAATTCCCACAATGCATCATCGAATACAAAAATAGTGAGATATTAAAAATCCAGCTTCACTAGGCGGAAAAAAACATTTTATATTATTTTTAAAAAAGGTGAAGTTGAAAGTATGAAAAAGAAAGAAGGAGGCCTCAGTACCTCATAAACTTGCCTCACACATGTTTACAGGTTTTTTTTTCCCAGTACAAATCAGGTCACTGCAGCTCCTCCACACACAATGAACCAGAATGTCTCTCAGTAGAGCTCATACCTGCACCAAGGCCCAACCGTCTCCTTAAATTCAATCAAGCTGCACCACATTACACAGACTCTTAGATATCAGCCCCCTAATGCCTATGATTTAAGATACATGCATTACTCGTTGAGTGAGGAGAGATTCATGGATCCGCCCCAGGAGATGTTTTCCCGTCTCAAAAGGCGGCGCATTTGTGACATTCCTGGTCCAGGTGTGGCTACAACTGCGATACGGTCATTTCAAACCGTGCATGATGCAGCAGCAGCAGTTTTCTACCCAGTGTTATTGAGTGTTGATATTTTATATGATGCTGTCGCAGCAGGAGCAGCTTGTCAAAGTCCAAACTGCAAGGTGTTGTATTATTCAGCGCCTTTACAGGCCTCGTGTGCTTGATTGGCCACGATGTCGGCTACAGACTGATTAACTTGAATTGCTATTTGTTCAGTCCATGCGAGATGTGTGGATTTGTCAGAAGCAGAGGTTTATAAATGATCCTGACGTAGTTGATCTTACCTGGAAGGCAGCGCAGTCCAAACACATCCCGGCTCCTCGCGTTCACCCCGCTCTGACTCAGCATCCTCTCCTGTGAGAGAAACACACATCTGACATTCAGCGTTGGTTTCCACAGCAACTGTCTTTACTTTACATATGATTGCAACAGACGGGAGAGGTTAGGTGCTTAGATTTGTTATTTTAGGACATTTTAGAAGCTGCTTATTACTTTTCATGTTGTGTTTCGGACGAGAAAATCAATACCACATGATCATCTGCACATAAAATATGAAGCTGGAATAAGTTACAGGTTTTGCTTTTGCCTTTGGACTGAGCCAGGACTCACTGTTTTCAGTCTAAACCAAGCAACTAAATAATAAAATGACATTGACCTTTTTCATTCAACTCTCGACAAGAAACCAAAAAAAGCATATTTACCAAAATGTCAAACGATCCATCTCAAGTCACATCATTTCGTTAACTACCTCACAAGAACTCCAACACCCTGAATATGAAAGCAGTGTTCCTTTGAGAGAACAGACCTTTTAACCTGTGCTATTTGTTTGCACAGGAAATGTAGACACACTCGGCCCACGGACAGAGCCTCGTGTCACCTTTGGCCTCTATTTGATTATATTTAAATAACAGCTTGTGTCAACAAAGCCCGGCTCGTCTCAGTGGACTTATTCTCTAAGACAAAGAAACAAAGCCAACCGCACAACGCTCCGTGATTCTTAGTTTCCATGTTGTTGTTTGCTCTGTTTGTTCCTGCTTTTTCTATAAAAGGCATAAAGTCCTGCGCACTTGAGTCTGTGCAGCTCCACAGAGCCACAGAGGTTTCTATAATCAGACTGCTGTGAGCTCACTGGCACATATGCTTCCACTTAACTTTGCTTCTAACCCCCTCTTACGAAGGCCATTTACATTTATCGGCTAGAAAACGCCGTAACGTGCCAACCCCCTGCAACGTGAGACGAGGATATGATTATACAGGTGGAGAACAAGCTTTATATTAACACAGAAATAGAGTTAGAGCCTTGAGTTGACATCCAAGAAAACTATACGTTTCACAGCCTCAACCTTTTCTCTGTGAGCAGCTCTGGCTGAGTGTGTCCCACAATGAGACCATTATTCATTGTTGCGTTTAAGGCACCGGCTTTATCCCGAAACATCAGTGTTTCTTCGAGTCAGCAGGGATGTGTGAACAATAACAACGAATCCACTGAGTCGCCAATTCTGCGCTAACAATTGTGCAGCGTGGGGAATTCTGTGTTAGCAGCCCTGCTCGTGAAAACCTGACACTTTAAGCTCGTGGCCCTCCTTAAACAACACACAGGGAACATTTAACAGAGAGGACCGTTGCTCCCCATCAAGGCAGCAAAATCACACTTATTCGTAACAGGTTGTTTTCATTGCATTTGAAGGGATGGAGGGATTCTGCAGTTCACCATACTGTTGACAAAAACTTTTCATAAAATCGTATAAATGTAAAGCTCAGGAAATTGTAAACTATAAAATGTCCTTTTCCACAATTCATATAAAATAAAAATGAGACTTTAAACTGTTAAAATAGATTCAAACTCAAAGATTGTGATGTCATAAGCAGAAATAAAAGTTAACAATGAAATGAAACTACAAAGCTGATTTCAGATGTTCAGTGAAGTCTTAAACTTTCCAGAGCTTGTGGTGACAACAATGTCTGAGTCCATGTGAGAATACAGCAGGAAAATTCCCCATAAACTCACAGCAGGCGAGTGGAGTGTTGATGACGTTTCTAACACCAGGACAAACTGGAACAATACAAATATCTCAGGATTAAAAAGAGGAGCCACACGCGTAGACGTCCACTTGGAAAGACACAAAACTAGGAATTAGCTAATAAGGCTTCTCTCTGACATATACTTCAAGGCTGTGTTCATTCCGATAACTTCAAGATATGATTACAGTTCCAACACTTGACCTGACCTGAATTTAAAAGGCCGAAATCTGTGTCAGCACAAACCACCAGGGCTTTTTTCCCCACTATAAGGGCGGACACTAAAATCTTTACAAGACTCAGTTTCTGCCAGAGCATTGTTCTTTTATTGTTTTTCATATGGTTTTAAAATGTGTCCTGCTTTCTCTCTGACTCTCCATCAACACCCACAGAAAAACCCGCGGCTGAATTCCTTTTCCCCCTTTTAACGACGTCAGCGGCCGCTCAGATCTGGTTTTATTATTCCTCTCGTGCATCCAGTCAGTTAGATCCGTCCTCTAAAGGTTGTCAAGAGTGACAAACTTGCACCTCAGGGTCTTGTGAGGCAAGTAGATAACACTGCACTTCACAAGGTGAAGTACTACCGGCACTCCATATGTACATAACGTGATTAAGGGTGATATGAGCGGCTCTCCCTCCGGTAAACAAGCCCAAACTAGATTAATGGATGCTGTGAATGTGACAGTTTCATAAGAGCTACAGCAAAGGCATTAATTTGTGGATCGCAGGCATTTCTGCTTTGCTTGCGAGTTTTATGCTTGAGAGGTAAAGTGGGCAAAAGAGATAAGGAAAATGGGAATGAGATAATGTCTTGGCATTAACTTAAATATAGTGTGGTCAAAGTTAGACTGCACTAGAGTCTCTGAGTCACAGGACTGTGTTTTTCGCTGACGTTTCACTTTCACTGGCTTCAGCGTCAGTGTCACTTTCTCCCCTCGCTCCGCCTCCAGCCCCACTTCTGCCCTCCTCTGCTCCTTCCCTTATAATCCTCAGGGACAATAGCCAAGGTTTACTGCAGTTTCCATTGCTCATGGCCTCCCCCCTTTGCTACTGTGGCCGGGGCAAAGGCTTCTGCAGTGAGCAAGCTTGTTTCTGCGACTGGAACATATTTCTCTTTCCCCAAAGAACACGGGCGAAACTCACAAGAAGACACTGAGCTTCAGTTGGGACCCTGGAGAAGACGTTGTATCCCTTTCTATCCCTTGAATGTAAATCTGCTGTGTCTACAAATCTTATTTCTTACGTGGAACTATAAAGGCTCTGCAGCAGCAACATAATCGACAAAAATCGTAACCCTCCAGCAACACAGCAAAAAAGAGGATTTTCTCCAAACAAGGCTCAATTACCCTATGATTAATACTTATAGTGACTGTCCCAAAAAACACAGAGGACCAACATCTGTTTTTCAGACAGACAATTCTGCTTCTGAGTTAAAAGCTACTATTCACCCACTATTCACTGAACTAAAAGTGACACAGACAGTTTATTTGTGTTGTCCTCGTCATTTCCTCACTTTAAAGGAGACAGTCTCGCGGCAGTGTGAACTGGCTTTGAAGCAAAATGAGGGCTATGAGGTTGTGTTGCTAAATGTGGCTCACTTTGAAGCATTTCCTCCTCTTCCACTCAGAATAATGTACGAGCTACCTCACACATCTCTGCCATGCGTAGCCGCGCCTTTGACTTCATTCCTCGTCCTTCCTTTAGCAACAGACAAGCAATGATAAACTTTATTTGCGAGACACGTACTGAAAACGAAACCGCCAATGGCAAAGCAAATGGACAGAAAAATGCATGAGTGTTGTCAGAGGCTCACAGTCCTCAGTGGAAATATGCTGCCTGCGTGTATTACCAGAACAAGTCCTGCAAAAGCTGAATATCGGCCTCGATATGAGAAAACAAAGAAATTACAGAAGAGATCCCAGAATTTAGGATCAAATATCAAACTAATGTTTCATGAGTTGGGAATTCTGGTGGTTAATATTTAACGTGACAATTTCTGCTTCAAACTAAAGTGTAAATCTAACTCTACCATTTCCCTGCAAAACACTGCAGCAACTAGCACAGCAGCATCGGTCTAGACCTCTGGACACACAACAAACAGGTAATTACTGGCTTTCTTTAATTGGTGTCCCCACTGATTTACAATGTAAAAATAGATGTGATGTTAATGCAGCTGATGATGATGCATTGTAAGGTCAGTACAGAACGGTTCAAAGGTCACCTTAAGCTAAATAAAACAGTGTTCATGGAGCCAATCCCAGCTCACGTTGGGCGAGAGGCGGGGTCACACCCAGCGTAGCGCAGGCCCGACATCCAGAGACAAACAACCATTCACTCTCACATTCACACCTACGGTCTATTTAGTCTCCAATCGACCTAAGCCCCCCCAATCTGCAAGCCGGAGAAAACCCACAGAGACAAGGCTGGCACATAATCTGACTCTGAAATGTTATTATGACAGTAATCTGCTCTGACAGCTCGGCTCCCGAGAGGGAAACTACCAGAGCCACTCTATATACACTGAAAACAGACAAACAGCAGAGACTCTCAAGACTCTTTCACTGGTGAATAGTGCCACCGGTTCATTATCACCCGCTGCCAGATCGATGCAGCCGCTAATAGAACCATAAATCTGCTCTGGTTTTAAGAGGAGCCCATTGTTGTGTTCCCTTTTAAAAAGATCCAGAGGTTCGGTTGCTGCCCGTGAATGTGACGCCTGGATCCTGTGGGAGTGGGAGTGGGTGGCTGTGCCGCTGTGGCTCACTACTATCAGCCTCAGATCTGTAGCCACTCTGAATAGAGCTCAGATGATCCCTCCTCTGGCATTTCTGCTTCTGTGGAGCTTTGTGCTGCAGTGCCTTTCATGCTGGCTGCTTCCAAGCTGGGAGATGCAGATAGAGCGAACTCGGGGGGGATACGTCAGTCACAGACAAAATAAGCCTGTATAATAATAACCCTTATGTAACATTTATGTACTGCTGTCCTTTTGTTCGTATGACTCAAGTTCAAACTTAATCATTGCACAGATTTGCTGGTTTTCTTATGTAAATGTTGAGATCTTATTAGATTAAATGGAATTTGAAGGTTTCGTCTTCTGATTCGGAAAACTTGAAATTACAAATTATCTTAAAAAAGCACACTTTCATTCGCAGCTTAAACAGTCAGAATCAGTCAAAAACCAGCGTTTATCTCAAATATTCAGCCAGGAAACGTTTTTAAATATGAAGAATTCTAAACAGAGTTTTGTGTATTTGTTACAGCGGCGGCTCTTCTGGCTCAGGAAGCCGAGGATCGTGGGAAATAGCCAGTTTTCAGTGGTGTTTCAGTTCTGCTACACAGTCAGAGCTGGGGTTTTTTTCTCTGTACATGAAAACCACTTAATTCTGTTGGACACAGAGCCCAACAGAATCAATCACCACCTGGGATTGCTGAGTGCGCTGTTGCTGAGTAAACGCTACAAATCACAGCGTTGCATTGAAACAAATGAACTAATTAATTCAAAAAAGTACAATTGGTCATATTTTATAGCATCCAAAATGTCTTGAGTGGCTTCAACTGCTAAAGGAGAAGGTTCACAGCCATATGGTCCAAATTCAGCCGGTGATTGGATGTGATTTTTTTTATAAGTTTTCCGTCCTAACACATGCTCATGGAAGTGAAACCCACAAGATCGTGTGGGTGGGCTGTTCACGTAATCTCCACAGCCTCCTGCTCCACATCTCCATATCTGAGCCTCAGACACATTCTGATACAGGCACACACACACATGGGATTCCTCTGGTGAGCAGCTGTGGGGATTTCTGTGCAACCTAATTCTGAGGTTATCGAATTTCAAACCCCGCTAACTCGCAACGGCTGTCTCCATGGCGACAGCCAGATGTTGGGCAGCGCACATCAATCCTCATGAAAGCCTTGCCCGAGGGCAGAGTAAAGAGGCATCTGCTACTGTTTCCCCCTGCGGCTGCTGAAAATAACCACGAGGGAAACAAAAAAGCCAGGCAACACAAAGCCGTACCTAGGAGGCTGCTCCCAAAAGGACCAGGCGGCTCCTGAACACGTTCATGCCGTGTGTATCCACTGCTTTGTGCTGTCCATCAGACCAACGAGTGCTCCTGGCCTCCGCCCTCAGGGGCACGTAGAGAGGGACAGGTCCTCTCTGATCATTACCCTCCATCACGGCGGTAATGTTTTCATCCCGGTCTGTTCTTTCTGCCAGAGAGATTTCACATAAACTACAGGACAGATTCCCATGAAACTCAGTGGAAGGATGGGATATGGCCGGAGAAAGAACCCGTTCAAGTAGGGAAGGCATCACTTTCTTTCTTTCTTAACATTGCGAGACATTTTCACCAGATTTCTGGGGAATAATTCATGAATCCTGATGAAAAGATAGTGTGCGTAATACGGTGCAGCGTGATTGTTTAGCCTTGGCAGAGGTATTTATCTATTGTGCCATTCTAGGCTGAAATGTAGCAACACATCACCAACACTTGAAATCAAATGAAAGCAGCAGCTCTGGAAATTAGAAGCAGATGAAACTACAACCATTAGGTGCAGTTCACCGTCTGTGCCAGACTGTCTGTGAATCCTATATGAGGGAACTCCCCTCCCCTGCCAGGAGCGGTGATTACGATTCACCGGCTGTTCTCTGGCCTCTTTAACACGTGCAGCCACAGACAAGGACAAAATGTAGGTTTTCCATTCCAGCAGGAACTGTACATTTATAGTTTAGCGAGGTGAATGATGGTCCGGTGTTTCCTGCATCATGACAGTGTCGGCTTCCTGACCTCGTGGTGTTTCATCACATGAGGAGTGGGGATGAGATCATGTGAGGTCAACTGAAACCTCTTCAGACCAGAACTCCAAAGAATATCCGCAGAATAAGGTCTGAACCTTTTCTCCGGTGTGAGACACGTACAATACTGCCCTCATCACCAAAAGCTCTCTGGACATCTTCGTCGCTAATTCGGACATTACCAGGAGTTTCTACTCTTCTTCTGCTTGCTCCCATAGAGCCCCTCTGGACAACGTCAGGAGATCATCCACAGTTTAGTCCGGAGCTCAAACCTTCAACTGAACGATGATAAAACCATAAATCAACTGAATGATCTCCCTCGATCTATGATTTTCTATCCGTGCAACTCAAAATGTGCACATGTCCACCACACTGTAAATACACCACACTCTTCTCCTTATATATATATATATATTCATATTTCATTGCATTTATATTGAATGTTTACTTTTATATTACCTATACTATGTACATTTGTTACTGTGCTGCTGCAACACAATCGTGGGACAAATAAAGGATCATCTTATCTTATCTTATCTCCTCATACTGAAGCTCACAAGTCCCAGAACAGACTGAAAACAACACGGGTCCAAGCTCCAGCTCCATCTTATCTGAACTTCACTGAGCTCCTCCAGGTCAATGTCCTCCTCTCCTTCTACATCTTCAAAGTCCCAGAACAGAACCAGGAGGAACCGAAGGCTTCTCGCTGCATGTCTCCTCCTCTGAAGGAAACTCAGCAGGAACCAGACGCTCCAGTCCAGGTTTGAACCATGAACCCCAGCTCAGCTCAGCCTCTGGACCCGAGGAGGAGCGGGCAGCTCGTGTGTCTGACGCCGGGTCTCCACGGAGCTAGTTAGCCGCTAACTTACCTTGATGTCCGGGAGCATCTGCCTCACTTTGAACGTGGTTTTGGATCCGGTCAGCATTTTTGCAACGACGACTGGGCTCCGCGGCAACGAGCGGAATCGAACTCACGGAGAGACGCGTCCAAACAAAAGGCGCGTTGTTGGTGGTTGTTGTCGGCTAACGGTTGAGTTAGCGCCCCGCTCCGCTCGCTTCCTTTAGCCGAGGACAGCCCGGTGCACACGGGGGGCAGAGAGCTCCGGTTCCCGCAGCGGTTCGCCTGTGTCACCGGCCGCTGAGGACGAGACCAACTCTTCTGGGTCTTTCCATCGCTGCTCGCTCAGACAGCGGCTCGAGTCCCGACCCCTCACACGCCCATTGGAGGCAGAGCCCACCCCGCTGGAGAGAGTCCTCCTCCGGCCACAGACACACACAGCTACTGACGGTGTGTGTTGTTAACTGACGGAGAGATGTCACACATACACACACACAGCTACTGACGGTGTGTGTTGTTAACTGACGGAGAGATGTCACACATACACACACACAGCTACTGACGGTGTGTGTTGTTAACTCACGGAGAGATGTCACACATACACACACACACACACACACACAGTGTAACACACACAAACACACTCAGTCACTGACGGTGATATGTTCACACACACACACACACACACACACACACACAAAACACACACCCAGACACTGACGGTGATGGTGTGTTGTTTATAACTGAGGGAGAGATGTCTCACACACACACAAATACACACACAGTGGAACACACACATACACAATGAAACAGACCCACAGTGTAACAGGCACACACACAGTGAAACACACACACACACACACACACAGTCAAACAGAGTGAAACACACACACACACACACACACACACAGTCAAACAGAGTGAAACACACACACACAGTCAAACAGAGTGAAACACACACACACACACACACACACACACAGTCAAACAGAGTGAAACACACACACACACACACACACACAGTCAAACAGAGTGAAACACTAACACACTGAGTGAAACACACACACACACACACACACACACACAGTCAAACAGAGTGAAACACTAACACACTGAGTGAAACACACACACACACACACACACACACACACAGTCAAACAGAGTGAAACACACACACACACACACACACACAGTCAAACACTAACACACTGAGTGAAACACACACAAAATATCCACAGTGAAGTGAAATTCAAAATTACTAAAGAGAATTGAAACAACAAGAGAAACACAAAGAACCTACAGATGCTTTGTGTGTCTCAGCCCGAGGCTCCTCTACAGTGAGACTGATTTCATGCACCTTTATACTAATGAGTATAAAGTGTGTCACATTCCATGAAGACGTGTGTTCTGTACACATTTAGTTAAATCCCTCTTCAGTGAGAATGAATGAGTTTGTTCTTCTCAGACTTTGTGTTCAGGCGTCTTGTTCTCACAGGTTTCAAATGAAGCAGCAGCAGAGTCAGTCGTCCAGTTTCCATAAAACCACTCAGCTCTCAACCCTCTGGTGTTTCAAGACAAACAACCCTGGTGAAGGAACAGAACTAAGCCTGTGAAATGACCTGCAGCCTGGTTCTGTTCTGCAGTACCTTGCTTGTGGATCCTCCGGCGGGTCGGTGTGGGGAGCGGCTCCTCGTCTCTCTCATCCAAACTTGTGGAAATAAAACGAGCAACAACTCTCTTTTCAGAGAAAACACACAGCCGGCGACCTCGGGAGAGATTCCTCCCAGTCTGGATAACCTCCTGGGATCTGTGGTGCTGGACAGGTGGAGAGACGGCGTCCTTCTGAACGATAATAGAGAGAGGTCTGGATTTTTTGACCACATGGGAAACTGTTCAATATTACATAAGGGTCTCCAGTTTCTCTAATACAGAAAACAGCCCCAGACACAGGACCTTGCATCATCTGAGCTTATTCATCGATGTATAATGCAACAAGGTTAGAGCTAATACAGAATGACTGGCGGCATTAGCAATAAAATGTCTGACTAAGCTCCTTTTATCTATTGATTTTATTTCTATCCCCGTTTGTCTCCAGGTTTATAATCTAATCTGTAGCTTGACTTTAATAACATAATGGTTTTAAAGCTGAAGAACGTTGAGTTTCTCTTAACCTGTGTGATAAAAACCTTACGAGCTGACCGTTAAAAGTAGATTTAAACGTTTTAAAATATGAAAAACGTCCTAATAATCATTACTTTTGGACCTTTGGTCAGATAACAGAGACACAAGTAAATGAAATGAGGATTACGTGTGCTCAGCCTGCTTTATACAGACTATATATAACACGGGAGAGAAGACGAAACTGTGTATTCAAAGTGCGATTTGATTTTTGGATTATAAATTATTACTTAAGATACAAATTTCAAATAATTGTCAGTTCATTCTGTCATTGACAAATATTTTCAGCTTTGATTCATCACCTATTATATACAAACACATTATATGTCAGGATCAAATTCAAGATGTGTAACACTTTGTTATATATATATTTATTTATATATATATATGCAGAACCTGAGTCGTGTGTGACTCAGAAATCAGCCAACGACAAAAGGTTTTTGTTTTAAAACACAAAAGACAGAAGCAGCAGTGTTCTTGAAATACAATGAGAATTTATTCAAACGGTGCAAAAAATTAATAATAATATAATAATAATAATAATAATAATAATAATAATAACAACCTAACATAAAATCTGATGTTCTTTCTATCCAGATTGCACTGTCACACAGCCTCGGGAGACTCTCCTCTCAAAGACAAAACATTCAAAAGATAAAAAAATAAGATGAAACAAAATGAAATAAAAAAAAAAATAAAAAGATCAAAATACCAGGACAACTGAACTCAAGTTGAAATAATGCACAAATTTGGTAAAATGAATTGCGGTTTACATGCAACAGTTCCAGTCCCATGCAACTCTTAAGTATTCCACGTCAATGTCACCGATGATGAATATTCTGTTCCCACAGAAACGACAGTGTTTTTACAATATAATATATAAAAATATACTCGGGTCAGTTGTGTTGCAAAACTAATTCTGAGCCATTTCTCTTCAGGTTCGGAGGAAACGCGCCGGGTCGACCAGAACGTTCCCGTCACGTTTCAGCATAGCATGGGTTGGTTTTGGTAGGAGAGAAAAATAAAAAATAAAAAACGGAAATGAAATGTACAAATCAAAATGCAACAAATAAAAGCCAGACTGCTATGACAATTAGCCATGTGAGAAAGAACATCCTAACTCGCCTTAACTAAACATTCCACAAGGAAACCTATTAAAAAAATCTCACTATAAATATATATTCTCAAATGGTATCTCGTTAGGTCAGCATTAAGGAAATTAGTTTGCAACGAGGGAGCCCCGCGTTTTCACGAGGCTCGTCTGGGAGTCGCCTTCAACAACAGTTCTACACCCAAACCCCGGCTCTTACAAGCTCATCGTCCATCCCTGCTTCAGTATCCAACAATATACATTCTTACCATTTTTTAAAAACACTGTAAAACTTTGGGCTTTTACAAAAATAACATGGAACATACTCATACAACCTCTCATTGTTTCTTTTAAATCTTAAATACAAAAAAAGGTCTAGCCTGTGGAGTCCGATGTTTTTAACACAGTTCTGAGGCATCCGTTTTCGTTGCAAAAATAAAAATAAGAAATGGATTCATTAAGCTAGTTATTACTTTGGAGGGAGGACAGAGGGTATGCACACATACACCTTTTCCTTTGTTAAACAGGCATCGCTTTCCCATAGGAAGAGAACATTTGATGGGATTTTTAAATGCTAGTGCATGAACACGTCAACACACAAACACAGCAAATGTTTTCTTGGGAAACAGTGTTTTTATTGTCCTTGAATGCAAGGCAAAAAAAAAAAAAAAAGAAGCCTCCCTCCTTCATTTAACAGCATCTGCAATTGTTGGAAGATACCTAAACAAAGTGTTATAGTGTTAAATTAGTACGTGTGAGATTTACTCCACTGACATTTTGGTCATTTGTGTTTGTAGTTTGGGTTTTCGAGCAACAAGGGCAAACTCCAAATACTGGGTTCAAAGGAAAAAAAACTAAATCAAGGGCGCCCTCAACTGGGCAAGGCAGTGACTTGCATACTAAATTGTGCTTTTCTATTGGACTTCATGCCGGAGGAGCGGAGCAACATGTGTCACTCCACCATGGCTTATCATAAGGGAGATTATTCAGTATTTAAGTAGTCATTTTGACATTTGCACAACAAAAACAGCCTTAAAATGATAACAAGGAAAACTCAAAGACAGAACATCAGCTGGGTATCAACTCATTGATACTCTGCCGAAACTGAAAAGAGAATAATGGCATTATTTCAAAAGCGTCAACACAAATGAAAATAATATTAATATGTTCAAATTTAGGGGGCAGTAGTCGTCAAAACTGCAGGCGATGAAGCAAGCAGTGGATTATTTGATTTACATAATTTTTTCTTTTCAGGAGGAAATACATGGTGATGCCGCGAGGACAATGTCAAAAAAGGCAACTAGGAAATTGAGTTAGATGGTGACACTGGCACCGAAATGCTGTAGCTCTACAGTAACTGAATCCTTTAGAGAAAAAACCCTCAGGCCCCTAATTTCCCACGAACAGAGGTGGCAGTGTCTGCAGAGATGTCAGGCCACTTCCGAAAACAGCAAAAACATACGGTATCGACGGACATCAGGAAAGTGCTTGACTTTGTGCAAAAAAAAGAGAGAGAGAGAGAGATCAGGTTTCGGGGCGAGACAAATGCCAGGAGTTAGGAAACCGCCTTCAGTAGAACTTTAAAGATTTTGCAGTGGCCGACCAAGCCAATGAGGAGTCAGATGTCCCTCCGTGGATGTGACGTTAACCTTTAGTGTGACGATGAGAAACGTTTTTTTTTCTAAAAGCAGCAGCAGAGTGTCGAGGGTTTGTCGTGACGTTCGGAACCAGAGTTTGTCAGTGCAATGTGAATTATTCGTTTTGAGCATCAACATCCAACGAATGCGAAGCAGCATTAGCAGAAACAGAAATTGGAGACAATTACACCTGCAGACGTTTTTCACTTGGATGCAGCTTCGTGTTAACGGTTTAATTAACAGATCTCGTCGTTTGCTGTACAGAAACTTTGACCCGTCTGAAATCCAAAATGTATTGCATGGCATTTTTTAAACAAACCTTATTTAAAATGCTATATTCACACGCGTCTCCAAATTCTGCTGGTTTGGATGTGACATGTTCACCTTGTAGTGTGTTGTATTGCATAACCTGCGTCGGCCACAATAATCAAACGCCTCACCACCATCCATTTTAACAGAACCAAGAAGACCCAATAGAGAAACATTTCAACCACATGTGAAATCCTCTGAATCAGGCTCCGGGAACGGCATCTTACTATTGACCTATGTTGCTATGTCTTCTTGTTCTACAACGCCGGGTCCATAATGCGACCGACTGCTGACATCTTCAAAATCCAATGTATAGATATATGACTTGGACAAAATGTATAGTTTGTTTCCGCCGGAGAGATACTACTAACAATGCAGGACCGTGGTGTTGGATGCATGAACATTTACGTGTTTGCAATCTGGAACATTAGCACCACAGCAGCCTACAGAACGCTTAACGATTAGCATTGCACGGTAGTTGCAATTTTGCATTATGCAAATGGTGGCCGACGAAAAAAAAAAAGGATTAACTCTGCTGTTTCCCGAGGTACGTGTGATGCAAGCATCTAGTAACAGTAGTGTAAAATGAAATCACTGATATCACCCTCAGAGGATGTGACTTCAAAATGCTCAAACGTCCCTTAGTTCACCACCCAAACATTATCACGGACCACAAATGGAGAGGAGACACTCGTGCCTTTTGTTTGTGCTTGCATCGCTGTTTGTGTAGTGCGAGTCTGACTTGGTGTGTGTGTGTGCATGCACTGTGTGTTGATTAGTGTTATGTACGGCGCCTGCCATATACATTCTCTCCACTAGGAGGAGACAATAGCAAGGCGTTAAAATCTGATAAGGAGGAGAGCCTGCAACTCACACACACACACACACACAAACAAACACACGCACGCACACACACACACACACCTGCACACACACACAAACACACGCACACACACACACACACACACACACACACACACACACACACACACACACACACACACACACACACACACACTCATACACGACACCTGCATAAGAGCCACAGCAAAATGTAACAGAAGTGCAGTTAGTTTATCCTATGGTCTAATACCACCTCCCCTGCAGTCAGAAGCCACCCTGCTCATTCAGTAATGGAGTCGACTCTCCGTCACGCTCTGAGGTGGAAGTGACACAGCTGAGAGAGGGAGGGAGCTGTTTGACGTTCTCTTGTCCGTACAGAGGCTGATCCGCCCCAGCCGTCACTTTAACTGAAAAGGCCACTCAACGAATTCAAGCCATAGCAAGGTCCGCTCAGAACCTGTGGATGGCCAGTTCTGTCTCCCTCTTCTTCAGCTCCTCCCGGTAGCAGTAGGAGCAGTAGTTGCCCGTCTCGGGGTGTCCGAAGTAGGTGCAGCTGGGTGTCCGACAGCGGCTGGACGGCAGGCTGGCCAAACCACCGGCGCTGCCCAGCGAGTAGTGTCTGACTGGTGGTTGCCCACTCCGAGAGTCTAGGTTGGGGTGGATATCCCGGAAGCCGTTGGTGTAGCTCCCAGCAGCAGCAGGTTCAGACACAGGATAATCTGGTGGGACGAACTCTGGGGGGTATGAGGGCGCAAGGCGGGAGGGACTGAGGGAGGAGGGGCCTTGTGGGATATTGTACTGAGGGTGCGAGGGTCCCTGTGTTGTGGGGCAGTGTCGCGGAAGTGTGGCATACGAGGGGAGGCCAGGGTAGGAGGTAACTGGGGAGCCACCAGCTAGCTGGCGCCGATTTTCCATGTAGCCATGCATGTGAAGATGCTGGGTGAGGGGTGCGGCCGCAGGAGTCTGATCTATGAAGGAGGGCCGGGGGATGGGAATGACCCCAGAGTACATAGAGGGGCTCAAAGGAGAGGCTTTGAGAGGGTTGAAGGAAGGGGACGAGTTCTCTGACAGCACCTCTTTGGCCTCATAAGGCCGGTAACTCAGCTCCGTACCACCAACCACCTCCTTCTTTGATGGCTGGATGCCATTGGCGACGCCCTTCCTCTCTACATCACGACGCTGCTGCTCCTGCTCAGCCCGAAAACGCTCCTCTGCGTCGGTCAAGTAGCGCTGGATCATCTCCTCCTGGAAGGGCTGCCTGTTGCTCGTGGTGAGAAGGCTGGCGAAGATCAACTTTCTCTCACCCTGCATGGCGGCTCGTAGGATGCCGAGGCTAACCTTCACATCTGCACTGTACTTGTAGGTCTCGTTCTCGATACTGCTCCCACCACTGCTGCTCATACTACTTCCTGTTCCATTGAGACGCTCGCTACCTGAGGAGGGGGAGCCTTTCCCAGAATCCTCCGAGGCATGGGCTGAAGGCGAGCTATCCTTGCTGCCCTTCCTCCCCCTAAATGAGCCCTTTTTCTTCTCCCCGCCCTCCTGCTTGGCACCTCCAGCTCCAGCGTTCTTTCCCGTCATCAGTCCGCCCACGTTCTTTTTCAGCTTGCTGCCCAGGCTCTTGCCAAAACTGCCGAGCTTATTGGCCACAGAGTCTGCCCTCTTCTTGTCTTTATCCTTGTCCTTCTTGGTTTTGTCCTTCCCTGCTGTTCCTGTCCCTGCCGAACCCGTGCTAGAAGAACTAGACGAGGACGAGGAGCTGTTCTTGGCCAAGGACCCGCCTCCAAAGGTCGTTGATCCCGTGGTTGTGTCACAGTTGCCGTTGGAGCTGCTGCTGACTGACTCCTTGTCCGACTCGCCTGAGTCAGGAGGCGTGCGTGTATCCTCTCCTGCCGATGCAGTGGGAGACTCGGGCTGTGCCAGAGGCGCTTGCTGCAGAGAAACAAAGCAGAAGCACAAGCTGGAAAAATACTGTAGTAGTGTATGAGGAAAATGTACATCACCTCCAACCCACTGGAAACTAAAAATATATAAAATTTATAAGAAAGTTACTTTTAGTTCAGATTCAGTGTCCTGTAATCCTTAAAGAAGGAAAGTCAAATTCACTACAGTACAGGCCCTTCCCCCTCAGGCGTGGGGAAGAAGAAATCAAGACATAGCAGTTTTGAAAAGAGAGAAGCATAGAGTTGTGTTTTTTGAAGACCAGAGGCTTCTCTCATATTTACTCACGTGCTAAAGAAGCTGTAAAGAATAATACTAATAAAGAATTCTGTATATGGCGATGACATGACCTACATAGTGGTGCAGTATTCTGATCCCAGACAAGGAGCAGTTACAGTCTCACAGCAATAACAACCATCACAGCTATTTTGTGGCAGCATTGACAAACAGAGTAAGCTCCTGAATCACATACAGAGACTCCTGCACTGCCAAAGTCTCTGCTGCTCAACCATGAAAATGCTCTAAACGTGTCCCTCCGAGCTTCCTGGTGTTAGCATGTAGCACACAAGAGGACCTTTGTCGTGGTGCTTGTGTGGCATGACGTTATGACCTGAAAGGCCCAGTAGATTGTGTTTTCACAAATGGTTTGTACAGCAGTCAGCTGCTCCTATGTCTAAGGGAAACTAAAAATCTTGCCCTGGTTTATAATGAGTGTGGAAAATTAACACTAATCACAAGCGGCTGTAACACTTGAAGTCAACAAACGACCTTGGCAACAGTGTGATTATCACATTGCAAGGTGGGTTTTTTTAAATTCCAAAACTCAATTTGGATGGTAAAACACTGAATGAGTCTTTGGAACACTCTGCTGGCTTCATGGTTAGTTGAAAAATAATTCACTATTCTTTTTTACGGAATGTCTAATAACACGTATGATTAAACCTGTTTACAGAGCAGGTCTTTATACAGCTCTGTAAACATCGCTGTGGATGAATGTGTGGACGTGGATCTGTACCTCGCAGGGCAGAGGCAGCCAGGTGACCGTCATGTAGCTGTGTAACATCTGGAGCTTGGCCTCCAAAGAAAGAGCCACACTGGAAGGAAAAGGGAGAGAGAGAGTGAGCGGGAGAGAACGAGAGACAAACTTCAACGAGACGAGAGCATCATAGAAAATGATGAAGTACAACAGTATCCTTGCTGTTAGACAGTATTGAACAGCATTCGTGATCTGGATTCTAAAACACGATACTATGATTAAATGTGAGGTATGTGCAACCACAAAGTACTTCCAGATGTCTGTGGTAGTAAGGCTGGGTGATTAAACAATCTGGATAATTAATAAGAAATAAACAACGAGTTAATTACAATTACCAGTTTGGCATGACCCTCATCCGTATAATAATGCTATCAGACAATATTATTTCATACCTGACGTGTCTGTGGCCAAAGCAAAGGGGAAAAAACCTCATACACATCGTTGGAAACTTAGCAACTGTGAGGAGAGTCAGACGTCTGCACGAGACGAGGAAATTGTGGTGGAAAAGGGTCACAGAAAATCTGTGATTTCGAAATGGTTTCTATTTTTAAAACTGGCTACGACAGGCAAACTGGTGTCAACAAGGACAGGAAACACACCAAATGTTTTCCACCATTTGAGAAAAATACCATCCCACAAAATGTGCAGAGACCCAAAGACTGCAGTCCCAAACTGCTAACACTACGCAAACAAGAAACTGGTGGTGATGTCCGCTCAGACCAAGAGGTAATGGCCGTGACGTCACCCTTTCGGTTTGTGAACTGCTGTTTTGAAGTCTCAAATTTTTCCTCTACACTGATGTTATACATCAAGTGAGAAGTCAAGTAATTTTCTCATAGACTTTTATAGAAGCTGACTTCTTTTTGCCAACTAGTGGAGTCGCCATCATTCAAGAGGAAACCGGTTTCAGGTGCTTCCACATCGGCTTCACTTTACGCCCCCCCGGAGTCTACGTCCATTTTGTTTATGTAGTCCATGATTCAAACGAGCTCAACCAAGCGAGCTCGGGTTGGGAAATAGCTGAGAATCATCACAATGTTGAACCTATTTTTCAGTTTTTCCATCACCAGTCTAGATGTTTATAGTAAAGGTTGTTAAATTGCTACAAACAAAATACTGGTTGTCTTCTTTAATTTAGGCTGATAATAAAACTGCAGGTTAAGTTTCCACACTGGTGGTATTTTGGCTCTGAATGATACAGCAAATGGCAGAAACACTAAAAGTCTCTCGCCGCTGTTATGGTTTCTTGTCCTGCAATAAATAGCCTTTTAACTCGATGACCTTTTCCAAACAACGTTAACAGCCACTCGTGTAATATCATCGCCTTCCACCATTTCATCTAAATGAGATATCCGCGGTGTCACCAGCTAACGAAACAAGGTGCAGGATTTTATTTTTTTTCTTACTGAGAGGCTATTTTGGTGCTCCTTCTCCTGCTCCATTCATAGAAGGTATTTAGAGCTAATCTTATTGTCACCGGCAGTGAGTGTGGCTAATCTGGAGTCAGGGGTCAATCCCCACACACTGACACACTGCTGCCTGTAACAGTGAACACATGCAGGTGTCACTCTCGTTTTCATCCGTATCCTTTGAGACCCTGTGCCGGCACTTGAGACCAGTCATTCTGTGAAAAGCACTGAATGCATACATTTAACCTGACAAAAATCACAATGTAAATGGATGACGTCCTCCTTTGAAAGACCGTACCTTGCCAGCATCACATTGTCTGAGTCATCCTTGCCCCACTCCCAGTCTTTCCCAGGATCCACAGCGAAGTGCAGAGGCAGCATTTTGTGCTCCGAGTCCGTGAGAGGGATCACAACTGCGGGTAGAGATGGGGAGGAGAAGATAAATTTCTTTTTATTCAGCACTCTGGATTGTCTAGAGAAGTGATAATAAATGTTCCACTTTCTGTAGCCTACTCCGTCTGTGGACGGTTCAAGCGGTTTGTTCTTGAGCTGATATGAATTCAATGTCCGAGCAGCATCTTGAACTTTAAGGATAATCTTGCAAATTGTGCACAAGAATGTCAGCATAGTTCATTGGTTTAGTTTTGTTATCGACGCTGCTACTATGGTTTATTTATCTTTTGTACTTGTTCCTCTTCTAAAGAAGCCTGTTTTAGGCTGGGCACGTAATGTGCACTACACGATCATAAAAATCTATCAATAAATCAGTCATTTAACTTGAACACTAACAGGTGGTTGTTGGCTCACTTGCTCTTGAGCTACAGAAGTCACTGGACACACTCCAAAGCCCAGCGGCCATTAGTCATTATTCTCAAATAAACTGCTTAGGTCAATATTAAAAAAAGACTGAACCATCAAGCAAAAGCACCAAGTGCTAAATGAGAAAGGTAGCACGTAGTGATTACTAAATACCTTTGGCTATAAACCCTCTGAATTATTATTGAATATTCAGCAAACCTAAGGAACAATTAATGTAAAAATGTTATGCACTTTATTGACGTCTTTAAATATCAGCTCCTCGCTAAAAGGCTGTTAAATAGAATGATGATGCCAAGCATTACCTTGCTCTTTGGAGCTGTGCTTCTGCTCCATCGAGACCAGCGCTGAAAAGTGCGCCTGGTCATACGCCAGGACCAGCGGCGAGCGATGGCACTTAGCAGCTGGCACCTCCAGCGGTAGGTATATGCCTCCGAACGGGATGGGTGCAAAGGCTGCGGAAGAGCAACAAGGACATTAACCGTCGGAAAAGCACGACTTAAGCAATATTCACAGACGTCTAGAGCAGAGTGGGAGAAGGAGAGGGTCTTAAGAGTATTAACAAAGCAAAGCATATTAAAAGCTATGACAACAACCAAACTCGATTAGAGCGAGTTGTAATGGGGCGAGAGGGGGCTGCACTTCGGTGTGGAACAGGTCAGTGGGGCTCGATTACATGTACTCTCTGCTGCATGGCACTTTTGCATTAGTCCAGATTGTAAACACACATTAGAGGGTCGGTAACAGACAGACAGACAGGGCCGGTAAGAACTTTATGGATTGTCTTATGGTCCACTGGTTGACCCTGATTGTCCTGATACGCCTGGAGCTGGGCCTGATCCTGACCTTCCTGCTCGCGGGCCCCCTCCTACTTGACCCACGAGCCATTTGTCATTTTCACCTGACAGCCCAGTGCTTCCACTACAATCCTCCCTCCTTTAAAACTGTTTGCTCCATCTGTCAGTATCAGAATATGTCGACCTATGCGGAGCAGGATGAGGTATAAACACACAACGTTTATCAAACTGATTAAATTCTATAGAATCGAATCTGTGAGATAAGCGAATATTGGCATTAACGTATATAAAATACAGAAAACATCAGGCTCTGCAGCTTGGTGAGTAGCATTGCTTCATCTCCTCTACTTACAAACTGAAGCATAGCACCTATAAATTATACATAACAATATTATGATTAATCTTATCTGCACTCGATGCATCAGACCAATTTACACTGCCTCTCACAGATTTCTTTTTATTCATTTTCAAACACAACAAACGACTTACAGTCCATAGTATCCTTATTGCCCGGTATGCGCAACTAATACATATTTTAAATTGAATCAATAGTCTATCTATTTCTTTCTATCTTGCATTCATACAGAGAACGAAACAAATGTTTGAATTAATGAGAATCGCATTATGCACACATATATTGTCTTGACTGGTACCACAAAGGCTGCTGCTGTGAAGGTTTCATTCGATGCACATGCACATGAATACATGTTCACGGATGATTTGTTCATCTCGTCCAGGCTGTGGTGTGTAAACACTGTTGCCAGTTTGCGTTTATCAAGTGTACTAGTTGTATTTCACTCCCGCCTTTTTTTATTTTTTAAAGGCACAAAGTCACAGAGCACAGTTCTGGACGTGGCGGGCGATGCACTGCCCGGCGACGTTAGCGAGACAGACAGAGAGCGATGCACTGCAAGCTAGCGCGTCATTTCAAGTGTTACTTGCTGACGATTGATGTTCCAGCAACTCACTCTCATAGTGTTTTTTTATTCTCTTTCCTGCTTCATCCTCCCATTGAAGTTTGACACTAGTGGGAGAATGGCCCTTGTGTGATTAGAATTGTGTCGTGAGGAAATAGATGCCATTGGGCTTCAGGTATATTCAGCGGCTCACCATCAGTTTTCATGTAATAAAGGTTGAGGCAGCTGAGAAAAAGCCGGAAACATACTGCCGCTGAACTCAATGTGTCACAACCCCCTCTTTTTTACTAATTGACAGACATATTGATGGACAACTACAATCCCTGAGTACAAGGCTTTTTGTGTGTTGCTGAAAATGTATGTGTGTATGCACAGAAATGGGTCATACCTTCAATAACTCAAACTCGATCAATGACAACTCACTCACACAACATGCACTCGTGATGCCGGGCTCTCAGAATATTTACCCTCTCCTCCAGAGTCCCTGAGCATGGTGTCGGCCACCACCACTATGGGTCGTCTGAGAACGTGAGCCAGCACAAAGACGTGAAACTCCTCCAAACTCTCATAAACCGGTTCATCCAAAGACTCCGCCCTGAGGACAACAGCAACATAGCTTCTGGTTTAGACACACACACACAAAGCTTTACACGGTTTCATGTGTATATGACGTTAATGCAAATTTAATCTTCTTGTATGAGTTAAGAACATTGAGACTTGCCTGTATTTAAAGTGGTTTTGAGTATAAAAATGACATAATTTGGATTTCAAAACTTTTAAACTGAAATTTTTAACCCACAGTTATTCATAATAGTCAATTGCAGAGGAACTAAATCAGGGCCAGTCGCTCAGTTCTGATTGTGAGCGCAGTTGTTTGTTCATGAATAAAAACATGAGTGTGACCAAGTATGCGGTGGGTTAACAGCCTCTGCTTTGTCTGGGCCAGACTTTACCCGTTGGTGCCGTTGGTGCTGTAGTGTATTCTCGGCTCACTGGAGGCTAACTTCAACAGTTCATTCCACTCCTTCTGCCACTCCTCCTCCGTGTACACCAGCCCAGACTGAGGAGAGAGGAAGCACACAGGCAAACACACATTTAGAGAGCGAGTGTCAAATGTCACAAAAGCATGCGGTGCGTTATGGCATCTAACCACAAGGTTACATGCTGACAATTGAGAGAAGGGATTAAACCAGAGCTTTTACGACCTCCTGTGTCATTTGAACAGAGGCATTAGGAGCCTCATCAACATCCTGATTTTAACCACCATATATGGAGAAGAAGAAAACTTTGTTTCCCCCTTCTCACACATTCACACAAAAAAGCTTCCCAGTGCAGCCACAGTCATCTGCCGCTGCCCACAGAGCAGCTCCTCTGGAACATTTTTGGTTTCAGTGATTTTCTTAAGGACACCTCAGAGATACAGTAGCTGTTGACGAACGGCTGAACATCAGGCAGTCATGCGCGTGGCTCGTCCTCTGTGGGCGTCTGTACACTGTGTGCAGCCACTTTGGAAAACAAACTTAACCTCTGCTCACACCTTGTGTGTGTGTCTTGTGTGATCTGTGATACTTGTATACACACTGAATGGCCATTTTATTAGGTACACCTGTGCACTCTAATGCAATTCAACTGTTCTGCCATAAAAGCAACTTGTATACTGCCACAATGATCAGCTTTTTATCGTTGTAACAGAGTTGGATATATTATAGAGGTGTTAATTGAAATAAATACTTAAAAAGTGAGGTCATAGTTGGCGGCAGTGTACCAGAGGTGTGTCTCACACTCCGGCCTCCTTACATAAGGGTTAGAAACACCTCACAACATAATGTATTAGAACTATTCAATTGAACTGCAGTAGCTTTTGCAGATGGAGCTGATAAAGTGGACAATGTTTGCAAAGCTCCATGTTTACATAGTGAAGCAATCGGGAGAAATAGGCTTTTCATATCTAATACAAAAATGTCTTCCTATACCTGATATACTAAAAGCTTCAAATATTATACTACTACAGAATGACTATGAGTATTATGTAAGTGATGTCATAGGACTGTTGTGCCATATCAGTGTTTTGTCTCTGGTGTTGTTTCCTCTTGTCTCTGTGTTTTAAAAGGAGCTGGAGGCGCACAAAGGCCGTTATTTGTTCATTCTCCCTCTGTGTTTTTTCCGTGTGGTCAAATACATCCAACAAGCAGCATTCTGATCAAACGCTCGCAACATTCTCGCTTCCTTTGACCCTTTGCTTTGCCCCCACACAGTCGGCACAGAGCTACAAAGATGACCCAGAGAAAAGTGCAGCCTACAAAACAGACCTCTTTGTTCTGCTGGGTCTGCTGCCACCTCCACCTGCGCTTCAGTGCCTCTCTCTCCAGCCCGTGATCCATCAGCGCGTAGAGCGACTTACGCAGCATCAGGTCCCGGTCATGAAAGCCCCACATGCCTGTGTTACAAAAGAAAATGATAGAATTTAACAAAAACTTCTGCAAACTGCACTTAAAATGATAAAGAGCAGGTTTTTTTTGTAGTGTTGTGGTGCTGACATGTTTGAAAGAAAATTGCGTTTGCCTCTTAAATTAAATATTTATTTTGCAGTAAATGAAAAGCTGAATTAGTTACTATTTTCGGCTTTAAATACTTTTAAACTGATATTACTTTCACATCCACTGTCCAGGAGATGCACTACAAGACATGGAACAATGCCTGCACATTAGTTGAAGCATTATTCATTTTCTGGACTAGGGCTCCTAAGTGGGCCACAAAGGCTAAGTGAGTGTGCAGTGCAACATTGTAAAACGCAATTAGTGCTTCAGCTAACAATGGCGCACCCTTAATGAACGTTAATAGAGTGTGAAACCTGCACTAGTACTGGGGTCTAGTTTGAAAGGTCTGTGATACTCACCGAGCGAGGCTGCGTGCAACAGGCAATTTCCATCTCCGCTCGTTGCCAGCGGCAGCAGATTCTGACAGTTTGAAACTACTTTTGTCCACCAGTTCAGTCGACCTGCAGGCGAACGGCAAAACAAACTTGACTCATTGGTTTGAATTACAAATATGGCGTAGTGCTAAAGTGCAAATGTTTAAGTCATTTGGAACAAACTGTTGGTGTAAGAGCTAAACTGGGTGTGGAAATGAATTTTGAACAATATTTGGGAGAACTTCCAAATGTTCAAAGCTGAGCCCCAAAACGTTGGGTGCCAGATACGACAAAAGGAAACAGGCAAGTCACCTAAGAACTGTAACAGCCGAGCCATTTTATAAACTGTGTTTTCTATTACGACTGGTGTTGGTGTGACCTGCAAGCTAACAAAGTATAACCCTGAAGTCAGAGATCAACCGGCCCAAAGCCCTCTGAAAATCCACGTGGGCCTGTGTTCAGGCTTCTCTCACCTGCATGCTCCAATGCCACCATCATTGACTGCTCTATAAGATCCCTCTCGATGAAACCACGGAAGTCATCCTGGTACACGGTGAGGTCTGGTAGTTGGAAAGTGCACAGCGGCGTGTCCAGAAGCGGCTCATTGCTGCTGCCGCCGGTGCTGGAGACATGAGAACGGGCCAGGGACACGATGGTTGAACTGGCGTGGGAAATACCCCTGGACAGCCGCTTCTCTGTGGCTGTAAAAAAGGACAAAGGCAGAGGATGAGGAGGAAAACTTTGCTAACAAGCAACATAAGCTCCTTTCCCGGGAACCTTTCCTGCCAGCCCTGTAGAAAAATGTCCTGAAAATGACAGAGGGAGCCCATGTGAGAAAACAGCAGAATGTCCAGGAAATTCACAGAAAGTGTGTGGACGTGAAACTGGAAGAAAGAGAACAAATATCTCAGGGTGAAAAAGAGCTGCCAGACACGTACAGGACGCAGATGAGGAAGTAAATTTGGCAAACTAAATTTGAGAGCATTTGCTGATAAGAGGCTGGTGTCAAACAAAAACTGCTTATCTGTACTGAAATTGATGTCATGTCCTGTCTCCTGCACGCCTGAATGTTCTGGAAATGTTCCTCTTGCTGTGAATGTGTTGGACCCGGACAATCTCTTGTGTTCTTCATATGTCAAAGACAAACTCCAGAAAGCCTTACATTGGTTACCTGACAATGGTTTACATCAATATCTTGGCTTACTGAGTCACAGAGTACATCTCCATGTTAAACTCTGTTATGACAGATACAAGCATCTCACTTCCCCGTGGCCTCACCTTGCACCACCTCGTCCTGTCGGTGGAGGATAGGCCGTCCTACCCTCGCCATCTCTTTTTCCAGAGGCAGATACGTTCTATCCTCTGCGAAAGAATACGTCAGGTTCCCAGCATGCACCTGTCGAAGCTGCTCGAAGTCACTGAGTGCAGCAGTGAAATCCCAGTTCTTGCCTACGGAGAGAGGGGGGGGGGGGGGGTTGAGCAAACAGGTCCAGTGTGACAACCTAAATCTTGTTTCCATTGCATCCTTAATGAGTTTAAAAATTCACCACAAGTTGATGCAACCATAGGCTGCCTCATCTTATGTAAAGGTCACCAGCACATTCCTTTGCTTGGATAAATAAGAGAATTTGAAGCACGTCTCCGCTCGCTGCTGTTCACTGTCTTGCGTTGAATTTTTAACCCATATTCTTATCTGCAACTTGTGTTGCTGCTAGGCAACAGGAGCCCATTGACTCCAGCTATACCTTCTTTCTGTTAGAGTATGATAACCTAATCAACACTGACAAGGCAGCAGCACTGACTGAGACAGGGACCACAACCCCCCCCATACCCTCCTCCCGATCGGATAAAGAACGATTTAATGTTTATCTCTTCGTGTTCTCCAAGTTTGTGTTGTTGTGAGAAATTATTGTATAACATGAGCGCTGGACAATAAAGTAGAGTATTTTATTATGGGTCTCAGAAAGGCCAGTGGCTTAATAATAAAATACTCTGCAACTCACCCTCTAGCAAATCTCTGGCCAATCCCGGTTCAGCTCCAGTGGAACGGACAAAGTCGGATAGGACTGCGTCCATATCCACGGTCATGTGATCATGAATTCACAAGTTGGAGGGTTGCTTCCGGGCAGAAAAAGACAAAAACAAACAAAACGAGGACGCTGCTCTCCCCCTAAAAAGGGCACCAGGGGAGAGGGTGAGGGGGAGGGATCCTCTACCTCGAGCTGCTCTACCAGCCACACCTGAAACGAGAGGACAGACAGAGGAAGATTAACAACTCAGGTATTAACTCATCAGAAGTTCAACATTGTCCAGAAAGATTAGCAAAAGCTTACATGGGATTGAATGAAGTTTCACTGCTTGACTGTGTACAACAGTGACTGAGAAGCAAATTGATATAATGACCCTGTTTAATCCCTTTTCAAACACGGCCGGTTGCTTTTGAACTTGACACCTTTGCAGTCACTTGACCCGCCCATGACGACAGCCGAGGCAAACAAAGTGTTTCACAAAAGCCCATATTTGCATTGAAACCGAATAAAAGTCAAATGACAACATATCGTGAGGGCAATTTTGTGCTGTGTGGTTTCAGATTAGATCCTGTTTTTACAGACACTTCTTGATTAAATTGTTGTGAATTCAGAATAAAAAACACTCAATAACTATAGCGGAGACCATGACTTTTAAATTGTGAATGTGAAGTATTCAGCACACAGCCAAAATAAACTCTGCTTTCCCTCCAAACCAATTAGAGACAATCAGATTCTGAAAATAAAAGCCAATATTTGTCTCTTTTCATGGCAAAATATATATTTTCATGACAGGGGAGAAAATGGGCCTCAATGTCATATAAATCCTCAGTAGATATATATATATCTCTTTTAAAGTCAGATTCATTTGAACGGCGTGATATGAGCAAACAGTACGTCTTAAAGAAGTCCCTCTGAAAACAATTAGCATCAGTTGGGCACCAAAAATCAATCCAGAAACATTATTAAGAGAGAGAGAGAGAGAGAGAGAGAGAGAGAGAGAGAGAGAGAGAGAGAGAGAGAGAGAGAGAGAGAGAGAGAGAGAGAGAAAAGGGCGTCAGTATCAATCGGGCCGTTGACACAAAGGCGATCAATACCAGACAAAAGGACTGAATCAAAGTACCACTGGCTCAAAAGATGTACTTTGGGGAACTAAAGCTAAAAGCCCTTATTTTACCAGGAAAGATGTTCAGAGCGAACACACTCACATCAGCAGTTCTCTGAACCACATCTCGACGGTTACCAGCCCTGTTCTGTAATATCTGTCCCTCTCGAGCACTTTGTGTTACTATACGTTAGTATACTACAAAGTACAACCTGACTGATGTGGGTTTCTGATGCCGATATCAGGGTAAAATAAAATATACATAGTAATAAAAACAAAATGGCAATGAATCCTAAGATGACGTTGTCAAACTCACAGAAATGTAGTTGAGGCTTGATACTTTACAGTTTAAGCATAAACTTTACAATAGATACAACAAGTACAAGTAAATATATGGAACTTGAAAATAATATAGACATAATCTAATCTAATACGTAGAACTTAAACATAAATCTTTTTGCATTATTTATACTGTAGAACAACACAGATACTGATATGTAAATAAATCTCAGCTACCCACAGTATGCTAATTACACTCCAAGTCGTATGCATGATTATTAATCACTAGCATTAGTCTTAGGAATAGAGTACTTCCTCTAGCATATGATTTAAATATCTACCATGTAGTACACAAAGATAATTACACTGTTCTGTGCATATTTATAACACCGCTGTGCACGACTGTAAAACTATCCTGTCACTATGTTTCCTTGAAGTTCACAAACTGCCTAATCTAGTTTTGACTGACCTTTGATTTGTATTTCTTTTAAATCTACCTACAGTCATCTATTCCCATCCGTCCCCTGGCTCATCCACCACCCAATGTTCCTGCCTCATCTCTGACTCAGTGAACTCTATTCCGCTGTGGCTGATGAGTCACGAGTTTACTCTTCTTACACCTCTCTATCTCTCCATCGTTCCCTCGCTTCACGCTCTCTCCCTGCCTCCCTCAGATTCTCCACCATTATTAAAAGCCGGGCAGGCAGGCAGGCAGGCAGAGGAGGAACAGACTTCAGCACAAAAGGCCTTTCTCAGCCAGTGGAGCATTTCCAGAGCCTTCTCTGCAAAGTCAGGCATTCAGCAGTCTCTTCGTTTTCTTGCAGTCTTTCAATTCTGTTGCGTTCAGGTTCACTGATCACAACATACGTACAAGTTAAGAGATGTGAGACAGGGGTCGATCAATCATTTAAAACCACAGGGTATCCAAACAGACTCCGGCTGTATTTGGACTGAAACAATTGCGGGTTATACTGGGTTCTGACCGACAATAATACTCCAACAAACAAAAGAAACAAAGAACAAAGAAAACACAGGGGCTGTGATGGAGTGAGTGTGTTGCTATATAGGCATTAACTTGTGACACCAGACTCATATGAAGTGATGCCTCCATGAAAGAATATGACAGTAAGTTTCCAGAGCTGTTGACTCAGTTCTGTTTCCATCATGGACACAAAATACAAAAACCCCCCCCAAAGAATAAAGAAAGCAAAACATCAGAGTCTGAAGTTTTAAAATTACTT
The DNA here is from genome assembly GCA_026259375.1 of Verasper variegatus. Taxonomy (NCBI): domain Eukaryota; kingdom Metazoa; phylum Chordata; class Actinopteri; order Pleuronectiformes; family Pleuronectidae; genus Verasper; species Verasper variegatus. The sequence goes on from CM048048.1 coordinate 21,094,198, forward strand.
AAACAAAATCATAATTAATACAAAAGTGTCATTACAGAAATATCAATGCTGGAAAATCAATGCATTCCAACCTGCATTTATAATATTTGGGGTTCAGCCCGATCTCCACTGATTCTGATAACCTAAGCCTCTGCCCTGGACCTTAAAGGTTCTATGTATAGCCTTTAATTTGTTTACTTTACTGCAACCCTTAAAGCTCATTCAATGGCTGAGTGAATAATCCCTGTGGTTTGTCTGCAAATACAAGCATATCAACTGACAACAAGGCACTGACAGCCAGGAAAAAACCCACAACAGTGAAAGGGTGATAAACGTGAAGGGCCGTGGACAGAATGTACCAACACAGATCAACAAAAGGCTGACTGTTGTCAACGTGTGGGCCTGAAACATCAGCCATTCCTGTGAGCCCACTACGACCAAGTGGATGTAATGTCACGTGGGCCTTCTTCAGAAAAAAAATAGAAAACGTCTGTAATCTTACTCATACTGAGTCCCACAAGGCCTCTGGTGTCACAACGCAACGTCATCGTTTTAAATTGTTTTGATGAATCTGTATTCATTCATTTTTGTTACAGTTCAACCATGAACTTATATAGATAAATAAATATAACCAAAAAGAAAACACAAGTACTACCAAATACATACAACTTGAATTAGGAAAATTGTCTATTTTCATATCAGCAAACATAAACGCAGAGACTGGTTTGCATGTGGAAGGCTCGCATCGGCTGATTTTATCAACAAAACAATATGTCAATAAGATTTCCGGATGCATAATGTAAAAAAAATGTCTATCTTCCAGTCAAAATACTGTGTTATTGAATGGCCAAAAATGTCTCAACTTGGCAGCCGGCAAAGTCCAACATCCATACAATAAAGACCCTGTGGATCACTGGCTAACGCTAACAGCGCGGCTGCCAACGTGGGGCAGTCAGTGATTTGTGTCTGGGATGGCTGAGCTTTTGTCTGGCAGGAGGGCTTACGTAACAGAAGCTGCTGACAACACGTGGGTGCTGAGCTGAGGGTTGGGAGAATGGCTTGGATCATGACGGACAGGGAGGTCGGCGCAGCCCACTGTGTCGGCCCCTGCACCACCGAGAGGGTCAACACGCTGCCGGCATCACGGACACCGATTGTTTTGGTAGCCTTCAGGTTATTTATGGAGTAAATAGTTTCATACTCTTCTTATGGAATATGTGCGGCCACATTCGTGACATTACTCACAGTCTCACCAGGAAAAATAGCTGAGTGTGGCCACTGGGTTTCCACTGTTGACCTATGAGCAGCTGAACTGGAGGAGCTTAAGCGGCCTGATCATCCTGACAGCAGTGGGAGTATGGGGAGTTGTTTATCCAGCTCTTGGCTTGAGGGGTTCAAGAAGCCTGAATCTCTAAAGCTGGGCACAGAATAAATGACTCTGTTAAACTGGCAATTTCCTTTTTGGATGCAGGAAATTATATGACGACACTGATCAGTGAGTTAAGGGGAAAATAACACACCGGCCAAATGGTATCTTTCTTAGGATCTTCCACAGAAATCTAGTCTGGTTTCAGACATTTGATTCACTGCACACTTTGACAGACTTTTCCTTTTTTTTTAATAAACAAAACACATGAAATGTCAATCAATGCTCTTGCGCCCTGTCCACACTAATATGGATATTTGGTGTTTGAGGCACTTCATCCCTTTCAAAGTGCACATTTTCAAAAACTCTCTGTGTATCAGTGTGTACATGTAAATAGTGTTAAAACAAATATATCACAGCTTACTTCTCACATGCCCACTGTACCAGAAACAACAACAACGGCTATATACTGATTTCTATAAGTTTGGTTAGCACTGCGAGGTCTAATTAAGTTTCCAGCGAAATGAAGCATTACTGCACCACATTACCGGTGTTCACAGGCGTCTGCCAGTACCGATAGTAATTGGACCACAGTGTTCTTGTCTGGTATTTGACGGATCTTTGATGTAGACTTTAGTATTGAATCCAAAGAGCCCCTTAAAATAACAAACCAAACAATTTGTAATAGGCCTCGAGTCTACTCTGTGCAAAAGGTGCCTGTGTACTCTGAATGCTTCATCAAGCTTCACTGCATAGGTGATTTATGCAAGGTCACTCAATATGGCACGACCTGAATTATGAAAACACCATGAAGTACACATTGTACGAGGGGAATCTGTGGAAACTGCCCGTTTAATAACAACCGGAAAGATTGGAACGTAATCAAAACATTTTAAAGAATGTAAGCAATTTGTTTGTCTATATAGGTTGTAAGGAAATTAACATGCATTGGTAAAAGAGTGAGTTACAGAAGGCATACGGACGAAAGGATAGACAGACAGACAGACAGACAGACAGACAGGGAGTGTGGCTCAGGCCGCTATTTTCTGTCCAAACCATTCAAGCCCAACCCAAATGGACATTTTGTACTTTGAGTCCGAACCCAACCCGAGAAGGGTACGTGCAGTGTAAAAAATCTGATAGATAGCCCCGCCAACGAGACCAACCCAACCTGAATATAATTTCAACATTTTTGTCTCAACCCTACTGACCATCAGGTAAACAGTACACGCTCTAACAGAAAGAGAGAGAGCCAAAGCTCACTGTGTTGACGATCAGTGTGGGTGTGAAATCATGCTCCAATCCTGTGTTTCCACTTTGAGTGATGCAGTTTATTTACTTGATCCACACGCTTGTAAAGGTCTCTGTGAAAAGGAGATTCAGGGTCATGGACTAGAACCTGTTTAAAAGAGGAAGATTTGAGGTTTCATGTTTTACTTACTGATGTTACATTCATTATGTGAAATATGAGGAATGTTGCTGCACAAGCTGGGGTCAAAGAACAAGCACGGAAAACTACACCTGAATAGATACTTGACCCAGAATGGTTTTATTATCTCATCAGTCTGTGGTCTGTAACTCAAGAGGATGACTGAGTTGCTTGGTTTAGTGATCAAGACAGGACCAATGACCCGTCTAGAAATGTGTCCGTTCCGTTTTATTTTAATCACATCAATCTTTCCTGTGATCTCAGTGAATGGAACACGCCCTCTCCGCCTGGCGAGACCATACGAGTAAGCAAAGAGGGGAAGGCAACGTGGCTGGTGGGAGCTGGAGCAGGATTGGAACCGTAAACTCAGTGCTCCATCTCCAGTCCACAGTATTTGGACACAGCGGCGAGCTACTACAGCTTGAGCCAGACCATTTCTCGTGCATGTTTTAATAACTTGATTTTCCACAAAATAGAGATTTAACACATCACAAAGCCATAACTGAACAACTCACAATTAACACAGACGGACATGTTAACTGGAAAAAGGCGTACATGCAAAAATCATTCTTTGCATGTAAAAATGTATCAAGATTAATCTGAATTTTTGTTACAGCACCACCAAATGACTAATCAAGAAAATAATTTGTAGATTAGTCGATCAAGTAAAATTACAGCTCAACAAGTCAAGAAACAAGTCAAAGGGATGCCTATCAAGACTGTTTACAACCAGTATATTATCAGATGATTAAAATAAATCTGTATCAGCCTCAAAGAACCAGTATTAATCAAGATATACTGACAGCTGGTAAAGGGGTGGTTGGAAAGATAATGTAGGGAAAACACATTTGTCCACATGAGTGATGCACCTAAATCTCAGTCTGATATTGCCAGAGTTGTCAGTCTTAGTAAGTGCTCTAAATGTCTGTGATAGGCGTATCTTACTGTCCTTAAAACCACAGACACAGGCCAAAAACTGTGTGGGAGTTAGCAGAGCATAAGCTTCCTTGTTAATCTATTTCTCAGTGAGTTAAAGACCTGTGTTTGGTTTTCCTTTCAGAAACAGGGCTGGGCTTACTGTGAACAATTCACTCCAGTAAACACTATTCCACTGAAATAAACCAGAGAAGGAAGAAAAACAAAGGTGTGGTGAGATGACTGCCCTTCAGCTGTCCTTTATCTGTGGAGTGTTGTAATCTGGTTACTGACTGAGCCCAGTCAGCCTACACTGACTCATTATATAACATGAGAGCTACAGCTGGGAAAGCTGCTTGGCTAAGGAGCGGAGGAAGCCCTATGCACATTTCTTCATATAGGGCTGAACATTCAGTAAATAGTATACTGTTGATGGAAATATGGCCAAACAAGTCCAAATCACAGCAGCAAGTAAAATGTGCCACAACATACCATCATAAAAGAAGCATTGTGGTGTAATAGAGATGCTCCACCTCAAAATGCATATACTCCAGATGTAAGGGATGCTTGTTTGGTAAAGACCCCAGCACTAGAGTTGTGCTGATATTACATCTTAAACCAGATTGATTTTATGTGAACCAACTCAGTCTATTTTTCTGACTGTGGTTGTGGTTAAATAAAAAGTAGCTCACATCAGCAACCTGTGCCAACAGCATTACGGCACTAAATCCAAGTTGTCTTGCATTAGCAGTGCAATATAAATGTGATTAGCATAATATTATGAACATATTATGAACACATGAATATTTATGAACACACACTGAAACACTAGTGTCTGAAAAGCCGTGAGCTATTTACTGCCAACCCAAGAGCGGCAACATGGAGGAGATCAAATCCAAGTGGCAAGGGGGAAGGATCAGCTTAGAGGAGAATCACAAGCAAAAAGTGGACAGGAGCTGGTAGGCAGAGTACGAGTGGGGCTTCCTATCCGTTGCTACAGGTCTGCTGCTACTTATCAAAAGGCTAATCAAAAGCAACGTGGTGATATTTACAAAGAGTATTTACAAGATGGTTTAATCTACACTCAGATTCACTGGAGAGACCAGCTGGACCATAAGGGATGGGACAGAGATCAAGAAGTGATTCCACAGAAGCTGTGATGCTGTGGCACCAGGACTCTGGGAGACAGGAACAGGGTTATGGTGGTAAAGTCTCTACTCAGTCTCAGTATATCATTACTACTGGACCATTCTTTACTGATAATATTGCTGTTGTGTTCACAAACAGTGTAATTACCTCCAAGACAGCACAAAATAAAAGAAAGTGCAATATCGTAGCCAATTTTGTAATTTTCTGCAACATCAGGTTTCTTCAAGGGCAACTGGATGCATTATATGAATAGACACATGACTTTCCAGGGGCTTGAATAATGCCAACGATTACATATATTGCATCCTAAATATCCCCTTAGGCTAATCTAAGGCTGTTGCCCTTCCTCCTTCCTCAATGTCAAAATAAATTAATTTATAAAATCACTTTTCAACTAATAAAGACAACACTAAACTCTGTATTATGTTTAGCGTGTTGTCACTATGCATTACTTCCTGTTCTCCTGCTGCCTCACCAGTTCTCCCTTGACCACTACAGGGGGAGGGGACTGATAATTTCAGTCGCTATTGGTTTACATCTCAGAAATCAATACAGTAAATTACTGTGGGGCCATTTCCCTGGACAAAAGCAACTATGCTAGAAAGCTGGTCATTGGAGAAAAATCAATGAAACCCACCGAACTGCAGCAAAGCAGAATGTCCACACAGCTGTTGACATGTTAATTATAGGAACTAGTGAACCGCTTCAAGTCCATTAGCTTAAAAAAATGCTTCTTCATGCGAGTCCAAGAAAGCTTTTGTCTTAAGTGGAGCACAGAGTCCTGGTGTACCTGCAGTGAGGAGCAGCCAGCGTGCCTCGGCCTACATTGTAAGTTTCAATACCATAGACTGTATATAAAGATGGGTGAGACATCTCCACTTCCTCCCACTGTACAGAAAGGAAGCCAAAATAACCTGGATACCATCGCTGCTTTTTGTGGATCCGCACAAAAATTCAATTGGCTCTTCCCTGACCCTTACAGCATTTGTCCACCAGTTTTCGTGGAAATCTGTCTCCTATTTTTTTCCGTACACTTGCTTACAAACAAACGGACAGGGGTGAAAACATAACTATCTGAATAAATTACACTTGAACCTTAAATGACAGAATCCATCTTTGAGTATTGACCTATTAACAAGTGGGAACAAAAACATTTAAAAAGATAAATGATACACCTCCCTACAAGGAAACATCATGTTTCAGAAAAGTCCTTAAACAAGTAAATGTTATTACAATAAGAAGCACAAGCACATTCTGACCGCCAGCTGTGGGCATCTGTGTGTGTGTGTGTGTGTACTGCGTAAGACAACACCAGCCTGAATGCACACACAGCTGATGTCAGAGATTCCACACCGTGCCTGCCCTCTCGGAGGCCATGCCACTGGAGCTGGTCGAGTCCAAAAGCTGTCCAGTCATCACACAAAAATCTGCCAAGTCTAAACTTCCCTCCCCGCGGCCTCCCTATCCTGCTTGCTGGCGCAGAAACATCCAAACCTGATCCTTGTGAACTCAGCAGCCAGCCCCCTTTTCTCTGCGAGAGCTCGAGGCACAGTAAAGAGAGGACAACAAGATCTACTTACAGATAATGAATTTGACCTCAGTTTAAGTGTTTGGAGCATGTAAATAGTGAACAGATGTGTCAACCTCAGGATGCAGTGGTTCTGAACTTATTGTTTGAGCTACTGCAACCGAATAAAGTTATTCTGATTATAACTTTCAGAATCCATGCAACATGGGAAATAACAAAATAAGTCAGTGGTTTGTTATTAGTCTTGTTTGGAACCAAACTGATGATATCAGCTGATATGAGATTTACATAGACATATCGGTATAGCTATTCATGTTTGCAGATATTAAAACTTTTAATTTAAAGAAAACCAAAGCAGAAAAGATGTATATTTGTGTTTCTATTTTATATATATTTTTTAATGTTAATGTTATTGATTCAATTGTATTTGTGAAAGTTATTTATGACTGTTAAATATCACATTTCTGTCACAAGGGTTTGAAAACAACATCTAAGGAATCGTGGCAAATATCGCCACCCCCAAATCCATATCGGTTGGGCTCCAGTCTTCATTTTAAGCTGGCTGCTCTGATCCTTGCGTGTACAACTGCAGTGTGCACAACCAAAGAACCAACATATAAAAGAGAATCTGCACCTAATCTCTGAGTCGCCAGAATTAGAGCAACCTCCTGTTTCAGAAAGTCTAAAAATAATCTACTATAATCACAGTTCAAACATAGAAACTCTGCACTGTGCAGAGTTCAAAAACAGCTGGCAACTAAACATCTGAACACATCAGGGACAAAATGCCCTGGTGAACGCCTAATGGCTCAATTAAATACAATCTACTCATCTGTTCTCTTACAGTTTGACACCCAAGCATCCGCCTAACAAGGCTTAATATTCATCAACACAAAGAGAGCTATGCCTGAGGCCAAACTGTTCTCGACGACGCCAAGCCTCACACTGTTGACTTAACCTGGACACATTGTAGAAAGTAGATTTCAGCTGGTACAGACTGGATGAGCACAAAAGAAGGTTAGAAATGACTCATCAACCTCATCATCCAATGTGCCTAATGTTTAGATGACGAGGTGTAAATCCAGTTCAGGAAAGGAGTGTTTCATAGTTGTTTCCTTCAGTCTGATGTGGACTCTTGCTGATATTCACGAGTTCAGCCGACTGAAATGGGCAGCGTTTGCATCAGAGCGCAAGTGTTTATCAAAGTGTCTGAGAGCTGATGTCATGGTGAAGCAGAGCATGTAGCAGAGATCTCTGAATGCACTGAGTCCACTGTTGCCTAAAGTCCTGCGCTGCGTGCCACAACATAAAAGAAAATAAGCTTACATTGTTGTTTTGTAGACTAAAAGTTTTCTGACATTTGAACTTGAGTGAAAAAAACTTTATCCTATGTCCAGGGGTCAACGTCTCCACATGGATACAGTGGCAACAGCTATTTATAACCAGGCTTGCCCAGACGTCTTCCTCTTGAACAGGATGTCTCATTTGAGAGCAGCTTGTGATTTATGGACCATAGTTTCTATGATTCAGCCTGAGATAGCTGTAGGTAAATAAGTAAATGAATGATAATATATTAAAATATAACCAGTTATCACAAGTTTTCTTATAAATGTTGCAGCATTTGTTGTAGTAAAGTGCTAAAAAACAGATCATGGTTGAACAGTTAAAACACTATTCACTAGCCACTATGGGCTCAGAGAATTTGTGATGCTGAAATTGTACAGACCAAATTATATAATTCACCAATATTGAAAATAGAGCCCAACAGTTAAATTGAATCAAGCTGCACGCAACTGCACACACACTCTTGGATATCAGTGTGCCAGATTCATTTTTATATCCAAGATCCATGAATTAAAAAAGATTCCTGGATCTGCCTCTTTGTCTGGATCCCAAAATCCAAACTATAATGGGTTCTTTCTCGACTCCTATCGCATCCTTCCACCAAGTTCTGGGGAAATCAGTTGAACGCCTTTTGCAAATCACCAGCCAGAAAGGGGTGAAAACACAGCCTCCTTTGGTAGAGGTCAGAATAATGAGATGAAGTCTAAATTGATTTTTGAATTTGTGTAGTGAATATTGTATGTAGGAACAACACGGTGATATTATCATGACTGTACATTTTGTAAACATTGTCCATGCACCCAAGGTCTTATTTTATTGTCTGTCCATCCGTTTAGAAAGTTTATTATTCAGTCTATTAAAGTCGACCTCAGAGGTTCCAAGTTTGTGCCCGGGGCACGCCGACCGCAGCCAGGCCCAGTAATGACCAGTCAAGGAGTGCTAATTAACAGCCGCACAAAGCAAGCCGCTTCAGGGAGGGTTGTATGGGACCATAAGTGACATTCCTACATTCCTCAGAGACCACACTACATTGTGCACAGTGTCAGGATGGTGGGTTAGCCTGAAACAGCAGAAAAAAACGTAATGAGGGTATCAGTGACAGCTGCAGAGCATGTAGTGAGAGGGGTCGTTCTGACAGCAGCACAGAGGTACAGTGAGGTCCCGATGTACGACTTCCAGACCACAAAACTCTGAGAATATCAGGCACTGGTTTCAGTATTCCCGAAAGCAGCCAACCTAAACTCCAGACTCTGTGGGTGAGAAGTCCACATTTGGCCCCGATGGCTTCACTTGATCGATTTCTAAGCCTCAGTGAAGAAATACAAGCCTCTGTGTCCATTTGAACACTACCCACATATTTATTAGCAAAGAGTGAGGACATTTAAGAGCAAGTTACATTTGTAGGACGCTTTTGATTATTAAGATGATTAAAAAAATTAAAATGTGTTTGTAAAAGTGCGAATAATGCAGGAATCTCTCTAAACCCACATATCACAATGTTTCCTGTCAGATTAAAACCAGACTTTTTGGTTAAAAGCATCTACACAGTGATTTGTGATGGACGGCAACTGACAGCTAGTTCCAGAACCACAAGATTTCAATATAAGTTTGGAAAGCCTTATCATGCAGCTTTTTCAAGAGTCATGTTTTACAAAATCAAAACTACTGGCAAAGGCATCTTGACCTTAATGGAACTATTCTAACAACTGTGAAAAGGCAGACTGACATAAATAAATTGGTTTAAAAACAGTGGACATTTATAAAGCTGCTAAACTTCACCTTTCACTTTGTTCTTGGGCGTATTTAAACATTAAACTGGCAACAAATACAGTTTCAGGATTAGCAATGATGCCAAAATACCCTGTTTGCTTAGTGTACAAACAATGTGCTTAATATTACATAATTCACATTTGGAAAGTTACATGACTTCTGCTTTAATTTTGAATATCATCCCTTGAGAAATTAGACATTAACTTGAAATTAGGCCACGTTGTTATAGAATTTATTGATTTTCAACTCCTGCATAAAAATAAGCCTTAAGAGAGAGAGAGCACAGCTTCTACCAGGTTTTAATATTAAAAATAAAATGGATCTATGACTTTGTTGAACGTTCAAGATCAACTCCTGATAAGTCAGCCTGAATGTGAAGCCAACTAAGCCCAGCTAAAGCCAGTGGCTAAACAAGCACCACGCTCTGCAGGCGGGCAGCACTAATGCTCATGCGAATCCCCACGTGCTGCAGGCCAGGCCCCGTACACAGCAGGGCGACTTCACGTCACTCCCAGTGTGATGTCATCCTGGGTGACAGGCTCCTCATCAGAGCTGTGTGTGGGATTACTCCTGCTGTCCTGGATCAACAGGGCAGGGCGGGAACGACTGACGGCTTCTAGTCTCTGCAGGAAAATACACTTCTGTCCTCACGTTAAAGTGGAATCTACGATTTCATTATTCACCTGCTATCATGCATTGAAATAAGCATCACTTACTATAACTGAATTTATCAAAAAGGCTAAATCATTTGCTTAGCAGTGAACTGTACTATGTTGTTCATGATAATATCTGTACAATTTTTATGAGATAAATAACTGTTATGTCAGGGTCATACTATTGCAATTTTTATTTCATTTAATCAAAACTGAAGAAAATTCACATTGACATAAAAGAGCAATAGGCACAAAGCAAAAGTACAAATTCAATCAGACTTTGTATTTTATCACATCATCAGAAATATTAACTCGAAATTACCCTACAATATTTTGAGTTTAAATACATTTTAGGGCAAATCACCTAGTCCTATAGGAGGTGCATAGATCAAACACAACAAAGTGATTTAAACACGTGTGTGTTTGATTGTGAGTATTTCAATTATGTAATTATATCATTTTAAAAGCTGTAAAATGAGGTAACTCTCTGACAGGGCAGATAAGACTGTGCGGTTTGGGCTTGTGGACTGTATAACCATTAATTCCCTGCCCTGCACTGTATGTAGAGGAAGAAAAGGTGACGACTATAAAGTAACTGATACAGCAACTGAAACAGCAGCTCTCATTTCCATAGCGTCCCTTGTAGGAGTGGCGCCTGGTGCTGAATGGTATAATGTCTGCTCCGTTCATAGGGCTATATCTTTTCTCATATTACCGTTCCAACCAACTTTACAGCCACTTGTATTGTAGAGCAACTGTGGGAAATATCTGAATCTAATCCCAAAGACATTCTGTGAGGGTCTACTCTCCACAGCGTGCTGTTCGAAGTCAAGCAGCTGCTGACACCCAGGTAGATGTGTCCAAGTTCACCGTCTCTCCACCCTGACACAAACAGTCCTGGGCAGTGGCTGGGTGCTGTGTCACAAGACTGGCAGGCAACCAGCCGTGCTGGAGGAGGGTGGGTCTGCAAAGAGTTTTATGAGTCGCTGTCTGGACACAGTGGCCTCTCGGAGACAAGCCACCTATTGATCCCCATCTCACGGTGGCAAGGTAGTTTTCGCCTTCGTATCACATCTGTTCCCGTCTTTACGACCAGTTAGAGATTAGAGCACAAATGCATGACTGTGTAGATGTGTTTTTTTATTATGTCAGTTTATTCATGTTGACAATTAATGAGGTGGTAAGTGCTAGTGGTACTTATTCATGCTTTCGTGCACATTCTAGGGCTAAGCAAATACACTGCAACATTAAATGGAGCATGTTCACTTCACGCAAATGTCATGTGTTTGTCCTACTAACCTGAAGAAGCACGCATCTACTTACTTATTAATCTGACCGTGTTTCAAACATCCTATGGGAATACCTCCGTGGCCAAATGAGCCCAGCTCTGAAACTGACACTGGATCCCTGAAGTACACACTCACTCACTCATTCACTCACACACACTAACAGCTGTTTGGGGGAGCCCAGAAAGAGATGAATTTAAAATTTCATACCGTCTGTGTTGCTGAAGCAGCATGGTTACCCTATGAAACCCTATATCCACTGAGGCAGCCTAAACAGTCACAGCCGTCCAGCACAAAAATACTTAGGATCCATGTTAAAGATATTAAGGATATGAAAGATAGTTTAGATAGTAACACAAAACCTTTAAGATGAAGAAGTCATATTCCCGACTAAATATTTCCCCCTGAAATGATAAACCAACTGCAAGCTTATAAACTGAGGCACGCATTAGTTTATAGCTGCTCTGCCCTCCATTGTGTTACTGGATGACTCTGCTATGCGCCACCGCCAAACAGTTTGCCAACAGACACATTGCCACCAGGTCTTTCAACTTTCCAACTTCAGGATGACAGATCTATGACAAACCCTTTTTCACAGGGTGTACATGTGACTTCATGGCACCGATGAGGGGTGGAACGGTACAAGTACTTTGGCAGGCGATACGAATACCATTGAAATTAGGAATATCTACATGTTGTAGAAGAAGTAGTTTAAACTGAACAATCATGTCACCGTACTCATTTAAAAGGTAATCATTACATGTTGATAGACTGAATGGCAGCCTATTAACTTTTTGAGGACCCGGATCACAACATGAGATCAAGTTGTCTCTGTTTCAGGAGCTGCTATGAGTTCGAAGTGTTTCTTACATTTGTTTGAAATACTCTGGTGCTAAATTGTCTACAACTTATCGGTGACACTCCCCCTCCAACACGTATGTTTATTTCCACAATGCAGAGCAGACCTGTTGAATGACAAAATAACATTGATATCAATGCCATTATTGTCTCTGTTTTTCAGCCTGATTCTTTATAGATTTCTGATCACTTTGTGTGAGGGAAAAGTAAGGCCTAAATTACCAGTTTATACACATTACAACCAGCACTCTCATCATATTTCCTTGTGAAATGAGCCAAACTTTGGACCATTACTTCCTCTCTACATGTTTCTAGTTACCAGCGAAATGTCAAACCACAGATTTTCATTTGAATCAAACAAAAATCAAAGTGCAATAACCTGGAAAGTCAACACGCACTTTTAAAAACAAACCTGCCTTGTTCTGTGTCATTCAAAGCTTGTGGTGAATTGATTTATCTTGTGCTGTTTAGTGCAATGACCGTTAGAACCATTCAAGCATTCACACACTGGCTTCTAATATCTGATTGCTTAGAAAGGGGCTGACCCATGTTTTTGTATTTTCATTTAATGGTGGAAAAAATGATTTTCATCTACTGATATTTTTCCCGCATACACCCTGCCAGTTTGGAATCTGAACTGCAAAAATATTTGCCTGAGGTGCTCTCTGTGCTGCTGCGTGCATCAATATGTTCCTTGAAGTGTTGAGGACTCGCGTAACGACGCCTGATAGTGCAACCCACACGCAACCCACACACACATACACACACACACACACACGCCCTCACAAGGACTACGCAGCCGGGTGCGGAGATCTTTTTCATCTTCTAGCCTAACTGCACAGTGGATGCCAGAAGTGACAGGCAACTTGAAATGGATTCATCATCTGGAAGGGGGGTACAATAACGCGTAAGCCAAGTGAGTGACGGATCAAAGTTTCAATCCATCGCTGGTATTTAGTAGCATCAGGGTGGTGGTGGTTTGCTCCAACTTCCCACACTTCCGCTGATCAAAAGCCTCCTTTGGCAACTGTCAGGCATCAAGCTGCACTGTCACTGGAATGCATGAATACAGGCAGGAGTCCGGGATGCATTACTTATCCCTACTACACAAGTTTTCTTGCAACATGAGGCTCCTACCGCCTGCTGCATGCGTTTCCAACAGCGTCACAACAACATCAACAGTCCCTCCAGGCCAAACTTGAGAACTTGTACCTATGTCCTACCTTTCATGTTGACTGTCTGTCATGGTGTTCCGGGCAAACAAAGGGGCCCACAAATACAAGACCTGAATAATTCAAGGCAAAAGTGTAAGGCTACCCCGGCCCATAACCCCAGTCCCGGGTTGAAAACCTTCCCCATGGACAAGCCAGCTGAAAAAGGAGTAGTCACACATGTTTGGCTGCAGGGTTTGGACAGAAAAAGCCTTGACTCACGCTTAATGAGACCAGTCGCTTTTGGGTTTAGAGAAGTTAGAACACACACACACACACACACACACACACACACACACACACAGTGAACACTGGGCTGCTGCTTTAAGGAAAACGTTACATCACACATGCACCTTCAGTACAAACCCAGCTCTGATGATCTGGATCGTGACTGTCGAGCCCTGAGAGAGCTGGCTGGTGTGAACGCAACAACACAAACCTGATGGTGTTTATAGAGGGAGAGAAAGAGGACGAGGACGCATCTCTCCTTTAAATGCACAACTTTAAATGTGGTGATTACTCCGCACAGCTGACAGCCCAAAGCTAACGTTCTGCAACCGACCTGCTCCCACACACACGCACCTCCCGAGCTGCTGGAGGTGTCCTCCCCCCCCAGAAACGTTCACTCCCGAACCGGCTCTTGTGGCTGCGACTATTCCCTGAAACAAAAATATCCACGATACAATACACATGCTTACATAAACGCATTTGAGGCGTAGAAACGCATGGGGCTCCGTGCACCGCTCACTCACAAGCCCAACTACTTTTATTCCCCACAACAAGCCGCCATTGGCTCCTGCGTTTAAAAAAAAAAAACCCCTTGCATTGCATGTGTTGTGCATCCTCCTTCCGGGATAAGTGCGGTTGGGTCTTTTGGGTTAGTCCACCAGACCGTTACTAGCAAGTGGGGCTACCTCCAGCCCAGGCTAATCAGCGATGCTAACGCTAGCTAACGCAGGGACTAGCAGCCCCAGTATCCCTGCACCTCTTACCTTGAACGGCCGCGCAGAGGTTGTTTCCGTCGTCCCATGGAGTTTTCCGGCGAGAACCACCTCGCAAACAACGCGAACGTCCCCCGCGGCGACAATCCCTAACTTTTTAGCATCTTCGTGCGCGGAGCCGAGCGTTAAAATCCCAAACCGGACCACCGCCGACAAAGTAATTTCTCCAGCACTTACAACAACAACGTCAACCGATGGGTGAGATCCGGCCCCGCGAGCCGCAGCCGGGCCAATCGCAGGGGAGCGGCCCGCGTGAGTGACCTCCCTCGCAGCCAATGGGCGCTCTCCGCGGCGCTGAGTGACGCTCCCCACTCGAGTGAGCCTCAAATGAGGGCGAGCGGGTACAAAACGTCCAGTCGCCAATTGGCTGCGGGGGAATCAGGGGCCAGGGGTTTTGTCCGAGGAGCCTATGAGTGGTGCACGGTGCGGAGTGACAGGTGCTCCGGAGTTCAGCGAAGAGCTGGGGCGTCACCGCTGCCCGGGTGAGGTCATCCGGGATGATGTAAACCCTACGTCATCAGCCGGGATAAGACGGGACAAATAACACCAGGCGACACGTTTGGGTTTTTTTTAAGTTTAATTTTCTCAAAGTGATACAAAATAAAAAACACCCCAGCACAATTAAAACGCAGGTAACAACAGGCGAAACTGAAAGATCTTGATTTGAGTCATGAAAACCCACAAACATGAATTAGGTTGTTATATTACGAGCTGGTCGAAGGAAAACACATTTTTGCAGATGTAACTGAATGGATTGTTCCGCTGTAAAGCAGCATCAGCAATTTACAATACAATAAAAATGCAAATGATGACATCAGACAGTTTATTCATCTCTGAAGAGCAAGTCCTTGCCTCAGTGATGGAAATCGCACATGCCATACAAATGTTACTGTGAATATCGTACAAAAATCCCGGAACTAGCATCGTATGAGAAGATGAGCAGATCGTAAAACCGCATGTCAGAGTGACAGCAGACGCCCTCTTCGGCCGATGACACCTGCCAAACTCAACGCCGCCTCCTGTCTGGACTTCTGCTGCGTCGCCGTCCACCAGTCCTGGGGAGTGGGGGGGGGGGGTAGAAAAAAGTCAGGATTGAAAAATAGGAAATACAGTTGAGTTGCTTTTGGAATAGGATTTGTTTACTTGGGCAAACGTATGGTTTAAGATAAACACACTTGGCTGCCAGCAAGAGAGCCATCACACAGAAATCTATGGAGCTCAAGATGACTGGACTACTGTTGTTAATTACATAAAGTGTATGGAAATACTGACCAGACAAAATGGACGAACATATACTGTATTTCAATTAGGCTCCTGTCCATGCAAACCTATTTGTTTTGCATTATAATATCAATTAATTTTTAATTGGGTAAAATAAAGAAAATACTTTATAAATCACATTAAGTTTAACTTCTATTTAAAAATAAAACAAATAATTTAAATACAGGTAGATAAATAGTCAACATTAATCTTTTCAAACACCAAACAAAAGGATACAACAATGAACTAAGAATATAACAAAAAATGTTGGCAAAGTGCGGCTTTGACGACGTGTTGATGACACTCCTTTTACTATCAACTTACTGCCCCATCGGGCAAACAGAGATAATCTCAGACCACCCTCACCTCCTCTTATTCTTGGGGGGCCCTCTGACAAATCCCCAGTCGACGCTGATAGGCTGGCCCATCATGTCTTGAGCGTTGAGCCCTTCCATGGCTGCCTGGGCCTCTTTGTACGTCTCATACTCCACCAGTGCGTACCCCTGGAGACAGGTATTTGGACATTATGTGAGTTATAGCAAGACACATTGGAATTAGGTAACATTTTACAATAAAAAGACTAACAGGGTTAATAATTTCAATCAAATAACATTCCTCAGACTAACTCATGTAACTGCCTGGCTGAAACCAGTGATTATCAAGCAAACTTACAATGACATTGATATTCTCTATAATTTCCTGAAATGACTCTTCAAAAAGTTTCAGGCCAAAGATGCTTTATTCTTACTTCACACTCAAAACAATGCTGCCATCTTGTGGTTTAGAAGAAAGTTGACACGAAGTGTACAGCAAAACAAAACATTGGGCCAACGTGTGAGCTCGTGAGCATCTTTAACAGTAAGATTTGTCATTAACAACTTGATGTTTAACAATGTTAGCAAGGTTTTGATGCCCGCATCGATAAAGCAAGACCTGTATCAAACAGATTTTTCTTTTTTAATGTCTTAGTTCGTACATACAACAAATGGCTCCTTTAATGAGGACAATTTTAAAATATCTTTTATTTTAAAGTTAGAACAGTATACATTTAATTAAAATGTCTAACTACTTTCCCTTTGGAAAGAATTTATCACTTAACAATTGGGCTGAATCAGAGAAACTAGGGCAGTTGTTAAGTGTTCTGGATGAGTCAACAAGATATTTGGATCTCCTCTCAGTGTATTTCCAGCCTCATTAGATGGAATAAACGGTCAAATTAGTTGTACTGCCAAATGTTTCAGCAGACTTGAAACAACCAGACACAGAAAACGCACTTATTGTTCTTCAGTCTTCATTCATTTTATACCGTATTTGGCTTTTCTGACATGTGTTTTTAATTATCAGACGAACAGCGTAGCATCCCAGGTGACTAGATTTAGTTGTTTGAAAAAAATAGATGTAAAAGAAATCATTTATTTTTAAAAAATACCAGAAAAAGAAAATGACCCAGAGGCAGCCAATTAAAAAACAACAGTAAAAGGTCTGCATTGGTCGAATGAAAACCCCTTACCCACAAACATGACAACACTTATATGTCTCACCTTGAGGTAGCCTGTTCTGCGGTCGAGGTTGAGGTGCAGATTCTTGATTTCTCCAAACTCTGAAAATTTGTCATGGATGTCTTCCTCGGTGGCCTCTTCATGTACACCTGTCACAAACAGGATCCACCCCTCCACAGCTGCAACGAGACAAAGACAAGAAAATTCATCAGGGACCAGAAAACAAAGCCAAGCAGCCGTTTCAACCAGCTAAACTTATATGACAAGTACAGTTGTCATCACTAGATTAATGGAGCCTGAGCATTGGATATCAGAGCTCATGGATTATGGAACATGAACTCCATATGAAGGTTTATTTATAAATCTGCTTTTAAAAAAGGTAATACATGGATCAAATTCTACTTACTTGACTTAAGCTCTCATTCTGAGTAGAACGTACTTATAAACACTGGTCAAACCAATAAGACGCCTCGTTTGTCTGCGTCACAGAGTTAAAAGCTGACTTCATCAAAAGCTATTATAAGAATAATCTCAACCAGCAAACTATGTCCAGAGCACAACAATCAAATGCAAAAAATACTCTTCTTAATCGACTGCTCTCTTTGCATGTCGTCTTATATACATACTTTATACCCCTGCATATCAAATAAACATTGCTTATGCAGGATATTGAGTATAACAAAGTAAGAAATATCAACAAATGTAACTGAGGATGTAAAATGGACCACGGCTTATGTAAATTCCAGATACCTGAATAGGAAACAAAGACAAAACTATGTACACACTCAGCAGACTGTTATACATGTGCACAACATTTAGAATATAGTGGAGAAATTGGCTGGCTGGTCACACTAAACCGATTTCATTGCCTTAGTCTTTAGAACTGCAGCTAAATAACAGAAAAGTTAAGGAAAACTGCTGCTGGGACTTCATACGATTAGCTCACATTGCATTTGCAATACGAGCAGCAGCACTTACATCTCTGAGGACCTGGCTCGTCCCCGTCCTGCTCCACGGTATCATAGTCCTCTTTGATTCTGGACCTGGCTCCTTCCTCTGTAAACAGTAACACAGGGAAACGTTTAGAGTTCACTTTACTAAGAAACCATCAAAACCTCTACTTGTATTTAATAAACACAATCCAACAGTGGTTACACACCTGAACCAAAGCCTCGTCCTTTCCTCTTCTTGGCTTTCTCCTTCAGCTTGTGGATGCTTTCTGCGGAGGGAGACGCGAGCCAGTCAAAACAATGCTATACAAGCCACTTCCAAGCGCTGTGGCGTATTTAACACCACAACAACACTAGAAACCATTGAATACGTTACACGTTTAAAACCTATATGTTTATGTTCTGTTCAGATGAATGAGGGTAACTTCAAGAGTTAGCCGTTAGCTTTATGTGGACTCAACTAGCATGTCAGCGGCGGCTAATAACACTCGAGGTCGTACAGTTTGCATCTTCGCGCTAAAGTAAAGATGAACTTTAACGCAAAAAGCAGCGTTTTTCCAAATCGACAATTCAACCGACGAAACGTAGAAACCTCTATTAAAGGTGCGCGTTAGCAACAACTACGACGCAGCTAGCTCGCAAACGCGTTTGAATGAGTGTCCAATGCGTTTGTTAGCTAGCCGTTAGCTTGTTAGCATGTTTCAGGGCCTAGCACCACGCACTCCGCGTTTGTCGCCGCGACCTTCGTTACGCGTGGATTCCAATGTGCACGCAGGATTTTACCGCTAAATCTTTGTTGTGTCGCGAACTAGTGTTAAATAAATGTGTACCATCACCATCCTCATCCATAGGAAAGTCCTCTCCTCCCGCTTCATGAAGATCCAACACGTCCGCCATGATGTCTCTCTCTGTGTGTGTGTGTGAGTGCGTGTGCGTCCTGGTGAGGTACGTAACGTGCGTACGCAGGAAGAGTATGACGGCGTAACACTACGTGAAGAAGGTAGAGGTACGGAAGCTTATAGGGGACAAATATAGGAAATAAAAACGTGAAAAGAGGAAGACTAGGTTTTTTACTTTTGAAATATAGAGAATAAAACTAAATCAGAGGAAGATTTTCGCATGTTACATTTAATGAATGAAGTGAAAATGTCGAGAATAAAGTCAAATTAAATCAGTGAATGAGCTTCTTTTTTTATATGACAAATATATCGATGTTAATGTTAGATATTAATTATGTATTAACAGTAATAATATTAATACGTGTTTGTACTTCAAGAATGAAGCGATTCACAGCTATGTTATTGTTCCATCTTACCATGTTTGTGTGGTTTCTCTTTCTGAACAGACAGAAGAGTGCACAACTTCTTCGACGTCCTAATACAGACGGACAAATTGTGTTTATGTTCTGAAACTGATTCTGAAGTACGATTCCACTTATTCATTGTATATAGCCAGTCTTCAAAAAAAAAATGTTCCTCCATATTGTGGCTCTATTCTAAAAATTTTAAATAAAGACGAATATCTGATTTGCCTTTATTATTGATATTAAAAATGAAAGAAATCGTCATTATCTTATGATTTTCCCTCATTTACTCCTCCATGGAAAAGGCTCAGTTTGCATTCTAAAGGCCCTGAGTGGAAGACAGACAAAGTAAATAAAAGGAAGTATGACTACTGATCAGATCTATGCTTCGATCATGTGAGAATAATAGCAGACGATGCCAGTGATGAGTTTCTTTAAGGCACTGAATTATGGCTTGAAATCATAAATGAGAAAATTAGTGTTCAACACATGGTGGCAGCATTCAGGCTCCACTCTGCAACTTCACATGACTGCTCCTGCTTTGCCTCAGAAAGTTGTCCTCTAGTGGCCAACACCAGAAAGATCACATCTCCAACCTGTCCAGAAGTTCCCTTTGCCCTGTTTCCTGTGCTACACAAAAGAACAGTGAAATACACAAATCTATCAAACAGTGACAAATGTGTCACTTAATTCTGCATTTGAAGGAGATTATTTTTATGTTTTAAATGATTGTCCAAAATCTATGTTCATTCTCAATAGATATTCAGATATTCTGTTGAGGAATTTTAGTCCACCCTCGTACATTATTATATATGCCACAATATATGATGTATTATAATGTTATATTATATCTGGTCACCATTAAGAGAATAGTGCCTCACATACTCCCTTCTCTCTCCAAGCAGTGCCCAAGGTCAGGTTATAGATAAAGGGCAAACCAACAGTACATTGTAGTGTCTATGCTCAAGGTCTTTCATATCTAACTCACATGCCCCAGATAGAGAGGCACCAACTTCAACTCTTTTGCGTATTTCACCAGTGGCAAGACGTCAGGACACGATGTGATTTAAGAATTCATACTTTAGGCTTAACTGTCCAATAGGATGCAAACACCTACAGAGTGACAGCAATTCTAGCCATTCATGGATGTGCTGTTGGAATGGGTGACGCAAGTAGAGGGAGATATACTGGGAGGCTGTGGGAGACATCTTCAGACTTGGGGGGGTGACCTCTGCTCTCTGCTCACCTTCTCAGTCTCGTTGTTGCATCAACATTAAAATCTTCTGCATACGACATCAGCTGCTGCCTGAGTTCTCCTTTCATCAGCTTCCAGAAAACTTCCCAAACACTTTCTATTCAGATTTAAACTACAGACATGAGTCATCCAGTTATTTTGACCTCACTGTTCCCTTCAAACTAAACGCTCTGGTTTTGTTGCACTGTTTTGAATCGGCTTCAAGATTGCACTAAAAAAAAAGGAGGACAGTTTGTGCTTATTTTGTAGTCGATTTCATAATCAGTGTTTTACGAACAAGGAGTCCTGTGCAAAATCAAGACGGACAAAATCAAAAAACAGATGGATACCAAAGTAACACTACATGCACACAATGTCCAGTCTTGCCTGTAACAATGCACTGAATGATACATTTAAACATAAAGAAAAACAATGATTTAAAGTAGCAGAAAGGAACCATTTGAAGATTTATAGAAACTTGATTCACTGACATTAAGTGTGATGGTTTCACACGATGACACGCTGCAGTATCTTCTGTGATTAGTTCATCAGGAGCCCGTTTCTCGGTCAGCTGCGTGAAACATACAGTACAGAGCAGCTGTTGATAGCAGTGAGTGAATCATGAGCAATGTCAGCAGGATGGAGAAACTGTGTCTCATCAACTGACCCTCCAGCAAAATAAAAAAAGACAGGGCACTTCTGTGCCAATTAGAAGAAACAGCTCACACAAAAACATTTAAGGCTTTAAGATGTATTCTGATAATTTTTAGTCTTTTTCTTTATTTCAACTGATATATTCTTGAATATTTTATACCCATGCAATGATATACCGTAAAAAGCACTTAATAATAACAAGATTAATACTACATACTACTTATACTACTAATACTATTACTACTAATACTAATTATGATAATAAACATTACAAGTTATTAATATATTGAATGATACATTTAATCAAACATTTAATTAACAATACTCAAAGATACAATATAGGTTAAAGATAAAGGAAGCAAATAACTAGAAATATGAAATATTATCACACAGTAAAAGCAGTTATGAAGAGGTGGGTTTTTTATTTTTAAGTATCAAAAATAAAAGTATTCACAATGCAGGCGGAGTAGTCAGTGCAATTTGTATTTCTGGACTTTTAATATCGATAATGTGTATGCAGTATCTTTTGTTTTGGTTGAATTTAAAGTTATTTCAATACTTTAGTAGTTTAATTGATAACATCATTTATTTTGTGTATAAAAGCTTCATCTTGTAAAGTAACCTATAACTTAAATTGTCAGATACATGGAATGGAATACAAATATAACATTTTCCTTAGAAATGTAGTGAGGTGTGGTACAAATAGGTTACCTCCAAAATGACTTATTATTGCACTAATTTCACAATAAGAGGACAGCACTTGCTGTCTCATGCCACACACAGAGCGGACTTTGTGTCTTTCATGTGACAGCTATCAAGCATCAAGGTCCAGCCAACACAATGACTGAGCTCATCTTGTGAGGTCACGTCTTTACGTTGGAGGTGATTAAATCGTGATTAACTCATCCGGTGAAGCTACAAAAGCCTCAGCTCCCTGACAGGAGTTACCATTTGGTCCAGGAACCCCAGGAGTTTGAAGTACGTCTCCTGCTGCTGCTGCTGCTGCTGCTGCTGCACTTCTTCACACAATTCTTCAGAAACGTCTTTGCATGTTGACGGCATTTCCACAGTTTGTTTGACCATTCTTTAAAAGATTCTTTCTTTCTTTTTCTTCAGGTTGATCTCGCTAATTTGCAGTCATGAAATTCTACCTTGTTGCCGCTCTTGTTGTTCTGCTGGCTGTTGCCCACGGTAAGTCACATTTCCACTGAATTTGTACAGGATAAGAATTCTCTGTACTCATAGAGGACCATGAAAGTTTTAGACTTAGCGGCTTGTACCACAGCAGCTGAGAACCAGTGCTTATCAAATAGCTTCAGTGTGCTTGATTCTCTTCACTGTCCTGCAGTATATCGAGTTGTTATATTTAGCAGATTTGAATGAAGATGTTTCAATGTGTGTTCCCAGGCTCTGAGGCCGTGTCACTGGTGAAGCGTGACGTCCAGTCTGACATGGACAGGATGACCGAGTTCATCAAGGAGATGTCTGCCACCATCACCGGCTCAACCGAGGGCGTGGTGGAGAGGATGAAGGCGGGGACCAACACTGCCCAGTAAGTAACAACCAACACAAGAAATCTTTACTCTTTCTTCTCCATTCTGCACTGTGTTAACTCCAGCTGACAATCGCAAACTAAAACTTAAAGTTCCAATGTGCTGCAAATTGAATAGGGCATTCAGGTGAATGCTACATATACATGGGCAGTGCAAGGTGATAAAATGAGCAATTGTGGCTAAAATGGCAAAATGAAAAGTTTCAGTTGGGATGATTTTCAATTTTTATGTATGATAATTGTAATTTTTGTACATCCACATGCATTAGATGCTTATTTATTTGATCTTAAATATACACAAAATAGAAAATCGTCTCTCAAAATACATATATATTTTAAGATGAAAATGTCATATTTATGGTGCCAAAACACATACAAAGCATAAAAGTAAAGCCTAATCAAGTCTTTAGGTCATATGTGGGTTGTTATTGAGGTAAAATTCATATTATCTTGACTAAATACATGCATCAACACATGCCACCATCTCATGTTTAAAGTGGTGTATGATAGATTTTCAGGCGGTTTTAGCTAATTTCTCTTCATTCAAATACGAGTCAGACCCAGCAGCAGAGTTTAACAGACTAATATCACCTCCTCTGCCTCCGTCAGGACTTACATTAAGGACAGCTCGGCCAAGATCCAGCCCCTGAAAGACAAAATCCAGGCCGAAGCCGCCAAGCTGCGGGAGCATGTCGAGCCCTTCATCGCCAACATCGACGATAAGATCAAGCCCCTGACCGACAACCTCAGCGCCAACTTTAAGCCCCTGATCGACAACTTCCAAGACCAGGTCAAGCCTCTGGCGGACACGATGGTGAACTTCTTCCAGCAGGTGGTGAACCAGACCATGGCCCTGCTCCCCCCTCAGTAAAGCTTGCCGTTGGTCAGCTCCAGCTTCAATAACACCCAAGAGCTCGGGCTCATGTTTCCCTCGTGTTTGTCCGTCACTTCATCTTGAATGTCATTAAAGAGGTTTGAATGTCATTATATTGAACTGACTCATTCTTTATCTTTTTCTTATGTGAGCCATATATCACATTTGCATTCCGAGCACACAGGGGTTAATTTATGAAAAGCCAAAGGGCAGGTAATAAACTTGAAATGAAATAAATTGTAGCAGAATCAGACGAGAGTAGCTCATTGCGGAAAATGTCAATATCAACTTCACCTCTAACCTTTGTGTCATTGGAGGTTTCCATCATTGGTGGGTCAATACTCAGAGGTATAGGCTGCGGAGGAGACCAGGCTACATGTGTGGATAAAACCAGGCTGATGACATTAACCCAAATTCACACATGTATTGACCCCAAGACAATAATTAACCACTGTCAGAATGACAACAACTCTGTCGAGCTGAAGTCACACTTTGTGTCTGGATTTATTTTTTGAAGCAATCAGAAGCATTGGGGTGAAAAAAGATCAAATAAAATAATAACTTTACATGTTGCTGAATTTCAGGAATACACCTTTCATCGGCTTTCTCATTATAAACCTGCTCTGAACCAACTTCTGCATGAACAGAATGAGGAAACACTGCTGGATTATTCTTATTTCTCTTTCCAACACGAAGAAGACTTGCATTATATCGAAATACCACGAGTCACTTAGTCATTTCTCTGCGTGTAATGTCACAACAAAAATACTGTTTTCCACCACTCAAATTCAACGACTCTCTTCAAGGCTGTCGTCTCACACATCACTTACCACGAACCCTGCAGACATGAGCCTGGAGTTATTATAAGTCAATTTAAATACTTAAAATCCCCATGAAACCTGATTAAAAAAAAATTCCATCAAAGATCTGCACTGATTTTTAAACACCGTTAAAGTAGATGTCAATAAATTCACAGTTTAATTTTGCATGCTTATTAACATTTGATGCAGAAATGTGTCACTTGTCTCTAGGGATGAATCTTAAATTGATCCAGATTAGTCAGTTGTGCACAAAAGCAACACATCAGGCTGAAATGACTGTTTATCACTTTTCTTTTTTATTATTATTATAAAGTTTTCACTACAAGTAATTCTTCTCTTATTATAAAAATAAGGAACATTAAGGGAATCGAGTGTCAAATTCTTGGCCGCAGTTCAAGCTTGTGTCTCAAAGCAGTGAGGGAGACAATGACTTGTTGTCAGTTTAACCACAAAACAACAAAATCACTAGTCTTCCAAGCTGCTGTGGACCATGACCTGTATTTGTGTCTAATAACTGAGCAGTATTTCCTATTGTCCCTCTAACTTCACTCGCAAAATATTCATGCCCACATCCACAATAACTCCATTAAATCATTAGAATATACATAATAGCTTGATCAAATTCATTCCCCTCAGTGTTGATCCGTCGCCGCCTGCTCCCTCTCAGCTCTGTTGCCAGGATACCAGCCGTACTCAAGGTGGCCTCCTTGAGCTGATGTACGATCTGAACCCTCCCGTGGAGACGAGACAAGGGAGGGAGGGCTGAAGGAACGGTTTTCACTGAACCTCCACGACTCCCCTTCAGAACTTTCCCCAGAACCCCTTCACACTTTTCCGACTGAAGGCCGGAGCCTGTTCCACGGCGGCACTGCTAGTCCCGAGCGACCTTCTCTTTGTGCTCTCGGGGTTGAAGTGAAACCGTTTGGTGGCCCGTCAAGAGACCATCTGTAAAAAAAAAAAGAAATATAAATGCTTGAAAGAAACGCCGCAGGTTATTACTTCAATTGCTGCAATTATCTCTGTGCGGCTGCTTCACCACCTCCATCCAGAATCTTTCACATTTGAAAACAGGAATCATCTCAGAACATTTTGTTCACTCTTGTCAGCACATTGTGTTAATAAATACAGATATTTACTTTTCTATCTGACACAACAGGCAAAACCTGCAGTTTCCCTTCTTGGAAACATGCAACAGTTTCAACCTGTGAGTGACGGCCTGATGTTCTGCAGGAAGGACAAGGCCGAGGGGATGGATGCAGGATGAAGCGAGGGGAGGGGGGGTGGGCAGAGGTCAGCGTCGGGGGTTATCTGCCGGGACAAACTGTGAGATCCAAGGCTCGGTACAACAAGTGACAGCCCTGAACGCCGGAACAGAGAGAAAACACCCGCTGATAAGCTCCCAGTCACCGCGCTGCGTTCCAACGATCTGACGTCAGCTCGGTGTCACTTTGATTGAGCCGTCAGTCAGAACCCCCCCCCCCACTGCAATAAGTGAGGGGAGCGGTGAAGAGAACAGCTCCTGTGAGCTCGTTGATGTCCTGCTCTAAGTTCTCAACTCTCTTTGTTCATCTCATGTTCTCATATCCTTGAGTTAGAGATTACATTTATTTTTGTGGTGCTTTTCTTATAGTAAATTGAATATTTTGGAGTTTCTATTGCACAAATGCAATATTTTGATTTGTATTTTTCACATTTCCTTTATATCTTTTCTATTGATGACTAGTTGAAGTGAAGTGTAAGTATAAAGTATCAAATCAATGAAGCTGTGAACATATTTTTGATATTTCTCCTCCTTAATGATTCACTCATTGAAAGAACTAATGACTTATTCAAATGTAGAAGTAAAACATTTTTTTTTACTGACTCCTCCCAACCTCTGTGCTGCTGAAAACTGCATTTTGTAATTTCACATTTCTGCAAACGTGCACATCCTGTGCTCCACAGTGAACAGAACCTACAGGTTCCGCTGGTAATGAGGTTTTTATGTCGTCAATAATGATCAATAATTTAACATTAATAACAGTGTTTTGGCACAAGTCAGCTTTTGAGGGAAGATGTACAGTCAGTTGTTTCCCACTGGCTCTTTGCCATTTTGTTAATGCTTTAGCCGGACACATGTTACACTGATGGACACTTATTATAGTGATGGGCAAATATTACCGTGAGGAAATTACACTTTACATTAGATGCTTGATTTACATCAGAAATGTAATATGTTATTTATATGTTAACATTCGTATTACGAATAACAAATGATTATTGGCAGTAGAATTCATGCAGTTCTATCAAATAAAGATATCTTTTTTGTACCAGAAGATAAAAATGAAACGACGTTCTTCAATCTATGTCACTGCTGCAAAAGTGAACAATTATTTCCGCATTCACAACTGTGCTCCTACGATTTGTGTAACATTTCATCGCCTGAAACTTAGAGAATGATGTGAGTATTTACTGAAACTTGATCTCACAGCGGCCAACAGAGCTGCAATCTCTGCGGACCCTCCACACAGACAAACCCTGCGTGAGTGTGTGAGCCTGTGTGTTACTGCACAGACACAATGAAACCTGATTTGCGTCTGTGTGTGTGTGTGTGTGTGTGTGTGTGTGTGTGTGTGTGTGTGTTCATACACCGACAGTATGTCAGTGTGGTGTGCGTGTGTGTTCCAGTCTAAGCTGTGCATATCTGTAGATATCTGCCTCTGTGTGTGTGTTTCAATCAAAAATGTGTGTGTTTTCAATGCTTTTCATTAATAATTCAGAGCAACCAGTTCTATCTGGATGTCACATCTGTGTGCAGCAATGTGATGTTAAATGCAGTCATGCGGAGACAGAATGAGACTGAAAATCAATACGAGAAAGCGAGTGACATTGACAGACAATGACAGCAGAATCACGATTTATATGGAAAAACGTTTCTTCGGTTCAGCTGAAATGCTGCAACAGACAAGTAAAAAACAACAAACAGTCAATATTTAAAAGGTGATAGAAATATTCTCGATACCTCTCAGTCAGAACGACTAAAGGATAAACAGTATAACGAGGGACACAGATTTATCTGAGGGTAAAATGATTGGCACTTACCAGTTTTCTGAATCAGGTGCCCGGGGTCATCCACAAGGGCGTCAAGTTGCAGGCGCACAAAAAAACAGAAGAGAGAGAACGGGGTTTTTAGTCAAAAAATTGAAACTCGAAACTTGATTTCTTTCGCAAAAAGAGGAAAGGAAAATGATCGCAGGCTCACGGAAAAGATGCTAAAATGATTTTGGGGGTTGTGAGAGCGGAGGAGCCGCTGAAGGGGGCCAATTTCTAATTCTAACACCTAGCGTTGAAGAGACCGGTCGCCGTTGGCCTCGCCGGAGAGACGGGACCCGGTGTGTCTCCATTGGCCAGTGGAGAACACTGATAGATATGTTTTTGCTGGCACGGGTTATGTTTTTACTCAGAACTGACAGACAGCCCCCGTGCACACAGGTGCTATTCAAAGAAACTGTGTAAAAGTGACGTCACAGAGAAAAATCTAGCCCACAAACCTTTTCAACACTCAAGTCCCTCCCACCACATGTTGCTCTCTTCATATTTTTTCCCATTTTCTCCTTTTCTCTCTCTCTCACTCTCTTTCTTCTCTGTATCTCCACTTATTTCTCTCTCTCTCTCTTCACTCTTTTGTTCACCTGTCTTTGCAGATTTCTCTCCCTCTGTCGGTTTCTCAGCCTATGAAGTGCATTTCAGCAAACTGCAGTGTACGTGAAGCCATATAGACACACATCTGCTGCAAACTCAAAAAAGACCCTCACAGGCTTCACCCTCTGTTTCAGCCCCTATCTCACACACACACACACACACACACACACACACACACACACACACACACACACACACACAGTGAGCCATAGGTCGAATACACTACGCTACATAAATTGCTCAGTGTTTGCTTTCCTCTTTTTCATCACAATACACTGTTGAACATCTTTGCCTCACCGCTGTTTGTGTGAGCTTTATTATTTTTTCTTTGCAAATGCACGCAGCTCTAAATGAAGCTTCCCCCACTTTTCATAGCCGTCCAATTTTAAAGCATGGTCGTTGCTCTCTCTCTCTCCCTCGCTCTCTCTCTCTCTCTCTCTCTAATGCTGAAACACCACTTTGTGAAATTACAGTACAATTTTGAAAAGTAGAAACAGAGCAACAGGCAGCAGGCAATTCAGGTGCTCAGCCTCGGCAACAATGGAGTGCTGGCCTTGGTGATGGTTGCTAGGCGATGGAGGAAATACAATGGCTTCCTCTGAAACCAAAGGCCCTTAAGTGGACTGTCAGGAGTGAAAGTACACACACACGCGCACACACGCACACACACACACACACACACACACACACACACACACACACACACACACACACACACACACACACACACACACACACACCACACTCAAAATAGGGAACAGTAGAGTGCAAGTGCAAGCTGTGCACCTTTGTGTGCAGAATCTCGACCAAAATATTGCAGTTGCTGTTTGGAACATGGGGGGGGGGACTGAAAGCTGCAGCTCTGAATCAGGTTTCTCTTTTTGGGCAGAACACACAAGAAACTAGCACAAAATAAAAAATGAGCAATTTGGTCCAGGATGTGTGAAAAGCTGCATTAAACCTGCAACATCCACGTATTGAATACACAAGTCGTATGTTGGGGTTTTCTTTTGCTTTGGCAGCTGACTTGGGGAAAACCTGATACTGTTTCAGACGGAGCAATGTATTGACCAATCAGATGATCAATAGAACAACAATCAGTCTGGCAGGCTGTCTGCCGCTCCATCTGCACAGATGAGCGTCTCTCTGCTGCCCATCGCCACGAACATCCATCTGTCAGGCCGGCCAATCAACAGGCTAATGAATCACTAATGTAAACAGAGTGTGCACCAGTTTAAACACAGAGCAGAGAAAAACATGAAGTAAAACTATAACCAGAGATAAAAGTGTCTAGATTGTAATTCTATGCATTTTTTTTTAAACTTTGACATCAAGTCAATTCATCAGTTAATCGCCAACTGTGGTTACAAATAACTGAGTACATTAAAAGTACTTTAATTAAGACTGTTTTGGTCCCAGGGGGAAATGTTACAAGCTGTCCAGGCATAAAAGGGTATAAAATAAAAATGAGCCTCATCTTTAACAGCAACGACAATTCAATCTTATATACCTTGAAATGCACTATATTTTTAGTCGATTTCATTATTAATATATCAGTAAATTTAATGAATGACTTTTATCATTCAAATTTCGACATAACTGAAAGATCCTCCACCTCTGAACACGTCAACATGTGGTCAGACTGTGAAAAGAGGATGATTAATGCAAGTGTACATATAGTTTTGGATTATGCTGTCAATCAAACATCCAACATCCAGCTGAAAGTCACATGAATTCATCCACAAGTAATGTCAATAATCTTTTATTGTATTATTTGTTTTCCTGTTTGGAGGCTGATCAACAAGTGGCTGCAGGACGAGACGTGTGCACATGTTTCCTGCAGCAGGAGATGGACTGTGTCAGCAGTGTGAATGTGGTCGGTTGTTCAGAGTCTGTGGTGCAGTCGTCTGTGTGAGAGATGAAACGTTTCACTCAATCTCATGATG
Source organism: Verasper variegatus (assembly GCA_026259375.1). Lineage (NCBI taxonomy): Eukaryota > Metazoa > Chordata > Actinopteri > Pleuronectiformes > Pleuronectidae > Verasper > Verasper variegatus. The sequence goes on from CM048048.1 coordinate 21,124,461, forward strand.
CAGCCTCTGTGATGGGCTTCAGTATGACACACACTCTCTGCACTGACTCTGATTGACACTGTGGTGGAAAGGTTCACAATTGCAATAAATGTAGAGCCCGATTCTCGTGTGCCACGACGGTGCGCATTTGGTATTTTGGGTATTTTTCTCATTCCCACGACTTAACTTTTTCGTTCCCATACGTTATTATTTCATGACCACGCAATATTCTTCCCCCCAAATGTCACCAGACGGGCTCCGTAAAAACCAAATGACATTTCCACGTCTTCCTGTCTGAATGATTTGTTTTCTGTTTGATATTAGCAAGAAGGTCGGATGATCTCCTGCTGTGTTCCCTCATTGGCTCTTTCGGACTCTCTGTGGATTTAATACACCGGGGGGGGCCAGGTGGAGAGAGACCACAGAAACTCCTCAGGTTCTCCGGTCACACAAACCCCTCCTCAGGGGAAACTGCGGGAGGATCTGCAGAGTTCAGTGCATGTCTGAAAGCAGCGTTAATTATCACGTGTTTATACAGAACATAATTATGAATATCATCTTAAACACTAAAGCTTTAATTTGAACGGGCTCTGCACTGTGCATGGAGGTGTTTGACTGACTGAAAATAATAACGCGACATATAAAGAATACATTATGGTGATTCCTCTCCCCTTCTCTTTGACGCTCTTATTCTGTAGGATAAACCTGAATGCACCAGTGCAAATAACCTTATTAAATGTCTATTGTGTGAGGGTATATCACACATGTTTCAGTGAAATTAGCTGTATTAAGGCAACAAAGGGTGTATTCAAGAATGCAACAAGACCAATGGTAATGTCTTTATTCCGTGAACAATGGCCATCACAATTTGGAGGCGCAGCTTGGATAATTACAGCTTGGCGCTTTTGGGCTTCCTGGCCACGGCGTAAACACCGTGCAGCGAAATGAGTCGCCAGGCACACGCTGACCTTTTGAGACATTTTTAACAATGTATCTCCCTGAAGTACTCCCATTCCCCTTCAATCTCATTTCCACCCTACACATCTCCCTCATCTGCTGGAGAGAGACTGAAGCACCACTTCAGGCCAGCGCTATTATTTGCTCCTTTTGAGGCCCGGCCCCTGAAGCACTGCACTCAGTTAGGACCTGTAATGCAGATTCCATTTCAGGTGCTATTAGGCCTCATTCGTTATATTAGACCTGCCTGCCCGTTACTCCTCCGCCGCTCTCTCCATCCTCCATGACTCACATCCACATGTGACCATTCCCCCGTCTCCCTTGTGTTTTTCTTCTGCCATCCCTCCACTCATCCTCTCATTCCTGCTCGCTCCTCCATCCATCCGTCCCCCCCTATCCCATCCCGCTCTCTCTCTCTCTCCACTCCGGCACTCATCTGACCGCCCCGGTTTCCTCCCTCCTCTTCCTCCATCCACTCCACTCCACTCCACTCCACTCCCATCCCCAGCCTTGCCCCCAGGGGAGCCCTGCAAACTGCTTATTCAACAATCGTCCGCCATAAAGATATGTAATGACATTTTCGAAGGCAAAGAGGCCTGTGTGGTTTTTAATTCATATTTAATGGCTGTCAGGCTAAATAGCCCACTATCCTAAATGGGAGAGTGGCTGCTGCTCTTCCACTTAAGACTGAGAGCCGTCTGCTTGTGGATATCTGCTGGCTGTCCAGAGATGCTGCTGCTGCGGCTGCTGCTGGTCCGTTCTGTTCCTTCTCCTTTTGGAAAATCACTCAATACAAAACTCAGGCTCCTGCTGCAGCAGAGTGATGCTTCAACAGGCATTATTTTGCAGCAAGTAGATGAAATATCAGCTTATTTTTTACGTTTATATTCCATATATTCATGAAGCGACAGGGGCAGTGTGGCAGGTACATTTATCTGTTAAAGCCACATGATGAGCAGTGATGCAAGTCCAGTGTTCAGATTCTTTTACTTGGGTAAATCAAGCAAAACCTAAATTGAAAAACATTTTGTTAGAAGTAAAAAAAGAGAGAAATAAATTAAGCTCTTTTATGTCCTAAAAGAATGAAAAGTCAATATACAGCAGAATTGCTCCTGTCAGGGTTATTTTATTAGATACAAGCCACTATTATTATAATTATTATGGATGATTATTGTAATATTTACCATTATGCCTGAGCAATATCTCAAAAATGTACCTGCACAGGGTTAGAACTAACGATTCCTTTCATTATTGATTATTTTAATCTGTTATAATTATTTTTAATTAACTGGTTTTGTCTACATAACCAATAAATAGTGACAACTATACAATACAAGGTGTAATTATTTGCCGCAGCCAAGAAAACATCTTTGCATTTGTTGTTTTCAGAGATGAGCATCAAATTGTCATATGTGAGAAGTTAAAACTAGCAAATATATCTACAGTTTTTAAAGAAATTACTTCAACAACATGTTTAACTATCAGAATAGATGCTCACATGTATGCAGTTTAAACCATATCACATGCAACATATTTAATTAACTCATTGTAGGTTTTGTGTGTAAAATTATAGTATTAGTATTATAAATATAGTATTGTATTAATTTTATCCTGTAGCGTACGTGAGTAAATGTACCGCTTCTATTTAAAGTCTGTGATAAATCTACTTTAAAATCTCTCTGTGATCAGTAGTTTAAACCTTCCCCTGAAATCAAAGGCAACAATCATGAGACGCAGAACAAACTCATAATGGTCACAATCGTTATCTTGGCATTTACTATTTGCTCTTATTGACAAACAGTAATGAGCCAGGAGTTGTTTGGTATCAGAATTCAACAGGAAGTCTGGCTGCTCAGTCTGGATCTTTTTTACCTTCTGTGTTCTTCTCCTCATGAAAACTATTTGTCATCCTTCATATGCTCTTCTACAACAATCACATTCCTCTGTGTAGAAGCTTCATTTCTATATTTCTCTACGTTTCAACATGTTTCAGTTGAAACCTTTTCTGGTTTTGTTCCTTTATAGAAAGCTGCGCAGGTATTAATTGGTGGTTAATTAAAGGTTTCCTGCAGCTACTCTACTTTACATGGGTTTGCATTTAGTCAGATTAAAGCTCACGCATGTTTTTTCTGTCATTATTCTACTGGCTGGTCTAAATCGCTCTCTCCGTTCTCCACCAGTCGACCCCTGCTGCTAACCTCCATCCAGGCAGAAGTCCAGAGGTTTCAGACGTGGGTATCTGTGCGGACGTGGGTATCTGTCTGTGGATGTGGTTACCCGACGAGTCAGGCCGAGTTTAGACACATTTTTTAAACAATATTCGTTTTTTAACGCTGCCCGTGCCTGGAATCGGGGAAAAAACATCAGGCTCGGGTCACAAATAACAGAACGCTTGTGAAGTTTGGATCGGGGACGACACATTTTCCCTCAAGTTCGGACAGAAAATTGCAGTCCAAGCTGCTTTCTATACCATAGTTGCTCCAATGCACGGCAGCTGTGGAGACCATCTTTCTGGTTATACTGAAAAAAAGTGGTAAATGTTCTCAGAACAATACAAAAGAAAAAGCAGAAAATTAACACCATGCACTCAGAGAGGTGGAGTGAAGGTGGAGGGAAAACGTGGCATTTGGTGGCTGATTTGAAGTAATTACATAGACGGCACAAATTAAATTCTCGAGGGCCGTTTATAATTTAGATAGTTGGTCTAATATTGGTCTCAGCGGGGGGGGGTTCTGTTGATAAAAAAAAAAAACTTTTCGAAATGTGACAGCCCGGCCATTTGGAAGTGCGCACTTCATCGCCGTAATGCAATCATGTTCGTGAAAAAGCCATTGATTAAGTGTTAGTTAAAGTAAATTACAGACAAGGAAAAAAAAAATAAAAAAAGGACTCTCACACCCCCTTTGAAAATTTCCATTAAAAAACACATCGCCAGAGACGTGTAGTTGCAGACTGGATGATACGAGCCACCTGCGTCCGTCCCAGCCAATGACGGAGCAGAGCATCAGCATCAGCAGCAGCAGCAGCATCGTGAAACAGAAGAGCTGTAGGAGGAGGGTGGGTGGGGGGGGGGGGGGGGGGGGGCGGTTAGGTAAAAGAGGATCATCGCTACTACAAAATATTGATGCCCTGGCTGCCTCGTATCATTTTTTTCTGAGTGGGGTCCAGGCGCTGAAATGTAAATAAATCTATCAGGCCAAGGAGCTGGGGGCTCCGGTTACCACTCCGAACAATCAAGAGGCTTTTCATGCTGCCCTGGAGGGCCATTCCTGTAACGCTAGCACACTGGAGAGAGCCACAAATCATCGTCTCCCCTTCGCTCGCCCTCCCTCCTGCTGCTGTTTCTCCTCCCCCTGGACTCTGCTCTTTTCTTTCTTTCTCTCTTTCTGTCTTTTCTCTCTCTTCCTCTCACACATATGCTGCCCTCCGTCCTCCTCCTCCTCTCCTTCCAGCATCTCTCTCTTCCTCTTAATGCTCTTCATCTTCCTCGTGCTCACCCACAGCTCTGTCTTCACGTCGTCACTCCTACTCTTGGTTCTCCAGAGGTTTTTTCAAAGTGAAAGACACAATCATCAACATCTCAAACATCATCGAGCTATTTTAAGAATATTCTTGTCTCAGAAAACCACCGATCAACATATGTGGGTTCAGTTGAGGAGAAGCGAATCCGTTCATGTTCCTCTTTTTCTGTCTGCACTTCAAGGACTATAACAAATATTCAAAATCATTGTGAATTTATATTCATAAATTCATATTTCCGTCTCAAGAAATTCGCAGAAATGTCATAAAATGCCCAAATCGAAAAGCTCCTTTATTCAATCAGCTCCTTTATTGAAGGCTTTCTTCCTCGGCACGTCTCTCACCCTTCTGCCAAATTTCGTAGTTTTTGTATATCCTGCAAACAGACGCACAAAACAAACAGACAAACGGCAAAGTAAAACCCCTTGCCGGGTGTAATCAGTCGTTGGTTCATGCCTTCCAAAAAACAAAGCGAGACAAATCCCTGCTGCAAAATAAAACATCGTAGTTTGGACATTTTATTACAAGGCCAAAGCTCTTGATGACACTAATGTGCACAGCTGAGGTTATGTCAAGACCTTCAAACGTACAAGGTATTTTCACCTTCTAGTCCTATAGTCTAACATAAAATAAAAAGGAGGAGAATGATTGTAGTCCCGATAAAGAGAATCCAGCAATTTTCCGACATAAATAAATGTCCTGTGTGTGTTTGTCTTGCTCTTCTGTGGTGGAGAAATGGATTTGCTTTTAACGGCGGCTGCGCTTTTGATTAAATGTCATGAAACTGGGCTAAAATCGCACGTGCAGGTGAAGAGGGGAGAACAACGACGTCGTCACAGCCACTGAGTTACCGTTATTGATCGACAATCCTGAAAAAACCCTCTGCACATTAAATGACTTACTGCACATTTAAGCCTTATTAAGACGTGTAAGTGTTGCACGTGGATGCCATCTTATGTCCGGCCTCCACGTAAGCTGCTTCTCGCTGACTGACGATGTTCTCCTCTGATCAATGATGGACTGAGCCTGACATCGATCTGTCTGGCTGAGGCTCCGAGACTCGGCCTGTTCTGACCCACAGAGGCCAGCCGGGTCACACAGGTTAATGCACGGCGGGTAAACACGACAACAAGACACCAGGAGAGACGGGACATGTCGCTCCTCTTTGATTTTTATGAAAATCAATCGATAAGAAATACAAGTCTTTTCTCATTCGTCGCCGTATTACATTGGTTTTACCACTTGAATTAACGAGGCACAACATGATTTTATGTAATAATTTCAAAGTATTAATTATCTCTTTTTAATCTTTCTTTCCATGTCTGCAGCCAGACATTGCAAAAAAAGAAACCGTCTCCCTGATCAATAAGTCAGATAAGTTTTCAGGAGTGAGCTCCCACCCTGGGTAATAATTTCATCCTCACTCAGAGCGTAATTTCTCCGTTCTCCTCTTCCTGGGTCAGTAACTAAATCTCATCTCTGCTCCTCAAGTGTGATTTCCCTGAGTGCCCACTTAGGTATCAAGCTGGTGACAGTCCAAAAATGGGGAATGATTCTGTACATGTAGATAAGCTAAAAGTTGTGATTTTTATTAAATATGGACGATGGACGATGGACGATGGACGATGGCATCCGTAGAGTTTAAAATCTTCCAGTGTCACCCTGAATCCTCAATCATTAGAATTTGTTTGTAATGTTTATCTGTTTCCGTTCTTTGTGCTATGCTAAGCTAGCTGCTAACTGTAGCTTCATACAAGCGGCAACACACGCCACCCACTGGGTGTGGGGTGGAGCCTGGGGTAGGCCTCGCCCACCTACACCTGTGACCCGCACCCATTGGACGGTATTGGCTGTCAATCACACAGTATCAACGCCACATTGCATTCAGTGCTTTTTCGTCTACTTTACTCTAGATGGGAACATAATTTACAAAATGAACATCGTGCTGTGATGAAGAAGACTTGAAAGTAGAGATTGAGACAGTAAACTCCTGAGGAAAAATGTTTTCACAGACTTCTATAGAAACAACCAGTGGAGTCACCCCCTGCTGGTCAGTGGAGTGAGTACAAGTTTCAGGCACTTCCACATCTGCTTTACTTTTCAGTCTAGGTCCATTTTTACAAACAGTACACAGCCTTTCCTTTTGATTTGTCTCTTCATTGTGTTCGTGAAATATTGATGTCAACTCTGACCGAACCACAGCACAGGATCTCTTCATCAACATTTAACCAAACCACAGCCATTTCCCAATCTTACCCAAAGTTGATTGCCTGAATCTGAATATACTTTGGAGATAGGATGTGATAAACTCCCGTCTACAGCGTGAACATCCTGCACCTTGCACACTGTACCGGGCATTATACAGAACAGCTACTTGAATGAAAGAGAATCATTTTTAGAGTACAGGCAAACAAACACATCGTGTCAACACTCTAATGAATAACATGAACAAAGGTTCAGGGTCCACGCGGCTTCCGGGCGGTTAATTCTTTTATTTTCATGAGTTTGTGTCATGAAAATCAAAGCTTCGTACAAGATGATGAAGAATCTGTTTTAGAAATGCTTCAGCTGAAAGGTGAAGATTGAATGTGGAAATTGAATAATCAACTGCGGTTATTTTCCAGGAGGTTTTCAAACACTTTATAAAGTATATGACACAGAGTGGACTTCAGCTGAGCTATAATCTTGTGACAGCGACTCTCCAGGTTGATTCCAGGATCTCGTGGTCGACCTCGGCCCGAACCACTCAACAGATCCTTGTGTCTCTCTGCTGATCAGTGAGACTGATTCTATATGTGTTGGATTTAATGTGTTTCCACTGGTCCTTCATCCATGTTTCAGGCTGATGTTGAAATTTGACCCAGAAAACCATCTACCATCAATTTGCTCTAATTACGGCCAGGCCTCTGGTGGGCCACCTCTCCCAGCACCGCTTACTGGTCCCCATCCATCTTGCCAAAATGGCAGATTTATAGCCTCCTTCCAGGACGGTCTTCAGTCGGCCAATGGGATGGGACAAGTCTCAGCCTGAACAAGGGGCCAATGACGGGAGACGTCTGGTTGATGAATTATGATGTTGCCCAAAGGGTTGTTGGTTCTGTTCCTGGTCAGTAAACTTACCAATTAAATCATTATCCAGCAGTGATCGATGCTGCTTAGCCTCTGTCTCTCTTCACTTATTATATTAAGGACATTGCTAATTGTTGTGGTGATAAGAGAGTTTAAAAACTGTTTTGTTGCTTTGTTGAGCAAATTCCCTCATTATCTCCTCACCACTATGCCGATGGTGGTGGGTGAAGTGTTTTTTGGATGAACTATCCATTCAGTCCTTATAAAATGTGATGCGAACTCCACCCAATTTATTCCAAATGAATGTCTATAAACAGATTTTGCATGTGAATGAGCCCCATGAGAAACACTGAGCTGGTGTGGGCTCGTCGGACTGTAAACGCTCTACAGTGAACGGAAGAGTCTCGACCCGGATATCTGCTGTCTGCACCAAAAGCCCCAAAATGTCGGCCATGGCCTCCAGAGGCTTATTTGTCGTGAACCGATAGGCGACGGGATCCGGGATTGATTCCAAAGTTACAGGGCTGACCGGGAAAGCCTGTGTGATGAAGCTCACCGAGCTGAGGTTTCAGTGCGGATGTTTTTTGTTCTTTTCCTGGAACGCGTGAGGTGAAAAGAACCAGGCGCAGTAATTGGAACATAAAAAAGCTTTGTTTTTCATCCTCACTCAGTCACAATGAAAGTCACGGTGACATCAGCTAATTATTCACATGGAAATATCTCACATCCTTTCTCAGAAAAAACACATTAATACTCAGAAAATCCCTTTTTTTCTCTTCGACAAGTCAACGTGAGCTAATGTACAGTAACCAAAGAGCCGTGTTCTACCGGTGACATCACACATATAATGTGGGTGCTTCAGTAATAACTCAGAAATGCGGTCAACTGCCTCAGAGTGCTTGACATTGCTCTATATCTGAACTCTATTTTTCCACTAATAACTCGTAGCATCACGGAACGAGAGCTGTACTCGACTATAATGTTCTCGCTGTGTGTTTCGTCGGGTTATTGACTTTTCCCCCGAGCTGCACAACACACATTCTATAAAGCTCTTTATTACAGGCGGACCTGGATGTAGAACATGTAGAGTATGAGCCACAAAATGCATCAGTGTTAATACAACCAACAACTCTGGAAGGTTCTGGGAAGTTTGTGTGTGTGTGTGTGTGTGTGTGTGTGTGTGTGTGTGTGTGTGTGTGTGTGTGTGTGATGAGAGGGGACTCACAAAAGTGATTATATTCAAATTAACCATCTCGACCTCACTCTGCACGTGTGAGTGGATGTTTTGTCAGTTCGTGGGTGTTTTTTTTCTACCTCATTGATAAAATAAAACCGATGTGAAAACAGGCCTCAACTGTTTACTCTGTCATCTCGGCTCAGAAACTAAAGATTTGTCTTTGCCGGCGGTGGATGAACTGTAGTGGAGGAGATGAATACAGGGGTTACGGCTGTGTGTTGACAATAAAGTGCCACTTTACTCTCATTTTTCAATTAGGATAATGGAGAGCAGCTCTTTATAAACATGGATATGAGCTGGAGATGTGGCTGCAGGGAGGGAGGCAGGGAGCGAGGGAGGCAGAGCGACAGTCAGACAACAAGAGGACGAAAAGGAGGAACCTATTCCATCTTTTATTTATTATTCTATAATTAGGTTATATAATTGCACAAGCTAGGAATGAAGCAGCTTCGTTGGTTTGAATAATAAAGAAGGACAGCAAGACGATTTCTTTTGCCGGATTGAGGATTTCGTTTTTTCATTTTCATTTTAGAATCTCAATGTTGATTGTGAGTATGACGAGCTTTAAAGATCAGACATATAAAAATTAGCTCCCGAAAAGTGAAGAGGAATCAGCTTGAGCGCCCCCTGTTGGCTGGATGCAGTATAGGTCATAAACCCCGCCTCCTCCATGTTTGCAGACGGGACATGAGCCAAACTCAAAAGTCAAACATTTTCTCAAAGATGGTATCTGACATTGTAGGCAGTTCTTATCACACTTATGTATATTTGGTTATACTTGGTTATTTGATGTAATACAATGGGGGTGAAACGTTATGATTGGTTGAGCTGGTGTATGGGTGGGACCAAATGGCACAAGATGGCAGCGCCCATATCCAGGACATGTTGGCTTCACTTTTATACAATGGGCGGATGTGGAGACACGTCATCCATCTTTATAATACAGTCTCTGAACTGAACCTGTTTTTGCTCTTGTGCTTTATCCCGTACACTGAGGTTTACTGATGTGACATTACAGGATGTCTGTTTGAATTCAGAAGCTGTGCGCTCACTCAATCCCCTTTTTTCCCGGCCGTCTGTTCGTTCTCTGCATCTCTTGTCACCGGTTGCCAGGTCTCCTGCTCTTGACCTGTTACAGAGACCATTTCTGACGCCGTTGTGAGAAGGAATAATTGCCGGCGACGGGTCACTGCAGTGAGTCTAACGCCGCATTGTAAGAAAGAGGCAAGAATGCAGGGGGCTCTTTTAATTTTACTTCTTATTCTGCCCAGGTCCTTTTATAAGATGGCTGCACCTCATGAACCGCTGTCACTCAACCTTGGCATGTGCCTAACACCGAGTGTGTTCAAGTGCCTGAGCAGCGCTAATGGAAACAGGAAGGTTGGTGGAGAGATAAAGACGCTGGGAGACGGACTGAGAGACGGAGAGAGAAAATAGTTGCATCCAAGAAAAACCTTTAACTATTCAGCTGCTTCAAATTAGACAACGAAACAATCAGCCTAACACACTGTAGAAGCATCTTCTGATACTACGTCCTCATTGGTAAGTTAAGTTATGTACGGCTGTTACACATAAATAAGTCAAACTAAAAAGGCAAAGAGGACACAGACATTTGATTTGATTGGACTGAGGCACAACAAGGGGCCGGTTAATTCCTGTAAACAGATTATGCCTGTGAATGTAGAGACTCTGTGGGCGAGAGACAAGATTTTGGGACCAGAAGCCTTCTGGTTTCCGTTTCCAGTTCGACTAATCATGCTTGAGCAGGCTTCGGTCGCAGTCTGTGTGGCGAGCAGAGGAGGCGGGGCACATGAGCCCCGTGAGAACAGGAAGGTGAACTGTTAAGTGGGGCGGGGCTTATTAAGCCAGTTGAGTTGTCTGCTTTTATGTCCGTTTCAAACGATGTAACGCTCACGTGCATGCGTGTGAGTTTTTGACAGCAACAAACAATATGGTGGAGGAGGTTGTGATGTGTTTCTCTTCAGAGCCACGCAAAACAAAACAGAAAAGACACCAAAGAAGAAAGGGATGATAAGAACAGAAAGAGGTAAGAGAGCAGAGAGAGAGAGGAGAGATGCTGTCGTTCTTTTGCTTCTGAGTTAACTGCTGCTGTCTCCCCCCCCCCCCCCAGCTCCTCAGGTTTCTTCTCATCTGCATGAGCCTCTGGTGTCCACAGCCCAGATCCTAATGAGGGGCTTGGTCTGGCTGATCTGGTTACACACACACGCACACGTGCATACTATAGCTTACTCCAGCCCATTGATCCTGGGTTTACCCTTGTGATCACACATCACACACACACACACACACACACACACACACACACACACACACACACACACACACACACACACACACACACACACACACACACACACACACACACACACACACACACACACACTGGCATCCCTCTCTGGGTGTTGATGATCCAGCCACAGATGCAAATGGAAAAGAAGATGGCAGAGGGTTGGGTGAAGTAATAAAGAATTTGAGAAGGCTCCACCCAACACCGTTGTTTTGCTTGTGTATCGATCAGCGAGGAAAGGACTTGGTCCGACACGGGGCTGAGGGGTGGCTATGATGTCCAGATCTGTAGATTAAGACATGTGACGGCTCACACACACACACACACACACACACACACACACACACACACACACACCCCGCCCAGAGTCCCCCGCTCTGTATCTTGTTCCATCAGCTTGTACTGAACTGCAGCTCGTCTGATAAGAGACAGAGGACACGTGCTCCCGTACAGCCCGTTGGATAACGTATGGCGTTAACACGACCAGGGCGGGCGCTCTGATTTCGATTCTCCCAGGCCACCCACTGGTGCTAAAATCTGCTGTGTCTGTCTGTCTGTCTCTCATGACTCAAACTGAATGGCTGCAGCTGTTTTACCTATTTCACAGCTTTGGTATTTTGATTAGAATTTAACAACTCCTAATATTCTACTGGTTGTGGTCTGTTAACAAAGACCCAGAGACTTCACTCGGGGCCACAACTCCAGACCGTGGAGCGAGCGATCCACCGGTTCTCCAGACATTAAAAGGCCATAACTGGAGACTTATAGAAATATAGGGAGTCTTCCTGTCGCTCTGAAACTATTTAAATGGAAAACCATTAAGAACAGAGACTAATGTCTACACACTGGAGACACGTTCACTCTTTCATAAATCATATTAATTTGGACTGAGATGTACCTGGTTCCCCTGGTGTACACATCAGAGGAGGTTGAGTGCAAAATAAAACTTGAGTATTTGTGTGGTAATGGAAAATACAAAAGGACACTGAGGACAAAACTGATCACATTCAAGATATGGGTGCACATTAATTAGCAGGGTCACAGGCCTTTTCAGTACAATTTTTAAAAAAAGTTCAAGACAGGGTTGTTATTTTCACATAATGTACTTTGAGATTTTTCGAAATAGAAAATGTCTCCTCTTGTTGACCCGACCAAGGCCTCCACTGTGAAAGTTGGTTGTATTAAAGAGACACTCCAGTTGTTCAGTGTTTGATTCCCATAATAGCCGGCTGGACCCAGTGCATTCAGAAGTATATCTGCAGAGGCTACTTCTATTTTATTTAATCAGGCATTTTTTGAGATAAAAAAAAATAATGTTTTTCCTAAAGAAGTCTAAGAGAGTTTGGAACAGTCACAAAAAACACAATCAACGAAACAAAGGTGGCACAATTACACTAGGAGGTGGAGAAAAACAGTTTAATAAATCAGACTTTCAAATTTTAGAAGAAAATGTAAGACTCTAGTTTTTTATGCATGTGGATGTGATTAGTACGTCACCGGTGTTAAAGTACATTGGACTAAGATACACAGGGTTTAAGTGCTGGAGTGTTGACGGGGCAGCGATGGACAGAAGAAGCTATGAATTTGCCTCAAGGTTTCTGGATGGGCACATCGTGGAGGTGGAGAAAACCACGTAGAGCAGGTCTCACTCTAATGTCCATTTCATTTAGGCCATTTTCTTTCTCTGCAGAGAACAAATGCTCTGCCGGAATCAGGTGAGTGGCGGAGCAGCCGACGGAGGCAGGATGCAACGTAATCAGTCTGCAGAAATCATGTGTTCACTGCACATCAACACTGATGCTCTCCGCTCTTATCACCTCTCTGTGTCTTCCATGTGAACGGCTCCACTCGAGGTTTGGGTTTACAAATGGTTTGGTTTCATTCCCTATGAAGATACAGTAATTATTAAATATTCATCGTAGACTAACATCATATCAGTGTCCTGCACATTGGTGGATGTACGTTCAGGAAACAGCAGCCAGAAGCAACACAGCCGACACACAAACATGACGACTGTGCATTTACCACTCAAAGTGTAAAAGCCTTTTCTTGTCCTTGGTCCAAAAGAGCTTTTACTCACCTGCTTGCTTGCTCTCTCTCTCTCTCTCTGATTGATTATTGTTTAAGGTTGTGACAGTAGTGCAGCCTCTCTAACACTTCTCCTCTCTCCTCGAGTTGGAATCTGTTCCATGTAAAACAACATAAATTGGTTTTGAAAGCCTTTAAATTGTTTTTCAAGTTGTCACTTCATCACGATGGGATGAAAGCGAGTTCCTCGATAATGTTCTGGATTCGTTCTGGATTCATTCCTAACCAGAAACATATTTTATTTACTTTATAATGTAGTTGTCAAAATGGTTTAACGTTATTTTCAATACAATATCCAAACCTTTTACAAACAGCTCTCGTCTTTCATGGCTCCTTCACATTTTCTTTCAAAACAGTTACATTTATACAACGTCCTGTAGACGTCAGAGAATATAAGAAAGCAAGTTGAGCCATTATTTGCTGAAGTGATTGACACAATCGGGGAAAAGGGGGTTTCCTGAAGCTAAGGTTAAGTTTTCATCTTTGTCAGTTTTGCAGGATTATGCAAAAACAGAGAGGAACCCATTAAACTCTGGTGAGGATCCAGATTAGTACTTTCTTGAAGATTGTGAGATTTGGCGTTTGTTGAGTTCTCAGAAAATCATTTGTTGATCTTGGTGAAAAGAAATCTGATATTTGATTTTTGTGCGTGTGGCCAATTTTTTGCTGATCCAATATAAACCCTTAATCCTTATCCTCTGGTTGTCTGTAAAACGATCCATCCACTAGTTGTTGAGATCAGTCTGAAATAAAGTGGATTAACATTTATTGGATTATGCTGCTGTCATGGCTCAAAAAAACCAACAACATTCAAACAGAAGGGTTCTGTATATGGGTTATTTCACCTGCAGAATAAACAACAGTGGTCATATTCAGTGTAGTGAAGGGACACGTCACAATGGAGCCGTAAACCTCACAGGAATAAATTATTGTCCAGGATTGATTTATTGAGGCTGTGTTCTGTGCACGTGTGTGTGTGTGTGTGTGTGTGTGTGTGTGTGTGTGTGTGTGTGTGTGTGTGTGTGTGTGTGTGTGCAGAGAAGAACGGATGAAGTTATGGACACGTGGTCGGAGATATGACCGGTAACATGGTCAAGTCTCTGCGACAGGATGCCACAGTGACTCCGACTGTTCCTAACCAGTCTATTTATCTCTGACGTGTCAGTGGGAGATTGATTCAACATCCAAGTGTTGCAATTAACCCCTTCGACGAGCATCAATCACTATAATGTATAAAAACAGTAATCTAATTAAATACCCAGAGAGAAATGAGGCCATTACTATCTGTCAAACGTCCACTACTTCCAAATGAGGTTGAAAATTGTCACGTGGCTCCAAGGAAATGAGATTCTCTTTAAATGAATTGTGCTGAATGGAATGAGGACGAGGACAAACAGAAATGAGAAGGATTTGGTCAAACTCAAATTTTTTACTTCACCAAGGAGGTGGAGTTTTCACTTCTGTGTTTTTGTTGGTTTATTTGTTTGTTACTTAGCAAGATTAATAAACCATGGAACTTGGGGAAAAATGATGCTGAATGGGTCAGGAAAGAAGTCATTCAGTTTGAATGCAGATCCGGATCAGGGAATAGATCCAGGATTGTTTTTTCACTTTCTAAAACATCTTAAACAAATGCCGGAGCAGACTGGACTCAATCCAAAAGACAGACTTTATTGAAAATAAATAAAATAAACTAAGGTGCACAAATAAACAGACGAAAGTCGAACTGTTCAGGGACAACGAAGCAGGAAGAGGGACCCAAACAGACGGGGACAAAGCAGACGACTCTGCAAAGACAGAACCGAGGAGTTGACTTATTTACAAACTGAACTGAGGACAAACTGGATTCAGGTGGATCAGACCGAGCGGGTGAAACAAATCAAGGCCGAGCAACCAATCAACAGTGGAGAGAAACACAGAGGCAGGAAGTAAAGTGAACTGAGACACATGAGGGGGATCAGAACTACAAAGTAAAACAGGAAACACTGAACTAAAACAAATAACCATGACGTCGGTCTTTCAAAGGTTTCATCGAATTCCCAGAAACTGCAGAAAGGATTTTCATGAAACTTTGTGAAATCATTTTTTTTGTCACTTTATTGAACAGTGCAAAGGGTGTTTTGGGAAAGATTCATGGATCTTGATGATAAAAACCAGGCACAGTTAGGGGACTGATACGTGTGTGTGTGGAATTTGGTGCAGCTAGATTGAATTTAACGGGACTACGGCCACATACAGGATTTCTTTCTACTATCATTGACAGTGATAAGCTGAACTGTGTAATACCTGCAAAGTTTTTCAGCTTAAAAAACGCTTTACCTGTGTGTTAAGAAAAGCAGACATTTTTGATTATATTATCATGACGGACAAAACAATGTGACATATATTTTCCGTCAGTGGAATGAAACTCTTCACATCGAGAGCAGGCAATTTTCAGAGGATGTTTATAAAGTCAACAAGGACCTCTGGAGGAAGCTGTCGATGATGTGTGGAGGTGGCGAAAGCAAATTCCTTGATTGGTTATTGTTTTATCAGGACTTATTGTGTCCCACCTAACTACACTGTATTACTGAGACGCACCATTGTGTTGCAGCTGTCCAAGTTTTCAGGAAAATGAAGATAAAGTTTCAGTTTAACAAAGTAAAACATGAACAGAGGGGAGGTTGTGTAGTTTCATCGTGGCTTCTTCCTGTATTTCCTGCATTAGATGAACCGTAACGCTACATCAGGCAGATATTTACATTTTACAGGATAAATATGTCTGTTTTTACAGTAATATGCTGTATATTGAGTTAATCACACCTCCCGGTACACGTCCACCATTCAGTTTTTTTACTTTTAACAGTTTTTTTTCCCTGACGAGTTCGAGACACTTTCCCTGTGACTAAGCGCCTTGTCCCTCCGCACTATTTGCTGAGCTAAGAACCAAGAAAAAGAGAAGTGTAATTAAGCCACTAGATAGTCCTGACGACAGCAGCAAAAATGGCTACTCAGCTCATGGCCAATAATTGTGGTCGGGACACTATGACCCTGCTCGTGCAGAGTGACTAAGAGCAATGGGGGTGGGGCACAGCATTTGTCCCGTGGGTAAAACACGGCTCCGCTCATGTTAAGAACATATATGTGTGATGGACAGCGCCAGGTCTCTGCAGCAGGTGAATGTGGGAAGTGATGGGATTAGACGCCCTGTGGAGTTTAACTGGTTTTACTTTACTTATAAACTCATGATGTGACAGGTGCCAGGGTGGAGGATTAAAGCAAATTAAATAAATGCTTTTTGTGTGTTTACATATTTAGTTCAAGCGATCAGAAGCAAATTATTATTAGGCCAGACAGTTTTATCTATAAAGCACATTTCATACAGAGCGGTAGATTCAAGGATTCAGACACAATTTTAAGAAATCAGAGTGAGAGTAGAATAAAAGAGTTAAATACCTTAAAAGAGCTGAAAGACAAATAGGTTAAAGAAGGAAAATAATACGAATAAATAAAAAAAACTGTGTAAAATAATAAAACTCAATGGTGGTATGACCAAAATATTAGTTAAAGTCACTTGTGAATAAAAAAGTTCTAAAAACTGCAATTGATGAGGGATTCCTATGATGTATTAGTCCAAAGAAGAAAAACAGAAATTAGATGCCACTTAAAGGTTTTTGTTAATATGGATTTCAAGAAAAAGGTCTGTGCTTTAAGAGGAATATTGATCCACTTACATATAAAGTATATGAGTGAATAGAAGTTTGACAGCCCTGTGTGTACCTGCTTTTCTCCTTAAGCTGCAGGAACAACCTACGTTCCTGGAATTGACATTTTCTATGCAACCAAACTGTGACAGCAAACACATTTAGCAGGAAACTGTGACACACGCCAGCACCTCCTGCAGACTCAGGTGCTGATGTGAAACATCTGCAGCGTCTGAACAGAATCCAGCCAGTGACCATGTTTTCCATAAACACGTGGCGGTTAAAGATGTATGGAAACATCATGTTTAAGAGACAGAGTTGGAACATGTGAATGAAACAAATGTGTAGGTTGGCTTCTACTGATTCTTTTTTTCCAAAATGAAACCTGTCTTTGCTACAAGCATGTTTTCAAAAACCTAAACTCTATTTGATTTGGAAGAGATCCACAGATCTGGTCTTGTAATTGCTCAAACATATGATGGGTTGTTTCCAAAATCAAAGCAGTAAAACCAGAGGGGTCTTCTTTTATTGTTCCATACATTCGTCCTCTTGTCAAAACCCGACACCTACATTACCAACAGCAGCTGGACAGATGAACTGAGGTCTGCTACGTTCACTTCGTCCTAAATCCGCTGAGAAGCAGATTTCAGTGAAACATTTAGACTTAATTTCATGTTTCCATGAGTCCAGTAAGTGTTTCATTGGATTTCAGGTTTAAATTCATGTTAATCTGTCGGTTGGTTCATTTGAGGAGAGGCCTCCACAGCTGAGGTCAGAAAGTGAGGAAAGTCTTATGATCAGTGCTAAAAGTACGATTTAGTTCAACTGGAAGATTCAAAATCCCAAATATTTCTCATTAGAATCATTGTTACTTTTTTTGTGATACTAAATCCAATTAGGATCAATTTTTAAAACATTTTTCCAAAGAACCGTCCAAACTGAGCAGTTCCCATCACAGGGCGATCAGATGCTATAAAGTTTATAACATACTGGTGTTCGTGCAAATGTACATTTTTCTTTAATTAGTTATTTGATGCTTTAAAAATCAATACTCGAACTGACATCATTGGCAGCAAGATGGTGGCGTTTGTATCTCCGATACGCATCATCCATCTTTATGTACAGCCTATGTGTATACCCCCCCCCCACCTGAGAAAATCCAACTGTGAGCGTAACACTGTGTGTGTTCCAGTTATGAAAACAACAAACTCAGAGACCTGCTATGCTTCTGCTTTAGTTTCCGACCATGAAAAGCTGCTCGGGAGCTCACGCTGGTGAACAAGCGCTTATGACAGGGAGTGATTTTTTGATTTTGGAGGTGTTGCCACAGTAGTTTAAAGTCTGCGAGCGCCGTGCTTCACGCTTGTAAACACCCGAGAGTCCTGACTTCTTGGCTCCGTTTGCACCTCGAGCCGCTGGCGGGACACCAGACCTCTGGCCCTGGAGGGACAGATGAGATCTCCATCACCGTATCACCATCTCCTCCCCTCATCATCATCAACTCACTCACTCCCCCCCCCCCACTCGCTTTCCGAGGTGTCTGGTGACTCTGGCCCCTCGGTATCTGGCCCCTCCCTTCATCGCGGAGGAGAGGAAGAGAGAGGGAGGAAGAGAGAGGCTGCAGCCCACCACCACCATCACCATGTCCCCAGAGGCCCCTCGCCTGCCTGCCCCTCCTGCTGCTCAGTACAGCTGTGGCTCAGTACCAGACCCTGACCAGCTGGGATCTCAGCCCTGCCAGGGAGCCACGCGAGGAGAGTGTGAAAGCACCTCTCTTCTCCCACTCTTCATTAAGTGAACCACACTGACACTTAACTCCAACTGCAGCTGCCAACAGCCACCTCTCCGCTTGGTGCTGAGAAGATCCTCTCTTTTTGAGCATGGCTGCGGCACCCCGGGCCCTGGCACCTCTCCTGCCCCTGGTGCTGGCACTGCTCAGCCTGGCCCCGGCACCCGCCTCAGCAGGATGCCCGTCGGCTTGCCGGTGCTCTTTCGCCATGCTGCAGTGCCTGGAATCTGATGGCATCACCAGCGTCCCGACTCTGGCGGTGCAGGAGAGCGAGAACGTGACGGAGATGTGAGTAAAGATGCGTCACCTGCTCTGCGTGTTCCACTGAATGAGCTTTTCTGATGGATGCACTCACGTTTCTTGATGTTGTTGGTTTGTCAAGCTTGATTGTGACTAGGGGCTGGAGATGGTTTTGATTAAAGTCTCTGTGGCAGAGTTCTGGTTTTAATGGGGTGCGTGCATCTGCTTTTATATCTGATCTAAAGTTTCAGGAAACATTCACAGATAACTTTGTAAAACTGTTGAGGAGAAGATTTTCTATGTAGAGCAGGTTTTAAATGGCTCTTCTTCATTGGCTGGGTTTTCTGGATGAGATGATGGATGAAAGTTGAGCAGTTGCATTGACTTCATCCTCTTTCCCTCGCACAAAGTTGCTTTCCGCCGCTTCGACTCAGAACAACAAGTGCTTCTCGGCACACTGGAGAGCAGATATGTCACATGGTCTGATGCCAGCATGGGGTATTTGTCCAGTTGTCTTAAGAAATGTTGAAGAGCAAAGTATCGGACAATATCTGGCTTTGTTTGTGTCTCATGATCTGATTGATTCAGCTCTGTTTTCATATCACAGAGTTCTTCTTCTCAGCTTCCGTCAAAGCCAAGTGCTGCTTGACGTGAAGTAAATCTACTGCTGGTTCAGATGGATTAGCTCGGCGGTAATTTAGTCATCTTGGTTATCGGAAATCAATTATGGATCCGTGCTGTCAAAAACTGGTATAAATTGACAGGAGCTGATCTTAACATTCAGCAACAGCCACTCTTGCGCTGCGACGGGAAACAAACCCACAGAGCAGGTTTAGGGTTACAGGTTCATCTGCTCACATGTTGCTGAGTTCATAGCCATGTTTTTGCTGAAACAGGTCAAGATGCATAACAGCACGATTGGTTTCCACTGAGATGTAGAAATACGTCACAATACTCTCTTGTTTGTCTGATAATGTGAAGTTTATATCCAGATGTGGCTCCATAAACTCACTGACCTGAGATAGAAACGTAGTTCTGCTGCTCTTGTGCTATGTCTATCTGACTTTAAAGCATTTTTAAAACCGTTCCACAGCAAAACAAACACTTAATTCAATTCAAACAATCTAGAGATTTTTCTCTCAATCATCAGATACTGAGGAAATCAACTGTTTCACTAGGAATGTGTTTGTCTGTGGTTTGCTCAGGAATCAGGAGTTCTACAAGATAAGACAAGATATTATCCAAGCAATGTTCCATAAACTGTGTTATTGTAAAACTTTAGTACTTATGGTGATAAGGGCAAAGATTATGCTCATTGTGGCAAAGTCTTAAGTACACAAGTAACCTTTTGTGCATGTTGAAGGACAATATACATAATGTGCAATATTTCTGAGATCGATAAATCCTTTTTTTTGTGCAGTTATAGTCAAATGCTCTGAGATCCAAGTCTTTCTGAATTTCTGAGGCTCAAATGTAAATTCCATCCCTGATGAAGGATCTGCTGACCTGCCTGCACCACTGAGGTTG
The DNA here is from genome assembly GCA_026259375.1 of Verasper variegatus. Lineage (NCBI taxonomy): Eukaryota > Metazoa > Chordata > Actinopteri > Pleuronectiformes > Pleuronectidae > Verasper > Verasper variegatus. The sequence goes on from CM048048.1 coordinate 21,144,857, forward strand.
TCATGACCGTATGTATGCTCCTTAGCTGGAGGAAATGTTGAAAAGATGATGTTGAGGGCAGTATATTTTAGAAGTTGTAGTTTCTTAAAGGTTGTGCGTTTTTTTGGAATCTCTGAGGGGGGGAAAGTGTTTGAATAAAACTGGTCCAAGTCGCAGCTCAGATGAACTGAGACTCAGCTGCAGATGACTGTTATTTGTCGGTGGCTTTTTGAAACTTTGTGAGGAAAAGACGAAGTAGAAAAGTGACCACCTGTGATTTAAAAAGGGCTGCTGTATTATTATAAAACCCACCATCAGCTCCAACACGGAAAAACTAAATGTCACTCTCTGCACCACCACGCTGTTTCTGCCTTTGTTCCTGTTCCCGGATCTGAGCAATTAGCACTTGTTAAGAAGGATCTGCATTTGTGAAATGCTATATCGGTGGAGCAAGTAAATTTTCTGCTGCTCTCTGCCACTATTCACCTACACCCTCCTCTCCTCCTAGTTCCCTCCGCCTCCCTCCTGTTCCCTGGCTCTTACCTCAGAGGTGTTTCCTTGCACCTGCAGTTAAGCGTGCTTCGCCGAGCTCAGGGCGAGGCTTGACATTCTCACTCAACCATTCAGTCAATAACTGAGCGAGTCTTTCTCCGCTTTCCATTTACCGCCGCGCTCAACATGCCAGCAAACAACAACACTCGGTGCCGTCTTGGCGCTGCGAGGGAATACGCCGACGCTGGGGAACAAACAAGGGGCCATTAACTGTGGAACAGGGGCCGAAATTCATCATGCGTCGAGTTATAAATTCAATTTTGTGAATTGCCAGTCAATGCCCCCACCCAGGAACAATAGATGATATACAACCCACTTGGCTCAATCCAATAAGTCAGGCCGATGGGTGATCCTGGGCCCACCTGCCCTGTAATCACATTATCGCTGTGCGGGTCAATCAGACATGAATAAAAAGGTTTGTGTGTTGCAGCTGACAAACAGAGAAGTGGACGCTTGATACAACGGCTCAGGCTCAAAGTGGCTGTCATCATGTAGGAATTACTGCAGGTATTTATAATGGCATCTGGTCCACATACTGGAAGAGTATGGAGAGATATCTGTCTGTCTGTCTGTCCGTCCGTCCGTCCATCCATCCGCCTGTCTCTCTATCTATTCATCCACCATTATCAAACCAGGACTACATTAGCAACTGTCCTTGGTACAGGGTAATGTAGGTGCCAGGTTTTAGTATCTATCCATCCATCAATCCATCCTTCTATCAAACCAGCTGTGTGAGGCAGAGTTGGATTGTGGGTAATGTAGGTGCCAGGTTTTTTAGAAGAATAAGAAAGGTGATATCTGTGATATCATTTAAATGGACGATACCATAGAGGTATTGATATTCCAAAATAAAAGCATGCTTTAGAGGCTTTTCTTTTGAAAAGGTGTAAAATTCAAACTACATCTTTGTTTTATTCACATTTAATCAGATTGTCTTTTGGTTTTGTCAAATGGTTTTCTTCATGCTAAAATGCAACATGGCCACATTACGTAGATCATGCTCTTTTTATTTAAACTCTATTTTAGATCATTTACATAAATGTTAGATGAACTTCATGCACATTCATATTTCATAGTTATTCTCTCATCTGCTATTTTGTTTTTCTCAAGGCGCTCTCCTGAAAATATTATTTGTCCAAACTGGGACAAATAATATTATATAGTTAAAATTATGAGGGGGGGGGGGGGGGACGAATGCTCAAGGATCTTTTGTGTTATAGAGAGAGATGAAAACATGAACGTGGACAAAACCGCAGTGAATCTAATCCTTTCAGCAAAGCTTGATAAAGACGTGTCCTCCTGAGTTAAATGGACAACACTCATGCTGCGTGTGGGCCTGGAGCGAGCGCGGTGAGTGCGGGGTGGAGGAGGCCAGAGAATGGGGTGGACAAGACCGTTCTGCTCTGCGAGATCCTTGGTGGGTCCGATGGCGGCGTCCATTCAAAACCTCTGGTGAAAAGAGCCGGGGCCGTCCTTGCGCAGAGTGCTGAATTGATCAGCGGCTCACTAGTTATTCTGAGGCATACAAGCTGTGTCCCCCCCCCCCCCCCGGATCTCTTAAGACATCGTTTATCTTTTTTTTCACACAAGCAGTAGATTAAGCTCCTTGTGGTTTGGTGGGTCCCTGGACACGTGTGGATGGGTCGTCGAGTCCTCTTCTTTATTCCGTCATCGCATAGTTCCGACTCCTTGCACGTGTTTCTTCCCGTCCTCTTTCTTGCCTGTTGTTCCTCTCCAAACTAAAGGCCTTTAAAAAAATAGCCTCATGTTCTTAATGATGAGCTGCTGAGTTGTTGGGTGTGGATTGTCATCGTCAAGATTTTGCTTTACAAATCGTTGGTATGGTCTCGTATTGGGTACGAAACTGTGTTGTTGATTTTAAATAATGAATCTGTATCTCCTGCAACCCTTCTTTCAAAATGTCTGTTTTCATTATCATTCATTGTGACCTTACATGAGCATCTAGCTACGCAGCAAATGGCTGAAGGTCACAACGAAATGGACTGTATGTATTTACCTTGAAACGCTCTTTTTCTCTGCCTCCCACCCCTTTTCTTTTTACTACCCAGTTACGTAGAAAACCAAGCAGGCCTGGAGAATATCACAAAATTTGATCTTGCTAACTACCGAGAGCTGAAGAACCTGTAAGTCATGCATCTCTCACACCTTCCTTCACCACAGTACACCAACTGTTTGTTCATCTGCCAAAACCAAATGACGTCCCATACACCTGAGAGTTCACTATTCTCTGCTGTTCGGAAACATGCGGTTTACAATGACAACAGCAGATTTACTGCTCCCTAAATTTCACACGAGATTTGGACGTTTCTTGCAGCGATCGTACATTTAATAACTTAATGTCTATCAAACTCCGGTTTATCTGCTTAGCGTTCATACTTCAGACTATAGGCTTCTGGTATAAAACACGAAATGTAAAGAGCAAATAATAGAACTGTAAAAAATACCGAAGGTGAATCGAAAGTGATATTAGTGCAACCACTGCTTTTATCTTTCTCACACAAACTCACACTTGTTTTCTAAGATTATTGTTCATCATCTAAAACAAACTGTGGTTTGCTGTTGTGCCTGTTGTGTGTTCTCTCCCCTGCAGCACTGTCACGTCATGTCGGCTGAGGTTCATCTCGGCCAAAGCCTTCCAATACAACGTCAAGCTCCAGTATGTGTAAGTGTCCTTGTCCGTACAACACGTGTGTGTTGTTATGACCTGTGTGTGAGTCACTTTGTCGCTGTCAGTCACAGCTCGGCCGACCCCCGTGTCACATGGGATGAGAAAGTGAAATCACTTTGAATCATCTTTTCTTAAACAGACAGTTTGAGCATAAAACTGTAAATAGTTATTAAAAGTAGGATTATTTTTTTATGTAGGATTATATTCTTATATACTTTTTAGAGTTTTATATCTTTGTAAGTGGAATATCTTCTGTTTACTTTTAGACAAAACGAGCAAATTCAAGCAACCAGCATTTTCTAACTTCTTCTAATGTTCAAAAGACTAATTGAGCATCAGTCAGTGGAGAAAGTAACTAGAAGAATAATCGATTGTATGAAAAAAATTTGCAAACAGCTCATCAACCTTTTCTTTTTATTTGTAAGAGGAATATCTTTTAGTTTCTTTTAGACAAAACAAGCAGTCTGAAGTATTTTTTACTTTTTCAATGCTCCAAAGATTGAATAAGCATTGATCAATGGAGACAGGAACTAGCAGATGGGTCAATAGTGAAATAATGTTTTGGTTGCAGTTTTTAAAAGGGAATTAATTCTGCTGTCGCTGACAAATTAGCCTGTTTTTACCACTCGCTTCACTTCTGCAACATGCTGAATACAAATGTTGGTCACTGTGCCACAGTGAAAAGCCATTCAAACATATTAGCAAACAGCTAATTAAAGCTTTTCAGAGTTTTATATCTTTGTAAGTGGAATATCTTTTGGTTTAGGATCATTTTTTTTTGACAAAACAAGCAACTTGAAGGAGCCACTACGACGAAAATGTTTTATTTTCTTCTAGTAAATGAGCATCGATCAATGCAGAAAGTAACCAGCAGATCAATCAGAAGTGAAAACAATCTTTTACTTGCAGCCTTAAAGTGAATTAATTCAGCTGTCAAGGACAATAATACGATTGTTTCTGCAGCACAGAAATATATTCATCATTGTGCGATAGTAACATTTATCCAATAGTGACCCACTCCATCTTCAACAGGCATTGAAACATGCATTTCCTTTATTCTTCTTGTTACATCACGTCTTCAGTCAGTTTGTCCGACAAGAAACACGAAGACGTATCAGCTGGAGGCATCAGATCTGTGTGTTCAACAGCAGCTGATCCCTTATCTCCACCATCTTGTCCTCGTCGCTCCACTAATTGCGTCCAACATGTCAGACGTTGTTTTTTATCTGAAAGACGAGCGGGCTTGAGGACCAGTGGTGGTGCTGGTGGTGCTGGTGGTGGTGGTGGAGAGTTTGGCGGGTGAGCTTGAGAAATTGGAGAAGACATCCACCAGTCACCTTTTACTCGCTCACTTTGGCGGATTATCGACAACTGATGCATAATAAATACACTCCACTAAGGGTCCATTATCACTTAATCAATATCTCACTGTGGAGGGTGAGGGGGGGGGGGCCTGGGTGCTGCTCGGGGGCTCATGTGTGACAGATGTATTTCTGAGATTAAGAGCAACTGCATCAGCTTGGACCACCTTCGTTTTCCTCTTTACTCTCGTCTTCATCCACAATCCTCCTCCTCCTCTTCCTCCTCCATCATCTCATAAAAATGCATTCAGCTCTTAGGTTTGGCTGCAGGAGAGCGAGCGAGCGAGCGAGCGAGCTGCAATTCCCGGCTCCGCTCTGCCCCTGTGGACCCAGGGAGGAATCGAGCCGGTAATGGATAAGCCCCGATGGCTAACCCATCTGACATGAACTTTTGGGGGCAAGGAAAACAAATAATTGAACCCCTTGGCCCTGCCACAGTGAATATGTATTGGCTTCCATGTTCCTGCTCCCCTGTGCAGCTTCTTGTCATCTTCTCAGGGAGGTTTATTTACAGCCGGGCTTCTCGGCCGTCTGAGGATCATTTCAGAGCCACTGTGATGATATTTAAGAGGCCGGAGAGGATTGACTAAATGATCTGCAGCATTCATAAACCACTACATTATCATGGCAGCTTGCTGTATATGATTTTAGATCTAGGCTTGAGGCTTTATCTATGTTATTACAGGTTTACGACTTGGCATCCACACTGCTCCGGAGTTTTCAAGCACCTAAAATGGAGAAGTGTGGAAATGCTGCTGGTCCTATTTCAGCTTGCAAACTCTTCAAATCTTTTCAAACCCTTTCGGGGTTGATTGAAAACTTCATGAAAACCCATCCCGTAGATATTGTTGTTTTGGCAAAAGTAGTCATTTGAACGACAGACTGACATTTCCACCCCTGGAGCCGTGCTGCGACCATGACTGACAACCCAGTGGCGTCTCTGTGGTTTTATCAGAACACTGTATTTACAAACTATTCATATTTCTACATTAAAAAACAAATTATTTCCCCCGAATGTCATTCTGTGAAGTATCTCAGTCGGTGTCAAGTCAAGTGTTGTCCTTCCTCCCAGGAGCGTTTGCGACTAATCGCCTAATGTGCCGAACACGAAGCAAACACAGAGACTTGTGCTCGAGGTGTTTGTGAGCGCGGCTCCCGGCTGTTGTGAAAGACTTACCGAGGGTAATTGATCAGAAGCCATTTGGATGCATTAATGTTTTCCACTGAGAGCAGGTAAGCGTTGCTCTGAGAGTGTGCAATCAAATCACAATGCGATCCAACTGCAGAGCGCGACTATGAAGGGAACATTTTGACTCCTATTAAGCCCCAGCATAGTTTAATTTTTTCCTGAAAATTATATTTTTCTCAAAGCAACATTTGAGCGGATGACAATATTGCAAAATTAAATTACACCCAGGTGCTTTTTCCTTATTGTGTTTATGTGACGGTAAATCAGTGAGTTTCTGCAAACTATCTATAAACTGCTGTTTGTGCCGTGTGTAAAATGTTGGAGGAACCACATGTAAACTTTTTCACCGATCTCTGCACCGAACAGGTTAAATGAATGTTGTGTTATATATATATATTATGAAGCTAAAGTTTCTAATGTGTGTTTTCTTTGTGTGTTTCACAGGAACCTGGCGTCAAACTCTCTGGAGCACATCTCCTGGAGGGTGTTTCATTTTCTACCTTTGCTCAACCTGTGAGTCCCTTTAAATGTTTATGTTTCTTCTGGCCACAGCACAGGTTCAGAAGATATTATCTGTCGTTCTTATCACACTGATGACTGTTCATCATTCTGGTAAGTTTAGTTACATCAGTTATTTGATGTGGGAGAACATGGTGAAACACAATGACTGGCAGCTGAGACTGACTCATGATTGGCTGACTCATGAGCTTGTGTATCAACGGGATCTCGATACCGCAGCTTGATCCCCTGATTGCTAATGTGCAGACTCCAAACTCAATGTGTTTGACATTGTCAAAAACTTGGAGTCCGGCTGTCTGGGTTTCATACGTTATGACTTGATTGGTTTTTTTTAATGCATTCGTTCCTCTGCGGAACTTTTTAATATTTGATGGTTGAAGCTCTGTTCTTCTTGCACTTGTCAGAGAAGCTGATACAAAAACTAAACACACCTCCTTTCTCCTTTGTGTTCTTGGTCAGGGTTTTGAGGGACAACCCTCTGGTGTGCTCCTGTGATCTCTACTGGCTGCAGGAGTGGCAGCGTAACGACCGCGGCGACGTGGACAACCAGTTGTTGTCTTGCTTCTCTGACAACCAGGAAGTGGCCCTCAACACTCTGGTGATAGACAACTGCAGTGAGTTGAGATTTCATGTAATGCATGTTTGCACGAATGAGTTTTCAAACTAGAAGAGAACTCAGAGAGCATAGATTGGCCTTGTTTCTGTCATGTGTATTAATACCTTCAATGAGCAGGTGCAGTGAAATGCAGTTAAGAAATTAGCTCTGCGTCGTCGCCTTAATCAAATACAGTCGGAACGTCCTGTTGCCAGGAAACGTACAAGAGAGATTTTTGGAGCTGTGCTCTTTTCTCCGAGCCCGTTTTTACCGTCTTATTAGCGACCGGCTGCCGTGCGCTCACGTCGTCCTCTGTCGCTCTCAGGTTTGCCGGTGGTGGACATCGTCTCCTCCGGAGAAAAGATTCAAGAAGGAGGCAACCTGACGTTCGAGTGTCACGTGACAGGAAGTCCCACTCCCAATGTCAGGTGGCGAACCGACACGCTCCGCTCTCCCTTCGTTACCCAGGTACTGTATGATTTAAGATTACATTTCATTCAATTATCATTCAAATCTATTTGTAAAGACAATGAAAGCAAATGTAACATCCCTGATATCAAGTCACTGAAGCCTCCTATACGTTCTGTACAGTAGATTTTTAGAGGATGATGCCATGAATTTAAAAAGCTCTGCAGCCTTTGAATTTTAACTTAAGCAAATTGTATTAAATCCACAGCACTTAACCCTTGTATTTTAAATGTGGGCACTTTGTCTCCATATGTCAGACTACGAGCATAAAAATGTCATATCCTGTCATCTGCATGACTCATAAGTCCGCTGAACAAGTCGGCCATATTGTTCTTCATTTTGCACGTCTGAAAGAGAGGAAATAGAAAAGATTCCGGTTTTCGCAGCCTTTTCTTCGCTTGTGACCGAATGTCTGCGTATTTTCAGATTTTCTCTGTGAAGCTCTTTAGCGCAGCAGTGTTGTTTTTTTAAAAGTGAGATTGGCTCCTGTAATCTATTGATCTTACACTACAGCAAATTGGATTGCACTTCATCTCTCTTACCTGAACATCTCTAAGTGATCCAGTGGCAGCTGTGTTGGCTGCGACCGGGCCGTATTAACCCCCTCTCCTCTGTGTCGGCGGCTGCAGGAGAGAATCTGGGGCTCCATGTTGGAGCTGGTCCTTTACCTCAGCAACGTGTCCTCCAATGACAACCTGCGCAATCTCACCTGCGAGGCCGAGAACCGAGCCGGGCCCAGGGAGGAGATGGTGACACTGGACATTGAGTGTAAGTGCCTTTTCGAAATAAAAAAAAAAAACACACTCCTAAAAGCTCACAGGCTCAATATCAGTTGTCTGGCTTAATGGAGGTTATGGTGAGAGCACACCGGGGCCATTTTTCCTTGTGCGGGCACAGCGGACAGCCAGAGAAAAGAAAATTGTGCTGCACTGATTTTCTTCTAAATGCTCCTTCAACAAATATGAGCATGTACCCACCACGCTTCTAATGGAGCTCTCTGTCATCTGCCACTCACTCTGGCAGCTGGTGAAAAGAGTTAAAATAATGAGTGAAGTGCGGCAGGTATGGCTCACCCTTTAATACAGGGGTACGACGAGAGGAGAAAGGAAAGTGAACTTCTCTTTGCTCTTAGAGAAAAAGAAAAGAAAAGAAGAACTTCACCTCATACACGTCCGTTCTTTCTAAATTACACTTGCAGCTTGACCCAGGAGGCTTTCGCTGTTGTTTTTCTCTGTTTCGGATGCATTAGTGCACGTGGAAGTTGGAGCACTGAGGAATGACAGCGCCCGGCGGTTCCACGGAAAACACAGTCAGATGCATTAGTCATACATTACTGACAACGCCGCCCAAACAATATCGTATATCAGCGGCTCAGTGACACTCATTAGAAAATAAAGCCAAAAAGAGGCAAAGGCGCCAATCAGCTGGGCCCAAATGCACGAGCATCGAGGGACAGATAATGAACGTCAGGAAAATGGGGCTGATAACCCGTGCGAATATCTGATTTGAGCCTCTGCTAATGGACTTCTCCCTCCTACTCCGGAAAACCGCTTCGTCCGCCCCTGATTGGCAGCCTGCAAATGCGTTAGTGCGGCTAATCTATCAACATCAGCCCCCCTGGTGGACGGACACTCGTTAACCGCCAGCCCTTTAATTACTCTTAATTACCTCCCAGAATAGTGGGTGTTTACTGCTGAGTGGCTCCCTGTGCCACTAATTCACCGTACTCGCAGAGCTCCTCTTTCACAGAAAAGAGCTTTTCCACAATGTCTCTCTTTTTTTTGTTTTTTGTTTTTTAACAGTTCAAAGGTGAATTTGCTTGATCAATATCCATCATCACCAAAGGGTTAACAAAGGAACTGTCAGGTGTCATTTTATGTATTTGCTCCACCCCCCCCCCCCCCCGCCTGCCTCTTTTTATACAGAATGTTCATTGTCTAATCCAGAAACAAAGTGCGAGAACTGACAGGCTCATTAGACATAGTTCTAACCCTCCATTTAACCCCTGCAGCAAAACGGCTTGTGTAAGACTAGTGGAGGTTTGCTAATGGATGATTAGTTAAATGTGACAAATGGCAAATGTTCACTGAGTGTAACAGACTTTCAGCTGCGAGTGAAGAGACTCGTGCCTTTCGGGTTCTATCCCCCTTAGTGCAGCACTCTTCCCGAGGCCGGGTCACGGGTTAAGAGCAGCAGAATGGCTCGAGCACAATGAGGGGTCTCTGCACTCGAGTCGGGTTCGATCTGAATGAGGCCATTTCCTGTTACTTCGCGTTCCAGCCGAGCTTCCAGGTAGCGTTTGTGGTCGGGGGGGGGGGGGGGGGGGGGGGGGCGATGACCAGGATTCATTATTCATAGCAGGTCAGCACAGGTTTGCAGAACAGATGGGGAACATTGATTCGTGGAAAAATCTAAAGGGAACCTACAGCGCTCCTGTCTGACCTTTTGTGTTCATATGATCAAGATGCACATTCAGCATAAAATCATGACATGTTGACATCTCCAATTATCATTTGACTTATTGTAGTGGAAAGTTGCTAAGTGCATCTGCTCAGGTATTTTGAGCCACCTGGTCTATCGTTTCCATTTTATGCTACTTTTATACTTTTAAACTCCATTTCACTGCATTTATCTGACAGCTGTAGTTGATAATTACCTTTTAGATAAAGTGAAACATGAAAAACTGGGTCAGACATATTGAAACGTGAAAAGCTCAATCCCCTCGTACAACTAGAAATGGTTCTCGTTAGAGCGGTACCTCGTGAAAACACCTTTAAATCCATTAGATCTGGTTCCACAACTTCTGTCAGAAACCGTGAAAATGTAAACAAATGAAAACATCTCACTCTATCTATATGTTACAGTCTACTACTTTTTTGAACAGTCCCATATTCCCAAAACCGGTCTTCTCCCAACAGTTCCTGTCAAAATCGTCTTCCTGAAAGACGCCGTGCAGCAGCATTTCTGGTGTTTCCCCTTCGCCGTGGATGGAAACCCCGAGCCGAGCATCACCTGGCTGTACAACGACGAAGAACTGATAGAGTCCAAGTACAGATACACCCAGATCATCCCGGACTCGATGGACGGGTCGGAGAAACACGGCTGTCTCTTCCTCAACAAGCCCACCCACATGAACAATGGAAACTACACTCTGATCGTGCAGAACAAACTGGGAAGGGACAGCGCCACCGCCACAGGGAACTTTATGGAAAACCCCTTTGACGAGGATCCTGAGGGCTCCTTTCCCGGTAAATGCCTGAAATTGTTTGGAGGCAGCAGAGCGTGTGCCATGGCAAACAGAGGAGGCCTTTAGGGCGGTTAGAGGAGAGACCTATCTGAATATCTAAAGGTTTTAACCCTGCTTGGTCCGGAAATAACCCGAAATTATCTGATGAATCTGCTGATTAATCGATTGATTTTCTGAATAGAGATTTAGATTATCAGCCATAATAGTGTAACCATTCAAGGTGGACTTACCACAAGCTACAAGACTGTGTAACAATGTGATAGGCTCCTGTACAGGTCCATATGATAACTGCATTTTAAGAAAATTTGTTTTATTTGCAACGTCACGGAGAAGTACTACACTGCCAACAATCCGCAGGGGTATCAGCGACATCTCTGATTGGTGGAGCTCACAGTTACCATGGTGCAAAAATGTTGAACTATTCCTTTAACACATCACTTAAATTCTACAAACGACATTTCAAGTGATAGTTGGGAATAATAAAGTATAAATCATATTGTTGAATGTTTGATGAGTAGCTAAATAGTGAGAAGGCTGCAAGCTGAAAAGGTTTGTATCGTTAAATCCATTTGTTCACGAGTGTTTGTGCTCTCGCTTCCCACACGCCAGTCCTTAATGCGCCTCCAAGTAAGTCTCTGATTGATTTTCATTCTCCTAAACATCTCAGCACGTCTCCTGAAAACTTCATCAATCTGTTTCATTCATCTCCTTTAACAAAATCTCATTTCTGCCCCTCAGTTCCTACAATCAAATCCGACATGGACGTCACGGAGAACCCAGAGAGTCGGGTGTTCGTGGTACGTCTGGGCCTCATCAGCCCCCCCCCGATGCAAAGTTAAAGAAAAGTAAAGAACGTTAAAAGGTTTAATAACGTGTCCGAGTGTAACTACGGATCTGCTCGTGTTGGTCTGAACAGGTGTCTGTAGCCGTGGGTCTCGCTGTGTTCACCTGCACTTTTCTTCTCATCATGGTTTCGGTGATTAACAAGTGTGGCCAGCACTCCAAGTTTGGCATTCACAGTAAGTTGGTATATTCCCAGTTATTAAAACATTGCATCTTAAATCTCAAGCACAATGCAACTGTACAAATGACAATGTCACTGGTCTGGCAAAGAAAAAACCTGCAAAACAGCAAAGTTCAAGTTGTGTCTCCCACGTTTGCCTGTATCTCGTTTGTTAGAGATACATGGAGTTGTGTTTCCATGGCAATTTTAACTTTCTAATACTGGACAGAGCCAGGCTATTGCTTATCTGTATGCTAAGCTAAGCTAAGCAACTTCCAGTTCAACTCCATAGTTAACACAGACAACAGAGAGGCATCGATCCTCTCGTCTGACCCTCAGCAAGAAGAGAAGCATATTTCCCAAAACGTCAAACAATTCCTTCATCATGACACGTCTGTTGCTGGATGTAATTCAATGAATCTATTCCACTGGACGACATCGTCTCAGTCCAGAACCACATAAGTTCACATTTGAACGAAACGATCCACGTTCGAACATATCGTTGTTTTTTTTTTTCCCCCAAAGCCGCAGATGGTTCTGTCAGACTCTCACGAGGTTAATGCACAAGAGAGACCGACTAATACAGGATCTCCACAGAGCTGTAACTTTGAACAGAGGCAGCCGCTGTGTCGGCCGGGCGTAAAGTGCCTTAATTACAGAATGAGAATGGCGGCACAAACCTACCTTGGGCCACCGCCACGTGGTGAGGGCCATTAAAGAAGATGGATGGATGGATGAATAGATGGATGGAGGAACAGCTAGACGTGATATAGCTCCACTCGGACACTCCCCTGCCCCCCCAACACACACATACACACACACACATTTACCCTTCTCACTATCAAAGTGCCTAAGTGCGCCTGATTGCCTAAGTGGACCCTGCTCCCTGTTTCCTTCCCTCCATCGCCTCCGTGCTCGCTCTTTGTTGTTCCATTTTCCACCGTGTTGGACTCTGGGGGTTCTGTGGTTTGCCTTGCTGAGTGGGGTTTTACAATTTGGGCCTCACTTGTTTGGCATTTAATATGCACTGTAGTCAGGGGTCGCTCACCATTCAGGCTTCCTATATGGTCTCTTTTTTTTTTTTACCCCCAGTTCAATGTGGCCTGATTGCTGCGTGGTTGATGATGGTGATTATTGAAGCTTATCATCATCTATCACCATGGCACCAACAAACGTGCAGCCAAGTTGGTGGCTCCTCAAATGGGGAAGAAATGGGCTCTGAATTACTTCTTTTGATGGCCACCGCAATCACAAACGGTGGGAGACTGATTAGGTGGCGCAGCGTATCTGTGTCATTCTTGTTTGCGTCCCTCCCCGTCTCATTAGGGTCGTCAGTTTTGGGGGCCGAGGACGACCTGGCCGTCTCGCTCCGTTTCATGAACTTCGGAACCAGCCCGCCTTCCTCAGATGAAGACTCTGGTTTGTCCAGCTTCGTCGAGAATCCGCAGTACTTCTGCGGCATCATCAAGGACAAAGACATGTGTGAGTCGCATTCCTAAAGTAGTGAAACCTGGAGCAAGTATGATCAACTGCACTGCAAACGAGACATGAGGTTTTTGCGCCTTCCTCTGATTTTCAGACCTTCTGTGTATTTTATAAATCAGGTGTGCAGCACATTAAACGGCAGGACATTGTGCTGAAGTGGGAGCTCGGCGAAGGAGCGTTTGGCAAAGTTTACCTGGCAGAGTGCGCCAACCTGAGTCCCTGACAGCGACAAGATGCTGGTCGCCATCAAGGTGACTCATCGTACCACTTCCTCTCCACTAATTCAACAGCTGTATCGATGTTAAAAAACATCTATGCATTGGCAGCATTTGAAAACCTGTAGACTTGTGCTGAAAGTCTGGGAACAAATTCAAAATGAAATTGTGTGCAGAAAAGTAAGAATAGCAGTACCTCAACTTTCAAAATAAAACACGGTCATACTTTAGTAGTAGTAAAAACGACCAAATATTTAAAACAAGGTTGCGCAGTCAAAGGGTTTATGAAGTTGACTGCTTAAAAAAATTCAAGCACTCTTGCTGCTACACTGCCAACAGGTAAGTACTCGGCACTTATACTTAAATCTTCTGTACAGTATAAAGTAAAAACATCCTGCGGTTTCAGAGACAGACGTCTTTGTGTCGGTGGTTTAATCCCCAGCTCGTGTTACAACAGTTTAATGCAAACCGCAGGGAAAAAACCAAGACGATGAATTTTTATTGTCCCATTAATGAGACCTTTGCTTTTATTATTCAGTGAATAAAACTTGCCTTGTTAAACTCCTCAACCGTTTTTACTTTGGGCCCTAACAACAAAGAATGGCTGCAGAAATGATTTTGGAAGGTGTTGATGTGTGATCCTCATGTGGTCGCAGACGCTGAAGGACGCAAACGAGTCGACCCGGCAGGACTTCCAGAGGGAGGCGGAGCTGCTGACGGTGCTCCAGCACCAGCACATCGTGCGATTCTACGGTGTGTGTACAGACGGGGAGCCGCTGGCCATGGTGTTCGAGTACATGAGGCACGGAGACCTCAACCGCTTCCTTCGGTACGTAGAGGACCTGAGGGTCACGAGTTCAATCCCCACAACTGTCCTCTGTCCATGCACAGCTGAAGGAAATGTTCAACTGTAGCAAGCAGACTGAATGAAATGCTGGAGGTTATTAAAAATATGTCGTCACGTCATAACTTGAAATATTAGCCTTGGTTTATATTCCTCATCTCAACAACTCAGACACAGTTATACGTGAAACGTTTTCTGAGCTGTGCAAAGCAGCAAAAACATAAAAAATGATGGCTCTGTAATATTCAAATACCCAAGTAAGCCAGTGTGACAGTGAGCTAGCATTTAGCCAGTAATAATCCTATAATTTACTTAAAATTGGAAAATTGGAAAATAATATGACAATTTCTGATGTTTGATAAAATATTTAAGCCATTTTTCAAGAAAAGAAAAAACTGTTCCAAGCTTTGCAAAAGTGAATATTTGATATTCTATGAAAGGAATCTAGTTTTTGGGCTGTTCATCAAATAAAACAAGCTCATTTAAATGTCAGGAAACAAATGATACATCTGATTTCAACTTCATCTCGACAAGCAAACCGATGACGACTACACTTCACTCTGAGCAGCTTCTTTCAGACAAACCTGATGTTTGCTTAAAAGTCAAACCCACAAAGTCGACCTCCGCGGACTGTGTGGTTCTCGTGGTCACTCAGGAGAACCATAGATTCCCTGTGTTTAAGGCTGAAGAACGAGGACGACACAGACGGTTGTTTTTTATATTCATGACGTTGCTGCTTTTCCTTTATCTCTTTAATAATAACTTTATTTGCATGGGTTTTAAATTATCTGGGGGAAATAATCAGTGGTGGAAATCCCCTGGAAATGTGACATGTCAAGTTCTTATAGTAGAAATATAAAATTAATAGTTTTTTTTAGTCTAAATGATTCATTTGTCATTAAGTAGAGTTAAGGAAAATGTAACCTTAATCCACATCCTCACCAAAATGTTATGGCTTCATCCCTGCACCACATTTGATGGAAATCGGAACAAACCAACAATCAAACAGACTCGAGCAATGAGAGCAATTACTCGTCTTTACTCTATATTTGTCTTCCCCCCCCCAGAATTAATATCACATCACTAATACAGAAAGAGAGGCTGACGTGAACTGCACCAAAGAATATCTTGCTTTGATAAATTAATTATAAAAAAAAAAACCTTCCTAGGCAGGTTTCCCCATTCGGGTTTCACAAGATGTCCTCACGTCATTATAGCAAACAGAGTGCAGCAGGATTTTATTTCAATACTGACGAACACAGTAAATAACCAGATCCAGCACTTAATGAGAAATTGAAGATGTTTGCTCGGACTAATATGTCGTCTCCTGAAGGGTTCGTGTAGCAAATTAGCTCATAACAACACTTTGATTCGTGGTGTGATGTGGTGACGGGAGAACTTTTCAAACACATCTATTCAATCATTTAAAGAGTAATTTGAAAACGTCTAAGTTTAGAAACCTCTGGGGAGGCTGAGGCCGCGTTGACCGATTAGAGCTCACTATGCACCTGGGAAACCATCTGACTGAACGAGCGGAGCAGACGCACTGGATGCTGGCTGCCAGGTTTTCTCCACAGGAGGCAGATTGGGAATGAACACACACGAACACACACACACGAACACACACACACACACACACACACACACACACACACACACACACACACACACACACACACACACACACACACACACACACACACACACACTGCCTGAGATGCATCTTTGCGATCGGGTGAAAATCACATTTCCAGCAGACAGAATGGGTGAAATGTCCGTGGGCCCCCACAATGCAGCTGCTTTCCCACCCTGCCACCTGCCTCTTAAACTAATAGTGATTGTATAGACAACTTCCTTTGTAAGGAGGGGACAAAGTGGAGAGGAGAGATATTAGGATGGATGGACACACATCATCTGTGATTTGCTCATTTAGGCCGGAGTTGGACGTGAGAGTGGGTGTTTATGATCCGCAGGAACAACTGAGAGTCAATGTGCTCTGCATCCCTGAATTGCATTATTGCAAATCAATTGTAGGCGTATTACAAGCCTTATGTTTTCTATTAAGCATCGTTGTGAAATGGCCTTATTATGGCACGGGGAGGTTGACCATGTCTGCAGCGCTCTGAAGAGCCCTCAGTGCTCAATCTGCAGATTGAACATCGCTGAGTTCATTGTCCTGCGGGTCAGCCGGGGTTGAGGCCATAGTTACTGACGTGCTGAGAAACCGATCCTGGTGTTTGATTAATCTGAGCAGCCGATGGAAACAGAGCAGAGGAGCAGAAGTGTTCCGTTCGTTACATGCGCAAATACACGCGACCCCTTTAATAATGCACACAGGTCAGGAATTCAGAAATTAATGGAATAAATACAACCAATTCTCTGTGAATGAAAAATAATACCACCGAATTAAATAAAAATTGTTTTAATAAAAGTCTGATAGAATAATAATTTGACCTAAAGAATCCCTGTGACCTCAGTTTTCAATTAGCCAAGAGGCTTTAGAAATTACAGATAATATAGAAAATATCTGAAGAACCAAATATAACCTTTTGTCATGTAAAACGGTTTCTTCTATTCCATTAGTTATAGTTCCCTAAGTACATTGAATAAAGAGATGTACTTAAGTGTGGATTCAAGCATATTTATGTTCCTTCTTTTTATCTCTACCCCAATAAATGAAAGCACATTGAAATCTGAATTTGAAAAAAGGTGTAAAGAATAAATTGCTAACATAAAAAATAAATGGACCTTTACAGGTCTTTAGACTTTAAAACTATACAATAGTGCTTTATACAATAGTGCTGTACATTTTAAATATATTATAATGCATATTAAACGACCTCAACAAGCCACAGTAGTAAAATGCTGCTCTTGCATCAGTATTAACAATCTAATGATATAAACTTAATCACATACAAGTCACAGGATCTAAAGTCATTGTATTTTTAACTCTTTAAATACATGCTTAAAATACTTGTGTCCTTTTTAATTAAATACGATTTTTGAATGAAGTACTGGTTGTATTAGTACATTAACCTGAGGGTCTAAATACTGCCTGGGTTTAATTTTCACCTCCTCATCTCACGTGTTTCTTTCTCAACTCTCTAATAAAACAGAGATATCCTGACCTTCATGTGTCTCACGTGTCTGTAGAGCTCACGGCCCGGACGCTCGTATCCTGGAGGAGACCAAGATGCCGCCGCTGGGTCAGCTCACTCTGCCTCAGATGCTGCAGATCGCCGCGCAGATCGCCTCGGGCATGGTCTACCTGGCGTCGCTGCACTTCGTCCACCGTGACCTGGCGACCCGCAACTGTCTGGTGGGAGAGGGCCTGGTGGTCAAAATCGGAGACTTCGGGATGTCACGAGACATCTACAGCACAGACTACTATCGGGTAAGAGGCCAGACAAGAATGAGACAGGGATGTGTTTGTGTTTCTGAGAGGAAAATGTAAATAAAATATTATTTAAATCATTGTAAAATTCAGATTTATACATTTGAGTCATTCATCTCAATGATTTTTGCTTTTACTCCTGAGATAAGGTCAATGAAGATTTGTTTGTGGTGCTCAAACTAAATAATGGCCCGATATCTCTGGATAATTTCGAATTGGATGAAGAGTTTGTGAACGTCACCTCGTCTTCCTCCTCAGGTGGGCGGACGCACCATGCTGCCGATCCGCTGGATGCCCCCGGAGAGCATCATGTACAGGAAGTTCACCACGGAGAGCGACATCTGGAGCTTCGGCGTCGTCCTGTGGGAGATCTTCACCTACGGCAAACAGCCCTGGTACCAGCTGTCCAACAGTGAGGTGGGTTAGGAGGGAGAAATGTTTATTGGCACACGATTGATTTGATCTTGGAGTCTTTGTGCCGGCCAGAGCCAGTTTCTGAAGGAGTTATGTTTTTGGGTTGTCCGCCCTATTCTTGTGATATCTCAAAAACGCCTTGTGGGCATTTCTTTAAAATTCGCGCAAACATTCACTTGGACTCAACTGATTCGATCTCAGTGGTCAAAGGTCACGGCGAAGGAAACTGCACTGGTTGGTGGAGGCACACAACCACAGGGAGGTGACTAACCTCTTGTGCCATGCAACATGTGCTTTTCTCTCTCATCCTTGTTTATGAAGACGGATGAAATATTCATCTGTGTCGTTCAAAATACTGAAAAATCGTCACTGTAGATTCACAGAATCCACCGGTTTTCATTGGTATTTCTGTCTCTGTGCTTCAAAGACGTTTCATTGAAAAGTGTTCGCCCCCCTGACCTTGATAAAGAAAACCACATGTATCTGCATGGCCACACACCAGAGTGAAAGGAGGAAATATGCTTTTACTTCAACATGAATTCTCCTATACAAACATGAATTCAAAAAAAAGAAGCCAGGGCTGGAAGAGGCCAGAGACAAACACAATGGAAAGAAACAGAACTGGAATGTAACTTTGCACATTTACTCAAGTACTTTAATCAAGTAGAGTTATCTGTGTTGTACTCGTGTTCAAAAAACAACCAGTTTCAATAAAAGGCCAAATGACCACAAGACAGAATGGTTTAAAAGCTTACTTTATTATTTCATGTAAAATTATCCTGAGATCCAAAGTCCAGCATTGCTACTAGTGGAGTTGAGCTAATTCTAAAAAGGTAAAAGTTAATATCTCACCATGGAGGGGAGATGAAGGGAGGTCGGAGGTCAGCTCCGCAGCAGTCGGTCACTTCTTCTTCAGTTTCTCTTGAGCGTTTCTTGATGGTGATCACTGAAGTACCGACACTGACGAGGCCGGCAACTCACAACGCTGTCTTCAGGAAATCGAAAACATTTAAGATCTGTAAAACGAAAACCTGCACAGAGCGAAACACACAGGAGGATGACAGAGAAGTGTTTGCTGCATGTGACTGGAGACCAGAGTGGAGACACACTCAGACACACCTGTAATCACTCTGCACCTAGAGCCCCACACACACACACACACACACACACACACACACACACACACACACACACACACACACACACACACACACACACACACACACACACACACCAAAGCCCCTCCCAATCAGTGCAGCCCAGTGTGAAGATGCTGTGTTTTTACAGTACTTTTCGAGGTACTCCATACTTATACAACTCTACTATATTTCAAAGGTAAATATCGTATTATATACTCCACTGTAGCTATGACACAGCTTCAGTTCTTTCTCTCAAGTTCTTTATCTGAAGTGTTTTTACGTAATCCTGCAAACAGATAAAAGCATAATGTCCTTGGCGGAGACAATCAGCTTCTCCTGAAACAAATACAGCAGCACATTATGCATATGGATGTTTTTTATGTATATTACTTTTACTTTTAATACTTTAATAGTCCAGTTTCCCGGTTTTATTTTTTACTTAAGTACTTTTTTGCTTTTTAAGTATCTGAATACTGTCTCCACCGTCTCCCCCCGCTGCCTCTCACATTTTCATTGGATGCTTCTTGTGTAGTTTTACGCCGCCCTGCGCTCTTAACAGAATCAATAAGTTCATAGTAATTAAGGGCAGTGCAGTCTAGCCTTTTCAGCTCAAGCACCAAGAAGTGGGACTCCATCGCAACCACAGCGGTGCTATTACAGCCCGAAACCCTCTCTCCTTTCAAGAGACGGGTGGATCACCTTCCCCCTGCACTCGATTCTAATCTCATTGGTTTTCATTTTTACCCAGGGCCAATGAGCTGTAACCTCGTTAACCCAATCTGTCTCGCCCAATGAGGGACAGGTGAAATTATCATGTTGCCCAAACACGCTGTGGCGCAGATAAATCATCCCAAAATACTGACGCTGTGGCGACGGCGGACATTTTGGGGCGGCCGTTATGAGCCTCTCTGCTCAGCTGTGAGACTGAGCGGCGGCGGCGCTGACACGGGCCTCTTGTGCTCATTGGATCAAGGTTGAAAATGAGGAAGGGATTGAGTCAGTAACTCTTCAAATGGAGAGCGCAGGGAAAATCCTCCCTCTCATCCTCGACAGTGATTTATCCACTGAGCTACAAGAGCGTGTGAACTCAATCAGTCACTGCAGCCATTAGTGTCGGAGCTGGAGGTTATTCACAACTCTGCTTTGCTCATTTGTCCCCGAGGTCTCGGCTAAAAGACACGTATCTGCACAACGGTGGATAATAGCTGACTTTGGTGATTCAAAAAGTTCTTCTGGATTAATTGACGCATCCGCTGCTTGTGCGGCTTATTTATGTGACTCACAGATTTTAAAAGACCACTTTAAAATCCCCAGTATCTCTTTTCAGAATCAATGCAGTTAAAACCCTCATGGATAAAACCAAAACTAGAACTCTACATTTGGACCCTTATCCAGATCTGTGCCAAAATGTGTTTTCTCACTGTGGTTAAAAAAAACCTTCCCCCTTAAATCTGCTAGAATTAGAAGATTAAATAAGATTTAAGATTTGAATTATTCCCTGGAAAGGGTTAGTACATTAACGCAAAAGATTATGATGAGTATCTAGTATTGATTTGGGGCAAAACTTTAGTGTTGTGTTTGAATCTCAAATATCTTTAACTCCTGATATCCAGTCTTGATCAGGCTTTAATCAATTAAAGAGACAAAGTGGGTGACATTTTGGGTGAACTGACTCGTAGAGCTTTATTTTGACACTTAATAGTTTAAAATAATTTCTATATGTCCTCCCCCAACAGGCCATCGAATGCATCACACAGGGACGGGAGCTGGAGAGGCCTCGCACTTGCCCCAAGGAGGTGTACATGCTGATGCAGGGCTGCTGGCAGCGAGAGCCCCAGCAGAGGATGGTCATCAAGGACATCCACAGCCGGCTGCTGGCCCTGGTCAAGAACCCCCCGGTGTACCTGGATATCCTGGGATAAAAGGAGGCCGAGAAGAAGCCAGGGAGAAGGAATCAGAGGAAGGTTCTAAGGATTGGGAGGTTGGAGTTTTGATTTGAGACTTTAAAACGTCCTCTTTTTGTTCCGTTAGGTTCCTCAACTTTCTCATTTATCCATTTAAAGACCAGTAGGAAGGTTATTCCCCAGTTTTCCCCAGTTGCTGCTTTTTCCAGCCTCGATGGACGGCACAGTTTTGCAGCTGCTTCCCGATTTACTGCCCCCTGTCGTTCTCTGGAAACCTGTCAAATGTTTACCAAGGTGCTTGGACGTTGAGGTGGAGCCTGACGGAGGGACATGCATGGCTAATTGTTGAAGTTACAGTATATGACGATGCTAGAAGGCTCTGGGCCTTTTTATGCAACTCAAAACACATGATTGCAAAAGGATGGAAGGTGTTGTACAGTATAGTCACTGATTTTGGACGAAGTTTTGATACGGGAGGTGATTTAAAGGATTTCAGTAAATGTACATAAGGCCAAGTTGTACAATCAGAACCATTGAGAGCTCGTTTGTTTTTCACGTGTCATATGAATATTTTTCAAAAAGCAAGAACGAAATGTAGATTATCAGTGAAAGTGTTTCCTGGTATATTATATATATAAACTACTGTGTTTACATGTAATGATGTCGAATATGAAACAAAGAAAAGTGAAGTTTTTTGGACAAATGTTAAACTGTGAGAAGGTTAAAAAAAAAATCAAAGCGCTGCAGTGAAATTCAGTCCGGAGAAGCAACGCTCACCGTCTGGGAGGTGAAGCTCCGAGCGCTGACAGATGGATCAGGGTGAAACTCCAGGAGCAGAGGGACAGATGGCACTGAAACCGAGACTGGAGCTGAGGCCGCCTCCGTGGAGAGAGCAAGACAAACCGTTGTGATGCCTTTACGTGTAAATACTGAATGTGTGTACATAATCTGTATCAACATCTAAAAATATATATATATCTTCATGTATCCAGCACTTTGTATATTCCCTTGAAAAATAAAACTTGATTTAAAAAAAAAAGGAAAATGGCTGCAGCCTGAGGAAGGAGCTTCCCCTCCCATCAGTCAATCTGTCATTATCGTGCGCTCCGGGGGCGAACAATGCTCCGGGATGCCGCCTGTACTTAAAGTTAGACATCTTAACAAGGCTATTCAAGAGCTTTTCTATTATCTTGACGAACTAATCATCAACCTGCGACGTCTCTACGGGGACGCTCGGGCAGACACGGTTATTGAAAAGGACTAATCAAGTTTCATATTGCCTTCCCGCTCGGCCCCTCCGGCAAACAAACACCCTGCAAAACCAAAGCCCTGTCTCTGCCTCACACCAGCACCACCTCCCTCCCTCCACCGCTCTGTATGCAGAAAGTCTCCAGGGAGTGGTAATGGATTGTGAGTAATGCTATCATCCCTTTCTCTCTCTCTCTACCCTCTCTTGGGGGGGGGGGGGGGGGGGAAACACTTGGAGGACCCATTGTTTCTTCTTCTTCTTGCACTCGAGCCTCCGGCCTGATGTGCAGCACGACGATAATAAGAGGCTGGAAATTAGGGCCTATTTTTAAAGTGCCACTCCTCTCGGAGCTCTGCAGTGGGAAAACTTTACTTTTTAATCTTCCACATTGTCGTAAGAAATACGAGTATTGATTTTCTTGAGGTAATTATTTCTTCTGATTCATTTTGGTCTGTCTATTGCTAATAATACACCACTTTGCTCTTTACTCTTCATCCTGCAAAACACCGAAGACGACGGTCAAAACTCGGCGGAGTCAAACTGAAGCAAACTAATCTAGAAAAGAAAGAAAGACAGATAATGGGAGTGAAAATAACTTTTGAACTGAAATCTGAATTTATGGGTTTAAGATGTCGCACTTTAAATTACTCATTCTGACTAAATGTGTCCATAATGACCCACATCCTGAAAAACAAGAGGGTACATGAAGAATTTAAAGGTTCAATCAAAGATTTCTGGAATAAAATCCTCTCGTCTGTGAACATGTGGAACAATCGGGCTCGTAGGACAAATTCCCGGCCAGAATTTCTTGGTAGATTATTTATTGCAACACGTTTTTTTATTAATCCAACTGTTGGTTTTCCTGCAAATAAATGTTCAGGGATTCAAACCCTCCTGTTGTGCGGCTCTGCCCTCTGCTGGTCACCGCTCAGACTCAAACTGCTTTTACAAGGAGACCAATCTGCAAATGTCTTATAACAAATATACATTATTACCCAATTTTCACCGTCAACATTATTCAAAGTCAGTATTTGGGTTTTAGATAATAGGCTTTAATGCAGGACACATATATTCATGTAATATGCATGTGTTTATCACAAGAGCTGCAGATTAGTGGCAACCATTTTCAAATTCAAATATTTGATTAATTCATTGATTTTATTTTACATGTACTGGTTCTTGCTTCTTAAACACCAGGATGTGATGCTTTTCTTTGTCGTATATGATAATAAAAGAATATTTGGGGGTTTTAGATAAGGGAAGTATTTGTTAGTAACTTATATATCTACTAAAATTATATCATAACCCTAAGACATTAATGGTACAATTACACCAAATCCCTTGAAATGATTCCATTGACAATGATCACATTTATAAAAGGCTTAATTTATTACACAGGTCTAGTACAACAAAGTAGTAAATTACAAAATTATACACAACAAAGAACAAGTACGTATTTACACATTTTAAGAGCAGTTTCACAGTCATTTCTCCTGGATGAGGAACAAACGGAGCATTTTATCAAAAGAAAAGTCTCATAAGAGGTTTTCTAGAGGCACCAGTAACTTTTTCAAACCCAGTTTTTCCTTTTTAACAGAAGTATTAGGTCCATCCTGCACTCGTCTTCAATCTGCAGTTCACGTTATCAAACATCCTTCAATACACTTGGATAATTACAACCTGCATTACCTTGTTCGCTGAGGAGTAAAAGAACAAAGTTTAAAGGACAGAAAAACCTTCAGAGTAAGAGAGTGGATTTATAATCAACATTATGGTCAGAATAAATAAAACGGTATCATAGAGGCGATACCACGGTGGACACTGAGCCCATGAGAATGAGTGAGATGACAAATCATACTGAAAAATAAAAAGCAGCTCAAAAATAAAAGGGAGCGTGGGTGGAACCGCATCAGAGGCCAGAAATGATGCAGCTCCAAGAATCAACAGGGTCAGACGGACGAACGCTGTAAGACGAGGACGTTCGGCAGCAGTGGAGAAACAACACGAGGCTCAGTGCAAACCACACTGTGGACAAAGCACTGACATAAAGAACACAACTTTCATACTGTGCACACTAACCTCCACAATATCTTAAACAATGCCCTAACACAAAAAGCGTGCGTGCGTGCGTGTGATTCTACATTCGACATTTCTACATCAGCGTCCGACGTGGACCTGAAACTCACCTCAATCCCATAATGTCACATACGTTTCCCCCTCTCACTAAACTCTCTACCATCGCTGATCAAAACCTGTGTGAGTGTGTGTTAGACGTGTTGTGTTTGTGTCGGTGTCACGGGGGGAATTACTTGTACATTTTAAAAACATGTTGTATACATACGAGCCTTCCCAGCGGTTTGTCAAGTAGCACGAGCGGCGTGTGTGCGAGTGCTGCAGCACAGATGTTTAGTAGCGTGGGACGCGCACAGTGCTTCGGCTGCTAGGACGATATCTAGAATGAATTATCTAATACGTGCATCTTATCAAGTCATTTCTGTCCATTAATTAGGTCTTGTTTTTCTTAAGATAACATAAAAGTTAAAAGAATGTATTATCTGAGATTGGCAATAATATAGTTGCAATCAATTAAATCATGAATCGATGGATCTAATCTCCAACACATTGATCAGTGCTGGAAAACCCATTCAAAAACATTTTCCTCTCAGTTTTAAGGCTCAACAATGGTCAAAAATAACTTGTTAAGATGAACTTTGTTTCAGTGTGAATCATTAATTTACTTCTATTTATCATCTACACCCACCCTCAAAAAAAAAAAGAAAGAAAACCCTCTTCAATCCCATTTCTGCTCCTAAAATAAGCAATAAATAACCACAAAGTTGTACAAACACACGATCATTGTTATTTCAGTGGTAAATGTAAACAGCCGTCTCCACGGAACAATGAGGGAACACAGTATTTAAAGTGTAATACGCAGATACGTCCCAGAAACTACACGAACGTCCTTGTCTCCTCAAAATGTCTCTTAAACCCACAGAAATATGAAAATTCTTCTAAAGTCAAATTAAAGCCGATGAATTTTTCTTTTTTAAAAAGTGTAATTACACGCGATGGGTGTTCAGGATGGATCTTATTATACATTACGGAAAGAACAAGAGAGAGAGACGGCTTCAGAGCAAATTGTTGGAGACCCTCAGGGGGCATGAGGCCACTATAACGCTGCCATGGAAACAAGTTATAAAAACGGTACCTGTCTTTTAATCATCGCCGCACTGGAACTTTTCTCTTTTCTCCCCTCCCCCTGTTGAGGCAGATTGTAGGGTTCATAATTAGGCCGGGCAATCAGAACGAGAGCCACGGTGGCCTGCGAATCAATTCCAGTCGGCGCAGGAGTGGAATCAATAGGTGGATGTATAAGAGCCGGCAATCCAATCTGCATTGCATTACGTGGAGGAGCCGCTTCATGCATGGAAAACAACAACCAGCAGCACTAACCAGGAAGTCCAGATACAAGGAGGAATTTCAATAGATCCTTTTCGTGAAGTCGAGGAGATTCAGACCCCGGGATCATGTCATCAATAGAGAATCCCTGCAAACTGCGACTCTAAACGTTTTCCAGTTGGAGATTTAGACTTGTAGTGGTCTACAGCTACAATAAGGCACTTGTGTGTGTGTGTTGTGTGACGACAGCTTCCTTCAACCCAGAGCCTCGTTTCAAATGCACGTGGAAAAATACACAGATTAGAGCCCGACCGATTCAGGGCTCGGCCGATACAGACAAACAGTATGAAAACTCATTTTATAAAATAAGTTTATAATTTAAATCAGGATTATTTTTGAATTCTATATATTTGCAGGGTTTTTTTTCAATTCATAGTCGTTTATAATAAAGTTTAAAATATCAAGCCTCAATTACATTACCTCCGTTTCCAAGGCATCTTAGGAACAGTGGTCATTTTTTTTTTACATCTACTTATCGGCCACTGATCAATCGGTCGAGCTGTAAACAGACGTATTCAGACGTGTTTTCAGCCTCTCACACACAAACTTGGTGCGACAGTAAATGTGACTGGGTCGTCAGCTTCTCAGTAAACACAGGAACAAATACTTCAGTTGTTAGAAAAAAAAAACGCTTCAGCACCTGACGTATCAAAACCTTTGTCTCAGAACGATAAAACTATTGGTGTTAGAGAAGCACTACAGTGAACTGTTAATACCATCTCTGACACACAAATCAAACGCACCCTCAGTGCCCCTTGCAGTCGTGCTTGGACGTGTGCGGCGGGTTGCCGCCGCGGCACGGATTCCACAGCAGCGGCGCGCTGAATATGCCGATGATGCCGAGGTTGAGGACGAGGCTGACGACCAGCACGCCGATGGTCCCCAGGAAGGAGGGCGTGGCTCCGTGGGCCGCCAGCCACGCCTTCCGCTGCGCCATGTCCGCCAAGACGCCCTCCATCTGGAAGTGGGTCCCCACCACGGCACAGACGTGGAAGAGCTGGTGGCTGTGGCCTGTGGGAAGGAAGACGACACAAGATTCATTCATATTTGTTGTGATTTTTTAAAGAGATTCTACATTTTCTAAACATTAAGTTCATATTAATGAAGTTCTTTGTTGCTGCAGCTACTCCTGTGACTTTAAAAGCGAGTGAACCTCGGCCAGACGTTTGTAGACAACGAGAACTTGTGTGAAACTTCCCCAAAATAAATAATTGAAGCAACAATCAAAAGACACAGGTAGAAAAAGTTGTTTGATGCACGGCTGCCGTTTTGTGTCGACAGTCCAGAGTCAGCAGGGAAACGCTCAAGAACAAAAGAGACGGCAAATCTAAAAGTTACAGCCCCGTGAGGAGGAGAAAAACAAACAGATTTAAACTCATAAAAGTTCACTTGTGGTCAACAATTGCACTGCAGCTCCTGGGGAAAATAAAATCCTCTTCCTCACATGTATTTCTGTTCTTATTTCCTCACAGTGTCGGGGATGAGGACGATGCGTTCGCTGTCATTTTGCCTCATTTTCTGAAGGAGCTTACCGATGTAGTCGAAGCGTCCCGGCGCCAACCTCTCCGGGAGGTGGGCGGTAAACAGGAAGCAGGTGAGGAAGGCGAAGAGGAGGTGGTAACAGTGACTGGACAAGGCGCCGCTCGAGCTGCAGCTTCCCCCGCAGCACAGGAGAATCTACACAGAGAGATTTTAGATAGAATAAGTGACTTGAGCACAAACTAAGAATTAACTGGTTGCAGTGACACATTTACGTGTGATTGGAAAATCAGTAAAAACATGGCTCTAATCAGCTCTGAACTTTTGATGTAATGCAAACACGTGAAACAATAAAACCGCTCAAAGTGGAAATTCAGGTTTCAAACGTGCATCTATTTAAATAACCAGTAGTGATGCTCACCCTGTAAAACAAAGGGACAGTGTCAAATAGAAACGGGACGACGAACGCTCCCGTTCTGAGAGCTTTACTCCTCTGAGGGAACTGAAGCTCCAGGAACCTGCACAGACAGAAAGAGGCGGAAATAATTATCAACCTTTTCTAGTCTATACATATACTCTGAGGAAACTCGTCCCTCCAAGAATTATTATCACTTCCATAATATACGAGGGAGCGAAAAAGGCCCAACAGTCGACTTAAATTCAATCAAGCTGCACATTTTCAAGTAAGAACCCAAATCAAAACAAAGAACCTGAATATCAGCAGAAAACTGAAGACATAAAAAGGTGCTGATGTTTTTGGAAACTCATCTGACACACACTGATCGCTCTGTAACAACGAGTAACAAGAAATTCCAGAAACGAACTTCCGTTTGAGGTTATTTATTTATGCAAACGCTCCAGTGTGGTCGGCCTCAGCTCTTCAGACCTCACACGTTAGTTTTCCTGTGTCAGGCTGCAGTTGTTATGTAACCGCTGTTGTTATGCAAACTCGGGACCGCTTGACTTCAGCGCCGGACATGTGAGCGAGCACTGAGCTGCACAGAAGTAAAAGACACTGAACAACAGAACAAATGATCTCTTATCGCTCAACAGCGACTTCAGTTGAAGTCAGTGACGATCTCCTGCCTCTGAATGTGGGTCAGTGGGTCTTTATGAGGTATTTAGTTAGTCTGGGATTCAGCGCAGGGTTGAAGTGTCACATGTTGGTGTAAAAGCTCTTTCACTGACTCGTTCCATCTTGGCAAGAACACAAGTCTGAGGGAAGCTTGAAAAAACGTTGTATTGTCCTGATGGTTTTTCTGTCCTCAAGAACAAAACCATTCGTCCTGACATCTACTTTCAGTACCTTGGAGCCTTTATCAAGTTTAGGTTTATAGGTAAACAGTTTTGTCTATTAGCAAAACCTAAAAGGGGTCTGAACAGTTTCTGAAGCCACTGAATACTTCTCCATAAATCACCGTATTACCTGGAATAGCAGGACAGACTCGTACAGAACAACGTGTTTCCAATGGCAATGGGGACAAAGTGTTGATGGAGGAAACTGTTCACCCAACAGTCAGGCATCACGTAGTACCCGTAGCTTAATGGCACAACCTGAAAACACACAACAATATGAAAGTGTTAAATTGGATCTATCCAGCTTGACTTGAAGTTTTACGTAGGTTTTTGTATTTCCCTTCATCTCCGGCACAGGTTTCCTTATTTTTGTGTAGATTTACACATTAGTACATGTAGGTAGAAATGTTGTTTTATATAAGTAAGTGTGTTGTGTGTACATATATTTTGTAACCATTGTTTTTTAAGGTGCAAAAAACAAATACAGTTTAAAAACTAATGAAAACAGGTAAATCTCTTGAGATGTTTATTTATTTTTCAAGAGTCAGTTAACAGGAAAGTGTAAAGAAGTTTATTCATACAAATTAATAATGAGTTAATTTAAGGCCACAACCTGCAGATTGTTATTCTACTAGCAGTGTTGTTTCTGATTCAACCACTAGGGGTCGCTAAAGTAGGAAAGGTCCAAAACAATTGGTGTCAGATAAACTGCTCCTGGTGAAAACTGCACTGGAACAATCAGAAAGTAAATAAAATAAAAACTATACATGTCTTCTTCTCTGGAGTGTATCTGCTGGACTGTGTGTTGAGTTCCATTGAAATGTTTATTTTCTCCTACTCTGCTGCAGCTCTAATCTAAACAAACACGTGATGGTCTGTGTGTGTTGGGATCATAAACATTCACATCATGACAAATGTACCATAACCTGAAATGCAACTGTGAATTCATGCAGTGATGCATTGTGTGTTTTAAGATTAAAAAGGTCGGTGCCAATGAAATAAATCTGCATGCACTTAAAAGTGGACCAGGACAGCAACAGCAGCTGCTGCCGGAAAAACAAGTTTTTCCAAGGAGCACTTGTGCAACAAGCTCTGAGTTCCTGTAAAATGTGTGTTTTTTGTTTATTCTCTTATGGAGTCTCTGACAGGGAAATATTACTCACAGGAGAAATGGTTGTGAGGCCAAACAAACATTTTCTGGGGCGCAGATAAGCCGCGAAAATATGGAAATCAGACATCCAGCTGACAACCACAGCAGGGACAGAAGTCAAATACACACAACAATGCTGTTTGTGTCATTTGTCACGCAAACAAAAAAAATGACAAGTCAGTGTCCTTGGAAACGAGGATTTCTACAAACGGCCTCATGATAAACCAGATTTCATTTAAACTTCAGCATTTCAGAGGTGATTTTACATTCTGGTCCAATTTTAGATTCCTCAGTTGGCTGATTACACAAATTAGAGCCGGAGGATTTATCGCTTGGATGATAACATCGACCGATATGAGCATTTCACAGACATATCAGCATGAAAACAATTCAGAAAACATGTTATTTTATGTTAACACTTCACACACACGTTTATTTTCTTAAAGTGTTATTTGGTTGTATTCGTGTTTTCTTTTAATTTATAGTTATTTGTGATAAAGTTTATGCTTAAACTGTAAAATATCAAGCCTCCATTACATTTCTTTATCAAACGGGTTTGATGACAACATCTTAGGAATCACTGCTGAGAAGATTTGTATCATATTAATAATGTTTTTCACCCAGATTTGTATAGGCGACTACAAACTAAAATTTGTTCCGGTTGAAAATAACTTTAATTATCCGAGTGTGGTGCTCTGCCTTGCTCAAGGGCAACTGAACAGCAAAGGCAGCTCTCATTCACCTCTCAGGGTTCAGGATGCATCCCGTTCCCTGCAGCTGTGCAGAGAACCAACATCCCTGTCTCAGGTCTTACCGAGGCTGTAGAGGCTGAGTGCTCCGTAGTCGAAGAAGTAGCAGATGTGGCGGGACTCCGGGGACATGGTGCTGAAGGTGTGGGCGCAGCTGGAGGTGAAGGGGTAAATGCAGATGAGCACCATGTACACCAGCAGTGGCCAGGTGTAGCTGTCGGTCAGGAAGTTCAGAGTGGAGCAGAGGACGCAGAAACGCCACAGGAAATACCTGCCACACAAACACAGCTTTGTCTTTTTCCGTGGTAATAATGCGTCGGGCTCGGAGCGTCGTCTCCATGACAGCGACCGTCCCCACGCCCCCTCGCGGCTGCGGTGCTTGGACTTTTTCTCACATCCTGGACTTGGTCTCGTGTTTATTTTCATTCCGGCTTATCTCATTTTCGGAAGGATCCTGCCTCGACTTTTTCCCACCTATCTGAAAATCTCAGAAATACGTTTTATCCAGCAGTTGATTTCTATTCCTGCTGCGCTGAGAGCAGTTTAAGGGATTACATCACAGATACTGAACACAGATCCTCAGATAAAGAAAACACCTGAGTTCATTTCACTGCTTGTTGTGGTGTTTAATACCAGTTTATTAGTTTCTTCTGGTCTGTTATATTCATACTGTGATACTCTATGCAAAAATGTTGAGGAAATACTTCTCAGTCATTGGATGTACTGAAGCCAATCAATCGCAGATATATTAGCAACCTGGCTCTTAATTTTAAATAAAATTATGAAATACTGGAACATTTCATTTGAAACTTACTCTTTTTTTGGCTCATTTCAGCACAGAGTGATTTAAATTTGCATTTGCCGGTTGAATATTGAGGCTACAATCTGTTAAACATGACCGGGCTGGGCCATGTGTCAATCAAATAACAGCCAGTCAATCAGAAAAGACACCGTGTGCAGGCTCGAGCTTTAGAGAGAAGCATGAGGGAGGAGATGTGAAACCATGTTGAGATGTTTCTTCTAACAAACAGCAAAACCTTGAACTTATCAAAACCTCTAATAAAAGACTGTAAACGTGTTAATATGGAAGGTTAATGAAGATTTCGTACGCACCATGTCGGGAGGAAGTGGGTCCAGATGTTGATCGTCTCGTTGTTCATCTGGAAGCTGCTGAGGACACAGTCCAGCGCAGAGCTGCGGGGGTGACGGTACCCGGAGATGATGCTGTCCTCTCTGAACACCTGAGGACCGACGGGAGCAGAAAGGGGAAGTTACAAATACAACATGTACGACCATATGATGCCTTGAGGTAGTTTGTGATTAGGAACTCTACCGTTGTTATTTATGACCTTGTGAAGTCTTATATCACAAACTATTTATAATGTGATTATAGTGCATCCTTCAGACAGTCTGTATTTACAGCTGAATTACAAACAAAGTGCGACCAAGGATTCAAGATACTCAATAAACTTTGTGTGGATTTAGTTTTATCGGTTCATAGTATTGAGTTGTGTTCCTTCTTTACCGTCGGGACCTGGTGGATGTTGAAGAGCTGCGGGAGTTTGATGCTGAGCATGTCTGTGGGCAGTCTGATCGCCCCCCTCCCTCTCTGACAGACCTCCTGGAGTCTGGCTCGGCCCCCCCGGCACAGCACCAACCAGACGGGGTAGTCAAACACCCGGACCCGGGCGCCTTGTCCTGGACTGTCGGGCTCCCATCGCAGGCAGCGTCCCCAGCCCTGGCTCCACCCACCTCCGACGCCAGTACTGGCCCCGATCCCCCGCCACACTGGAAACACTGCAAGGACACAGAGGAAAGATTCAAAGAGCAGCAGCAACCAGTATGAGACACAAGGGTGGACCATAGACTGTAAAGATGGATGCCATGACGGCTCCCCTAACGTAAAGCTAAAGCGCCTCAGTCATTGGCTGCAAAGGGTCATAAATCCCACCTCCTCCACGTTAATAGGTGGGACATGGACCAAGTTCAATGATTCGCTACTGTCCAGACTCTGGCTCCAAGGGCGCAAGATGGCAGCTGTCAAGGGGTCAATCTATGGGGAGGACCTATAATTTCCGTTGTATCCTTTGGAGCAAACACAGATTGTGAACGCACCACGGTGTTAAACCGGTGTTAAACCAGAAACAGTCTGTGGGACGGACGGACGGACTTTATTCAGCTGTTCTTCAGGCTGTTTGTTGAGGAGCCACGTTCACTGGACTCAGACTGTACAAGCAACACACAGCTCAGAATAAGGAGGAGGGGCTGATGAAGCACTTGATCTTAAACAACCTTTTAGTCGTGAACTAATTCTTTTCAATGTGACATAATGGAGTCGTCTGCAAATCGGATCTCTGGTCAATGTGTTCAAGTTTCCACTACTTATCCCTATCCACCGTGGGCCTTTGTACTTGTATTGAGTACTTAATATGTTGTGTACTTATATATCCCGTTTACAGAGAGAAACAACATTTCAGTCCAGGTCCTGTGGGAATAAAGTTGACTTAGTCCCATAACGGAGACATTTGCTGTAATAATCGATGAAATATAACAAATATAATTAATATATGATGTGTGAAGTCTTTGTTGACTGGAGCTGACACTGAGAACAATCTCCTATTGAGACGTCCCCAGACATCAGAGTGGAGAAAGCCGGGCATTGTCACGCTGACAGAGAGCGAGCGCGATAACAACATGTTTGTGTGACACCACATTACAGCGGCGTTCATTCTCCAGTCTGCAGAAGGGAAACATCCTCAGAAAGAAATATTTATTTCACTAACAAGATGTTTCAAACTTCACAAACTGGACCTGGACAATACAACTCGTCACGTTTGGTCTTCTGCAGTCGAGCAAGGAGCAAGATGTTGGTGT
The DNA here is from genome assembly GCA_026259375.1 of Verasper variegatus. Taxonomy (NCBI): domain Eukaryota; kingdom Metazoa; phylum Chordata; class Actinopteri; order Pleuronectiformes; family Pleuronectidae; genus Verasper; species Verasper variegatus. The sequence continues at coordinate 21,178,110 of CM048048.1, forward strand.
ATTTGGTTGAAATCAATTACTGCAATATAAACAAAACGTCCTTAATAACAAAAACTTGAGATTTACTATTGTGTGACCACTTATTCACATTTTGTTTTTATTGAGTATGTTCCAGACCCGCTGTGCCTTCTCGGGCCAGGATTCCTTGCATGCCAGTGACTAAGCGAACAAGCTGGCGATGTACGATGCCGTAAGTGCGATGGCTCAAAGTAGTAAATGATGCAACAGTAAGAGCAGGAGAAGCTGGTGATGCAAACAGGAAATCCTCTGCAGCCCGGTCTGTCTTCAGAGTCCTGAGGATGTGGACATTGGCTCAAACCAGCCCCATCCTTCGGAAATTAAAAATTCATTCAAGAAATTGCATCCAGCTCATAAATGTAATTTATAAATGTTGAGCCTCTCTCTCTCTCTCTCTCTCTCTCTCTCTCTCTCTCTCTCTCTCTCTCTCTCTCTCTCTCTCTCTCTCTCTCTCTCTCTCTCTCTCTCTCTCTCTCTCTCTCTCTCTCTCTCTCTCTCTTCTCTTCTCTCTCTCTCTCTCTCTCCTCTCCTCTCCTCTCCTCTCCCTCAGAGCTGACGGGACAAAACATTTCCTGACGTCTCCCCTCGTCGTATCAGCTCAGACCTTGAGGGACTCCTCGGCAGCAGAGTAGGAACAACGAGCGGCGACCACCACTCACTGCGACCCAGCTGCAGGGCCCCGGCCTGTTCTCTGTGACAGAGTGAGCTTTGTGAAGACTGAGGCCAGGGGATGACACCGCACTGGATGGAAATGAGACGCCTCACTCTCTTACACACACACACACACACACACACACACACACACACACACACACACACACACACACACACACACACACACACACACACACACACACACACACACACACACACAGTTCTACCACGGAGAACATGCACAAGCTCTCAGTGCACAGACATACTTGCACACTGGTACAAATCCTGCTTTCATCGCGACGGGAAAACAAAGGCGACAGTGCACACAGGACAAGATTGTGTCGGTGACAATAGCAAGGGAAAGAGCCACAGGGTTCACTGCAGTGTGAAATAAAAAAAAGCTGATCTGAATCCGGATAATTTGCATCACGTGGTGCCAGCGATGTGAATAGTCAATTTGAGATGTGCTTCTTGCAAACTGGGAGCTGTGACTGATTTAAATTTTACCTCTATGCATGCAAATATATATTATTTATGTACAGATACAGAGAGATAGAGAGCACACAGCCTCTCCTCCTCAGCAGCGACATAAAGAGACGTCTGTGCACTTCAGCTCCACGGAGCCTGGTGACCCAGAGGAAGTATGTCAGTGTGTCCTGTCAAGCTGTCCGACTACATGAGCGACAATCGTGTGACAAAGACGCTGTGCATGCACGCTACACATTTGGATGAAACCCCCATTTCACTTCAAAACACACACACACAAGCAGAAGTGTTTGCAGCCTGTGAGCACGACAACGGCGTCGTCAACTTCAAACACAAGAGTCAGCAGCTGAGGACGAGAGCAAAGCCTCAGCTCACCACGCTGCACACATCTTCACAGCTCAGATCCAGAAAACACAAGTGAATCCGTGGAAAGACAAAACCCACAGTGCAGAATATGAGACAGGGACTTTTCAAAATAAGCCAATGATCCTGTGATGTTGCGACACTGATATGTAGCATCACACAACCGTGCACGAGCCAATAGACACTCTCCGCTTTTCACCACACCCGTCTTTCCAAGTTCATCGTCCTCGCTTGATGGAAAAGTTTGAGTTTGGCCTCTCACACACACACACACACTGAAGCTGCCTGATGAAAACATGTAAGACCGGATTGAAAATCAAATTAAAACTTCCCTCTATGAAAGTGGTTAATCCAATCCAATGTTTTCCTGGAGATATAAAAACATTTAAATGAAGCTGCTCCTCCCGTCTTGGCTCAGAGAGCCCGAGTCAGGTGTTGGTGACTGAACAGCTGTTTGCTCGCTGTAATTTCTTTGCAAAAAAATATTCTGAACACGCTTTTATCTGTTTTAACACAGATAACAGACATGTGGTGTTCTTAACTTTGTGCGATGCCCTGGTTTTAAAAGCAGCTGGAAACATCCATCAACTGAAAAATATTTGTATGCTCTTCACTAAGTCACGGTTCAACAGACAGGAAACAGACAGTACTGGCATCTTGTTGTTTCCTCCAGTTTATGAACAGCTCTCCACCATTTTCTTCAAAACACCAAATAAGGCAAAATCTCTTTAAGAGGAATATTGTTTTATTAGAAACTCTTCAGGTGCATGGAAGCCGCTCTGGACTTCTGACTTTACCTTTACACACCAGCACATTCCTGCTCGGACCAAAGACTTTACACCGAGGCGACGCCACAACAATAAAACTCTGCCGTCTCTTTTACGATCTACGAGGAAAATCCTTTTTGGGCCTTAAGGAAATCTTCAGCTGAGACGAATCATCTTGTTTTCCAGCCTCTGTGCTGAGATGTGTTAGCTGAGTGCAGGCGGTAGCTTGGTAATTAGCTCACAGACATAAGAACAAACAAGAAAAAGCTAATTAGCACGTTTCAGCAAACTTTTCCTGTAAATCTGAAGATCAACGCTAGTGATCAAGGGGAGAAAATGAAAGTAATGACATGCACTGTATTTTATGCGTCTGCTCGTTTGACCAGCGCCGACCACAAACCACCAGATGGCCGTTGTAACCTGTGAATCTCTCAATTCTGGATTTACTCAAGCGACACTTCCTTCCTCTTTTATTTCTTTGGGGGTTCTTCTCCTAATCTCTGAAATTCTTGACCCTCGCTTGCGATGTCGCCACGTGACCTTTTCTCAATGGACGTCTTTACTGGCCCGAGGCTGACAATACGAAAGCTGTGCACGGAGCACGTTGCCCACACAGACTGACAGACGTGCCCTGTGCTGCAAAAATGCCGGACGCGCCTCATTCTTCAGAACATTCCTGTCCTGCTCAAACGTTTCGCAGGACAGGACGACGGCGAAAACACACGACCGGTCAGTTCACTGGTGGTTGATGCACCGAGAAAAACAAAGATTCTTTGGGATATTTCTTCATGGTTAATCATAATAATCTCCTGAATCTGGGAGGGTTTTTCCCACAGTTTCTCTTTCTCCACCACGTCGAGACAGAACAAGTCCTGAACAAGTTAAATCCACCTGTTTTGGACTCAGAGCAACAGACAGGACCCGTTTTTCACGTTAGGAAAAACAAAGGTGTTGCTCAAAGCTTCAGATGTCTCTGGTTCCACCGAGACTCATTTCTACACGTCCCTGAACATCAGGGCGGAAAAGTGAGACTGCTCCTGTCATGTTCTGCCAGTTAATTCAAATATATGATACAAAAACATGAATGTAGATAAATAATTCTTTTGTTTCATTTATTTATGTATTCAATTATTTATCTTTCGCATTTATTAATGTTTTAGTATTAACAGCAACTAATAAACTGCTGATCTTTAGCAACTTTCAATCAACGTTAAATCTAATTGCTGAACCATTATGATTAGATTCATTTCAAGTCATTTTATCAAGTAAAAACACAGATTCTCCAACTGCAGCTTCTGAAATTTTGGGATTATAGGAATGTGAAAACAATTTTATGTCATCATGACTAATTATTGCCCATCACGACCTCAATTGATCAGTTAATCATTATAGAAAATAGAGAACAATGGCTGCTTTGTCCAAAAGTGACTATTAGGATTATTACTATAAACAATTACTAGTTTCTTTCATAGATAAACCACTGGACTTTGTTTGTATTCAGCCTCAATTTGTTGAATCACTAATATAAATTGTTACACATCAACTTTTACATCGGTCAACTAATTAACTAACTAAGTTTTCTATGTTTACTCTGCTTCATGTAAAGTGACCAGCTCCAGGTTTTGAACTTCTTGTCAAACAAATCAAGCCACATGAAGATCAGGTCGATTAACTTCTATTCAAATAGATAATATCCACATCACAAATGTGTCACCGTGTCCCTTTCTCAGCATTTTCAGAAGTTTGAATAGATTTTTATTACTTTTATTTTATAAAACCTGAACCTTGTCACGAGAACTTCCTTCCTCTTGCTGTTAGTCTGAGGTCACTCTGGAATGTTTTTGTCAAAAAGGTGTTCCTCCATGGTCTCTCCCCCCCCCCCCCCACCACCCCCTTCCTAGAAATGTGTGTACATTTCACAGGAAAGAAGCTGCTCAGGATTATGTAACACAGCCCCTATGGGTCCTTACACATCACAACGTAGTTACACAAGAACAAAGAGGGCCACTGTCACTTCACCTACGATGTCTAAAGCGTCAACTGCAATTTGGAAACGTCTTCTTTTTATTATTCATCCAAGAAGAGAAGCTGAAGATGTCGTGGGTTTCTTTGGATTGTGTGCGACTGTCGGCACATTCCGACAAATAAAAAAGGGAAACACAATGTCAAATAGAAACCAGTCATCGTTTAAACATGAGAGAAAAAGACTGGACTGGCTGGGCGGGGCTGTGCAGACCACAACCCCCGACCCCCGTCATGTTCTGTTTGTTGTCCTGACTGCAGACCTCATCGGCTTCGACTGCACATGACACATTTTTCAAATCTCCTGCCAGGCAGAGAAATCAAATTATGACCGGTTTGCATGAGAGAAGTCTGCAGAAGGGCTGATCTGGCAAAACGATGTATTTCAGTAGATATCGATGATTATCACGATTAATTTGATCCATTTTCTTATATATATTTTATAACTGATAACTTGTTGACCTTTGCAGCCTGTTACTTTTACTTTACCTCCATAATTAATTAAACGTTCTTCACGCCCTCTGTGTGTTTTTTTTAAGATGGACGTCTAAGATTTCCTTTGGGAAAATGGACAATTTCAAGATTAAAACTGGACATTGGAGTTAAAGCTCTTGTTCTTGTCAAAACCCAGTCAGTGATTGTAAATGGCACGTTTCTAAAAAAAAAGAAAAGCTCATTAAAACCCTTAATAACACTTAAAGGTTATTTTATTTATGAAGATATGAAGATACTGAATGCCTCAATTTATTACACACACACACACACACACACACACACACACACACACACACACACACACACACACACACACACACACACACACACACACACACACACACACACACACACACACACACGAGTCTGGAGACGTCTCCAGAGCAACAGCTCAGGAAAAAAAGCCCGTTGGTCACATGTTGTTCATTCTCACAATGACTCAATCCTTCACGTCTTTCACGTGTGTGTGTGTGTGTGTGTGTGTGTGTGTGTGTGTGTGTGTGTGTGTGTGTGTGTGTGTGTGTGTGTGTGTGCGTGTGTGTTTCCTCCTGTGAGAAAACAAACTGTGCAGGAATCCAACGAGAACACAAAGTTAACAGATGCAGAAAGAGGCGAAGACTCAAAGCTGCAAAACTACAACCAAAGCAGCGATGGGGGGGGGGGGGAACTGTATCTCCGCGGGGTTTTTTTTTTATTTTTACGTTAATCCCGCAAAAACTCCTGAAAGTGTCCGCACTCACCTCGACCCTCCGGCATGCGGAGGTTTCACGATTCCTCCTCTTGTGTCTGCGTTAAAAAAGACTTTAGCGTGAGAGTGTGGGCCTGTTGTCCTGCTGCTGCTCTGCTCACTGAGCGTGTGTCCGTGTGTGTGTCTGTGTCCGTGTGTGTGTGTGTCTGCCTCCTTTTCTCTTGTCCCTCGCGAGCCAGTAGGAAGCGCAGCTCGTGCTCACGTGGATCTGAGGCGCAACAACAACACGAGCCATGTGTAGCTGCGGCTCTGCGCGCGCTCCGCTCTGCTCACGTGACCGAGATCGATTATTCGACGAATCGAACCGAAGCTTTAATCAAGACCGGTTTTTATTTGTATTTCTATTTATTTTAATATATATAATTTCATTGTTTTAATGCACAAACAACCAGATGTGCGTTTGATCTCTTTTGGGCTTTTGTATGTATTTTACTGTCAGTCTCCAAATGTTAAGATGCTTCTTCATTGATGGACCGGAGCCTTTTTAGCTGTGAGATGAATTATGTCATTGAAAAGTAGCTCACCTGACTTAAAAGACACAAAATGATCATGACCAGATCTAAACAAACCAAAAAGAGACACAAAATGACGACAGATATGCACCAACCCAATCACAAGGGGCACAAATTATCACAGAGACGGAGAAAAAAGACCATGAAACCACAAAAGACGAACAAAAATAGGAAAACATTACACAATATGTTACAGCTATTACCAACAGAACCTCGCAAACAAACACCGACCATCCCGTCCCATGGCAGCAATGACCTCACTGACCCACAAATGATGTCATTCACCGTCACCGAAGTTCCTCCGCATCTTTCAGCCAAACTGACAAAGATGACTAAAGCGTCCCCAAGGTTACAGGAAGTCCCGTCGCCTTTGAGCAACTCCTTCAATCACAGGAGTTTGTGGCAGAGGAGGCTTCACGTGGACCTGTGGGGACGCTGCTTTGTCCAAACACCAGGACAGAGAGGACATCCTGTTTCTATGTCAACACAACTTTCCATCAAATCACTGTCTCTGCACACGGCCTCGTTTGTTTTCATGCAAACTCTGAGCAGTGTCGCACAAAAGGTATTTTTACTACGACTTCCTGGAGGTTCAGTGACCTCCACTGCCCCGTTCGGCTTCCTGATACATTTCCACACTTTGTTTACATGATCATCATTAACTGTGTAAATATAAAAACTGCAAGATTACAACTGGAACTCGGAGTCACTGCTTGTGAGTCAATGTTGTTGTTAAAGCGAGTCACTTCTTTTGAATGGCATGTTTCCAGAAAGCAACTTAAAACACTTCTAGATTCTAGACCATACAGTTAGTACCTGTTAAAACAATTCACTGATATATTGTCGATTTTTAGTGTATCTTTAAAATAAGGCAATTAAAATATATATATATAATTCACTTGATATATTATGTGTTGCAGAGACACACCTCACGAACCTCCAGATCAAATCTATCTGATCATATTTCTTTTTTAAATATCAGGCTGAGTGAAACAGAGAAAGAAATCATTTAAAAACTTTGTGTAAAATTCAGCAGCAGCACTGTAATCATGATACAGGAACATATTTCACAGGTTGTGTCACATGTTCCTCCGCCTCTTTGAGATCATCGTGTTTGTGTTCTACAGACAGTGTCAAAAATATTCCATTACAAGCTCCTGCATACAAATCTAAAACTGAAGTAAAAGTATTTTCAGCTAAAAGTAATAATATCCAATTAAAAGCATTCTTTGGCAGAAAAACACAGATAGACAGTATATTATCGGATTTTCATTACGATTGCAGTATTTCTACGTTATAGTTTCTCATTGTGGAGCCAGAGTTACATCAACTATTGTAAGTTAATTACATGGTTTGAAGGTAAAATGTCAAAACTGTTGTAGAGACTATAACTGTAAGCAAATCTGAGAAGTATCAGGAAAACAGAGAAAAGTACATGAGGACAGTTACTGTGGACGACTTTAACACAAACAGCTTCACTAAAGGTAAGAACATATAAGAGAGATTTGAAAACTATAAAAGGATTAAAATAGATAACGTCTTTTAAGTGGACACAGCATCACGGACACAGCGTTTGTTCAACCCCCTGTTTTATAGACGTGTTTTTGATTATTTTCTAAAATGAGGAAACATGAATGTAATGTTCCTGAGTATTCTTCAGCACATTCAGTTCCCATAAGTGGGAGTGACTTACTGAGTAAAAGCTCTGAGGGTCTGTGTAAGAGGAAGAGGAGTGGGTTTACTGAAACCTTCAGTTCTTAGAAAGAGAAGCAGTCGTTGTAATTGTGATGAGAAACTGCTGCTGAGCTCATACGTGACAACAGGACTCAGAAACACGCGCGTGTGTCCGAGCAGATCAATGCAGACCACGAATCAAGCCAATCCAGAGTCTTTTTTCATCCTCCTGGGAATAAAAAAAAAAACTTCCATTCTCACATTCCCAGTCTCCCTGTTCCACCAAACAACCCCCCCCCCCCCCCCCCTCGCCCTCGCCTCCTCCTTTCTTCCTCTGCACATTCCTGCTGTAACCGAATAAAAACACTGCTGGATCCTCCAGTGTTGAAATCCCACCCCGAGGGCCCAGACTTTCCTCTCTCCTCCCCTGGATGTGGCTGAAAGCTTGTGTTTCCCCACGGAGACACGAGGCCGGGAGGACAGGAGGACAGGAGCTGCGGCATCACCAGCATGAGAGCAAACAAGGGTGGTGTCAACATTTGTAGATGGTTTTGAGGAGCAAGAGAAGGACTGGTGTGCACATGTGAAGTCCAGATACCCCCCCCCCCCCAGAAAAGGCAGCTACTTACGCATAAACTCCAAGCAGGCGAGGCATTTCCCCACAGCCAGCACAGACCCCTGCATGGACATTTCTCACACAGATCACAGGCACTTTGTTTTTTGAAACTACAAAACTAACTAGTGGGTTAAGTTTGAACCTCTCATCCTGTCCCAGCAGCCCTGTCCGTCCCCTGCGAGGTCCCTGCAGCCCCACAGCTTCACGGGCTCCCAGGAAGAGGCTTGTCTTGGGTCAGTGAGGTTTCCCAACCCCCTTTACCCAGCAGGAAAGAGAAAATGGGCCAGCACAAGTGGCAACCATCCACTGTTGGGGTGGCACTGACCCTGCTGCCAGGGGATTGGTTATTCTGTGCGCTCGGCTAGTGGTGGGCACGTGGCCATGGGGACACAAGAGATGGAAGGGGGGGGGAGAGAAAGAATGGCACATGGAGACCTAGTTTTTATAGAAGAGGCAGAGACGGGGTGTCGGGACAAAGGTGTGGAGGTGACAGGGTTTATGAGAAGTTCACTGTGAGGATTTGAGATTCAGGATTAGTGTGTGGAGCTGCAGCTGAATGTGTTGTAATCGATTAATCTGTCAGGAAACAGTGAAAATCACCGCCCCAGTTTTTCCAATGGGACACATTTCAACAGTCCTGGAGACCTGGAGTCCAGAAGATGCTCAGTTTGTCATCATGTAAATCACAGAAAAGGTGCAAATGCCGACTTATACAAGTATATACAGTACTGGGGTACGGACTTACTTACAGGCCTACAAGACCATAGCATTATATAATATCACATTGTGTATTGTTGTCTTCTAATATATCAGTTGCTGTTGTATTGCACTTTCCTCATTTCACTGTTTGACTGCTTGATGTGCAGCAAATAGAGGATTAATCAGAAAATCGGTTAATGAATCCTGACCTGTCTGGAGGTAAAATAATGATTTGACCATTTAATGAGGTTTTTGTTTTGGCAGGATAGAAACTACAGACACCAACATTTACGTTTTATAGTTTTGAGAATAGGGAACTAGTAAATTATTTCTCATGTAGCCATAGTGATTGTTGCAGTCCACTTAATTAACGGCCACATCTGTCAAACTCCACACCCGATTTGGTAAAAATGGTAAATAGTGAAATACATCTTTGGGGTAATTATTTAGACTTTACGTTACCTTTTCTATTACACAAATATTTTAATGATTCATTTCAATTAAAATGACGGACGCATGTTTGTTCACTGTGAACTCTACTCATGTTCATAATAAAACCCTAACGTGTACTCTTCAGGAAATGGAAAGTTATGATTCTAGCATGTTTTAACAACTTTTAATACATCATCACATCACCTGACTACAAACTATCATCACAAGTGAATAATTTGCTCTGGTCAGTTTATTGGGAAACAAGTGGACACACAGGCAGCTGCTTCCCTCCAGAGCCACAGGGACATTAAACCACCGGAGGTCAAGCAGCACAGAGAAACGAGAAGCACAGAGAAGTCAGCATCTTATGGGTTTCTTTTTATTGTTCAATGCATGGCCACACACACATATACTGGTTTTAATTGTTGCACTGTGCATCATGGGACAGTCACTATGGAGATGGTGATGTAGATGGGATACATTTTAGGAGTTGACAGGGGTCCAAACACAACCCACATTCCTCGGGGAAAGTCAGCCGGCCCTCTCTCTTCTGAGTGTCCGTGATGACGAGCTCCAACATGAAGCTCATCGGCTCCTCCCTCCCTCCTCCCTCCTCCCTCCAACATGACACCATGATAAATAAATCAGAATTCAACATTTCCTTCCTCCGATCTGACGAAAAAAAACGACCCTTTCAATTTCCCTTAAACATTCATTCATACGTCGTTCAAATTTAGCTTTACAAAAAGCAAAATAAACATCATTTGGGTACAAAAATAAAATCCAAATTAAAACCTTGGACAGGGCGGAGCCTGTCGTGTTTTTTTTAATTCCTTTTCTCTTCTCATACAGAGATAGCATGATACATACATCACTGGTCACAAAAAGGTACACTGCAAAGAAAGAACAATAACAAAAACTAATTATTTTTAAAAAGCCACGTAGGAAAGAAACTGATTCTGAAGAAGTGCACGTCTGTCTTCCTCAACCCTTCCGGCCTTTGAGCTACGAGACCCCCGGTTTGTTTTTGACGGCTCGAGACCTCATGTCAGGTGGACAGGGCGTGTATGTTCTCGAGCCCGAAGCCGACTTCATACAACCCCCGACTTTACGAAACGCAGCCGCGCCAGACTCGCACATTCATGACCCTGTTTCTCAAATACAGACTGAAGGGAAGGGGAGGAGGGAACAGAAATCCAAACCACTGCTCTAAATATCTATATGGATTCATCTGAGCGTGTGTCGATGTGTGTGTGTGCGCGCGGTTTCTCTCTCGACACGCATGTACTCGTTTGCTAACATATACAGTGTATTCCTGGTTAGGATGTGAACCAGGGGCACTTCAAAGTTGTGTAGCATCCCCCCACTGTTTCCTCACCCCGGCCACTAGGGGTCACTCTTTATGTTTAGGATTGGAAGTGGGAGATCTGCTGTTCTTTATCTTATCGCGCCGTTTCGCCCGCGTGTCTCTGTCGTATTATTTATTTTTTTACTCCACGGAATTTTCTTTTCCAGCTCTCTAAGCTTTGACTCTTTTCCTTCGATCCATCTTTCTTTTGTTGTTTTTTTTTTCCTTTTGGAGACGCAGATACACACAGAGCAAAAGAGTGGGAGAGAGAGAGGGAGCGAGTGTTGTGATCGATTCAGCTGTTCGCAGCACCGACAGCTGCCCCCCCCGTGACCTCTCAGCCGATCTCCTTCCACTGCCGGTAGAACTCCACGATGTTCTTCAGCTCCATGCCCGCCGAGCTCGCCGCCTGCACCGCCGCCTGGCAGAGTGGCAACACACACAAACAATCAGATGCTGCATCATAAACTTCTTTTCTGAAGTACAATAACTTCCTGTAGTACTTTGAACTATCACAACGAGGACATCACTGCAGAAGCTGAAGTTTAAGTGTGTTGGGTTTGAGGGTAGATGACCGTGAGTGACTGACCTTCATGGCTGCGGACCGACTGCAAAGCTCTTCCACCTGCTGGCCGGTGAGAATGGTCACCATGCCGGCTGTATCTTCATCTCCGTTGTTCTGGGAGACTGTTAACTGACGACAGCTGTCCACCATCTTGTACAGATGCCTGCAAATACGGAGGAGGACCAGTCAGAGTCTGAATCATACAGTTAAAAGTGTTAGAAAACCAACAGGAGAGCGGCGAGCAAGGTTTTTTTTTTTGTTTTTTTTACCAGGCTTCCATGTCCTTGCCGTTTCAGTTTGTCTCTTTCAAAACTTCGACCAGACTCCTTCTGGCAACGTATGTACCTGTAGAAAAACATCAAGAACATTTAAGAAAACCCCCCGACAGAGAGGTATGACAAGGAACTGAGGTAAGAAGTGAGGAGCACAGATACGAACCTGTTGCCTTTGCGGAATTCAGACTCCAGGAAGCGGATCCCATCCCTCGCGCCGGGATTTTCCTTCTTCAGTCTGTCAAGTCCGTCAATTACTACAACACAGAAGAAGATTAAGTTCCTGAGCAGACGTTCGTGAACAGGTCATTACATTCAAAGCTGGAACTATCAATTTTTGTTCAAATTGTGTTCTAATATTGAAAACGTTCACGGCCACATCGTTACACACATGAAGCAAACCCCTCACCCTCTCCTGCTGCTCAGCACAGACAGGGGAGGAGTCACTGACCTGTCCGCGGGATGATGATAATGAAGCAGCCGCTGCCGGCCAGCTGTCGGATGAGGTTCAGGTGGTGGCAGAGAGCAGCTGCGTCTGGCACCAGGTACGGAGACATGGACGACTGGGCCTTGGGCTGCTGGAGGCTGCCCTCTAGCTGCGACACCTCCAACTACAAGGAAGGGACAGAAACAGAAACTCAGCAGCCGATGACGGGTGATAAATGTGAGGTATTTCAGGGTTCTGCTACAGCCTCTGACTGAAGTGAGATGTAGATGGATACTGGTTGGATTACGAGAAACCCAGAGGTGAACAAAGAGTGAGGATGTATTAACCTGTAGTCGAAGCTGAGCCATGTCCCTCATTAAGCGATTTCGACGAGCCTCCTCCTCGGCCTGGACAAATCAAGATGAAGAACAGAAAGTCAACATCCAGTGTTCTTGCTTTAAACACAAGTAGAAACGTCTTTTGATTCCAGGTCATTCATTAAACATCATTCACAGTTATTTAAGTCATAAGTTACATAACACATTTTTTTTCAGTTGCAGGCCCCCTGTGGTGGTTCTGTTCAGACGTCACTCACCATTCGGAACTGGGCCTTTGCCTGTTGCACCAGATTGTCCTGTTCGGACTGGCTGATGCTGGTGAAGATTCCCGCCTCCGGGTTGAAGTGCAGCACGTTGCCCTGGAGATTTGTCAGGAAGTGGCCGAAGCTACGAATGCAACACACTCGCACGACACACTGGAGGAGAGAGACGGAAGAAAATAATATGTTAAGAAGAACAGTTTGATTTTGTAGACAACAATTTTTATTTATCCTAGCAAAACAATTATAAATCAGGGTTTCGACAAACAATTATTTCATCATCAATGTATTTGCAGAATCTTAATCGATAAATAAATGTATTCATTGTTTGGACTTAACGCACAAAGGTGATGTTTCTTTTTGTGTGTCCATGAGACCAAAACCCAAAATATTTAGTTCACTATTACATAAGACAAAGAAAAGCAGCTTAAACGATTAACTGATGATGAAAATAGCTGTTAATTATCTGTTGATCCACTAATCACTGCACCTACAGCACCTAGTTGAGCCGATTCGACTAAATCTGTTGGAAATGTTAGTTGCAGAGGTCTTTTTACAGATTCAGCCCATTCCATGCTCTTCTATAATTTAATATGTGTTGCGATAATTTCACAAAACACTGGTTCACTGGCAAAAGGCAACACAACAACCAAAAGTCCTGCATCATGTTTATATAACAACTGGACTAACTAACAGCACTACAATTGTGTTTTGTTCGTTACCCGCGCAGAAAATCTATAAAAGCTGAATCCGGTGTGTTCTCACCTCCTGCAGGGGGCTGAGGGACGGGTTGCGGTGAGTAAAGTCGAGGCGACGGTGAGCGACGCTGAGCGCAGGCAGGTGTCGCAGAGCCAAGTCCTCGGGCAGCAGCAGACTCTGGACCAGACCGGGCTGCTCGCACTCATTTAACAGCTGTGTCACCTCTGCATTCAGACCAAGCTCTGTGAAACACACATGGAACGAGATTCAGAGGGAGGAGAACTATTCAGTGTGAAAGCTGTAAAGTGAGTCAACAGAACAGGGATGAGATCCGAGCTGATGTGAACACAACTAATACATAAACTAACAACTACTACATAAGCAAATATATCTAAATAAATTAGCAAAGGTATAAACAAGGTAGAAAGTATCTGCACAGAGACACGATATTGTTTCAAGTCAAATTCTGACACGATATTAGTTTATCAAAATATTGAAACATGGAATTTACAGGGACAGTTTGACTGAGCAAAGAAAGGTATTACACAGGTGAACGAAATTGCACCTGAGTTAATTAGTAATGCAATAAATATGAATTTGTATTGGTAGATAAGTATACACACGTGTGTACAGGGATATAAAAAACACGTTTTGTGTAGGTATGAAGGTTCGCCGAGTCTGAATTGGAGCAAAAAGCCTCACAGACAAATATAAAAAAGAGATTCAGGATAGGAAAACGTTTTTTTCAGTATCAACAATGCAAATATTTTAGTATTACGGACCCAGTGGGCTAAAATCTCTGACTGCTGTTCTGACAACGTATAAATCTCTACACAGAGCAGTGTACCAGGAACTCACCAGCCTCGAGCATCTTGCTGCCATCTGGAAGCAGGTTGAGCAGCACAGACAGTCGGTTCCACAGACTCTGAGAACTCTGCAGAGAAAACAGTGGATCACAGTTGGATAAATAAACAGCTGAGTCGCCGGAGATTCGCGTTCAAAGCAGGAGGTGCTGCTCCCTTACCTGTGCACACATGAGGATAATATCAGTGTTGGTCCTCAGCCAGTCAATGAACACTTTCACCACTTGGATCAACCCCTGATTGGTCAAGATCTCCAGCTTCTCCAAGAGGGTTTTCTCGCTATGCACTGACGGAGCGCTGTGCTGGCTATCTTCTGAATCAGAGTCCAAGTCTGAGGGAAAAGGTGAAACAAAAATTTAGCGACAAATATCTTTCATTGGTACAGGAAAGCTAAAGGTTAAATGTACAATGATAAGCCTGTTACCATGTTCATTGGTTCCGTTGGCAGTACCGGGGTTAATGTCACAGGGGGATTCTCCAGGAGGAGGAGGAGGAGGTGGAGGAGTCTCTTGGGAGGGGGGAGCAGAAGCGTCAGTAGGGGTGGGATTACCCGAGGAAGATGCAGCTTGAGGCCTCAACAACATGTTGCTGAAGGTCGGTGCCAGACGGAAGCAGCGCTTGGACTGGAATAGTTGCGAGGACATGGCCTGGAGGTTACTGCTAATGCTGGAGTCACTGGGCAAGAGGGGCCCGTTGGTGGTTGGAGGAGTATCACCGTCCCTGTCGCCTCCTTCTTCCTTGGGTTGCTCTTGGTCCTCCTCTTCCTCCTGGTGCTCCTGGGCCTGAGCCTCCAAGTTGTCTGCACTCTCTGCGTCTTCAATGTCTTCCAAATCCGATCGAGACTCCTGGCTGTTCATGTCCGAGTCCGTCTCTACATCAAACGCCGTTCCTCCTTCCTCCTCCTCCTCCTCCTCCGAGCCGCTGCCCCAGCTCCCCTCCTCAACCTGGGGGGCTTTCTTAGCCTCCTTCCTGACAGTGGAAGAATTGAGGGCGGTTCCTGTCACAGGGCCACCTGTTGAATCAGCACCGCCACCCTTCTCTTCTTCATCATCTTCTTCATCTTCGCTCTCAAAGCCTTCGCTTAGGTCGCTCTCGTCCTCTCCTCGAGTGTCCTTACGGGCACAGCGGCGTCGGCGGAGTCGAGACAGACGAGTGTACTTCTTCTTCTGCCTCTGTTTGTCCTCTTCCGACTTGCGCTGTTCCTCCACGCTGCTTTCCTTTTTGGCACCGACCCTTTCACAGCCATCTGCATCTTTCGCCGCCTCCTCCTCCTCCTCTTCATCATCTTCTTGCTCCATAGAGCCATTCTGCAGAGGCTTCTCCTCAGAGTGCTCCGTCGGCTGAGCTGCCAAATCTTTGTCCGGTTCATCTAGACAATAAATAACATTTCAAATATTTAAGATTTCATTTAGGTTGATGGTAAAAGAGACCTCTCTATAACCTTTCTCTTTGAACAAGAAATTTAACATAACAAATCAAATGTTCTCAATTGGGGTTTCTTAATAGAGCACGTCAGACAGAGTCAATAAATATGTGCAACTTTAAATTGCTGTTGACAGCCACCTGAGCCAAGATCTGAGTGGGTAAAAACATTGTAATGAGATGGAAACTTCCCGTCCTGCTGCAGTTGTCCCAAAAGATTTCAAACCACAAAGAGCTGCACTTTAATCCTGAAAAGATGTTGCTGATGAGGAGGAATTGGGATTGATGCATTGATCTATGCAGGAGACACAGGCTGGGAGAATTCCTGCAATGTGCTGACTTGTGAGGATTTTCTTTTTAGAACTATCTTGTAGTTCAGCGTTCCCACACCACTTAAACATCACCTTACAATGACCTTTCAAGGACTTTCCAGATCAATATTTCCCTCAAACACAAGGGCCCAACACAGGACGGTATGACACACACATCAAGGTTGATTATAGTAACAACGCAATCATTTTTATATTCTATTCGTTTTCTTTCAGGAGAAACCCCAGAGAAAGTCTGAAGCCGCTGCATATGCAGACAGAGTTTCCATCTCTCACCTGTGGCGTCAGTTTGAAGTGGAGGCACCTGGCTCTCCGCTTCCTCCAGCTCAGCCTGCAGCCGGATGTTCACGTGGTTCACCAGGTGGGAGAACAGGGCCAGAGTAAAAGCTATGGATGCACTGTACTGCTTCGATCCTAATGACACAACATACCAACAACTGTTAGTACCCGGAAAATAAATGATTAAATGATTGTAGTTATCAAAATACAAAGATGTACTTCTTCAGCTTTGTATTCCTAAATTTCCATTTTGTGTCCTGCGTTCTTAATAATAAAATTTGCAACTGTCAGAACATGTTGCCTGTTGTCTACAGTGATTTATCTGTGTCCATTTATCTGTTTATTAAAACAGCATAAACTTAATATGACGTTTTGTCACAGAGATACTGAAAATATACAAATACTTTAATCAGTGAGCCAACACCCACCTCCCCTCTTCAGGCTGTGCACCACCATCAGACAAGTGACCACCATCTTGAAGACGAGGGTGTCAGGCAGCACAGGGCAGGAGCTGTCGGCGTGCTGCTGCTCCTCCTCTTCCTCGCTGAGGGAGTGGCGAGCACCACCATGTGGTTGAGGCGGCAGGTAGAACAGCACCAGGTTGAAGTCCTCCAGCACCGACTGGCAGAGCGACGTCAGCTCCGTCTCCATCAGACTACAGCGAGACAGATGAGGGGAAACAACACAGTGAGGCAAGGAAGTAAACACAACTTAAAACACAACTTAACAATGACTAATGTAAAGATTCAGGTTTAGGAGACAATATACAGAAGATTTACATGGTTGTATCATGTGCTTATTTTTGCTTAATTTAGTCATTTTTACAATATAAACAATTTACTTGGAATCACTATGTTGTGTCCATTCATGTGACAAGTCTGTTCCTACTTAACATATTCAAATATTTGACTTTCATGTTACTGGAACACCTTCTTTAAATACCAATAAAATGGTTAAAGATTAAAAATAGGTTTATTTCCACTTTGGACTTTGGTTCTAGAACAGAAGACAAACAGTGTAGAGACGAGTGACAGCGCAGACCCTCACCTGTTCTTGGGCTGCAGGAGGCTCTGGAGATACATGAAGCTCACCAGCAGACGCTTAATGTCTTTAGATCTGTGGAGAAAAAATACAATTTTATAAACAATATATCTATCAATCAAATTCAGCAATTTTTTCTTGACCAAAGTAGAGAAATACTATTTTTCCAAGTATTGTTAAGAATGCTTTTAATTCAGGGGATTTAATTATTTGCTCTGGGTCGTAATAGTAATCTAAATAATCCTGATGGTAAATAAACTGTGGCATTAACCATTAGTCCCAGTGCAGCTTAATGAGTAATCCTACTCAAGTGTCACTGGAATGCTTTTGGACACCAGCATGGAAAAGCCACATGAGCAGAATCATAAAAGCATCATCTGCTGAAATGTTTATTTGACAATATCCTTTTGTCTTTTATTCCCACCGAGCCATTTCACATTCTCTCCTTAAACAAACTACTTTCCCCACAGGGATCGTCAATCATCTAATCCCATCTGCAGCAAGATTCTGCTTTATCCCATCAACGGCTAGAGAGCCTTTGTGATTAAAAAGGCGAGAACATAAGTCGGTAATTACATAAGGCCCCAGATATCAACTGGGACTAGATTAAAAATTACTCTGGGGTGTCAGAGCAGTGAAGTCAGGATATTCTGTTTATTTCAGACTCTGATCATCAGAGATTCTACTGCTGACCAGGGAGGGCTCATAATTTAAGGATGCCCATTATTCTGGAAATCAAATTTGTTTCAAACACATTTGGGCTGAGTGGGTTTACCATGAACCAAAATACAAGGGAGAGCATTTAATGAAGGCAAGAAAAATAAACTGTATCACTCTAAAAAAAATAGACTCAGGGAAATTCATGATTTGTACGGCCCTGTTCAGACCTGGGATTAACATGCGTCCAGAGACGTCGGATCACAAGTGCACAGTGTTACGTTTGTCTGTTCACACTTGACATTAAAATGATTCCTGAATGCTGTGTCACCTTCTGATCGCTTCCCCACTCTATATGCAAATAAACATGTACGTCATTTTGGTTCTTGGCGACCAAATTATGTTTATACTCAGTCCGAGTTTACAGATGTGTCCAACGCCACTGTGTTTGTGTGTGTCAGTGTTTATGTGTCTGCACTGAGAAGCGTAGGAATACGTTTGATTCGTTGTGAACTGTAGCGGGGCAGAGGACGTCAGCTGAGTGGGCGGTCCCTCATACCTAACACATTTCGGACCTAGTCAGAAATCCTGTAATTCCTTCTCACCTCTGCCGAGATGGAGACAGCTTCTTCATTTCCTGCTTCTTCACTTGATGGTACATCTTGGCAGCTTTGTCAAACAGGCGCTTCAGGTTGCCATAGGCGCCCTCGAAGGGGGCTTCTGATTGGATGCTAAAGCACACAAAAAATATCTGTTAGGACTCATAATTTATCCGATTTGGTAAATTTCTAATATGAAAACATTCTTCACCAGCGTAGGTAGTAGTAGGTCGCTTCAACGTTGTAGAACTTGCTCCCTGCCAGTGTTCCCAATTGATTAAAAGGCATTCCTTTAGACAGGTGGGCAAAGAAACCAGTTAATATTTATTTTAGAGTTACCTGAAGTGGACTGAGAATTATTAGCTAATGCTCACAGGTCAATCTGTAAAAAAATGTCAAACTATTCCTTTAAATAGTTTCGAAAACACTTGACGTGTTTGCAACATTAAACATCACATAGTTCCAGTTGTGTAAACATAATGGATATTGATTTGCGTCCTTTCTTTCTCTGCAGAACAATTTAATTTGGCATGTTTGCTTTGTATTATTATTGTATGGTGTATAATTAGTGCAGTGTTCAGAGGTTTTATATTACAGTCACTCACCCACATGTGGCATGACAGACAGGGCCTGATGGTAAAACCTCTCTGCCAGCTGCTCAGCCTCCACTCCGGCAAGCTCATTCTGGTAACGGGCTGCAGAGCAAGGGACATTACAAAGTTAAAAACTAACAAAAAATAGATTTTAGGAGGAACACTTTGTTTTATTATGGGTGAATAATACAGATTTTTGAAATGTCCGTGCATAGAAATGCAGATAGCTGACACAACTCCAGCAATGTTCAGTTCAATAATGTATAATTAAAATACCAATATCTCTGTATCTCAAGTCTAAACAGCCGCCTGCCAGTTATACCGAAGCCAAAACTTCCCACGCTGAATGACACACATGCTGTCTCACAACTCTACAAGCTGGCGAGCAAGCGAGCGAGCGAGAGAGAGAGGAGTTCACTGCATATTTTATTATCTTGTTATTACCTAAATCTCCGAGGTAGACCAGACAGCGATGACAGGCCATCTGTGCCCATTCCATCTCCTTGGGGGTGGCTGACACTGGTTTCTTTCGACCTGCGAGGAACAATTACACAAAGCATTTTTTGTTTTACATTTCATTTAGTTGAGGCGCTTATGTAGAATGTTATTTACTCCTGTCCTACAATTAGATGCGGCTCATCTGTTCTATATCTGTGCAAGAATTTGTGTTTTTTGCGCATCTGACCGATGAGCGGATCTGTGACGTGGGTCCAGTCGATGCACTCCTGCAGCTCCAGCTGGTAGTGGGACTGGATGTAGAGCAGCAGGTGTTGGTAGAAACCCACGCCGGCGATCAGATGCGTACGGTACGCACACTCCAAAGCGCTGCGACTATGGATGTGCTACAGCGAAGAGAAGAGAAAGAAAAACTACAATATTAGAGGTATGACTGAGGCAGACTTTTGTAGTTTAATGTGTATAAAAAAGGAACAAGCATGTGGAAAATGTAAACATACTCTACATACGTAAATAGTACAGTAGCAGAGAAAAGTGCCATTTTTTTGGAGATTCGTTTTTCTCTGGGTGAACCCATGCATAACATGAACACAGTCTTGGTACTTTGTGAGGCACTTTACAGGCCAGTGACCAGAAAATGGCAGATGTCATGTTAGAGTTGACCTTTAACCTGAAGAGAGGGTGTCAAGCCAGCTAACAAGCACTAAAGCCTTTTTCCACAGCTGCAGCACCACTCACCTTCTTGTTGGTCTTGATGACCTGGATGACCTCGTAGTAAACCTTCCTCCAGAGCAGCTCCTCAGCCTTACGGCCGTAGTCGACGGGGTGGAGAAACATCAGTTTTACACAAAGCTCCCTCAGCCTAAAAAAAAAACCACACCGACACACAGATTCACACATGGTTGAGTTCGGGAGGAAGTTGGATCACCGGTTTGACAAGTGGACCAATGAGTCAACCGAGTGTCACACAAAGAGGCGGGGCTACGCAAGGAACAGAACAACAGGATTCAGGATTTTTCTGATGCTAGTTTCACGTTCTCATGTGTGATAGTTTGACGCTTTTCACTTTAATACTGTAAAATGACAGTGGGAGAACACAGACACACAGTTGACAGTTCAACAGGTACAACCAGCTATTCTCCAATGCCAGAGAGGATCATAAAAAAGTATGACCACAGCTCTCACACTTAGCTGTCTTGGAGGGATCTGAAGGATGGATATACCCTTTAAATACGGGTGTAAATCATCCCATAGAGCCTGGGGTGAGGTTTTAAAAACTTTATATTTGTGCCAACAATCCAAAACACAAAGATATTTTGTGTACTGTACGTGACAAAGAAGAGAAAAGGAGAAACTATTGTAGAAGCTGGAACTAGCAGATAGTTTTCCATCTTCTTAAAGCAGCTGCTCTTAAATAATCAGTCTAACTGATGAATCTGCTGACTGATTAAACTCTACGTCTCGCAGTCTTGACCTGACTGCAGGGCCATCAAGGAAATTGAAGACTGTAGATGTGGGCTGAAATGTACAATGCTACACAGTTATTAAGCAGGATGAGACACTATCTCCTGTTTCTGTCTGCTTCTCAAATTTACGTGATACTTCCTCTTTGTTTGTTCTATTGCACTTCTGTCCGTCCTGGGAGAGGATCCCTCACATGTGGCTCTCTCTTGAGGTTTCTACGTTTCCCCTATTAACAGGGTTTTCTTTTGGTAGTTTGTCCTCACTTGTGTGGAGGGATAGAGAACTTTGCACCTTGTTAAGCCCTGTCAGACAAACTGTTGATGATACATGAATTCAACCGGTTTCTGAAGCAGCAAAACAGGGTATGTAGGTATCTGAAGATTAACCTTTCCAAATCTAAACGAGACAGAGCTTGGGAAACAGGTTCAATACATCATCAGAATACCTGTGTTTCTAAAGGACCTTCTAGGTTTCTCAAACACCTCCAGTTAAAGGCTCAGTGTGTAGAAATTGAGTGATATCTAGTGTTGAAGTTGCATGTTGCAGCTGAATCCCCCTTTTACCTGAGGGGTACGTGTGAGAAGGGGGAGAACCTGTGGAAACCTTCAGTTCTCATAAAAGCTTAAAAAGGTGTTTAGTGGTCCACAAACTGGGGTTGGCTTTGAAGTGGACACACAATAAGATCACAGACGCGCAGGCAATAGACCAACTCCACATTAGTGAGCCACTGGGATTTGAGAAGACTGGTGCAGATGTGCAGGGGACAGATGGACAGATGTTTCTCATGCAGACTGCTGGACGTACTTGTTGCGAAGGCTGATGTTCTCCGGCTTGAAGACCTCTCTGTAGGACGCTTTGCTGCCGATGATCACGTCCAGTTTGTGCACAGACTCCACCACAGCCCTGGGCAACGTTGGGCAACACACAGTGGACATTAGCATAGTGACAATGCTAAACATTTACAGGTTGATAGAAAAGGGACGTCAGGCGCGAGCAGCCACATGCATTTCAGTTTCATTTCTCCAGAACAAAGACAGCAGCGGCTGGTGCAGCTAATTAACCCACATTGCAGCGACAATGACCCACTAACCTGCTGCAGAACCGAGGAGGGAGTGGAGGGTTTCCTTTAATAGCAAAGCGCTGAGTTCGCTAGCACAATAACGTCCAATTAGCACCTTGGCTAGCTTTGGCCAAAAACGGCCTCGCCAACTTACCTGTAAAGCCGCTTGATGAGAAGGACCTTCGCCTCTGGCTCGCTGTCCTGTCCCGGTCCACTCATGTTCGCGGGTGTCCGGTAGTTTGTTCCCACGCTCCGGCGCCTGTTCGCCGCGTCCTCCCGCCGTCCGGACTCCCACTTGTCGCGGCCACTCGGGTTCGGCTCCCCCGGCAGTGACAACCGTGTTGATAGCCGGCTAGCTGCTAGCTACCCGGGCAGCGTTAGCTTCCCTCCCCTTCCCTGCGAGTCTCGTTTCGGTTCTCGTGTCCTTTGGCAAGACCCCCCTCTACCCATCCGCTCCGGGGCCCGGGCTGGAGGGGGTGCCCGGTAACTGAAGCTCCTCCCGGTCAGCTGAAGCGCTCCGAGATGCTCCTTGTGTTGTTCCCCGATTCAGCCATTGCTACGAAGGCGGCCATTACTCCTCTCAGGCAGCGACCGCCTGGATATCGCGAGATTTCAGAGCAGTCACGAAAATAAAACCGGAGGTCGTCAGTGGGAAATAAGACTCATTAAATAATTATATTAATAATAATAATAATAATAATAATAATAATAATAATAATAATAATAATAATGACAATAATAATAAAATACATTAATATAAGATTGGACATAAAACTAATTTAATAATAATATAAAAATAAATAATAAAAATAAACTAAGACAAGATGGTAAACAGAACCAGTTTAATAATAAAGGAAATAAAAATACATTAAATTCAATGAGAAATAAAAGTCACTTCATGATGATAAAAATGAGACCAAAACAAATTAATGTAAAATGGGGATTAAAAGTTGCTGATAATTCTAATGACAATAAATACATTTAAAATGGAAACATTACAATAAAAGTAAATACAATAAAATACAATATCTTTACATACTTTGGCTTTAACCAGGGGTGTGAGAGATGTGCTACTGAAGGCAAATAGTTAATAAGCAAATCTGCAAAACCAGTACTTTTACTTTCGATACTATCTTTACACTGAAAAGATAGTAAAACTGTAGTTTGTTCCGTAGATGAGTTAAGAAAGACCGAGGGTTGATGATTGATTGTGACAGAATTATATTTACCAAGAAGAATTGCAGGTCTCTGTGCACAAGGACCATGTTCACCATAAACTCTGTTGATGTAATTCCTCTTGTTTGCCAATAGAGGTCTACAAAGATCATAGATTATTTAATTCCACCACAAAAGCAATGTCTGAATCACAGAGAGAGAGAGAAAGACTTTTTGAGTGATGCTCGCTTCCATAATTGAATGTATTTTTATCTCCTGACTTTGGAAACTGGAGATTGTCATGTCACGTGTAATCCTGTGATTATTTTTAGCACATTGTCCATCATTTGACATGGCAACTGAAAACATTATTGTTAATTTGATTGGGACCTGAAGTGTAACCAATTATGTGTGTGTGTATGATGCTTGGTGATGGCTGAGGTGGAACTCACATCTCAGTTTGTTCCTCTTACGCAGCACGAATTACCCCATTGCTCCTCCACTGAGTTCTATTTTCTTTTTTTGCTCTGTCCAAACGCAGAAGTTGCCAACCCACTGAGGAACTGCAAGCGATTAAGTGTAGGAGGATGAGGATAATTACAAGCTTGCTCTATTCTGTTCAATCCCCCAGCTCCCTGCGGATCCTGCCTGCCATCCTCACAGTCGGCAGCTCAGCCGGGGAGAGAGGGAGGAAATGATCTGCTCAGGAGAAGAGTCACAGACCCTGACGTGCAGAGGAAATGTGGACGGCCAAGATGAGCAAACAATGTGATGCGTACATACCTGTGATGTGAGTGAATGGGCGAGTAGGTTTAGGAAATGAATGAAACACTGGAAGAACAAGGATACATCATTTGTTTTCACTCTGAATTCAGCAATAAAGTTCATCGTTTTTAACTTAAAGATGATTTAGTTTATTGTACAATTCATGATGCATGCTTTGTGCATAATATGTTGTGTGATCCAAAACAATTCGTCAATTAATCGGTTGGTTAATTGACTAATGGTTCGGTGAGAGAGTGTGAGGATTTTTTGTTTGACTTTGATGTAAAAACTAATATTTTGGGATATTTTATACTGTTTATCAGAGAAAAGCAGCTACTTAAAATGTCACTGTGGGTTTATTTATATCCCACTTTAGGCTAGAAAATTGCATTGATGATTGACAAATTAATGAATTGATGATGATGCAAATATTCTTAAGAGGAAATGACCAAATATTACTTCCAGTAAAGTCAGCCATGTTTCTCACTTTGTATATTTCAGGCAAATAATTTTTAGATATGGATTTATACATATTTGGGGCATAGGACAGGATTATGTAGGATTTAATCTAGATAAACTACAGCAAATTCATCCAAATGAAGGAACATTTCAGCACAGTTATTAATATGTTTTTAATAGTTTTTGGACAACAATAAGTCAAATGAGCTGTGTTGTTATGGTGTTTTCATGGGATTTGATGATAATAAGGAAAACTATAACCACACTGACCCTTTAATCTGACATGGATGGATGAGAGCTGTCCGAGTTTGTGCATGAACAAAACACACACATTTCCAAGTTAAGAATTTAATTATTTGTTTATTTAATAATTTATTTACGTTTCTCTATCTCCAGATTCACCCACCCGAAAAATATAAATTTCCGGTGTATCCCCCCCCCCCCCCCCCCAAAAAAAAGAAAAGAAAGAAAAAGAAAGAAAGAAAAGGAACAATGGCATCTTCATCAACCGCATCAAAAGAATCAATCAACAAAATCAAAGTGGCAATAATTATTATCATTATTACAATAATAATTCAATGATCAGAATATCCACATTCATAACAAATCCATATACAACTGCAATACACTCTTCAACACCACTCTTCCATTAATATACACAAAATCCCCAAATGTCTGTCCTGTCAAAACAACAATAGAGGAGTTTCTCGGGGAGGGGGGGGGGCTATGGCTTGTCAAGGGGGTATGAAGATGAGTGACCAGTGCAGTTATGGATCTAAGGTTAGTAAGAGTATAAGGGGGGGAGGCACACTGATTTAGTAAGGACCTATACAAAAACAAGCAATGTTAAGTAATGACAGAATACTTTCACGGAGGAGTTTGCCAGTCTAACCGCTTCTCAGCAAAAGGCCAGAAGGCTCCATGAGAGGCAGAATTTGGGGAACAAAATTTCAAGAAATATATAAGGGTTGTCGGAATAAATATATAACTCTGAATGACAACCGCTGAAAACATATACCACAGGAACCGAAAGTGAAAGTCAGATACGCATGAACTCAAAAAACAGGTTATTTTTCCAAAGAAATGCAGATGGAGGTTTTTCCGGAAAGAAAACAAAAAACAAAAAAAATTGTCTTAAGTCTATGTATGTACAAACATTGCTTGGTCACCCAAAATCTACTTAGAAAAGCTTTTGAGTCGATCAGAAAATGAGTGCAAGCTTAAGATTAATGTGAGTTACTTCTTGTATGAGAGCTTCAAGAACGCAGCTGTAAGTGACAGACCTGGCTGATACTCTACGTCTGCACACAAAGTGCCTCTGATAGCTGTCGGTACATTTAAAAACCTTTCCATGCCTCAGTATTGGTAACTTGAGAAGACCTATTCATAGAAAGAGAGAGAAACATTAGAGGAAAAAATAACTGTACACTCTGCATATACAAACAAACTGTATATGTACATGGACATACTATATATACACATTTACCCGGTATATACACAAAGATTTAGCCAGTACACACACTTATATACAAACACATTCACTCGTTTCAGAAGGACCTCTAACATATCTCTCTCTCTGTCCTCGTTTCAGTCATAAACGGGAATGGCAGGGATTTCAACTCAGCTTGGTGTCAGTGGAGTCCGTCTGTAGAAATAACAGCGATTCGCTCGCCTGCAGAAAATTGTGGCCGCACTGAAACCAAGAGTTCATCCGCCGCTCGTTCAAAGCCTCGACAGGCAGAGGGTCGAAGTGGAGCACAAAATACCTGTGAGAACGTCCACATCCAACCGCTTTCGCATCGTCCGCAAAATGGAGAGCTCCATGGCGATTTTTTGGGTGGGGGGGGGGAGGCGGGAAACGTCATCCGCACTTTGTTTGTGTTTTGAATGATTATACCCAAGAGGAAGGAGGGCACAGGTCACAGCAGCGTGCCAACTGGGGTAAGGGGAGTAGGCAAAACACAAGTTTGTCCCTTTTTGTCGCAGTCCATCAGGGCAACGATTCACGTCTCCACAAGATTGTCTCAGTAAGAAAACTCGGTTCATATAAAATGGATTATTCATGAGCTTCCGTTAGATAGAGGCGTCTATCTATATCAAGAAATAAATATCTGCTCCTGAAGGTTTCTGATGAGGATGTTGTTCTTTTACACTATTGTAAGAATAAGCAGTATCATAGAAATATAAATAATAAACATTCTGTCCGGTTTCTTCACTTGAAGCCAGAGCTTTGTTTCTGAAGCAGTTTCACGTGTTGTATTAGGCTGTGCATATTTAGTTTCCTTTAAAAGTCAAAGTCTGAAAGAGATTCAAACGGAAGAGCTATAAACTATGGAGTAAAGACACAAGTCAAGTGTGTTTCAAAAAGGAGTAAGAAGGAAGTTAAATAATGCTTTGAGAATCCTAGATAGATAAAGAGTGAGCAGATGAAGAAGAATCAAAGGGTAATTTGAAAAGACTACGAAAGAGAGAGAGAGAGAGAAAGAGAGAAAGGGAGAGAGGGAGAGAGAGAGAGAGAGAGAGAGAGAGAGAGAGAGAGAGAGAGAGAGAGAGAGAGAGAGGGAAATAAATGCTTTGAAAGTATATCAGCTTTGACTGAAATTTTCAAGAGAAGTCAAGCACCGTTGAAATACATCTTACCCCACAAAACATCTCCCCTCTCTCTCATTTTGAGCATCGCGCCCTCCTTGGTCTTTGTGTTCCTCCGCTCTGCCGACTGATCGGACTGCATAGCTGTTCTTTGCATGCTCGGCAGGCCGCCGAAAGCCAAATACATGTCCGGCCTGCCTTTTAAAAAGTAAAATGTAGATCCAATCACAAGGCGTCAGACACACTTTAAAAAAAAAAATCCTGTCATCAAATCAGAGAGAGAGGGCCCAGGTAAAGTGGAAGAGAAAAATAAAAAAAAAAAGGACCCCAGCATTTCCTTACATGGTCCGCTGGGGCTCTGCACCATCCTTTGAGCAAAGAGACTGGGACCAATGCCCCAAGTTCTCCCTTTGTCAGCCAATCGCGTCACGAGAGAGGGCTCTGGACATTTGGCCATGCCACCCTGTGGACTGCCGATGGCGCATCAGCCAATTAGGTTCCACATTGTCCTCCACCATGAAGCTTTGAGAGTGGCTGGGGGGGGGGGGAGAAAAAGGGAAACAGAGAGAGAGAAGAAACGGAGGAGGGTGCTTGATCAGGTGCTATTGAAGCATAGCTATTGACCGAGTGTCTGCGCGGTGGCAGTCTTTCCAAAGCTGGACTAGTCTCTGCGCTAAAAGTTTTGTGTGTTCAGCTCTGAGGCAACTGCTTGTTTACCTGAGTCACTGAGGTATTTTCACAGCAAGGATAATTTCTCAATCGGCTCTGAGAAGACTGGATGTTCAAACCTACAGCCCGCTTTGGATCCCCAAAAAAGTAGCCTGACAAGCTGTCTGAATACAAGACAATCTGTTCATTGACTATAAATATAATTCTAATCTAAATGAATCTACCAGCTCTTGACTATGAACTATTAGCTTTGGCCATTTCGATCTCTGACTCTGCAAAGTGAGTCGTTTCATTTCTCTCTGAGGTGAAAAGTGGCTGAAACAAAGCTGAAGTGAAACCCTTGAACTGTTCTTGGTTTAGAGAAGGTGAGTTGTTGCAGAGCGACACCGGCGTGTGAGGCTACGGGGACAAAAAACAGGTTCACATCCAGACAAACCTTTCAACAGACATATTCATACACAACATGAGGGATTATGGATACACATTACACACATTTCAACGACTCAGCATTAGACACACGAGAAACTGAAGAGTTAATTTAAAGAAAATACAAAAAATCGGCTCAAATTTACTGTAAATTAAATGGTCTAATCCTATTATTAAACATTTTCACAAATAGATGCCGCTCATTTAGTTTCTTTTGAAAGGAACATGTAAGAAATTATTCAAAATTTGAAAGCATCCTCTGTGTGATATATTCTCAAAGTCTTAAAAAAGGCTTTTTATGGTGCATTTGGTTGATGACTGGCTAATCTACTGGCCAAAGGATGCTGAATATACTTATCCCAGGCACTTAATGGCAAGCTTAGCAAACCTAAATAGTTGAAATTGTCATTTGAGAATGAACAAAATTATCCTTGCAATGGTTACTGTAATTCAATGTGGTACATGCCCCAAAATAAAAACATAAGGGGGCAAATAACAATCTGTCATTAGCGTTTAACATTATTTTTGGTGAAACGTGTTTGAGAAAACTTCAAAACTTCAAAACAAAGACTCATCTTATGTATATGGAAACCAAATAATACTTTTTAACTGAAAGAATGTTTTCAAGTATCTTAATTTGAAAATGATTGTTGGTCTGTGTAAACTGAAAATAGCATTTAATGACTTCTGTCTCCATGTGTTCAGAAGCTGATCCTTCAAATTTGAGCTGCAGAGCTGAGTTTAATATCTGTAAATCAAAACCAGAGATTGGAGGAGGATGCTGCTAAAACACAGACATGGAAACTCCCGACTCTCGACATCAGAACACGACAGGATGCACAAAGAACAAACACAGAGACAGGTACAACAACATACTGGAGGGGGGGGGGATCCTGTCAGAGACAGAAGAGAGAGAGAAGAGACAGTGAGTGAATCATGAAAGAGGCAGTGCTATGGCAGACAGACATTTGACTTGGAAAATGGCACCATTTGTTTCTGTTTAGCACCAGTTTATCACATATTGGTTCTGAGATTGAGAAGAGAAAAATCGCACAAGCTCAAGTCCAAAAAACAAGAAGTCCCTTAGAGTGGAAAAAACAAATAAAACAAGTTCCCAAAAACGTCACTCAAACCTTTTTTTTTTACGATCTCGTGTCTTTGAATCTCTGTTTTCAGCCCATAGATCAAACTAAAACATGGATCTCCACCTGTTATCTCTATTGGAAAACCCTGTTGTAAAACACTCAAAGGCACTAAAGAAGCCAGACTACATCGCCACCTCTCTGCCTCACACATCTGCAGCCTGGCATGTTCAGGATAGGCTTGTTGAACTGCACCTACAGTACATCCACGGGAGTCAAGAGTTACTATAAGCTCGCTTGTAGCACGTCTTCGCTGATGGCTACTATGAAGTCTTGGGGGGGGGGGGGGGGGGGTGCAAGACATTCTATAAGCGCTTGTTTCCTCACGTGTGTGGATTTTTTCTCGTGAAGCCACAGGCGGGAAATGTGTGCACGGAGCAGATGTTCATATATCGGCTTGGTGTGTTCGTCGATTGCTTGGTGTGACTGATTCAACCAGTGTGTGATCAGGTATCATTATCTTGTCCTGCAAGACTGATACGAACGGCAGCTCCGCGTGAGCGTCGAGAGTAAAAGTGTCCGTTGAAGAGCCCTTTGTGTTGTGTGTTGATGTGTTATGCACTGTACAGTAGGATTGTGGATACTACTCGTCCCCTGCTCACTGTTCTTCTCTCTCTCGCCCAGGTGTTGTGAGAATATCAATGGCGATTTTCGAGTTTCAAAGCATTGTCTTGCTAAACGGGAAAACACGGGGGCAGCGTTTTCCTTTTCCTTTAGTGTCCTCTCTCTCTGATTTGGCTCAGTGTTGTGTTTGACCTACTCCCCTTTCCTCTGCTATGCCTGTAGTTGCCGTGGTTCCAGATGCCTGTGACGTTGTCATGGGGGAGGATGTTTGGTTGCCACGGAGCTCTCCATTCTGACTAGGGTGCTGATGAGGAGCGGGTAGAGAGGGAGGGTCTACGGTTTGAGGGAGGACTCCATTGTGGGGCGAGCTGTCAGAGGAAATGCCTGAGGAAGGGACTCTGAGGCCTTGATGGTTGGTTACCGCTCCTCCTCTTTGTCCTCCTCCTCCCCCTCCACCTTCAGTTTTCACACCGGGGTCTGCAGAACCCAGGGAGGAAAGCTGGTCCTCCTAGCGAGATAGAGAGAGAGGGGAGGGGAAAGAGGAGGAGGAGCGGGGAGAGATGGTCGTAGAAAAGAGGCCATTCAATGAGCGATGTGGAGGGATGTGAGGAGTTTCAAAGAAGACGTCCAATCAAGGCAGATAACGTGACATGTAGAGGGAAAGTAATCACATGTTGTGGAGGTGTGAGAGCGTGTGGGAGGAAGTAAGAAGAGCGAGATAAAGATGAGGAGGAGAGGGACAAGGAGGAGAATTACCAAATAAGGATGTGGTTGAATTGAAGTGGAGAGTATCAACATCGAAAAACAGGAAGAACCAGTTGGGATGAGAACACGTAGAAAAGCGATGGCGGAGGCAACGCAAGGAGGAATTAGAAAGTAAAGGACGTCGGTGATAAGGGACACAGAAAGAAGGAGAGACAGAGAGAGGAGAGAGCCCAATGAGTCACGGAGTTGATGCATGAAGTACACAGATAAAAATGGCAGCACAGGAGAGGGGACACAGGGAAAGAAGGGATGAAGGAGGAATTAAAACTCTTGAGGTCAAAGGTCTTGGTCCTCTCGGGGTTGGGGGGGGGGGGGGAGTAAGGGGTGTTTGTCGGGTGACATGTCAGGAAAATATCTTTGGCATTGAATACAAAATCATGTCCAATAATGACTACGTTTAAAAATGTGCGTACTTGCCTAAATATCTTGAATTAAAGGGGAGGAAGAACTCTACATTTATGGCACCTTAACAACACACACGCTAGCAATTGGCTTGAGACTAAAAACATGCAAAAAAAAAAAAAAAAGGTCAAGCCACATAGAGCTCAGCGCCGGATTTAAAAAGCGAGATAAGGGTGCATCTTATAGCCTAGGCAATGGAATCCAAAACTCTGTCACATTCACCAAACCAAAAATTCGAACCCAAACCCAGTGATGGTGCAGCAACGAGCTGCCTCACTGGTGCACAACCTGGGGTCGGAGCTTTTGATTTAGTGATCCAGTCAAAGTTTGGTTTTGCCATATTTTTCTTACCCACATTGGTACATTGGCACCAAAAAAATTGCAATGCAAACACTGGTTTCATTATTGTTATGCCGCGTATCAAAGAGTGTTTGCAAGGCTTCACTCCCAGTCGTGTTCACTGACGTCTGTGCAGGAGCAGTGGGAAGAGAAAACAATGGGGTTATTGTGCCAGGAGACAACTCTATGAGTACTCTATTCATAACGCTGTTTAATGTAGAGCTGCTGCAAGATTATTAAAATACAGACGCATTTCTGAAAGCTGGATTCACAGTTTTACCATCAGACCTGGGTAGAAACCTCTTAAACTAATTGCTCTTGATTTATCATGCCTGGCACATTTGCCGCGTGGTGTCGAGACATAATTACAGAGACTCTGTTTCACCGGGAACGAGCACAGAGCCACGTAAAAACACATCGGCGGCACGTGCATGTGATTTAGTTGTTCTGTGTCAAACAGGAAAATGTGTATGCCATTAAATAGCACTTTAATGCTTCCATACACTGTGTGAAGTCTGAGATTCCGGAGCATGGATGGAATGAAGTGCTGTAAGGGGGTGACGGGGGGGTGGGGGGGTGGGGTGGGGGGAGACAGGAAGGAGGAGAGATAGTTTGCTCTGCATCCAGTAGAGAAAATGAATCAAAGAAAAGCAAAGTGTCACTGGATAAGCTGTATCTGATGAGTGTGTCCGTTGTGAGTGGAAGGTGTTTCCACTTCACGCAACGGAAAAAAGTGAAAATAAGGAAGAAAAGACGTTACCCCAGGAATGACGTGAATTATCAGGCCTTTTCTCTTCTCAATCAGAACCAAAATGAATGGCAACACGCTCAGCGGCTAACTGGTGCTAGGAACAGCTACCGGCTGTGGCGCGGACAGTTACAGGATGCCAGTAATAACGTGACTCCTCCGACACTTGTTTTTTTTATTGCTCTCAAACACGACCAACAGTGTCGTTTAATATCCATGTGTAGACCAGTACACATGTCTATTAAACCCAGGAATCAGGCTGCTGAACAAACACACGGCAAAAATGTTTACTGACATCCTTGTTTAACTTACCACACTTGCTTCACTCTCTGCGGGCCGTGCTGTTTGATTAGCTTGGTGCATTCAATTACAGCTCGGTATGAGAGTGGTTTTTATGCTAATGGTAAATTGTGGTGCTGGGGACAGGAACACAAAACACTTGGCGGAGTACTGAAATGTTTGGTATGTAGTCGATGATGCGGACTGAGGGTTGTGCACACAGGTTCTTACCCATCTCCTCCAATCTCCAATAAATCCTGGTGTATGTGTTGGTTTAATCGATATTTATATAAATATAACCCCTATTAAGACAACTAACTTGAAAAGCTCCGACTTCTAAGGCAAAAGGAATAAAGAAATGATAAAAACATGTAGTATGCATGTTATACATCATCAGACGCCACCACCATTCAACCAAATAATGTGCCCAGGTGCCAAACACGTACACAAACAGATAAATATCACAGGGAGACACAGACCCACAGAAAACACACACACACACACATAAAACATGTGCACTTTATCCAGTGTTCTTCAGGGAAGGACTGGGTCAGATACGGAGATTTCCCATAATTCCCATTGTTTATCTGAAGGGGTGCTGCATTAGGGATGGAAAACTGAATGGAGATGTGAGCTCATGTGTAGAGAAAGTGATAAAGAATATGTCCACAAATCCACAATAAAAGAGAATTCACACAATATAAATAAATCAAACACCCAAAGTCTTATTTCTGGCTCACAAATCAAGACTGGAACCGTAAACATGTTTGTGTGTATTCTCTTTTATTTGGATTTTCTAGCTTAGTTGCTTGGCAGAAAATTACAATATAATAAAACTACTTATCTATAGATTGAATATTACATCTAAAAATTGTGGAGCTTAGGAATCAATGGTATAAATTGGTTACTATATAATTCTCTGCATTTCAGTGATCTACAAAATGCTAAATATTACAAGGTCCTCTACATATAAGACTTTAAAATAATAATTATGGTGGCATATATTTCAGTTTTTCTGACTATGACTGTAATGTGTGAGGAGCTGCAACTGTTAAAAAAAAAGATTTTGACAGGATGCTAAGCTGCTGAAGTACCTATTTTTCTGCCAAGGCGTGTAATACGTGCATTTGTCAAAATAAAGTGAATAAGCAATGTGATTCATCTCAAATAATTCCAATGAACCCTTTGTTTGAGGTCTGTCACAGAATATTTCAGTGGCTTAAAGAAGAAACGCTTTTGTAAGAGTGACAATAAAACCACAGCAGGTCACCGCCTCTTCCTTCCTGACAGAATAAAGAAGAGAAGGACACACAAAGGGAATCACAGCAGCATTAATAAATGATACGTCTGTGAGAGGTGTTGAAGCTTTCAAAGCTGTTTAGAGCTTTTTAAATCAGAAAGTGGGGCAGCAACAGAGGAAAACACCCGATCAATACTAATTAAATACATATTAATGATATTTCTCCAGTAAAGATCTCATTTTCTAAGAGGTTATCATGTAATATTAGTTAGATTAGGTATAGGATGTTAGCCAGGCTTCAAAATAGCAGGATTACAGTGGGAGTGGTATACCAGCTTTCAAATTTAAGCTAAAAACACATAATCAATTGATGGTGGGAGCTACATAAAGCCATTAGTCATACAATTAATAGTTAATAAAGTCAGAAGTGGGTGAAACCTCAAGTTCAACACGTGTTTTTCAGGTTTTGTTTTCCCATTTCAAGTATTATCGCTCCAGTTAAAGACAGATCGGTGCGATATGGCTGTTTCACAACATGGAGCCCAGAATGGTAGAGCAACTTCAAAATGCTCTATGTTTGAAATTGGGAACAAAGCACGTCACCATATAGAATCATCCTAAATTGATTCAGCAGCCCCATACAATTAAACTGATGAGCTGCAGTTTGGCTTCTACACACTATGAACTCAATTCAATTTTATTTTATAGGTCGAGACATTTGAAAATTGTCGAGAAATCCAAGCTCAGTTCAGCACTTTGGCGACTGTGAAGAGATAAAGCTCCCAGTTTGCAGTTGCATTGTTTTTATTGTTGAACATACAGCAACATTTTCCCTTTTCATCGACTCAGTCTTTTTAATCAAAGAATCACATTTTCTAACGCAGCTGATGACTCAACTGAGGGAGTTTCATGCCCACTCAAAGTTTTATTGTCAGTCATGTAATTGTCTCCGGGAAAGTTAATGGGAGTTTTTTTCCCCCTCCCACTTCTCCCAGTGGATCCTCACTGTTGTCCACTATGCTAAGCATTTAGCTTTCACAGAGTTAGCCCTCTCACTGCCTGATCACAGAATAATAGCACTAGCTGAGTCGTAGTTTCAACACAGCTTCCTGTTCTTTTTGCCTTTGTCTTTCAATCCAAACTTTTATTCACCTGCAGGATGTTGTATCCCCTTTAGTACAGTTGTACCCTTCACTTCCTGCTGCTGTACAACTTCCTGATAGTGCATTAGATGATTTATGAGCAGCGCAGATCAAACATATTTCAGGTGTTTCACACTTTGCTGCCAAGTTGCTCAGTGCAGCTTCAAATCCCTGAAATGTTTTGCTGTCACTCTTTCAACGCGCAGGTTTGGCCCTCGGGAACGAGTAACCTCCGTCCAAACCTTCTGTGACGGACAGATTTTCTGTTTCGTAAAGATTAATGGGAAAGTAAAGTGAGCGTATCAGTGTGTTGGCTTTCAGTGAGTTCACAGGGTGCTGCAGATGGACAGGGACGCACATAGAGAACAGTAGAAGTGGAGAAGAGGCAGCAGGTTTATGGATGGAGAGTGAGAGTTTGCCGGTTGGTTTATTACCTGGTTACTCGGGGTGGGACAGGCGCGAGACGGGGCTGCACTAGGATGGACTGACGCCTCCCCTAAGAGAAATCACCGTATCTCATCAACATAGGAGGAGAGGAGAGGAGAGGAGGAGGAAGTGGACAGGGAAAAAGAAGAAGGGAAGGCTTGTGTGCAAGTGGGCACGATTCAGAAAGGGCGGTGAGGGTGGACTAAAGCAACAGCCACCCAACGACAGTACAAACACAATGCACAACTAAAAGGGACACAGATATACACACAAATGCTCACGTACACACATTTACATACATGTACATAATGGCAACCGCACATCATCGGACAACCCGACAGCCTGAAAGCATCGAAGAAGCCGGCCATGCTGTGTGCCGCTAACAGAGACCATGCTCATGAGACATGAAAGAAGAACGTGAGTTCAATCGTGCACTTCCGAACAACATCTGCATGTGAAAGCAGCAGAGTAATTAATCCAGAAGACTCTGGAAAGCTGACTCCTGCACGTTTTCCTGGTCCAGAGAGGTAAAGAGACACGTGTAAAAGACATGCTCGGATCAAACATGCAACCATCTCCTCTGCAGTGATGAATATAAACACACTTTTTACGTCATCACACCAAATACGAAACAGGCACAGATTTTTTCTATCCAGACACACACTCCACCTCACATACACTCAAAAATGACCAATATTCAAGGAGGTGCAACAATGCATACGGATAAAAGAATGTGATTAAATCTTATAGGTCTTTGAATGAAATATCGATGTGATTAACAGAAGCTCAGGAAGCGTTTTCCTCATTAAACACACCTGATAGTTCACAAAACACAAATTATCACAGTTCAATGGTTAAAAACTGAAAAAAAGCTTAAATATACTTCATTAAACTATTAAATATACTTCATTAAACTATTAAATATGCTTCAACCCTTGGTCACTTAAACTAAATGAATCATTTACTTAATAAATATAATCTACTGGATTAACATGTTTCTATAGTTTCAACCCACATTTTGAGTATTTCAATATTGTTTGAGGTTTTCCAGAATTTCTTTTATATACATTTTTTCAAACACAGGGTTTCTGCCAGTGTTCACCACATTAAAGTAACTTTTAAAGACATTACAATGCAATTAAATACCCAGTTAATACCAGTCAAAGGATGATGGAAAAGCAGTGGACAGAACCACTTTGGACTCCCCTCCTTCAATTAGCCTAATTACTTTATCATAGCATCGTTTATTTTTAATTTATTATTAATTAAAAAGTATTGAAATATTAACTGATAATAACAATGATTACAGCTGTAGATCCCAGGTTACATTTGTTCCCTTGAGAGAAGCCTTTGTGTGAAATATTTATGACTTCATATTATCAATAAATATACATTTTCATTGTCATGTGGGGTTTTCTCAGAATATTTTTTCCGTGTGATGCTCACAGGCTCCTGTCGGCTCTTCCCTCGTTTCATTATCTTTCTCTGCTCCCCGCTGCTTTTGATGCGTAACTAGAAATCTACCACGACGTTTCTCTTTGATAATTCATGCAATTAACTGGGAGAAATTCACAAGTATGACCAAACGCATGGAGGAATATTTGAAGTGGGGCGACTGTTTGATATCTTCGACAAAGACATTAGCTTTTTGAAGGCAAGGGGAGAAAGTGTCAAATGAACTGAGTGAAGGATTCCTGAGAAAACCCAGCACATGTCATCATTAAGGGAGAATTCCTGTATTTTCCATTCAATATTCAGAAAGTACTGAACTTTGAATTATCCTGCGGTTCTAGCCATCTAGACTTCACTCATAGGAATCAGAACCTAGTACAATCTGAACACACAGACATTGGATTTAATGTGACTTGTACTATTATTCTGATGGAGCAATGACTCAAGGATATCGCCATCAACTTGGAAATCATATAGAGTAAAAAAACATAGGCTCAAGTTGTAATTGAGCATCTTACAGTATCTATGGCGACTATACTTCCTGTTTACATCCCCAAAGCATCATGGGAATGTAATTAAGGATATATCTGATGGATATATCCAAAATCTGAACATCCCCTTCATAAAGAAAGAAGCAAACATCGGGTTTGAACGTCTGATTCGTCTTCATGGAGTCGAACACTCTATAACTTCTATAAGTCTATAACTAACTATCAACACATAAAGGGATTACTTCAGTTTGAATAAGAGAGTGTCAGCGCTGTTATTAGCGGACTGAGGAAGAGGAGAGACACAGCATCTCTACACAGCGTGAGGAAGAGTTGGAGCTCAGCTGTTCAATAACCTGAGTGAGAATCTGGTTTTAACATGATGTGTGGAATAGGTTGAGGGAAAGTTTAACCCCGTCATGCTCTGCAGAAACAACCAACCACAGAACCACAGGCCTGGAGCACAAACCCATCGACTCAGACATCCGATCTGAGGAATGCAAACATCAACAACAACAACGCACTCTGAACTCCAAAGGTCTCGGTTGGCAAACAGTTGGCGGCTGAACCCAAACACAGGGGACAAGTCGGGGGGGGACAGGGCAAGACAATTGGAGGGACGACGTACACACAGCAGACGAAATCATAACAGCAGCGGGGGGGTGGGGAGGAAAAGGGGGAGGCAGAGGGGAGGAGAGAAGAAAGCACAGGCCACCGTACAGACTCGACGAGAGAAGAAAAACAGTCTCACAGACCTGATCAGGGAAAATCCTGGTTTTTGGCTCAATCACGGGTCCTCCCCTTATCTCATCCTCCACAGCCATGAGTCTTGGAAGCAGAGAGAGAGAAGAGAGAGAGAGAGAGAGAGAGACAGACAGAGAGGTAGGGGAAGTAGGGGATGACAGAAAGAGAGGGAGCATTATGAACCCAAGATGATACTTGACAACAGGTTGAGCAGATGCATCTCCGACATCTGGCCCAACAGCGATGACATGCTGGTTACCTGTACCTCAAATCTGAATCCCAAATCTGATGGGCAGCCCAGTGTGTTCAAGCCCATGAAGGTAACACCAACCATTCGGCCAATTTTTCACTGGTGGAGCTTTTTCTCTTTCTTCTCGCCCCAATGGGATTCATCAAAGCCTTTCCGCCCCTTTAAAGGTGTTTTCAAAGTGCAATTATGGCCAACTGCGGACAATTATTCTCGGTTATTTGAAGTCAGGTGGTTCGGTACCAGATCCCAATCATCCCCAGGGAATTGCCCATGTTATGCAACATGGACATGACCAAGGCACGAGTGGAAAAATCCTTTGACCAATCGCTTCAAAGACGCCGCCCGTAGATGGGAGCGAGCTTCCTGCTGTGGTGGTCGCGAGCCGGCAGACGGCGCCGGTTTCCCAGCTCTCATGATTATCCAAGTTGCCGAGGATTTACTCCAGATCGGGTCGATTGAGGATATTTTCTCACACGGGTTTATCTTGCAGTTTTACAGCCAGCTGGTTATAAACTGTGAGTGTTGTTATGGTGGTGATAAATGCCAAATAGAAGTTAGTGTGGATAAAAAATAAATAAAAATAAAAACTCCACATGATAGATTCATTGCGGCGCTTTCATGACTGTTTCACGAGGTTTTTCCGTTGACATTTTACCGGCAGCAGAATAAACATCGTTGCATTTTTTTTTTTTTTGGTACATGAAATAAGCCTTTATAATAATAATACACAAACTTTACAACTTGAAGATTGTAACCCAATGTGTCAGATAGTTGACAGAAGCATCTAATCGCCACCAGTCGAGTCACATATTCATTTTTCGGCACATTTCCACGACTTTATTCAGAACACAGAGAGGCACGCGTTTGACAATAAAGAACGAAAACCCACAGGTGAAGTTTCAAACATAAGTTGTTTGGATGTTTTATTCCATAAATAATGTACAGTGTCGAGGGTTATTTTACAAAAGAAGAGAATAGGAAAAAAAAAGAAAAGTCATAAGCACAGACAGAACTATTAGCAGTGTCCCATAAAAACAATGGAATGTAACATGGGTTTACAGCATTAAGATTTTTGACACGACTTCAAAAAGGCAGACAATGATTCATGTGGGTGATATGTTACAAAAAAAAAGAAGAAGAAAAAGCCGTGGTTATATCCAGTTGCACTTCAAGTAGTGTGGTGTTCAGGTCAAGTCGCACGCGTCGCTCAAAAAACAATGTGTGCGTCCACCAACATGAGGTCACAATGTCTGAATATTCTGCTACAGAGAAAGAAGGCAAGAGACAAAGGATGTGACGTCGATGTGAACACAAAGAAAAGAGACAGACCTGGATCAAACAGCAGCTGCAAATACCTTCTCTGTCTCATTCTCGTGACTTTGATTGAGAACTCCCCCCCCACATCTGGTTAACACAAACTATAGAATTATTTGCAACTCTTTGACACAGGTCTGCGAGAAGTGGATATAAACCCTTGGCCGTTGCTACGAGCCATGTCAATCACACACACACACACACACACACACACACACGCACACACACACACACACACACACACACACACACACACACACACACACACACATCAACCCAAAACTCATCACCACTATGAATTCATTTTTGCAAGATTTAAAACACAGGTGTTGCCAAAGTACAATCTGTACAACCCATCAATATATTCTTGCTACAGAAGAGAGGCAGATAAACTGACACCAGAATAGGATCGAAATCTCTGGAGAGGGAAAAAGAAAAATAATAATAATAATAATAATAATAATAATAATAATAATAATAAAGTAGTTGCCCTTTTTAATAATAATATTTAAAATCATACTGTAACTGCATAAGTCAAAAGACAGAACTGTCTAACTTCCTCGAACACCTACTCCGATCACCATGTCACTGGACACCACCGATGACGCACTGCGGGGGGGGGG
Organism: Verasper variegatus; assembly: GCA_026259375.1. Lineage (NCBI taxonomy): Eukaryota > Metazoa > Chordata > Actinopteri > Pleuronectiformes > Pleuronectidae > Verasper > Verasper variegatus. The sequence goes on from CM048048.1 coordinate 21,218,249, forward strand.
GGGGGGGGGGGGGGGGGGGGGTTCAAAGTCATACCAAGCATGTACAGCAAAAATCAGACAAGATTATACGATATACTCTTTTTTTTTTCTTCTCTCGCTTTAATTGATAAATAATATCCATTGCAGTCGTTCATTTAAAAAAAAAAAAAAAAAGATTTGCAGATGCAGATTCAAATCACAAACACCAAAAACAAGAAGAGAACTCAAGAACACACTCAAAGAGTGACGTCACCGTCGGCGTCGGCGTCTCTGCGGCGTTTTTTTGTACGTTACAGTTTTATTTTCTCGGTTTAGATTCTGTGGATGGCACCTGGTCAGGAGGATTTTGGCAGGAAGTTACTGTTTCTTCATATGTACACAAAATGCATACAATATACCTCATCGGAATATATCAATACTGTATCTATTATTGCGCTAAAAAGTTAAGCTATTGCAACGTTAAAATAGTTATAATTTCACTCTCAATAGAATTTATATATATTTATATATTTTTTTTTATTTCATATATTATATTATTGTTATGGCTCTTGCATCACAGACTTAAATATGCTATGGATTATAGGTAAAAATAGATTATTACTATGACACTTACAATCAAGACCATTTACTGCAAACTCATCTCTCCGATGTCAATATGTTGCTCAGTTCACAGCAAAAAAAACGCTCAGGGAAGATAAATGAATAAATGAGTTAAAATATTCTGAGGATAAATAAATAAATAGAATGAAATAAATAAGAGCCTGTAGCCGACTAATAGGATCATAACCCTAAAGAAAAGTGCTACAGGTAAAGTGTTTTCAGTGGATCCAACCTAGCATGAACCTTAAAATAATAATTTATATTCGGCTTTGGTTTAAATTAGATTGTTAGAACATAAAGTGTATCTGGTCTAATGACAGATATTGGATTTGCTCTGAGCGTTAAACTTCATGCACAGAACATTAAGGCTTCTCTGAAAGAAAATCTCTGAAACACGATGCCGACTGTTGGAGTTCTGCAGATACAGAGATTTATTTCAAGCCTGCACAGGAGCCAAGAATTCAACTCCTTCTCTTGCAGAACCTGAGCTTGCACCTGCACTTGCACCCAAATCATAGATCCGAATGTGAAAATTTAAAAATAAATATATCAATTCATGATGGGAAAAAAACACAAAACACAAGGCTAAGGTTTGGAGATTTTGGAGTCCAATCAATCCTACGTGACGACCACATTTCTTGGCATCCACGCTCATCGCTGTTGTGTGCATCAAAGTTCAGACGATGCACAAGTGCACAAATGCATCCGCTGACAGGGTCTGGCTCAGTGAATTGTCAGTCAAATTGACTCGGAAGCATCAACATCTGCTACTAAATTCATGCTTGTGTGGTCAAACCATAAAAGTCACAAGCATCGGAAATACCAGTGTTCCACACGAGATGCTTCAGCAGATCGGCTGTATTCACTTCAAGCTCGTACTCCAGAGGAGCAATAATCAATGGTTAAGTGCTCTGATAAAGTTTCTCTACAGGAGGAGGAATATTTTCCTCTTCGCCTTCATGCTTGAATCTTCATCGTTCACAGACTGATTGAAGTTTTGTCTGTGACTTTCTTCATATAGCGTCGTATGTAAAAAAAAAAAAGGAGCGAGGCATCGGTCCCCATGTTCACTATGTAGAGAGATACATCTGCAGTCTGTCAGTGATCATGGTTTACCTCGATTTAAAATGGAAGAGCTAATATTAAACCATGGTCTTCTGTTGTCCTGCGCCTGAAGGTCCCACACAAACACCTTGTGTTGCTTTAAAAAGTGCAGACATGTTTCTGAAACAAATTTTCCAATCCTCTTGTGCTTTTTGCGCTGCAATCTCGTGGGAGAGTCAAAAGAAATTTAAACTAAGTGGATTCATCTCGAACGGCCCCGAGATCCAGTTAGAAGCAAGAGCTGTGTTTCATAAAAACGGCTGATGATAAGAGACATAGAAAGGTGTGTGATGATGGTTTTTATGTACAAGGTTAGGCCGTTAAAAGATGTTTCCCCCCCCCAAAAAAAGACGAGCAGGACTGTCTCTGTCTTCATTCCACGTCTTCTTTCCTGGATTGGATTAGAAGTGGCAATATTCTCTGTCACAGACATCCAGCCTTCAGTTGCAGACCACACACTATTATAAGACAATCTCTTTTCAGCTGAACTCTTTGCACGACAGAAATAAATAAAAACTACACTTTCGGGCAGCATCTCTAACGCGTCGTCAAACTTTTAAAAAAATCCTCACAGCACAGCAAACATTTGGGTTTTTTCTCTGCCCTGAATACAACTGAGATACAATCAATACTCCGCCCCCTTTCCCCATCAACTACTTAATGTTGAGGTCGCTCGATAAAATCTCAAGACTGCACTCAAGAACTGCTCCGTGACAATTTCACACAGGCGCATGGTAAATTAGGAGTCAGCCGGAGCATGCATCCCAATATGATGCTCTTGAATAACAAGTAAATCATGTTGTGAGGTTTCAGGACACTCAGAGAGGCCTTTGTCCAGCTTAACTCCGCTGAAAGGAAACCAACAGCTGAAGGAGCATGCCCTGCATACTTATCAAATAAGATATAGATCTCTCCTCCGTATTATAGTCTCTCATTTAATTTGTCACTCATTATATGTCTGCAGCTTTGGCTTTCAATATACAGCTCCCTGCCTCGCTCCCAGGGCTGTGGGACTTAATGAAACTGAAACCAACCTCCTAGCCTGCAATATTCTTTGCAAGATAACAACCTCTGGTAAATCAAGTCCTATTCCAATAAGCAATATATGTGTTTTTGGAAAGAACTGATTCAACTTCAGTCCTGTTCAATAGAATCCAATATGCACACATTGTGCTGAATGAATGCTAGCAATCGTTATCTTAGTCACTCTTTCCATATATGTTGAAAGAAAAACTCATGAAGTCTATTCAACCGAAGGCGTCATAATAAACGAAAAATAAAGCCGCTGCGGCCCGTGGCCTCCCTATGAAAGACCACTTAGCTGTCTTTTGCCCTCCATCCCAATAACAGACTCCATTTACCTGCTAATTATTCCTTTAATTTGGCAGTCTTTCTCCTGTTGCTGGTGCCGTAGCCTCCGCTCGCTGTCCTCGAGTCGATTCTGGTACTGCAGGAGGATCTTATTGGTCTGCTGCTCCTGCGTGAGGAGCCTCCGCTCGTACTCCTCCAGCTTTTTGTGGGACATCACCAGCCGCTCCTTCAGGCAGTGGATCTCATCCTCGTACTCGCGTACCTGAGAGAAGGCAGAGGACAGAATGAGAGATCTGGATAAAGTGCTGTTTACAACCCTGGTTTCTCGTATATTAACACAAGTTGCAGTGATGAGATCCACGTCCACCTACTCAAACTTCGGGTGAATGTACCAAACTCTGCAAGAGATTTATGAATATTCCGCTCGTGGTTATTTCTCCTCAACATTTGCGACCTCAGAACATCTTGGTGCCATTTGCTAGACATGACTCAACTCAAGTTTGTCCCCTTTAAAAGGGCAGGTCTGAAAGTTCTAATTGGAACCTACCCTGTCCATGCGTGACTCATCCATGCTCTTTGAGTACTCCTTCAGCTTGAAATCCTCACGGTCGATCCGCGAACTTTCGATGTCAGCTGACAGATGAGGCATGTTGGACACCCAGGCCACGGTCCGCTCGTTGGCTGGTGTCGGAGGATTGAGGGTGGATGGAGTCTGGGAGCCCTGAGGAAGAAAGGCCGGCAGACTGAATATGAGAACATGAGTTCCTCAGCGGATAAAACTCCTTTTCGCAACAAGTGATTTTTGTTTTTTATCCAAAGTGCGTCAGAGTTACATGAGCTCATATATTTTGAGCAAGGCTGACCCTTGGTGGGACTCGAGCTCTTAATCCTACAGTGTGTGACTCTACTCAGGGGCCACATACTTCAGAGGCTGCATTAGAAGACTGATTACGTCACAGTAGTGCAACTAAGATGTCCCATTTCGATGGCTGCGTCTTTGAATAACCGAGAAACGAGAGCTCCGACGGTTGAATCCCTCCCGGCCAAACTTATCCCAGGATTCATTGCTTTTTGGCTTTTAAAGGGGTAACGGCGCCGGCAAGTGACGAGACATCCAATGCCTGAGTATCACGCTTCAACTCAAGCGAACAGCTAAATGGACACATGTTCGGCCTTCGCGATCTACCTGGACCGGGTAGACCGTGTCCTCTGAAGGATGCAGCCCCTGAATATGAGATCAGATTAGATAGAACTTTATTTATCCACACATCAGGGAAATTCACTCCAATTGACACACAAAATACTATAGACACAGACAGTTTGTGCACAGACACCTGAAGCCCCACAGAGAAGAGTAAAGAGATGCAGATGTTACCTGTTTGCTCATGGTGGGTTTGAGAAGGTGCTGCTGCTGCTGCTGCTGAGACTGCTGCTGCTGCTGTGGTGACTGTTGAGTGCTCTGACCGGTGGTTCCCTGTGGACTCTGGTTTTCCCTGACGGAGCTCTGCTGGTGGGGCAGGCCCGGGGCCGTGTTGTCTTTGACGGACAGCTGCCGGGGCCCATGCTGCCTGCCGCCGTAGCCAGACTCCGGCGACTGGAGGAGGTTCCCGCTCTGCGGCCGCGTTTTGGCCGGAGCGGTGGGAGCGGCAGCTGCACTGACGGACAGCTGGTGGGAAGTCTGGGATTTGACACGCTGTGCGGGAGGCGGGGCAACGGAACTCTGGCGGACAGGTAGGACTGTGGTGGGGGGCGTGGCGGCCAGGGAGGAGTGGGAGGTTCCGGTCTGGGAGGCCATGCCCATTATTTGTTGCTGCTGTTGGAGATTTTCCTTTAAACAGAAGACAAGTAAATGATACGTCAGCATTTTCATTGATTAAACTCAGTCTCTGCTCGAATGCAAGGGGCCGCGATGATTGGACGAGTTGCTTCAGGTTCCAGTGAGACAATGATAAATGAGCCAGGAAGTCTATTACTCATCCAGGTTGAGTAATAGATCTATGAGTATGGAGGCTTAGCAGAAAAAAAACAAGTTCAAAATCAAGAGCTGAAATAATTGATTTGATTAGTAGATGTGCGACAATTGTGATAATTGATGTTAAACTCATTTATAAAGAAAAGGTACCAACAGGCTCTCGTTAATCAGAGCGGATGATTTTCTTCTTTTGTCTGATTTAACAACAAAAGAGCAAAACATAAACAAAAAGATGTTCTCACTATTTCATGCATTTGTAAAGTTCTTAATAATAACAACACAAATGTTTGTTGAAGCCCTAAAGATATAATCTAGACACCAGATTACAGTGAATCTACATTTACCTGTGCATGCACGGACATCTGCCTGCGTCCATATTCAGCCCTGCTGTAGTCGTCACTGTAGCTGTGTGAGTGGATGATGCTGGGTTGGCCCAGGTGACCGTCCCTGGTCCTGAGGGTGGACAGGTCCTCGCTGCGGGAGAACCCCCCGTGGGCGAACTGTGGGATGTAGGCCTGGTGGGAGGGCTCCGGCTCTGGGGCCAGGAGCAGGGGTGCTGGGGGTTGAGCCCGGCTGTGCTGGTGGTGGAGCTGTTGCTGTTGAGGCCCGTCAGCGGTCGCCAGATGAAAGAGGGGATTCTGGAAGGAAAGCGGGTAGCGCATGGCGGCGGCCTGCTGTTGCTGCTGCTGGGATAGCGAGTCGGTGGTGGTGCCCATCTGGCTCAGCTGGCTCAGCCGGAGGCCGCCGGACATGCTGGAGCCGCCAGAGCCAGCTGACAACCTCCCACCGGCCCGCAGCTGGCTGCTCAGGCCCGACCCCAGGCCGCCACCGCCTCCGCTGCTCAGCCCTCCGAAGCTGCCCATGCCGGCGATGGAGGCCTGGGAGGAGTTGAGCATGTCCACCGACTGCAGGTTAGACACGCTGTTCATTCGGGAATCCTGGAGGTCCATCATAGATACGCTTTTATTGAAACTAAGCATCTAAATAGTATGGGATATGAGAGGCTAGGGTGCCCCGTAAAATTTGGGTATGTTATGTGGCCACGGATGATATGGGTGAGGGTGGTGCGGGTGTTTTTACCGCGAGGCCTGGATATCGGAATGCCTCGTAGTATTTCCCAGGAAATACCGCTAGGATGAGTTGCGTGGTGAATCAGTGGAAAAAAGGCAGATGTCATGATAAACTACAGCCTCGGTCACACGATGGCAGATTCTGTTAAGTATGACCAACATGCACGTCATACTGACCTCACTTTGGTAAAGGTAAACCTAGTGGATGGGATGATGGTTCCCCGAGTCAGTGTGGTCAAACTCACCTTAGGGTCGGGTTCGGTGATGTCCGAGCTGCTCGTGCAGTAGGCCGGGCTGGATCGGGCCAGGGGGGGGCGTGATACGTAAAACATGTCTTTGGAGGACGCTCGATGAGGGTGGTCACGGTCCTGAAAACTCATCTGCGAGCGCGATGGCATCACCCCTCCGGTGGAGGTAGGGGAAGGCAAGCGAGTGATATCTATAGAGCTGGAGAACAGGAGTGAGTGAGGCCACTAACAGCTGCAGATACAGACTATGAGGCAGGTCCAAGGACTAAAATTACAGATACGACAAGATGAAAACTCAAGTAGTTCACAAATGTCGTTACTTTTTACCACTAAAATACCAAAAGCTTTGCAGAGCTGTTGCTTTTCCCTACGACAGACGTCTCCTACCTATTAAGATCCCTCATCATGAGATTTTGAAAGTCGGACGAGATGCCCCTGTTGAAGCTCGGCCGGGACAGCAGCCTGTCCGCCTGTCTCTCCTGGACCCTGTCTGTCTGATGGCTGGGCTGCCTCTGGAGGTGAGGGTTACGCAACGCCATGCTGATGTCGTTCAGGAGGCGAGGCAGCGGACCCAATTTGATTATGGCGTCCTGTGGTTCAAGGGGAAAAAGTTAATCAGAAACTTCTGCAGATTTATTATAAAACATTTTTTTAATCTAATACATGGGGTCCATTAAAATGTCGTATATCTACTGCTCACCTGGGGATTATGACAGATCAAGTTTGAGTCATGACTTGCAGCCTTATATTGTGAAATGTTTCAGACAAGAGAACAGTGAGACATAATTCAGATTGAATCGTTGAAATTCATTGTTGAACATCAAATAGAGCCGATATGGAGTTTTGGGGCCGAACCCTATATTACATATGTAAGTATTGATATTTTACACTTGATATTTTGTAAGATCGTGTAAAAATGTATGTAAATGTGTCTTAAAAACATTGACATTTGATATTTTATTACATTGTGCAATACATTTAATAGATGGCTATGAAATAATTTTGCATTTTAGAATAAAATATACTAAAGTAAGTAAAAAAAACAACTGAGATTTAAATTTCTGAATGAAAAAGCACCCAAAAAGAATTAATGTTGGGATTTGGTTTATATTAATGGCTAATATTGTGTATCATGTTTGCATTCACCTTGCTGAGCTGAGCAATGACCTCCCACAACAGACTGTGCAGTATAGAGAGCTCCCTGCCCAAGTCGATGTAGCCCTCAAAGCCGCCGGCATTACTGACACTGTCCAGGTTGGAGATCTCGAAGAGAAACTGCTGCATGGAGCCCCACTCCATCTCTAAAAACTCATTCATGAAACACATGTACTCCTCTTTATTGCCAAACCTGCAGGTGGGAGACGCGGGAGGGAGATGAGCAGGTGGGGGGTGTGAAAGAGGAGAGAAGTGACCGAGAAAAAGCCCAAAAAGAAAGTAAAATAACGCATCAAACGTCAACTGGAATCATTATCGATGATAACCGTTAAAAGGAGGTTTTGTTTTCCTGCAGCTCCATTTGCCGTGTTGTCAAGGCTAAAACACTACAATACTTTCTGGGTGTGAATCCATATATATATATATATATATATATGTAAATTTGTCTGCAACTAAACCTTTGATTCCAGACAAGAAGCTTTTAAAGATTTCTGGTGCAACGAGTAAAAAGAGGAAAAAACCTCAAAATGTCCATGAAAATGTTAATAAAGCAACATATGGTTGTTTTTATTCAAATTGTGCACAAAGATGCTACTTTTTCAGAAAGAAAGAGAATGAATGTGACGTTGGTGTTACGCAGGGCTCTGTTATTGGCCCACTAATATTCACAAATGCAAAATGCAAGTAAACAAAGCTTATATTGTTATAATATTTCAAAATGTCAAGACATTATTATAAGGATTTTGATAAGGACAAATTAAACATATTTAAATATTTGAGTCATTAATGTAAATGACGGCCAGAAAGGCCTTTTTCCTTGTAAACTAAAGTTACTTGTATGTTTTTATGTTTGATGGACTGATGGTTCTGCATTTACACATGTGGTATCTTGTCTACTATACAGTGGTCTGGTGTAAGTAGAATGAAATAAAACTGACTTGGAGAAGTTGGCCAGATTCTGCACTACTTTAGCGATGAGGGTAAGCGTGCGAGACGTCTGCTCGTCGGGATACTCCTGCGTGAGGTTGAAGAGCGACGGGGACATGATGGCGGGACACAGGAAGCGTAGAAAGAGGGAACCGCTGATGAGGCGGTCGGCGATGTCTTCTCGACCGCGCTCGGCACAGCGCACTCTCCACGAGGCAAACACTTCCTTTAGCTCTCGAGGGAAAACGCTGTGGAGGAAAATGAAACATGTGATACGACAAAGACTGTAGAGATTCTGCTCTTCCCAGTGACAGAAACTGAAGCCTCATGAAACTTTAATATAGCAGAGAGGAATATACACACTCAATACAAAGGAATGGTATTATTTATTTATCTCTACGCACCAATGGGAGTTGACAATCTTGCAGAGCGCCAGTTCACAGCACATTCGGAGATTGGCTTGGTGGTCCGGGAGCACAGAGGGGGGTGTTCTCATGGGATCCACTTCGCAATTTTCCTCTGACTCGTACAAGGCCCTTATGAACTCCCCTTAAAATGACATTTCATTAGTGATGGAAACAGCAGAAAAGTACTGCGGCGATCGGTTCAGTGGTGTTAATAAAGAAAACAACAACTACAACAAACCGTTAAGAAATACATTATGATCCATTCAAAATAAGAGCCACAAAACCAAGACCGAGTTACGTGGAGGTCAAACTCTCCTGCAACGGTAGTTAGATTTATTGAGAAGACAAAACTCTCACCATTAAAGCAACAATGTGCAACGTTAGCCTTAAAACAGCAGCTTCAAAAATTAGTTTGATGGCTCATTGACTTGGAATAAGGAGAATTTTTTCCTCTTTCACTCTATGTAACTGATTATTATTGAGAAATGCTGAACTGTAGATCAGTTAAAAAGACTCAGAAGTTATTAAAAACCAGCGTTTATCTCCAATATTCGGCAGGAAACTTCAAAATCAAATTCGAAAAATACAGTTGTTTTCTTTCCCTACACCTGTGAGAGCTGCAGCTTACTTTCAGGTTCTTGTGCTGAGTGGGAATACAAAATAAAAAAGACACGTCTGACTGAATAAGTTGGAAAATAATAAAATTCCCAAACAAACCAGACTAAGGCTGAGAAAAAGTAAGTAAGATTCTTAGGGAGGATTTTCTTTCCCTTTTTAATAATAGTTTTGTCATTCTGAAACTTTATCCCCTGTATTTGAAAGAGGTGTGAATGCAGCTGTCAAACAGGACCCCGCTGTTCTCGCTCACCTATAGCATCCTTGAGGTACTTATGTCCGATCAGTTTGAGGTACTCTTCTATGGCTTTGGTGGCCAGAGTGTTCTCTCTGAAGATAAGGTGTTCTCGGTCGATGAATCTGTCCACCTCACACATCGCCATGTCTGAAAGGAAATCCTGCGGAGGAGGGAGAACTGTGATTTTAAAGAAGCTTTGCTCGAGATCATATCAGCACAAACCTCAGAAAAAAGGAGGATTCAGTGTTTCCCCGTACCTTCGCCTTCCCTGTGCTCTGCAGGATGTGCACGAGGGCGCAGGCCACTTCCTCTTTGCTCTTGACACTCAGCACGGGCTCCAGCACTGCACACAGTGTGCGGTAGTTATTGGTGACGTACTCTGCAAACTCCTTGTACAGCTCCATGGGCAGGATGTTCATGGTCTGGAAGCGGGATTTGAGGCGTAGGGATGCGTTGATGATCTTCCCTCCCCCGACACCAGCTCCCTTGGTGAGGACGCTGGGCTGGATGACCGGGTACCACTGCTCCACAAACTGACGGCCCGTGATGCTGGAGATGGGGATGCTTACCAGTCCTAAGTATGTGCTTTTTTCCTTCAACGATAAAAACACAGATAGTAGTTGAGATAAGAGTATTTTTCCAAGTCAATTCAAAACTTATGTGCTGATTTCAGAAAGACAAACACTGGATCCCCGGAGTGTTGATGTTCGAAGCTAGAAATGTACAAAAAATTGGAAATAAAATGATCCTATTTGTAGCTTTTTCACTGCCAAATAACACAAAAGCTCCAAAATGCTTATTATCAGCAGGGAGTTTATTGGGTTGTTGATCTTTTGCACGTCTCAGTGATTGCTTCATCAATTATTACGATTAATTCTGGCTTCTCGTTTTCTTGGGACTTCATTTTGGACTCACAGCCGTCGATGGATAATCAGAACTGTTTGGTTTTTAGTGTTTCTGCCACTCACAGTATATTTCCTCTTCCCGATGCTGTTGTTGGACTGATGCTCTGAAATTGAGCCAAACTGCTCATTTCTGTTGTGACAATGTTGGAGGAGCAGAGCGTTTGTTCCAGGGTTGATAAACGGCTTTGACTTCAAACTACAAAATTCATTGTTGGGATTATGTTATGTGTTATATATACGTCACAGACATAAATATTTGTAACGCTTCCTGTACGTTTAAAGTAAATGCAATCTCACGTTTCTGTATGAATTTGTTTTAACAAGGTTTTTATTGTCACTGCAGGACCAGAAGATGCTCGGCTTCAAACCGTAGAGTCCTGGCATTTAGTTGTGTATATAGCTGTACATTTATTTGAGGAAATACAGTAGTCATGGCAGAAACCTATGCTACTCTGCTGCAGACACGTGTGGCCCAGGCGTCACATTCACTCTCTGCACGCTCTGCTTTGGGTCTCCACCAACTCCTGAGGGAAACGTCTGGCACTAAACCTGCTCAATGCTTCACCAGTTAGTCACCAGTTAGTCACCAGTTAGTCACCAGCCGAGCAGATTGTGTTGAGGAGGTTTTTACAGCGTTATCTCTGAAAACAGCTGCCTGACATCGTGGCTGGACAGATAAACAATGAATTCAAACTCTAATGCTTCAATAGAGCTTCACAGACTCAGGTGATAGTTCTGCGGCGGTTCATCACAGTGAATGACCACTTTCACATTTAAAAGGTTCACTGTTTGGTGCGTTTGAGTGAGTCATTTCATTCCCACAAACAAACCAAATACTACGACACTGCCTCTGCGTTACCTCAGATCTCTTTATCACCTTGCGTCTCTTTTTGTCCGTCTCCTTGTATAGATGAAGGCGAAGGTTGCGGATGGCTGGCAGGTTGTTGAATTCAAAGTGCTCGCCCCAGAACACAGTGTCGGTGCGGGGCTTGCTGGTGGTGCGCGCGTACAGCATGTCGTCCAGACAAAGTTCGCAGTAGTAGCGCTTCTTGGCTGGAAGCTCGCGGGCCTCGATGATCCACAGTTTGAGCACATTGTCCACCCTCCGGCTGTTGTCCTGCGTGGAGATGGAATCGGGTCAAATAAGGTCAAGTGCGTCTCATTACAGACTCATTAAATGGTGAACAGAGAGAAGATATGAATGACGAACTGCAAAGAAAAAACAAGAAATGGAAGCAGAGACAGTGTGTGTGTGTGTGTGTGTGTGTGTGTGTGTGTGTGAGGCGACAGCAGGGCAGCCTGCAGGAGAACAGAGTCAATGACAGGAAAGAAATGGCTGACGACACGGTGGTTGATCTTCTGTGGACTGAAGGCGTCGTTTGATGAAGTGCTATCAACTCAGGACTTGAATGAAAAGACAGAAGACAGCACGACAAAAAAGAGAAGATATGAGGGATCGGAGGAGCAGCGTGGCCAAACTGGGTTGAAGCAAATGTAATCAACTTTAACATAGAAACACACAGACGACACAATGCACATGTGCTACAAAGACAGGGGGGGGGACAAACAATGGTGGTAATGTTTGTGTAGACAGCTACACTTCCTAATCAGGATCACCAAGACCAAGCTATATTTGACATCCCCCACGGGAGGAGAGCGTGCCGTGTTGATTGCTGTGTGATGTTTCAGCGGACGGGGGGGTTGACTCATTTCGACTGGGCTGGAAATGCCACTGTTGTTTGCCCCCTGTTTGCTTCAGACTATTTAAATCCTAATTTAGACGACTCGGAACGTGAGCATCAGCGAGATCCGCGGCGCTTAAGTTCTCCATTTGCACGCTCTCTGATAACCGGCGCCAAACACAAGACCAAATTAATTTCCAAACCCCCAAAGTTTTAATGTGCCGGGCATCTGGTGGCTCAGTCTGCTACGTGCACGTACAGCGCAGAAAGATCAGCGTGGGCTCGAGGCCTCTTCTATGATATCACGTTACATCCCACCTAGTTTCTGTCTTGTCTCGATTTCACTATCAAAAAATAAACAGAACGCTACAGCATGGTGGGGAGCGGCTGCTCAGCTTTTGAAAAACCAAACAATCAAAGCTCAAAGCGGGTTTTCAAAAGCCTCGTAAGGACTCCTCGTCTCTGCAGCGGGTCTTATCTCTGTCGATGCATCTGGTGCGAGATGCACGGCGCACGTTGCTTCGGGGCGGGAGGAGAGCCCCCACACGGAGTCCTTGGAGCTCCATGACTCAGCCAGGACCCCTGCAGCCGGAGCATCTGGACGAGGCATTCAGCCCGGGTGATGTTTCATCTCAGTCTGGCTTAATAACGTTTCAGTCCCCGGTTGCCATCAAAGCTGCCTGTTCACTTCTTTTCTTTAATAACCGAGAGGGGAGGTACGGGACAGTTTGACAGAACTATGAAATCGAGTCAGTTTTATTGATATAGCACCGAATCAGAAGTGAAGTTATTTCAGGGCACTGGTGATAATTAGGATAGTGGTTTTTACTCTGAGCTGATATGTAGAGCTGAGCTTAGTTTTTTCTCAAGCTGTGAGGATGGATATAAAATCACAGCATCTTAAAAGCTGCACTGAAAATACAACATCTTGCATGAAAGGATGAGGATCTCATCTGACCTAATTAACAGATATGGTCATCACAGATGAGAAGAACGTGCACCTTCTCGAGGTTTGATATAACCAATGGCTTTAAAACTGCTTCACCCGTTCACAAAAATGTTAAGAAGAAGAAGAGTTTCACAGGAGAGCTTCAAATACCTGCTCTTGGAAATCAGTGGAGTGCCAGTTGACATATTAGAGGACCAGAAACAATTAGAAAACATTAACTGTAAAGATAAAACTAAGACGGAAGGTTTTGACAAAGTTACACCCTGAATAAAACGTCATGGCCATGGTCTCTTCAGGAGATGCACTAGTGTATTTCAGTAACCGGACCTGCTTGTGTTTCTTGGAGACGTTTCACTTCTCATCCCAAAAGGCTTCTTCATTTCATGTGATGAAAGTTCTTCATGCATCTGCTCAGTCTTTGTTTTCGAAGGCATCAGCCTGTGAAGGAGCTGGATCTGAGTCTTTCCTGCAGGATTCTTTCAGCTCGCCCGTCTTTCACCGTCCAGTCCAGATGTGAGCAAGTGGGAGTTTTTTGTTTCCATCTCGGGGTTGAAACGCAAGTTGCCGTCTGCAGGTTTCCTTCAAGTCCTCTCGCACTCCTGGACTCGTCAAAGTAAATTCATTCCAAAGTGCGTTGCAGCGTATGTGTGAAGATTCTCAGTCTTCAGAACTGAAGAAGCCTCTGAATGAGGTGAAACGTCTTCAGGAAACACAAGCAAGTCCAGTTGCCTACATGTACAACTCCTAAAGATATTATACAAGACAACTTTATCGCCTACGATAGGATTACAGTGACTTGCACATTGATTTTGGACAGAAACCTGCAAAAAGAACCGAGTGAAAATGTTGCTGTGCATCAAAGATTGAATTAAAAACCTCCAAATTAAAAAAGGTAAGACAAACTTATTCTGGTGATATGTAGTAATATTAATTTTCAATAACTTTATCTCTGTACTTAAAATATCTTTCTTTCTTTCTATCTTTTAATTGAAATTTTAGAATAATGTTAGTTTTTAACTGTTGATTCATAAACTTTTACATTCTGGTCACTATTTTAATTTGTATTCATTATTTGACTGTATTTTTTAATTCCTATTAGATGAAGAACTTTGGCCGTAAAGTTTAAATCACTTTTATCTGCCACTTAAGAACAAACCTTTCCACAAGTTTGATTCCTGCCTGAGCTCCAGAGAGAACAGACCTGGACTCACAATGTTCTTTTACCTCCAGTCCCTTCAGGTTTCTTTAGCATCACGTCTCTCACACACGCTGGGCCGGTGAACACGAGCCTGCTGTGTGGCACTTTACTGACGGCTCGTCACCTGATTTAAGGATGTCAAAGTTTTTTCAAAACAACAATTTCGATCCTCCCTCCCTGCGACTCTACCTCCTGCAGCTTTATCGTTTATTGCTTGGAGAGGCGGCTACATTGTTCCACACAGACACACACAGACACGAGGATGGAGTGCACACAGAGGAATGAAGCGGTGCGCTCGTATTGAAAACAGACAACAACGGCAGATGGGGAGGAGAGAGAGAGACACACAGACAGAGGGATCATTTCCTCTTTTCTTCCTCTACCGCATCCCTTTCTCTCCCCTCACCTTGTTGGGCTTGACAGCTCTCTGCAGGTTCTCGATCCATTTGTCTCTCTCTGCAGCTGAGCGACACGCAAAGCACTTGGTTCCCGATGCCGTAGTCACCTGAGGTTATAGCCAATAGCAAATTCAACAACCACAGCCATTAGTAACTATGGAGACTGCAACTGAGGCGCCAAAACAATGTCTTGCATTCACTCTCAACCTCTGTCATGTTCCACTAATGGACATGTGATTGAAAAGCTGACAGACTCCTGCAGCACATTATAAAGGGACAAGGGCTCATTTCCCAGTGTCCTGGTTTCTTCTATTTTTAAAATATATAAAAAAAAAGAGACTATATTTCATTTCACATCACTGTCACTTGTCAGGATGGATCAACAGTTGTGTTGCTATTTGCTGCTCTGTACACTTCACTCTGAGCGGGAGTGTGTGGCGCCGTTGCTCCACACTGCAGCTCAGCTCTCACCTCAAAACAGTACTCTTGTCCCAGGATGCTGGAGTGGACAGGTTTGATGATGGCGTCCTCGTCCAGGGTGAGGTCCAGCGCCTCGGCGGCGCTGCTGGGAGACAGCAGGGACTCATGGGAGTGGGACTCTTTGAAGCTCTGCATCAAACGGGTCCTGGGAGGAGACAGAGTCGTGGTTAGATGAGGGGAGGACAGAGAGAGGGGCTCTTCACTGAAGAGGACACAACGCTTCGGTGCGGTGGACAAGATTATCAGATTATGGGAATTTGATTTCAACATTATCACATCACCAATAAAAGTCATAAATATCCAGTTCCAAGAAAAATAATCTTTACCAGTAACACGATATGTGTCGTTTAGCAAATAATACAAATACTTGAACAAAAAGAAAGAAGTATTTATATCTATACGTACAAATGATGCACTTATAACCAGGAAAAACCTCTTTCTTCAAAGATGTGTGATTTTTCCTTTTAAGACAAATCATATATTTGTTCTGTTCTGATGTTGCCTTCACTGACCTCATAATTAATCAGACTTTTCAAAAATGTTCGCTGTTTTTGCTACTGACGTCACTTAATTAATATTAGTCACAGTGAAAAACCTTCATATCCCAAAGAGGCAAAGAGAGAAAGATTCTACGCTCTTATTCTGAAAGGCTCAGTTTGATATGTGAATGATTTGTGTCATGTCAGCGAATACACAACATTAAAATGATATATTATTATTAAATTAGGACAACTGGAGACAAGATGCAGCACATATAAACCAGAAATCGTATTTATTTTATTTTTAGCTTATGCGCAGCTGTCCTTACCAATAAAAGTCTATTTCCCCCTCAGGGCAAAAATATTTTAAACTCCACAAACATCATTTTACAAAAACAAACAGCGACATTAATCCTGCCGTGGACTCACAGCACAGAAGTGCACAGGGCTTCCACTAAATCCATCCATCATGCTCACACACACTTGACTCCCACACACACATGTGCATGCACCAAGTACGTACAACGACAGAGCAGCTCAGCAGAGTCACTAAGACGCACATACGATGACACAGTCGGTCTAACCGGAGAGCGAGAAGGGACGGTCAGGTGTGACGAAGACCCTCAGAGCAGAAAAGAGGGGATGGAGAGGACAAAAAAAAAAAAAAAGAATCCTGCTTATCCTCCGCGCTACGTCCAACTCTCAGCTTCTCCTCTTGCGCTCGTGCTGCTTTTGTCTATGTTCAATCATAACGTTCATCAACAGAACACTGATTACATGTGGGGGACCAGGAGGGGGGGAGAAACACAGAGAGGGAGAGAGAGAGAGAGGGAGAGATAAAAATAGACCCAAAGGAATGAGTCAGATTGAGGGGAATACAAAGATGAGGAGAGAGAGAGAGAGAGAGAGAGAGAGAGAGAGAGAGAGAGAGAGAGAGAGAGAGAGAATGTGGGGGAGGTCACGAGAGGATGGGAGAGAAGAAAAGACTGACGGAGTACAAGGTGAGGGGTGGGGGAGTCGAGGGAGAAGACCTCTCGGAGGAGATCACGTCGATTATGTAAACAGCGGATCCTTTGGAGAGGAAGAAAGTGAGAGCACGGATTAGAGGAAGAGGAGCGGAAGGAAGGGAGGGAGGATGTGAACAGGTCGGAGAGTGGAGGAAGGGATGGAGGGATGGAGGTAGAAGAAAGTCACACAAATGATATTAAGACTGACGAACTGAAACAACCTCAGCAGCAGCGATGATCAATATGAAACTTTCAAAGTAATTTGGTGATGATGAGACTCTGAGAACGTGTTTTGTGTTTTCCTGCTGTGAGAATAAATGAAACTAGATGAACCAGCTGTGACTAATCAATTAGTCAATCAACAGAAACTTCACTTGGAATTTTGAAGACATTTAATTGAGCTGAAATGTCAAACACAAGCATTGTCTTTGTTTCTCTGTTTTAAAATCACTTGAAATTGAATATCTGTGATTTTTGGACTTTTGGTTGAACAAGATGAAAAAGGATATTTTGGGCTTTCAGAACTTTTCCCAGAATAACCCAAACACGACAGTTGACACTGCTAATAAATGACTGATCAATTACTTGGAAAAGAATCGTCTAGAGCATGAATAAACAATGAAGAGAGATGTTAATACACATCTTTTCTGCATTGTTAATTCTGTAAAATAAAAGTTTTTATATCAGCAAACATAAACACTGATGCTCATATTGACCGATTGTATTGACCACCTGATATGTGGGTCAGGCTCAGTGATATAAGTAATCAACACTTTAATTGATAATTAAAATATCATGTTTTGTAGAACATTTATAGAAGAGTTATAGGAGCAGTATACGATGGAGTGGCCTGTAGTATTTAATGGAGAGGAACTCTAATGAGCAGGTATTGAAACACAATGTGTAACAATAAATATCACTGCAGCTTTTAGAGCCTGTTTGGGAGCTGAGGAACTGCTCTTTTATGGCTGCATGAATTTAGATCCATGCTGGAAAACAAATCGTTCTCTGCAAATGGTCCCTGGATGAATAAAGATAAAAACAGGGAGTAATACGGAACAAAGCTGCAGATGTTCACGGATACCGCTGACAGGAAACGTCCAGAGAAAACCAGGAGTTGTGAAAATGCGGCGAAGGCCTTGGAAAACAACCTCAACTTCACAAGATGACTTCTTTTTCGTTCGTCTCCTCAGACCCGAGCGGGGATAACAGACATCTACAACCTTCCCAGATGAATAAATCATGTGGAAACGCACCTTGGCTGACACCTGGCTCTCCGGAGTGCACTTTCACCCGAGGTAATACCATCAACATGACCTTGTTCACATCGGAAGTTTGAGTTGTCGGCTGCAGCTCTTCACTTGGAGCTTTTAAATAAACTTAGAGCTAAAACTATATGAGTCACTTAGTCAATCCACAGAATATTGATCAGCAGATGTTTTTTTCCACAAAAACAATTCACTCGTTTGTTCCAGTTTCTTATTTGCGATGTTTGTGACAGGTAATATCATTTGAAAATGTCAAATTAGACTTTAGAGAGATAAATGTGATATATTTCAGTTTTTTACTTAATTTATAGGCAAAACAAATTATCAAATAGTCCATAAATCTACAATCAACCTCCCTGTGGGCAAATCTGGGTAAGAGAAGGACATTTGTCAAGGTGGAGCTGCAAGGAGAGACAAGAGTAGCTGGTTATTTCCTATATTTCTTTTCTTTTTCTCAAGATATTACGACTGTTTTCTCATTAAATTACAACTTTATTCTGGCATCTTCAATATGACGGTTATACTCCCTCGGTGATTCTTCCTTTTTCTTCCTCAACGCAAAATGTTTTGGGCGAAATCCAAACTCTGATTCCTCAAAGACTCTGCTCTTGAGCTGCTGTGGCTGAAGAAACGTCAGAGCTGTCACCCCGACAGTACGATACAGAGAGAGGAGGTATAATTATGCAACTCTCCCACTGACTCATTATGGTCTATACAGCCACCATATGGCTGTCTGCTGGTTGCCATGGTGAGAGCGAGGATGGTTGTGCACTCGACACGACAGAGAAACAACGAAGGTGCTGAGTGTTTTAATTAGTAAGAGAGAGTGAGGCATGAGTGTGCAAAAATAATAACAAGAATTTCTGAGAATGATAGAGATAAGTGAAAGATGGATAGAGAGAGGGATGAGATGAGAGAGAGAGAGAGGGAGAGAGAGAGAGAGAGAGAGAGAGAGAGAGAGAGAGAGAGAGAGAGAGAGAGAGAGGGAGGGAGAGAGAAAGAGAGAGAGAGAGAGAGAGAGAGAGAGAGAGAGAGAGAGAGAGAGGTAATAATAATATCAATCAATTTCTTTCTTTTCTTTTGGCAAATGAAGAATTAATAAATTATAAATTATTCATAGGTGTTGTAGTAATGATTTAGAAGGAGCTGGATTTATTTGCATAATATTGTCATATGAGTCATGTCAACACGATATTTATCATAACATGATAATTGTAGTATTTAAATATTACAATTATCATCGGAACTGTTTCACTGGAACAATTACGAGTTCCTTCAGCTTCCTCCTCCTGCTCACACGCAGCGCGAGACACAGACTGATGGAAGTCAATTATATGTAAAGAGAGGAAACGATACTTATGATAACAAGAGGCCTGACCCCATGTGCGCCGGGGTCAGGCCTCTTGTTATCATAAGTATCGTTTCCTCTCTTTACATATAATTGACTTCCATCAGTCTGTGTCACTCAGTCTCCATCACAGGAAAACACCTTATTCTTGTTCTTGTACTTCCGGTCCTGTCTCTATCACATGTTAACAAAATCCACAACTGCTGCATTTGAATAAAACCAGCACTTTTCCAAACCGACTTGATTCTGAAACGTCTCTAAAACGACCACTGACTGAGCGATGTCTCATCCCAACATCCTGTTTCCATCAGAGCGATGCTTCAGAGTGTGTAAGCAGGGTGAATTGTGTCATAATGTGCATTACACAAACAAAATTTCATACATAAATGCAGCTACACACACACTTGCAGGGCCACACGCAGCCAGACACACAGCAGATACATCCACACACGAATGCTCGGAAATCTTAAAACACACACACTGACCTGTCTTGATCGGCACTGCGGAAGCGGGGGAGGATCATGTGGCGGAAGCTGCTGGTTCGGTCCAGTTTGGGTTGACTCTTGGCCCTCTTGATCGAGCCCTTCAACCTTCTACTGAGGAAACTCTGGAGCGATGGAGGAGGAGGAAGACGAAGAGGAGGAGAGCAAGGGCAAACAGATGGAAAAGTCGAGGGAGGACGTGCATGACGTGCATGGTCGAGATGTGAAGACAGGACGGAGGAGTCGAGAGATGGTTTCGAGGAGAAATGATGGACAAGTGTGATGAACAGAGGAAGTCAGTGTGGTTTGAGTCGGGCGTAGTTAAGAAATCAGACGAAACACACAAATGAAACACATGATGCATGATGTGGGGGGGTGGGGGGTGGGGGGGAGAGAGAACACAAGGTATATTTATTATCAAAAAGGAATCAAACACCCACACAGAGAACTGCAGTGTCCTGACCGAGCCTGCAGTGGGCAGTGGTGTGCCACACAGTCCAGAGCGGCAGTGGGAGGCTCACACTGGGGGGGGGGGGGGGGGGGGGTCCATAGATGATCAAAAACTGACATAATCCCAGACACTGAAAACAGGAAACTTATCACTGATGAGGGAGAACATGACGCCGTCCGCCCCCGACACTCTCGCACCAAAACACGTGGTATTAGTGCTTATTACAGACATAAACACTGTGAATGGTACAGTCCAGTTTAGACCATTTGTTGGTAAAGATAACAACAACACTATTACAGCTCCAGTCAGATAAAATAAAAAGATATAAAGTCAAGAGCTGAGGATTAACACAACAAATAAATCAATTAAATCAACCTATAGAGCAGCCTATCTACTAACACCTAACATTATAATACTTATAACAGTTTCTCTCTGAGAGAATTAGCTGATTGGACAAACATGTAACCTCACATTTAAAGTGAGACAAAGTGAAACACGACCTTTCAATCATCACAGGATTTAAAATCTAAGAGCGAGTAATAAAATCACTTGTTCCTGTTTCACTTCCGTAAAAAACGATATTTGACTTTGTGCTATGGTAAATGTGTCATAAAGATTCTCGGAATAAAAAAGTTATCTATAAATCGCTTTGTCAATTTCTCTTTACGACTTGGATTGTTAGCCACGAAAAAAACTAAAATCTTATTTTATAGATCTATCGATTAATCTATGAATTAATAATTCATTATTATAATTGTAGAGATATTTCACACCTCAGATACTTCCCACCAGAAAGTTGTCATCCCTCTAATAGCATTATAAAACAATAATACTCTCACGTGCATGAATCCAAAACGTCACATTTCAAAGCCGCTCCCTTTTCACTCTAAACCAATAAGAGCTGTGAAAATAACTTCAAGTGTCTCTAAACATGCATGAAAAATCATTTGATGTTCCTTCTCTCTTATCTCCCGCTCTGCCGCCAAGAAGCTGCACTCATTCAGCTTTCAGGTGGCTCCTGAAGACTCCAGCTAATGTCATTTACGCACCTATAGCATGACAGAAGTATTCAGCCGCAGAATGGCTGGAGGGAAATGACACCTCGTCATCTGGAATGAGTCAAATGGCTTTGAAGCGTGTCTGGAGGATATGACTAAAGACTTGGCTCCATCTGCTGGTTCCGAGCTAATAGCCTGCGTGACTAAATCTGATTTGATTTGCCGCTACGTCTGACACTTAAAGTCTTGAAAAGAAAAACTATTGAGTACAGTGAGAGGGAGAGAAAAGCCTGAATCACAAAGAGAAAATGAAGTAGCGGAGAGAAAGGGAAGGAGACTTTGACTCCATCTCCTGTGGCTGTGTTTAAATCAAACGCACAGAATCACTGAGCCGGTGTCGTCTTTGGGTTCACGTCAGCTTGAAGCAGATTACTGGTGTCATTTAGGGTTTCGGCTCATTTACAGCCTTCCACATTTGGCAGATGCATGTTATTAGATAATAATTAGATATGTTATTTTAAAACACTAATTGTCAAACCTAAAATAAATCGCTGTCTGGGTTAATGGAGCTCAAAGTGAAGAGTGGTGTGGTGGGTTCATAGGCAGCACTGAACATTTACTCACAGTACTTTTCTTTAATACTTCATACTTATACTGCACCGTAAGTAAGAGCCACATACTGTATATTATTTTATCTTTAGATACTACAACTACTTACAAATTAAGTGATAAATACAGATCTGAAAGAATAAGTTGATTAATCAATTAGTCGATCAACAGAATATTAACCAGCAACTATTTACGTGAACACTTCTTTTTAGTCATTTCAAGAGTAAATGCTGGTTTCATCTTTTTACTGTAAATGTGAGGATTGAGATTAAATCAGAGTAAACAGGACTGATGACGTCATCTTGGACGAAGGGAGAACAAACTGCAATAGAGGTATTTTCCTGCAATATAGGAACTCTAATTGTTTTATACTTATGGTGCATTTTGCTAATAGCATGCTACTTACTTACTTTTGCTTGAATGCCATTTTCAACTTAGAACTTTACTACTTAATATTATCTTCACGTAATGCTAATATTTCAAAGCTGCAAACAAATTAACAAACTACAGAGCAGCGTATTTAAATCACACTGCACTCAAACAGAATCCACACACAATGAAGTAACGGTCATGTGTTCCGCTGTGTGTATAATAAGGCATGCGTTTGCCAGTTAAGCGTTGGGAAACAAACACTGGTATGGTCCTTTAAGATGAGGCACAAACTTCTGAGACCTGAGAAGTAGGAGTGAGACGTTACCATATTTCCAAACTACTCTATCTTCACCCTGGTGAGGTGTTTGCACCTGTATCCAAAAACTAGCAACATGAATATTTGCCGTACATGTTAATTTGGTCAGTGTCTCTGCTTCAGCGGTGTTTGTGTCACATACCTCAAAAGGGGGCAGTGGTGGAATGAACGTTCCTCGCGCCACTGGACTCGAACCGGCAGCCCTCCAGTCTCCGCCCCAGTATGAGAAGGGGAGGGAGGAGGAGGATGCGGCGGGCGAGTGGGGCAGGGTGAAGGACAGGGAGGGGGAGAGGGGCAGCGAGCAGGGCAAGGGGGACGTGCTGGGCCCTTTCTTCGAAGCCTTTCGCCGCTGCTGCCGGTGCGGCTGCTGGCACAGGGCGAAGGAAGGGGAGACAGCCAGGGAGGGAGGGAAAGGGTGAGGCGGGGTGCCACTGGCCCGGCGGCCACAGGTGTGTGGCGGGCCCAGGGCAGGAGGAGGGAGGAGGGAGAGCGAGAGGGTCGGAGGCAGCGAGCGAGGCCGGGAACAGAGGGGGTTACTCACGGATTGTCGGAAGGGTTGAAGGGGGGCAGTGGGAGAGACGTCCATGCTGGGCTGCTTCCCTGTAGCTATGCTCTTCCGCCGGGGGCGATGATCTAAGAGAGAGAGAGAGAGAGCGGGGAAGAGAAAGGCAGTGGACAGGTGAGACACTATTACACAGAAGAGGTAGAGAGGCATGAAGGTAAAAAGAGGACAGGACCGAACACTGCAGCCGTTTACACAGGTAGAGCAAGAGGAACGTGGAGAGAGAAAGCTGGGGCGGGGGGGGGGGGTAATAAACAGCCACGGGGGAGTTGTTATTGACAGTGTGTCTGGAGGAATGAGGGAGAGGAGCGAAGGAATGCAAGAGCTTGATGGAGGTCAGAGGTGAGCGAGGCAGAAATAATACAATGCAATGTCACACCCGTCCACCGGCGCTGCTGCAGCCGCCACCGCTTACACACAACACTCAAACACACCTTCGTCCCGGGGAGGGGGGGGGGGCTGACAAAATGGGTGAGAGACTGTTGAAGAGATAGATTTTCTGTCTGGATGCCAGATGAGGCGAATGTTAATAGCGTGCATGTTGAAAGGAGGAGAGAGGGGAGGGACCGAGAGATGCACGGGCAGAGAGGGGAGAGCATTAAACAAACAAAGTACTTATTGACTTCCGACAGCGAGTCGGTGCCCAACGCACTGAATTGGCCGGTAAGAGAATAAAATCCTGTCTCATGCGCTTGATGGACGACGGAGAGAGCGTGAATGAACAGTCGGAGAGAGAAAAAAGAAACCACAGAAGGGCTCAGAATTCAAGTTCAAAACCTCAGTGAATGTCGATAAATCAGCAAACGGTTTGGCCGTAAAAAAAAACTAATCTGCTGCTTGTACAACGTAGAAACTCTGAGACTGAGTTGTGACGATGAGGATCTAAACGAGGGCTTTTGTTTCAATTCAATTACCCACAAAGCAACAGGACAACCAACAGCTTGGTCAGAGACTTGGGTGGGTTAATAACAGATAATAGCCGGGTCCTAATTCAGGGGCTGCATCCTACGAAGGACCACGGAGGCCTGGTCTGCAGAGCATCGCCAGCTGTTAGTTGATCTGTTGGATCCTTCGTTGATCAGGATTGACGAAGGAAAAGTTAGTCACACCACTTTGACGCAATATAGCCTCTGTTGGATGCAGCCCCTGAATCGGGACCCCACAGATATAGCCTCAAGATGCTAACCTATAGCTATGATAAGATTCGCTAATTAGCACTTGACACAAAATACACTTAAGGCTGCTTGTAATGGTTTTGGTTATTTGGACTTTTCACATTTCTGACCTGATGATGGCGCTAGATTAAAACTTAAGATAACATATAGAAAGCATGAATGTCATAGAGCTGAGATATCTAACTCATGAAAGGTCAGCTGATCACCAAAGTCACACGGTTGTTGGTCAGTCTAATAGACTGCATTACACATTGGACTTAGACCTGTACTCTCTCGAATGACCAGCAGAGGGCGACTCCAAGTTTCTTTACAAGTCTGTAAGAAAATGACTGAACATTTTCCTCAGGACTTGAGCGTCTCAATCGATGGTTTAAAGTCTTCTTCAACACAACATGATGAGAAAACAGCGACATGCTGCATTTCCCAACCAGATAAGGACAAACAATCCCTCCTGTAATAACGCCAGGGTGACCACCTAAGTAGACACCCTGCTTAGATAATCATTTTTATTGTCTCCAAACAACAGCGGGACGATATCAAAGCAGACATTATGTCTCTGCATGTCCTTTTTTTGTTCTTTTCTCCTCTTCTTCTCTCTCAGAAAAAATCATCAACACGAACCCTGACGCAAAGTCTAGCTCACACTTGTTTGTTTGCTTCTATTTCTGTATTTATCTTTCAAAGATTTCCCTCCATCTCTGTCTGACTTTTCATGTTGATTATCCATCCCTGCTCTTTCCTCTGCTCCCTCTGCCTCTTCTATCGCACTAATATTCAGACACACACACACACACACACACACACACACACACACACACACACACACACACCTCCTCTCAACCCACGCAGCTGTTTTACATAATTCACATTGCATTTATCCCTCTGCCTCTCTTCAGCCGCGGAACGTCAGTCCTCTCTCTCTCTCTCTTTAATTTTCCTCTTGTTTTCACACCGTCCTCTTGCTCCCTGCCCCGCAGATATCTGAAGTACAGAAACCTCCATTCCCTCCTTATACTAACCTCTATCTGTATTCCTCTTTTACCCACATCGACCCTCCCTCCTCTCCTGCTCTCTTTCATTTACCTTTCTAAATTGCGATCCCTTTCTCCGTGAGCCATGCAGCCCATTTTTTTCTGTCCGCCGTCCCTCACATCTTTTCCACACCACGCAAGAAGAATAACAGATTACAGAGAAGGTGCTTGTCACCCGGCTGAGACATCAAACCACCTCGCCCAAATTCAGAGCTTTAAACCAGCCGCATGAAACTCTGCAGCCTGGATGAGTGATTGGTGGACGAGTCTTATGAATTACATCTCAGTAAGCAGCGGTTTTACATGAAAAGGAGTCAAGAGCTGGTGTGACAGCTGATTTTGAATCACATATAAAGGACATTTAAATTTGTTAAAGGTTGGCTCATGAACTGAAGGACATGATGTGGCTGCTACGGCCGGTTCACGGCAGCGCTCACGGTTTCTTAGGGGTTTTGTTAATCCACAAGAATCGACTGCGGTGATGCCGACTGAAGATCATTATTACAGATGCATTATAGCTGCAGCCATGACAATTGAAAGGCAGTGATATCAACATCCACTTAATTGTTTCCCTAACAAATCATTAGAGGAGCCGAAAAGTTGATTTCAGATTCAAATGGCATCGGTCTTATGTAATATCGTTTGGGGTTTAGCTATAGACGACAGTGAGATTGAAAAAAACGAAGTGTTGGCGTACTGTTCTAAACCTTGGGGTGATTAAAATAAACAACACTTGATCTTGTTGTTGCCAATTAGGATTTGTGCGATTTAGAGAGAGCACATGTTTTATTACACCCTCCAATGGAGGAATTCATTGGGGGGCGGGAGTCTTGGTTTCTGCTGGAAGTCAACCAAGTCTTTATCTGATTCAGGTCGTCACAGCTGCTGTTGTGCAATAAGTGTGTATTAGAAAAAGAAACCCTGATTTAAGTAGTGTGACTAACCATGATGGACCCCACCCATGAATGATTTTAATAGCTGATCAGGTTGAACATCTTCCTCCAGCTGTGGCAGCCTCGTCGTTATGCCCAGAGCGATGCAGGGGAACAGAAGCTTTAACAAACCTACTTCAGTCTGGTCTCAAAATCCCTTCAACAAGCTTCAAAACCAGCTCTAACGAGGACATAGATTGAGGAAAGAGACGGAGGGCGGAGAGACACAAAGCAGCACGACTTGTTTCTTTTCATTGACTCCGACTCTCTCTGTCTCTAAAGATGGTGACCGAGCCTCTGCTTTTCAGCACCCACGCACTGAGACACTAAGGTATGTTAGGATTAGTGAACTATGACCAGGGTGCACGTTGTTTACCTGCACCATCGTTTTCATCAGCGACCGTTCTTCTCTAGCGGAGTCCTGTCATCTTTTTGAAGAACAGTTTTAACCGAAGTTCAATGAATCCGAGGATAATTTGGCCCCAAAAAGGATCCAACTCAGGAAAGTGTGGACACATTTGGGACACAGCTTCTTCGTTTGTAAGTAGGATTAAACAAAAAACCACAAAACCGATTTCCATGAAATTCCCATTACATTGTGAAGCAGATCCGGATAAATTAATAGATCCAGGATTTTTTCCCCAATGCTTTAAAATAGCGAAATATACTTTAGCCTCTGTAAAGGTACTTTTAATTGTGGACATTTTATATTTTCACATTACAGATGAGGATCAAAAGTTCACATGTTGGCTGTTGTAGGAGTTTTAATGTGGGGGACAGCTGTTCTGCTGTACTGGACTTCAATATACAATAAAATATATTTTATATACAGTATAATATACTGTATCATCCGTAACTTGTACTGAAGCAAAAATATCAACTATAAAAAGGTATTGGAGGGGTGATGCATACCCCTGCGTGCACATTGTTTATACCATATATACACCACCAAGTTTGTCCCACCGCAGTTTCACAACATTAAAGATGTGTAACTTGGTGTGTTGTGCCGTTGCTTCATTGTTGAGCTGTGAGTGCAGAGAGCTCTTTACCCCCGGGGGCTTTCCCCCAGGCTGCAGGGTAATAATGTGAAGTATTTATAAAAGTGAGGAAAAAGGAAGCACATGACAAAATATTCAGAGTCAAACTTCAGATTTAGATGCTACAAAAAGCCAAATGCAGGAATAAGAAATCATGCTATCAATGCTGTTTTGTTGTGGAAAACTAGACGGATGAATGAAGCTGAAGGCTGAGGGAGTAAAAGTCACAGTGTATCCCTGAGTTATCAAGCGATCTGCAACCAGCAAAACAGAACTCATCACAAGTGATAAACTGCCTTACTAAGCATTATGTTTATGAAGAGCCACTTGCGGCAGTTTGTGTTCACATTAAGTTTCGTTTAGAAATCGCTGAGCAAGAATCCCCTGCGCCGTGCAAGCATTTACTTTGTTAATCTCCAAAGAGACTCTGCAGCAGGGTTGGGTTTGAAATTCACATTGACCTCCAAAACAAGCTTTCTTTAGACTTTCCTGTTGCGAAAACTCCGATTATTCTTTATTTACCGACTCATGGGGACGACATCTGAATGGGGCAAACTAATCCCTTTACTGTAATTCGAAGGACTGTCTACAGAGGGCAGATTACTGTTGATTTACTAGTGTTTAAACTACTAATTAATCTGTTAAAGTGTATTATTTAGTCATTTGTACTTTTATTTAAGAGAAAGGGAAGGTATACATTATTCAAATATTACTGTAAATGCGTCACAATTGGCCAAAAGGCTATTTTTCATCTGTACCTGGACAAATGTTACATACACATCCTAAAAAAAATATATAAGACTAACATTAAAGCATTTATTGAAATAGTTCATGCGAAGGTAAATAAAAAAAAATACATTTGGAATAATGTGAATGAAGATATGCATAGAAATATTTCAAGATCAAGAGCAGAATCATTTTTGTAGAGTTCTTTAAATAATGTCGAACAGTTCAAGGATGGATCCGTTGATGAGGACCATGAGATATGGTTGAAAGCTGTGGATTGTTTTTCATCAAGAATCATAAAGGAGTCCGTTTTTACAATTGAGTAAATGTAAAACCCCTCTTTTGTCCCATTTCAACACCTACTATCAACAGGAATTAAATCAAAATGTGTTTTTTCCTTTTTGTTTGCTCTTTTCCTCTTGTGTGTTGTGTTGTGTTTTTTTGCAGTGTGTAAAAGTTGTTGATGTCAGTGTGTCGGGAGGAGCTTAAAACCAAGCGTTTCAGACAGAGGCTGAAAGGAGGAGCTGCAGCAATGGACACAGTTCGAGGGAAGTGATGTTATTTCTGAACATTAAAGCATGAAAACCTTTCTGAGGAATAACACTAGTTAAGATTATGAACCTGAATATGTGCATAATTTGTCTCAATTAACAAAGATTAAATATTCCACTGCTTATTTCTGGACGTGTTTTTACCTGTAATCGTACAAACACTTTGAAAAGACCCTCAGAGTAAAGCTCATGATGTTTCTTTAAATCACAGAAACCATTAACAAGCTTTCAGCCACAACCCTGTCATTACTTCCTCCATGACCCAGCATCGCCCCCTGCAGGGTTAACCATCAGCCTTTTGCTCTCACGCTGAATTATCTCTGATGGTTGCAGCTGCTGACATTCACCTCGTCCACAGCGAAATGCTTCAGAAAGACATGAGAAGAAAGTGGCGTATAGTCTATAGTATAAGTATAGTCAGGGGTCTCGCCATTAAGTTGCCTCCTGTTCACTCTAAACACCACTCTCCCTTTTTGCCCTTTTAAGTAATAGAAATAGTCGAGACATTGACTTGCTCCAAGCTTGTGGACAAGATTTGAACCCAGAATTCACAGTTTGGAAGCAGCATATATATCTATATATTTTCTTTTCCAATGCTACCTGGTTAAATTATCCATCATTTGGTAAGAGTCGGCATGAAAGCAGGTTTTCACATTTTGGAAAATTGGTACCCTTCAACTTGAATATAGCCCAAAATGTCCCTTCTGAAACATAACACACCATACCTGCCCTTTTTTTTTTTTTTTTATTCTCCACTTCATGTGCACAGAGTGGAGAAATGTGGGCGGCAGCCGTGTGCAAGGACTCATTCAAAATCAGTGTGGAAATCATCTGTTCCACAGTCCTTTAGGGAGGATGAGAGATGGGTGGGGTTATCTGTGGGGGGATTGAGCAGTGACAAATTAAAACCAAAAGAGGCTGCGTGTGACCGTTGTCTGTTTTTAACACCTGTATTTTCACTTCAGTGACTAATGTCCAAATTAATCAAAGCCATTAAGCTTCCCTTTTATTAAAATGTTAACAAAAGCATCGGTGTGGAGCGAACAGAGCGTGCACGGGTCCATTTAAATCTGTTTCTCACTCTCTCTTTTTTCTCCCAGCCCGGGCTCTGTGTTCCGTTGCCATGGCAGCATTTCGTTTTTGTTTTTTTCTGAGGTACCTTACATTTTAGCTTCAAATATACAACATCATACTACACGGCTCAGAATAGACGAGGTTATTGGGAGTTTGATCAGACATTTGGGCAAATGTACGAGCTATAGCAACTCTACACACACACACACCACACACACACACACACACACACACACACACACACACACACACACACACACACACACACACACACACACACAGCAAAGGAATGTGTCAAGCAGCCACAACAAAGACACCTGATAGATTACAGTAAATCATTTAAGAGCTTCATTAGTCCTGGGATCACGGCTGACGACTGACACGGCGCGCTAATGAGTTTGATTATGAGCAGCGTTGAGACAGAAAGTGGAGAGACATCTGGAGACCTGTTTTCATTCACTTGTTGCACATAATTTAAAATCCAATTATGTAGCTATTGTTTGGAGATGATGTAAATGCCTGAAAAGCAGACTTGAAAAACAAAGCAGCCGGGCCGAGGCCTCGTCGTGTCGTGGGAGGTTGTCGGGCTGAAGGCAGACGCACTCTGCCTTTTTTTATTTAGCAGGTGAAATAAATCATCCATGTGCTGGAATAACATTGTTCAAGTTGCTCAATCTCACATCTCATAGCACTGTTGTTGAAATGGTACGAGAGCTTTTGAAACAATGGTCACATAATTGAAAAATTGATTTGTTACCAAATTTTGGGATAAACCACACGATTCAAATCACTGACTAAAAAATTACTGAATTTCCACCTGGTATTATCCATGTTTTGAAGCCTCGAGTTTGGCGTTGTGTCCACCATTTTAAACCAAAAGCAACCATATTTGGAGGAGCAGTGGGTGGAGTCTGACTAAGAGCTTGAGTATGACTCCACCCATTGGACGGTCCTAGGTGTCAATCACACGGTATACGTGGCCCAGTGCAAACAGTGCTTCACTTCTGGTCCACGTCTACTTTTATATACAAAACGAGTAGGTGCAGCTGCAGCACCATTTAAATCTCCCATGATGACAAGAAAAATATACTCAAGATCACAGGCATGTGCTCGAGTCGCAGAAAACAAGCTTCCATTGCAAAGCGCCATTTTTTTATAGTTGCAAAAATGACAAGTCATGTATTTTCTCTACACTTGTCACTGAAGCCACAAAACGACAAAGATTCACAAGCGTCCACAATTCAATTCACTGCAGTGACCTTACTGAGAGTCCGTATCGTATCAGTAATAGAAAATGAGTCAGGCAGTGATTTCAACATGTCGTCACTGGTCCCTGCACCTGGTCTCATTAAGAGTTCTCGTCGTTGGGATTTTGGCAAAATGATGAGCGGATCTCAGTTTGCAAATGAAGTGGGTGGAGCTGGCAGACAACAAACAACAAAGCCAAGCTGCTGGATGATGCTCCGCTCGCATGATACTGGACAGATGGAAGAGAAGGTAACAGGTTAACAGTGCATGAGGGTTAATAATCCCACGCGTCAACATTAAAATCTAAAGCTGGCTACAACGTTAGGGATCTATGTTTGTGTGTTTCAGGCACTTCTGGGTTATTAAGAAATGACCGACTTTACGAGTCGGAAAGTCATTACGACAACTCTGATGACTCATGAATTAAGCATGAGCATATAGCTTTAATTTAATTTAACTTTGTAATGTTTGTGAGGTGAAAGTCTGGTGATATTTAAACTTGTTGGATGGATTCGTCTTGAAGGAATGTGGCAGAACTCTACCACCCAGGTACAATCTGTACTGTGTGGCTGGAAATGTTCAGCAGATAATTAACCACACTGGGGAAAATACAATAATTCACATTCCTGCAGAGAGTTGGATGAAAATGTTGAAAACATTACCACTATCAGCCTGAATCCTGAATATAAAGTTGAAATCAGGATGCAATTAGCTTAGCTTTAGACTAAAAGGCAGGAGGGAACAGATAGCCTACCTCGCTTTAAAAGTAAAAAAAAATAGTCTGTTTTAAAAACCATTATTCATCGCAAATCTCATCTTTTATTTATCCTGCACAAAAACTTGTAATTAAACGGGGAGTTAGGTGCAGGGAGTATTAAGTTAAAGGCAAATAGTGAGGATGCTGACAGAGGAGAGGGATGAATTCATTGCTGTTCAATAAGAAGTAGTTACAGTACAACACGTAACTCACATCCTGTGAGTTTTCATTATGTTTGAAGGGGGATTTTTGAACCTTGGACCGAGCCACGCTAACTTCCAGGTTTTATAGGCGTCACCTTCCTGCTCCAGTTTCATAGCTACACCGTCTTTGTCTATACTTTAAGCAAATAAGAATATTAAAATGCATCATTTGTCCAACCAACAGTCCAAAAGTCACACATATTGAAGAAGGAGAGGACACGCAACTGCTCAGAGGCTGACGATGACAAATGATTATATTTCTGTTGATCATCTACTGTGAATATTGGCAAATCATTTCTGCAAATACCAGCGTGGACATGTAATGACATCTTACATTCGGTATAGTTTGGTACGTAACAGTGCTCACGTGTATTAACCGGTTTGTGTTCACATGTACGAGCGTATATAATCATGTGCTGGGCAACATGTGAAAACGCTGCGCTCGCTCGTTGTTGGACGTGAATCTGATGTCAAGCAGAAAGCTGAAGAGGGAATGTGTGGGTGGCAATCGCTTCCAGCTTAGACCCTCTGAGAGAACTGAGGGAGAGACAGAGTTAAAAGAGTGGGAGGGAGGGATGTAGACACACATGAGTAAGAGGTTGGTTAAAAAAAATCAGGAAAGGAACAGTGTGTGTGTGTGTGTGTGTATGTGGCGGGGGGGTGTTTGCGTAGGAGTATGAGGGATAGAGCAAGAGCGAGACTGTGCGGAGTGAAGTCAGGACGACAGAAAGCGCAGGATGGAGGAAAGAGGAAGAGGCTGAAATGGAGGAAAAGCATCTGGGGGAGTAGTAACGAGAGAGAGGGAGGGAGAGGGGGAGTTTCACTGAGGATGGGGGGGTGGGATGGAGGGAGGGAGGGAGGGAGCACAAGAGGCAGAGATGGAGGCTGGAGAGGGAGTGGGTGTCTTAATAGCGCTGAAACGCTCAGGGCTTTTTGTATGTTTGCCTTTGTTATGATAGAACGCTGGTTGGCTCCCTGTTTGCTTTTTGATCCATGAACTGTGACTGCAAAGGCAAGGCAGTCGCTCCTGTGTTTAATGAACACTGCAGCAGCATCAGCAGCAGCATCTGGGGCTCGTATTACATAATGCCAGCGTCTTAAAGCAAGGCACTAACAGGTATGGTTGTTGTACAGGTATCTGGACACATCCTGGTCACATGGCCGAGCTGATAAAACGCTGCGGTGGCTGTTTCAAACTGATCTTAAACATGAGCTGCTGTCACACAGAGGGAGTGTGAGCGTTCAGTCGCTCCTACAGCAGCAGCACTGCGGCTGGGCTCCTCTCACAACCATGAACCTTCAGCTTTCTGAACAAATCACTGACGGACAAACAGCTACAGCATGTTTCCATGAATGATGCATCGGTAACACAAGTTAGCTGTCAGGATCCATTTTACTGAGGTGCCCTGCTACTTCGTGTGAAGGACTTTACGTGGTGACGCATGCAAATTAAGTTATTCGGTCATTCTTATGATTGTGTCGTCGTTAAGCTGATGATGAAAACAAATGATGAACACTGCCCATTTCCATGAGGACGAGGTGACACGTTGAGATTGATAGTTTCAGGAGAGTGAGCGTCTGGTGGTTGAGGGACACAACCTGAAGAGATTACATGTCACTACCTGCAGGGATAGAGACTGGGATTAGGTGCTTTGCAAACTGGGACCTATAGGCATGCTGATCCCTGTCATCACGGAGTGGTCGTGGTGACTTGGAGCTTCACCTCTTTGGCGTGAGCTGACCTGTAGTTGGACTTATCTCAACTGGCTCTCTCCTTCTCTGGTGCTTGGCAGGTGCCCAAGAGCCTCTTGGATCAGATGGCGGGGAGCCCTGCTGGACACGCCTGGTAAACCTTAATTTGTAGCTGACATTAGAAACCTACGCTCTGGAGATGGCGGTGGAGGACAATTGCCTGAAGACTGGCAGACTGGGCTGGTGGTCGCCATATTTAAAAAGCGGGACCGGAGGGTGTGCTCAGTTATTGGACAGTCTAACATCCCAGGCAAAGCTTATGCCAGGGAGCTGGAAAGGAGGAGGAGGCTCCAACTTATTCCTGAACCTCTGATCCAGGAGGAGTAAATTAGATTCTGACTTGTGGGTGGAACAACTTTTGAACATTACAAGGTTAATGGAGGGGTCATGTGAGTGAGCCCAACCTGTCTGTGTGTGTTTTGTTGCATTAGAAAAGGGTTGTATCCCTTTGGAGGCTTTTGGGGTTCTCAGTCTTCTCTCACAACCCCGTCAAACTGTGTGAAACTAAATTGCTGACGTATAAATAATCCATCAGTTGTGGCTGCTAATAAACTTTCTGCTGAACAAAATAACGTCAGCACCTAAAAATATACAAAAACACCATGCAAGCCCCGACTGGAACTAAAGACATCAGAATCCTCTAAAATAGAAATAAAGTCACTGTTACATAAATAAGTCAAAATCATCTCCAGTGTGAACGTTACACAACAGCTACAAAGGACAAAATCAAATACTCAAATGAATAGTGAGATGATGGGGCTTTCAAAAAAAAAAAAAAAAAAAAGAGAATCTGCTGCTGTAGCTGAGAAGTAAAAACATGACACAGATGGAAACGCCAGCCAACCGTCCAATCGCGGTACGGCTTGACTGCCGATCACAAGTTCCTCTTCTCTACGTGAACGAAAAGGAGCCAAGTTGGCTGAAAACCAAGATTCTGGACAATCCTTTGTATTCTCATGACTTCCCTGGCCAAAATGATTTTTGGGATTTCTGAGCCACTGGTCGAAAAACAAGTGCTTTTTCTACCTTTGCTGTATCGAGCATCTTCCCTTGATTCACTACACATATAATATAGATTCCCCTTATCCATTTTGTTGGAGTCAGACAAAAGTAATTCTGATGCCAGGTTAAGAGAAATGATAATGTCAGAATCTCAGGATTATTGATGGTCTGCTGTTTGCCGTTATATTTAATGTTGTGTCCCGGGCGTCGGAGGTAAACTTTTAAGCAGCAGAGCTTCTTGCAGAGCCGTCAATCAGCTGCTCGCCGATCGCTCTCGCCTCAGTGGGAAGTGAAAGGACGGGAGAGCGAGTGTCTTTGTGCTCCTCTGCAAACACAGCGACTGCAAAGAAACGGAAATAGGTCTAATTTTGGATCAAGCTTCTGCCTTCTTAGAGCAAAGAGGCGAGAGAACAGTCTGATGTGATGTCATTTATGCACATTTGTCACATTATTTACTGTAAACTGTGCTTTTTTTCACCACAGTGCAACACAAGGACACCAGGACACACATCACTGAAAAGCAAACAGTGCTCTCTAACCTCAACGACCTACTCAGCGACGCTGAGTAGGTAAGTGCATAATTTAAAAGTCTTCTGCTGAGCTTTGGGGACACAGTAGTGCAACGCTGTAGAATTATCGATTGAACTGTTCAGGATCAACACGGACACTGTTCTACGCATGGTTTTTTGCAGGAGTATAACATTGTGTGTGAGGGAACAGCAGATGGGAAGCAGTGGACTGTTTGTGCTTTGCAACAAACCGACAGAGACACACAGAGAAAAGTGATGTCATCATGCAAGAGATGAGTACAAACGGGGGGGGGGGGGGGGGGGGGGGGGGGGATTTGCACTGGATTTACAGCATAGTCTGCTAATTA
Source organism: Verasper variegatus (assembly GCA_026259375.1). Taxonomy (NCBI): domain Eukaryota; kingdom Metazoa; phylum Chordata; class Actinopteri; order Pleuronectiformes; family Pleuronectidae; genus Verasper; species Verasper variegatus. The sequence continues at coordinate 21,253,744 of CM048048.1, forward strand.
TGTCCTGTATTTTAATGTGAAATTAGATATCAGGCATCTCTAGAATCTCTAGATCTCTAGATGCACTCTAACTGAAAGGTACATCCACTGTTGAATTTAATATGCTTTGGACATTATGATTAATGGGCCTGAGTGATTTATCAGTGGGCCGTTAAAAAATAAAAACCTTTCACAGACCTAACGGCATCATCTTTTATGTCTGTCAATATTTTCCGATAAGAAAAACTGCAATTTCCCAGAATAAACTTTGCAGAAAAGATGTGCATTTAAGTTTATGTGTGAAAAAATGTGTTGTTTATTTACTCTAATTTCTGAAGAAAGAAACCGCATCAGTCACATCTCTTCAACCTTTTCAGAGAAATATGAACCTGCATCAGATGAAGTAATGAGTTGGATTCACATTGATTCGTGGAGAACACAAGACACATGGAGAGACAAGTGTGTCCTACCTAGATAAGGTGGGGCTTGTTGTGCTTTGTGTCCAGACTCCGAGAGACGGTGTCTGTGGGTTTCCAGTCTGTGTGACCCCACAGTGAGCTGCTGGGACTGGAGATGAGTTCACTGACTCTCGTCTGTACTCCACCGAGTCTCCGTGTCCGTTTTGAAACTGCAGCAGCTCCGCAGTTTGTGTTACATTCCTCCGAGCATCAACGCTCGCCTCCGAATCGATACTCCAAAAAGCACACAGTGATATTAGTGTCTATAAATAACTGAGTGGGTTCAGGCCCCTGCCAACAAGTGTCATGACACGCATGCGTTTGTCTGACTGTCTCATAAGCAGATGACCATCCTCTGGCGGGTTGGTAAGGCAGTGTTCAAGTTCCAGGCAGAGGAGTATTGCTTAAATCAGTCTAAAAAAAAAAATGGAGCCAAGAGGATGAAAACCGAAGCAAAGCCAGTGATATCGATCCCACTACAGAAGCCTAATATAGCAAAAGACGTCCACGTTGCAAATGGATGCGTGTTGGCCTCAAATCAATCCACGACCTTTTAATATTTCATAGACACGTAGTACATGAATAAATGATAAATCACCTGCCTCCACCTGGCTCCTCAAGGTATCTGGATATGTCTCAGTGAGCGAATAGAAAAAAGAACTGTGGCGATCTCATAATAAATCTAAATACAATACTTTATAAATATCACAGAAAACTATAAACTATATATTTATATAGAATATTCTACAGAAATATTACTTTTAAGAGATAAAAAATACCATCAAGTGCAATATGGTGACCATAAACTCTACTAAGCACCACAGATACACTAGAACTCCCTATGTAAAGATTACAGGATTATTATGAGGTTTTTCACCTTGGGAGAACCTTATCAATTAATCAATTAATCAACTACAAACACGTTAGACTGTGAAGATAAAAGATAATAACTAAATTAAGGTAAATCTGCAACTGCAGGCCTTTAATTTTCCAAAGTGCTTAATTTACCTGTGTGCTGACCCAGAAGTGCCACACTGATCGGAGCAGGGATGGCAGGTATTAACTAGGCCACTGCTCGTTAGCTCGCATCCTCAGACTAATTAGTGAGAAGTAAAACGACAGAGAAACAAACTCTGAGTGTTATAACTTCACACTGAGCCACTGTTCATCCTCCCCCCGCCTCCCCAGCGGCTGTTCCGCGGCGGGCAGTCCGGCTGAGAGCTCCTCCTCCCCGGCCTCTCCCTGTCCTCTCTCCCCGGCGCCCTCCTCCCCGACCCCGCACTCGCTATCCCGGTGACCGACGGAAGATCCGCTGGGGCCAAGTTCTCTCATCTTTTGGGATGGGAATGTTTCTGCGCTGGTTCTCCTTAGTGCGTGTCCGCCTTGCGCATGCCAAACGTGAACGTGCCAAGGATGGATGCGGGGGGAAAGGTAGAATGCGTTACTGCATTGGGCTTAGTTGCAATCAAAAGCCCGGTTTTCAGAAGAAGTGCATGCCATGGTGTGCATCCGTGCGTGCGAGCGTGCCCATGTGTGCGTAAAAGGTGCGCCAATGTGCCAAGCTGAGAAAGACGCGCTGCGCTCTGGTCTCAGCTGCGTCTTTTTGTTTTTGACTCTGCTGGATCCTCCACCGCAGCAGTGAGCAGGTAGATGATTCAAACAACATTCATTTACAAGGCAAGAAATATGTGGACTGACACTAACAAGCACCGACCGTTATGGTAAGAGGCAAAAATGAAGTCGGACGTTGGAGTGGCCAAAACCCCCCCCCCAGAGAATAAAGTGAAAAACTGTCTTAAATGTGAGCGCGTGGCAGCAGCAGCTGACAGGCGGCACGTGAAGACTCAAAAACGCGGCGTTAACGGCAACTTAGTCCCTCGTCTTCCTTCCCACAAGCGGCGCCTCATCCTCAAGTAATCCGCCTGTTGTAGAGTCTCTGTCTGCTGCTCAGAGGAAGATGATCCAGCAGGTGGACAGCAGCACGCTTTGAGGAGGAAGCAGCAGTGCACTGATGCCCTGCGCTTCAGTCTATCCCTCTCTCTTTCACTCGCCCCCCCCCTCCCCTCTCTCTTTCTCTCTCTGTATGAGAAACTGAGAGAGAGAGAGAGAGAGAGAGAGAGAGAGAGAGAGAGAGAGAGAGAGAGAGAGAGAGAGAGAGAGAGAGAGAGAGAGAGATGTTGAGAAGAGGTGGGGCTGGATGGATCCCTGCTGGGACCTGGAGCGATTTCAAGCACTGCAAGACGCCCTCATCTCTCCCTCCCCTCCTCTCTTTCCTTTCTCCTTTTGCCCCTCACTCTTTATTTGCCTCTTATATTCTGCTGACACACACACACACACACACACACACACACACACACACACACACACACACACACACACACACACACACACACACACACACACACACACACACACACACACACAGTGTCCACTTCGGAGCCATGGGCAAATGTGTGGAAAGTGTGTTCCTCCTCACACGGTGCACATGTACATCCACACAGCTGCACCTGCCCCTGCATGCTGTTAACATGCAAAAACCGGCAAAGCGTGACAAATCAAAAATGAGAAATATTCAACTCTACAGCCGAGCGAGCTAATTTCCCATGAAGTTTATGAACCGAGGGGCCATTAGACAGTGTGCAAATCTTTACCCGGCGCCTAATTCTGCATCTCAGATCTAGAAATTATCTAAGTGACATCAAGTACTTTTTTTAAATTTCACTCTTAAAGACGTCACCATTGATTGGGGCGCTCGGAGATGACAAGCAATCAGCAATTCCAGAGGGGCAAGTTGTATCTCAGATCGGTTCCCATGACAACTGTGGGTTTGAAGCAACTTCTTTTTTTAAAACCATTGTCGTGTTATGACACTACACTGTTACAGTACTCATCGAGTCTCCTATCACTGGTAGGAGATATAAAGGTGGAAATGTGGGTGGTGGATTCATCCATCCGCACCTTTTTTTCTCCCCACGTCTGGTACCTCATATTTTTGAGGAGTTCTATCAAAGAGCGATTCTCTATCAGGCTGAAAAGATGATAAACTCCATCCTGCAGCAGTAAGAAGGCGTTTAAACCGACTTAAGTGGGTTTAACCTGCAGCCCGTCGCTGCTCGGGGCGTCTCCCAATCATCAGAGACACCCTGACACCCCTCGCTCAGGGATTCCAACAAACATTTCAGCTACTTTACCCTCCAGTTTTCTTTCTCTCCCTCCCTCCCTTTCTCGCTGTTCCTCTCTCTGTTACACAGTCTGTCTGCTCTATAATTATTTCCATGGTTACCATTAAGGATGTGAAGCTAAGCCTGATGTACTATGGTAGTAATCTTTCCCTCTCCTCCGCCCGCTCCCTCTGTCCTCTCCTCTCATCCGTCGCGTCCTCCTCCTCTCCCTCTTATGCCATGTGTTGCTACGTGAAGCTCTGCAGCCGTTCTCTCTCTAATACTCGTCTCCGGCACTTTCCAGTAGCTACATGTGCAATCTGCTCAAAAACCAACATTTAATTTGGAGGCTTATGCAGCTCCAGTACCTGCACGGACTCATAACCACGTAATCCATATGTAAGCAAGTCACAGCCAGCCTGTCCCACGAAGCATTAAACGTATCATGTTGCACTGCGCTGGTTCTCAACGTGCATGCTAAACCTTTGCAGGAGCTTTGTTTGGCATGAAGGTTTGAGGTGGAGGTTTTTCGAGCCTGACACATGATGCTTCATTTCGTTCCATAACAACCTGTCCTTCAGACATCCAGCCGGCTGAAGACATCAGGCAGCAAAGCGGAAGGAGTTGTTTCAGGCTTCCAGGAGCAGATTTCAAACATGCAAACTGTGATTTGCAACATGCCATGATTTCCTCTTATGTGGATTTTAACATATTGCCCTAATATTCCAAACAAACCCAATACTTGTCAGTGTTTCCCACAGAATTGATTAAATCTGTGGCTGCACCATTGCTGCACGTACGCACACATTAAGGTAGCTCTCACGAGTGACATCTACTCGCGTGGGAGAGAGAGAGATGTACAAAACTGCAGTTGAAACTATGAGGTCTGACTGTCTGCGTGGACGGGGATAACTTAGGACTTAAGATGATGGCGTGATTGAGTACGCGTCAAACAGTGCTGCAGGTCTCGATGTGCCTGGTAAAACTGTGCAGGGGGATTGTTTGGCATGACGGTTTTCGAGCCTGAAGACACAATGCTTCATTTCATTCCTTAATATTGAGTAAAAAGCTTGGTAGTAAAATTGGGATATTTAAGGGATCCAGGAGCCTGTTTCCCGAAATATGAAACATGCAAACTGTGATTTGCAACATTGCCATGATTTCCTCTCATGTTAATTCTGACATGTTTCCCTATAATCCAAACAAACGTGATACTTGCGTCCCTCGGATAAGCTGCTACTCGGAAGTGACAATCTTATGTGAAATGCGATGCTGCAAACATTCGCATTTTTCCTGCCCCTGGATTCTGGAAATGAAAAAATCCCTTCAAACTTTTTGCATACAGATGATGCGAGGTGAGTGGCGGTGAAAGCGTTTCCGAGGCTTAAGACGAGCATGAATCATCAGTGTAAACGCTGAGCTACGGTGTGTGAACAGATATCTGGGTCTTTAATAAAAAAGTCAAATGGTTTGAAACTATGGAAATAAATACTCAAAAGTAATAGTTTGACATTTGAGAAACTACGCTCATTCTTGCCAAGAATTAGATGAGAAGATTAATATTGTCATAGTTTACGTGGTAAATATGAAGCTGAAGCTAAAGAAGCTGCTCTGGCTCCATTTAAAAAATAAAATCTGCCTATACCAACTCTGTGCTGATTGTCAGTGAGAGTTGTAATATCATAAGATTAAATAAATTATCCAGGAGGCTCCGACTTGCTTATGTAAAGGGGTCACTGAGATTCTTTTATTGAAAGAAAACTTTCAAAGTAGGAATTCACGTAGTCTTCTCTCAGAGATACTGACGGAACAGTTAAGAGTTCTGCTATTTTGCACTTGAAAAAACAGAAAGGAGGAGAAGGAGCAGGAGCCCCTGCACTCAAAGCCGAAATTCAATTACGTTTCACATTATGACAACGAGCGAAGGTTTTGTGTCCTGTTAACATAATTCTCCAGTATAGATTGTGAGTCCATTCCCGCCCCGGTAGCGTTTAGAGCTGCAGGGCTCTTTTGTCCATCCAGTGAAGATGTCACACCGTTTAGACGAGTGAAAATGAGTAACAGCAGGATGTGACTGTGTTATTCCGTGTATTCAAATTGAAACATCAGAAATGGAAGGCATTAGAGGAGATTGTCGTTTTTGTCTTGGTGAGAGGATTCCTGTGGTCTCTGATGCCCAAGAGCTGGTTCATTAGACTATTTCAATCTTTTGATCATTGGAAATGGGCGGCACGTTGTGGGGTTGTCTCCCCGCACGGCGATACGCTGGTGCGCCCCCAATGTTCGCCGGGATTGGCTCCAGCTCCCCCTGCGACCCTCAGGAGGATAAGCAGTACAAATAATGGCTGGATGGATTATTTGAAAAAGAAAATGGGAAACCGAGGCTACCACCACAGGTCATATGACTCCTGCCTCGTCTACCAGACCCCCCCGCCTCCTCCCTGTCAGTGCCAAACCTGACCAGCGGCCGTCAGCTCCACCGCCGAGCCGACACCAGTCATGTGTCACCGTCCACGCTTCACACGGACAGATAGCGGCAGGCTGAGGCTGACGGCGGAGGATGGAACCGCGAAGAGTTGTAACAGGAAACACACTGTGACAACCAGACCTCTGAAGAGCGGCGGGAAAAAATGGAACAATGGGAGGGAGGGGCTTGGTGTTTCATTGTAAGGAAGTAGCACAGAGAAAGGCTTGTATTCTGTGAGTGGATGATGGATGGTTGAACAAGGAGGACAGGACTGGACATGCACACTGCCACCTGGCTGGGCCCAATGCCAGCGTGGGGTGGACTGGAACCCTCACACAGGTTTCTATCCTCTACAGCTGCTTCCTGACATGCACTGAACTCCGGGTAAACTCCTGACGTTCTCTGGAGGGACTGGAAGTGAATCTCCTTATGAAAGACTCTGGACAAATGAATGAGGGCGCGTTGATGAAACTTCTGTGGACATTCTCCAGAGTTCATGTCTGAAAACTGTCTTATTTAACCTTTACCCAGCCAGTGTTAGTGGTTTATTGATTAGACAACAATTATAACTGGACATAATTCATCATAAATTAATTGAAAACTTCTCAAAATGGATAGAAGATGTAATTCTTCACTACTTCAGTTAGTGGCCTGTTAATTTGAAATCATTAAGTGTTAGTAAATGGGTAAAGCAAAATTATGTCAAGTAGGTGCTTCAACAGGTTCTTTCACATGAAAGGATTATGAAAGAGTTTAATAAAGAACAGGAAGTAATTTGCAATCAGCTGACTCTATTGACATCAGCGATTGGTGAAGAATTGACGCATCCAACCTTGGAAAGTCTGTATCCTGTATTTCAAAAGAAGCAGCTCAAGGTTTAGATGTGATCCTCAGAATCACGTCAGCAACTGTTCGTTCTTTACTCCACTGCTATTCTGCAGCTGTGCATCAAATCCGAGCACGTCCAAATAAAAGCCCACATTTTGAACCTTTAGAATACAGCCAGCGACCGCCCACACAAACACATCTCTGCAGGGCTTGTTTCCTTTCCTGCTATCCAGTTATCGCAAAGTCATTTGTTAATCATCAGTGCCTCTGTGAACCGATGCTGCCGGGCAGCAGGGATGTGGAAGGAATTGAGCGAGACCATCGGATCCGACAGCGCCAAGAAGAACCTGCAGCACGTCCTGGTGGGAAGTGATCTTTAAAAGACCTGAAGAAGTGATGTGATTAATTGTTCAGTGTGAAATGGACTGATTTCATGGGCACAGGCGGTTCCGATACAGAGCTGTGCAGTTTGGACGATTTGTGAAGCTTTGAGAGTTTTTGTTGGACTTTCTTTTATTACTTCCGAGAAGGTTTGTTTGTTTGTAAGCAGGATTAAAAGAAACTGATCGGGTTTCAATGCAACTCGGTGCAAGGATGCATTATGGGTCAGGGAAGGACCCATTACATTTTGGAACGGAACAAAGGGACAGCTCCAGTACTTTTTATTTATTTTATCACTGCAAAAAAATGATATTTTTGAATGTGTGAAATTTGCGGCAGATCCAAATAAAAAATCCAGATCTAGTGAATTTAAATGCTTGGGCCTTGGCGGTTTGAGCTCCGAGGGCCACAGTTCTCTCTTAAATACGTCATCAAGTTTATTCTCTCCACGAGAAACTCGCCAAGAATCTCTGTGGTAAAAAGTGTGAAGCACCAACAAGACATTCTTGTATTTGATACACACACACACACACACACCCTCTGAGCACTGACGCACGTTTAGCCCGCATTACAATGTGAACATATTGCTGGCTTTGTCACATCCACCTACACACATATAGGAAAATATAGGAAGGGGTAGGAAGTCTGTGCAGCACATACTGTCTGTACTGTTTTATAATATAACAGCTGAGCCTATTTTAGAGAGTTTCACTAACGCCACAACGCTGCCAGGTACGACCAGGTAAACACATACTGACATGGAATGCATAACGCATATGGAAAACTAGATAAAAGGTGTTTGCAGAAATGAGAGCTCATCTTGCATTTGTGCATTGAGGAGTGACACACACAGACACACACAGACACACACACACACACACACATATCTCACTCCTGGGTAAAGAAGACTGTGCATCAGCATTGAACAGCACAGAGCCTTGAAGTGACAGTGAAACACAGAGCTGGTGTTGGCCTGACAACACCACCCTCCCCTCTCTCCTTCTCTCTCTCTCTTTTAATTTTTAATTTCCTTTCTTCTGAGGGATCCTTCCTCCCTCTCTGTACATCCTCTCTCTCTCTCTTCCCAGGCTGCGTTACACTGCCGTGTGCAGATATTCAATTAAAAGGCTGTTGAGTACAAACTGAAAAGCCCAATGGTTCCACACACACACACACACACACACACACACACACACACACACACACAACCAGAGAAGAGAATGAAAGGCAGACGCAGACTAATATCACACATCAGTAGGTGCAAAGGGAGATCTTGAGAAATATGTCATTGAGACACAACTGCACACGGCTGCAGCTTCCACAGTTTTTAATTTGTTCTTTGGATCGACCACAAAGATTGCAACTCGCTAAACGACATCATCTTCTCTCCCTCTGCTTTCCCCTCAGATGAATCGTCTGTGACGATGGCTCAACGCTATTTTTATACTAATCAAAGAACAAATGACAGTTAACGTCTTTGTTTTAAATCTTTTGAATTACACTAAATCTGGATTTTAGACAACGTTTTCTTCTTTACACATCTGGAGGCGAGTTTGAGATGAAATGCCATCGCAGTAATTTACTGTAATCTTGCAAACCCCTCTCCGTTTGGAGGATGCAGGTTTGTTTCCCCCCCAACAATTTGATAAGAATAGGAAGGGGCAGACCACTTTCTTCTTGCCCCCCGACTCCCTGCAGTGAAAAGTCTGAAGACCTTTTTTCAGCTCTGCCCACACCCTCCTTTAACCACCAAACTGAAGCCGCGGCGCTCCTCTCATTTTCTCTGGCAGACTGAGAATTACACAGTGTTAGACAACTGCCCACGAGGCTGCAAAAGCCAGGTGTTACCTCGCAGCCGCCTCCGTTCTGATCTCAGGGATTTGGGGGAAATTCTTCACAGAGAGAGTTCAGGCCAAAAAAAGCCATTAGTTTGAAGGTGCAGCCAGCAGGATTTAGTGTTTTCTAAAAAAAAATTGGGGAAGCGCAGCTATTACCTGTGGAGAGGTTCGAAAAGGTGGTTGAGCGGTATGTTGTGAAGAGAAACACTATTTTGCAAAATGTGTCGGGCTGCATTATAAGGAAGAATAACGGCAAAGCGTTCTGAAAGAATACAAGGCCGTTCAGTTCTATTTCTGCAGACTGCAAACATCTGGTTTGATAAAGAACAATTCATTTGAGAAGTTGATTTACCTGCAAGGACAAAAAATAAAATATCTGTGCTGATTTTATCTCCCTCTCGCTTTTTTATTTTGTCATAAATTATCAACTCCATATTCATCATCTCCATAGGGCAAGGTTGGTGATTAATGTCTCATAGTTTATGATCTGTAAAAACTGGTGTACGAGTTGGAAATAATCAAAGAACAAAAAGAGACTAAAAACATACCTACATCTTTATTTCTTTTTAAAAAGTATTAAGCCTCTTATCATTGCTGTTTTATAATTATCATACGGTGGAGGTGGGGGGTGTTTATAGATGTTATTGTATGTGTGACTGTATTTTCTTGTACTGCCAAAAAAGTATGTTAGAATGAACAAACAAGAAAATAAAGTTTTAATGCAATGTGTCTTTTGTCAGATCATGAATATGATCAATCTCAGTTTCAGAGACGGTTCATTGTGAAATCCAGACGATTATTCTTTCAAACTGACGAGTGTGAGCTGCACTTTGGAGATTTTGACTTTAAACGACGGCTCAGTGGACTTTCACGTTAATGCACCATTACAGTGACAAATGATAAAAAGGAGAAATCCACTCATCCTGTGAAAAGGGTGCAAATTAATATCCTTCTTCACAATATCTCTCAGCCACTGATGTCTCCATTCATGAGCTTTCTCCTTTGAGCAACACAGTCACTGCCGTTGTCACGCCGATAACCTTGTCCTTTCCGTTTCTCCACCGCTATACACCCCACGTCTATTTATACTCTTTTGTCAAGGCGTACGTTTCCATCTCGCTTGCATGTCTGTCAGGGTTGTTGCACCTTGGTTCCCTTGTTCTGTTATAGGAAGCTGTTCAGGATGCACGCCTGTGGCTGATGGTTCGCTGTGACAGCTGCCCAAAAGTGAAGCCAAAGTGTCTTGATCACCCCCTGGTGGCTGGCTGATGAGATAGTTAAAGATTCTGTTATCTTAAGTTGTTCTTATCACGCTGATGTTTGCGTTTATTGTTCCAAACGACATTGAAGCAGTGTTCGTATGAGAAATATTTTCATTTCTTGATAGTGTGAGGAAGTGGAGATGTGTCGTCCACCGTTATCTCACTTACTGAATGATATTTCTAAAGGAGGATACCGGTCTGACCCAGTTATGTACATTTTCATTGGGCAGGCAACATCCTCCTCTGGATCTCTGATCAGATGACGTCTCTCCACTCGGGGCTCTTATGGAGCAGCGTTGAAATAATCAAGTATCACTTCACCCCTGAGTTCCCCCACCCTTAAGAAAACTTTACATTTAAAGCTGGACTAATAAAATCCCACTTACCCCTCAGAGTACCTGGATGTCTGAACATGGAAGTGGTTGGTAGAGGGCTGGTGTCTTTAATGTAAGATAATATCCAGAGGGTCAACACCCCATAACTGAAACACTTAATGAGAGCAGGAAATTACTATATCAGATGTACCGTACCCAAGGCTCCACCCAAAATATTCTACACTTTAGCATTTTGCTTCATTCTATTAATACCCTGATGCTAATGTGGAAATTATGCAGCTGGGGTGAAGTGCAGCATCATTCAAGAGGCTCTACAACGTTATGTTTCTGTCCCATCACGTTCTTTTAACGCAGAGCCCTTTGGATCCCTCACTCAGATTAAGATGACACTCACTCTGCCCGTTTAAATACGTGGAGAAAAAAGGTAAAATGTAGGGCACTTCACCCCAGAGCTCCACCTGAAGAGCTGGGAAACGCAGGGTTAGCAATAGACTGGGTGGGCCGGGCATCTGCCGAGCGAGAAAGTGTTTGCAATAGCAGAAATCGAACAAAACTAGGAAACTACAGAGTGAGAAATTGACTGGAGGTGATGCTGGCGAGTGTTGGAAGCCGACTGGTTTGAGTCCTGGAGGAATCGAAACATATTAAATAGCTGCACGAAGCTGTTTACTTCCCAGAAGAACATATGTCGATGTGCCAAGTCTTTTTCCCGAAAACCCACCTCAGGGGGAAACTGTGATGAGTTGATGTGGTTTGATGTGGTGTAAGTGCCGGCGTGACCGTCTGTCTGTCCGTGTCGGGTTTGATGCACGTCGACGTCAATGTGACTGAAAGTGTCAGGGAGACAGGGAGGTATATCTGAGGCCCGCTGGAAAGTATCATAGGAACGGATGGTGGAAATGAAAATAAGGACGAATCGATTTAGAGGATAATTCTGGTTAATTGCAACTTGGATTTTGGATCTTGTCGTCATTTTTTATCCCTTTTGGCACCTGAGAAATCAGTCTAATCTGCCTCATCTGCACTGTGTGCGTGTGATTCACTAAGATTTAAACTGACAGAGGTAAAAACATAAGCACACAGTCCCACACCTGTCATCCGACTGTGTGATTCAAACATTGTTAAATCCAGATTCACGCCATCTTTTCCCACCTGCCCACGTCAAACAAGCAAAGAGGAACAATACAAAACAAGCTTTACAGAAAAAATCTCCAATGTGACTTCAACTTTTCTGACTTTGGAAGAAAATCGTGAGTTTATAGAACCCCAGAGATGAGGTTTCACACCCATTTGTAATCTTATTTATGTCGATTTTCCCCAAACACACACTGATATATTGCGATTTCTATTTTTTTTCAAATTAGATGGGCTACACGGAGATCCCCCCCTGGCATCTGAAGAGGTGTCCCCTGAGATACGAGTTCTCCTGGTTGGGAAACGCCGGTGGAGATGATCAGCACTTCATTGATCATCCAGTTTTCAGATCAACGAGCTGCTGTGAAGATAGATGAGTTAACATCGTGCGACGGAGCTGTCAGAATCTCTCAGCTCCGAAACCCGCCGGGACACTTTCCTGGAGCATTTATAGAAAACTAATGAATGCATATGACATGTGATGTGTATAATACTCCAATAGATGCATGGATGCTTTACTCTTATGGTGCATCCATCCTGAGCACAACAAACAAGCTGACGGGACGGCAAAGCATCGGTTTCAATCACTTTAGAAGGAAGTAGCTCTCGGTGAGTGAACCTTTCACTGAAGCTTAAAATCCTCTCATCGTCATGTGGCAGCGAGAAGCCGTCTCCACGGACGACACAGCCAACAGGATGCTCTGCCTGTGTGTGTCCGTGAAGCCGACTGCCACACCTGAAGCCGCAGCGCCGGGGAGCCGAAGACCCTCGGGTACGCCGAGCCGGTGGCCGGCTGTCACTCAAACCACGCCGGGCTCGCTCCCACTTGCTCTCTCTCTCTCTCTCTCTCTCTCTCTCTGTTTTTCCACTGTATGCATGTTGTTAATGTATCATAATATAGCCGTCCATTATATCACACCAACCCACGGGGTCCATCATTCAGAAAGACATTTTCCTGTTATATAATCTCCCCATTTACATATCATTTTGCATAACGTCGTTCAGCGAGCCCCAGTATCTGCAGGAGGGGAAGTGAAGGAGATATGATCGTCAGCCAGGTGGCGAGGAATTCAGTCTGAAGTCTTTTCTTATCACGTCGTCCAACTTGATATCGATCCATCCGACTGACTGCCGCCACCCACCCGAACACCGGAGGAGGACTGGATCTCTCGTCCACCTGAACATCGCCTCAACTCGCGGATGTTTGAATGTGCAGCTCCGCTTCCCGCAGTTCTCGCTGAACTGTGTTTGACTCTGAGCTTTAGCCTTTGTTGCCGCGGTGAATAAAGATATTCACTCGTGCTTTCAACAGCGAAGAAATATATCTAGTGAAGTGGGTTTTTTTATCCTCAGCAAAACTGGAAAAAGAGTTTATCCATAGCTTCACTTCCACTTGAACAGACCAAAGCTTTTCCACAGGAGGAATTTGTGTCACTATTTGTGACAGTGTAACAAGGTGCAGCGTTTATTTAGGCCCTCTTCAGACCCTGGGTCACATCTGGGCGACTCCAAGTTCACATCTGGTTTTACAATACATCCTTAAAGTGTCTCCTGTGACCACATTCAATCAATCAATCAAATTATATTTCTATAGCTCATATTCACTGATTACAACTTGTCTCTTAGGAATTAAGAATCTGTACAAGGTGCGACATCCTCAACTGTCCCCAAAAAAACCTTTTAACAGTGGACAGACAGAGGTACAATAGATTCATTGTGTAACAACAAAATAACAATATTTAAAGAACTCATGCTCATAAGTGTCTTTCTCTAACATTAACAAAGAGGTGTGTCAATGTTTAAAGCATTTATGCAAAGTAGAAAATATCTTGACTTGTGATCGGAGCTCCCTTCCCACTCAATATGCAAATAAACACGCACGTCATTCCTGTTCCCGGAGACCAAATGATGTTGTTTTTAACCAGCCTGATTATAAAGATGTGTCCTCTGTGTTTGTGTGTCGGTGCGAGGCAGAGACGGAGAGAGTGGATCCAGGAGGGGCCGAGTGAACCAGCGCATCATGTGCAGCTCGAATAAGACGTTACCCATTTGAAAAAACAGACAACTCAACTAACACTAGGCACAAAGAAGCGTATAAATACTTTGGGTTCACTGTGAAACTTGCAGAGGACGTCAGCTGAGCAGATGGGGCTTCATACGTGTGACAGGACGGAATGTGGCCACACCACAAGTGCTGCACTCATTTCCTGGAGGCCTCTGAGTCCACGTCCATCAAAAGCCGAAGCACAATGAAGCATGCACTCTGTATTCAGTCACAGCTCGGGCAAAGACAGATCGATGATTCAGCAAATCTCCTCAAAAAACACAAGCCCAGGCTTTGCAGGAGGAGGAAGAGGAGGAGGAGGAGCGGGGTTCACTTCTACCAAGGACTGGATCACAAGGTTTCATCACCCTGCAAGTTCATTTTGACGAGTCTATTGTCATTATAATCTCTAAACGAACTCTATACTGGTCTTTATTTTACTGCACAATTTCAAGTTTGAATCCAGCCTTGAATCAAATCAAATTTTCCCTTTGTAATGTTTTCCAGAACCATTTAATAAATCAATCAGGTTTCGCAGTTTGAAATCAGAGTTAAATTTTCATCCAACTAAACCACAGCAGCTGGATCCCTTCAGGGTGACACGTCTTACTGGTGTTGATGGAAGAGAAGAATTGTGCACTTTGCTGGATGAGGGTAAAATCTACTGCACATCGAGGTCCCAGATTTAAAGGATAATAAATGCAGCATCACAGTTAAGTCTCAATATATGCAAGGCGCGCTCATGCATTAATATGAAAACAGAAAAATATTGCGAGTAAATAAGTATTTGTGGTTTCATTTCCCATTAGATTCCAATGAAGAAAGGTTCATCAGAGGAGAAAGAAAGGTGAAACGCATGAGGTGGTAAAAACACGATGGAACATATTTTAAAACTTAATATGCAAGACAGGGAGAATAGCCAAAGACCTGCACAACCTGCAAAGCTGTCATCGAGACGCTTTAAGAGAAATACAGGTTGTCCCGAATTATTCTGTCACATCATCAAATTAATCTGCTTCTGCTGTTTTCATCACCATATTTACAAATGGAAAACGTAGAGACGGACGGAACAAAGCACAATCCGCACAAAAGTTGAGTCGACTCCGAGCGGCCTTAAACAACTAAAAACCTGCAGATAATTAGGTGCAAACTTTTTGCAGTCTATTCATCTTTAATAAAATCCAGAGTCACTTTACTACAGTCCCACAATCTTCTGCAAGTGCATGTCTAGTTTAACTGTTCACCACTGGCATTATTAAGGCCTGAGCATCCGTGGCTACGGTCCCAAATGTTGTATTAAAAACAGGCTCAGGCTGGAGAAGACAACTCTTTAGGTGAAGTCACACGATGCAAATCATCATAAATTACACTGATTCCCAGGCGAACCAAGCCGTCGGTGTTAATGTATAACAGGGAGATGATGTTGTGGGTGATGGATGTTATCCCGAGCACAGAATCCTCTGATTAGACGGTGGGTAGGTGTAACAAACAGCAATTTAATGCTGATTGATGCACATCTGTTGTTGCATTAACTATTGGCCTGTAGCCTGGCGTCCAGGGGTGTTGCTGTTGTCAACCCACGTGGAATAATGAGCACTGAGGAATATTTAGCCCCTGTGGGATGGAATAGTGCATTAATGGTTTGCTTGTGTATAATTCAACAGTGGTTAGGATGTTTACACGTAAAGAAAAACATGATAAATGAGATTTTTTTTTTTCCATTTAATCATCACATCACAACAAATTTCTAAATTTAATTGTTGGAATATGCTGATTCTACCTGCGCAGGAGAGATGACAGGAGAACAGGGGGAAGAGATGAGAGGAGATGGGGAGCGCGACAGATGAATGAGACCTAAACAACTACAGGGAGGGATGAAGAAGAGGAGGGTATCAGACAGAGTTAACAGTTTGTGTCTGTTCAGAACAAGGCTTTATCTCAGAATAGAAGCTGCAGAGTCAATTTTCAAAACAGAACAAAGCACTATTTTGACTGAAAACAACTTTTTGTGGATGATATAACTCGTTTTTCATGACACTCGGTGCAAAAGCAAAGATTTTGATATATTTAAAGCCTGCAGGTCCGGTCAAGTTCCCCTGTGGAGGAAGATTTCACTTAAAAAATGGACGACACTTCCTTCCATTTCAGAAATGAAGCCAACCATCCAAACACCTCCATCTTGCACATTTGGAGCCAGAGTCTAGTAGCGACTAGTAGCATGCACCCGACCAATTGTGAGTCTTCGCTGTTCAGTTTCACTCCATATTTTCCCCTACATTTAAAAATAAATAAATCTCAGTCCACGTGACTTTTGTTTTCCAAGTTATCTCTGTCAGACAAGAGCACAGATACCAGAGAAGAACTCTGTGAGCTTATTCTCCTGTCAACTGGTTTATCATAGACATCATTGTTGTTGTTGTCGGTTCTACATGTACACATGGATATTCTTTGGAAGGATTATGTAAAAATCTCTGTTTTAGTGACTTTGGTCTGTGAGTGGACGAGAGGCTCAAGTCCAAATCCACACCAGATTGGAATGAGTCACGACTCTTGTCTCGTCTCTAACAAACCCTGTTAAGTCTCGCACCTCCTTCTCGGATGTGATTTGTCTCCTCTGGCTTTAATTTACCGTGCCATTGTTTCATCCCCTTCTTTCCGGGGAGGGAACAGGTTCCTGAGCGCAGTGGGACGGTGGCAGGTAGCGAGCGGGGTAAAGGTCGGGCAGGGCAAGAGGAATACAAAGTGCAGGATGGGGGGGGGGGGGGGGGCGACGGAGGAGCAGTAAGTTTTTAAAACCGTGGGATTCATGCTGATAATGATGCTGTATTATTTATATGAGACCTGAAAAAACTGTACGAGCAGACGTTAAAAAAAGAAGATTATGCATGAAGGTCGCACTTTGCAAAGGGCACTGGAACAATTGCTCAGCTGAAGCCGCTTTATCACAATTGTCAGCCGAGCTAAAAGAATAAGTGAGAAGCACAAGGACAAACGGAGGAGAAGTCGCCGCATGTTTAAACCTCTGTTGCTGAAAAACTATTCAGCCGAAGTTAACAGCCAATCAGCTTTGTAGTGCCGCGTGGTTCCCCCCCCCCCGTCTCCCTGCGGCGAAGTCATTCAGATAATAAGATTTCTCTCAATAACAGAGCAGACGTAGATGAAGTCGATTTACAATTTGAACACAAAACATAAAAGGCCAAATTCATTAATGGGGGATTATTGCGTCGCATCTTGTGGAGGTTAATGAGAGAGAGGAGGGAGATGGTGAATGTTTTCTTTTTGTTTGCCTGCTGCGTGTCTAACTACAGCTTCATACAACAAGGCAAAGACGGGTTTACAGCTCGTGTTGCTGTGGAAATTAGCTCAGAACTGTCGGTTGGCCGTTTTACCAAATTAAGGAATAAGTGAACGTTACTGTCTTTTATATGTCCTAGTACCTGAACTGAAAAAAATTCAGCAGATTCAATTTCTGTCATGGAACTACTGCAGTGTCCCATCTAAACCATGCCTGTTTGGAACGGGCTGTTTGTTTGGTCTGTGCTGATGCTGGTTGCAGCTTTTCTTTCTGGAATCTGTGGAAGTGACCTGCAGTAATTGAGCCGCGGGAAATAAAGACCTGCTGCAGGACCCAGTCCACAGAAACCCCGAAGCTGCATCACCGCTGCTGCACAAAGAGCTGTTCACCTGTTGTTTAAAGTTAGGTGAAGAATCAAAAGTATAAATACATACCAAAACTATAAAGTTCTCCTCTTGTTACAGTAATAGAATTATTCGTCCGTAGTTTGAGACCAAACGTAAAACAAACAGAGTCAAACATTTTTTTGTCTAGTTAAGAGAAGTAATTCTGCCCCTGTCACAATCATTAAATGTTAATTAAGCCCCGTATTTGCATAGAATGCTTACGCTGCACCGTAATTATCCGGCAAAATGAATGTCTTCATTATACGTTAATTACCTCCTCGACTTAAAAAATATTTTGCGGAACATTTAAAAAGATGCACGGTGGCGAAGGAAAGAGGGAAATGCGTCCGCGTCTCCTGATTCGTGTGGTGACGGCGACACAGGAGCCAAAAATCCTGTCAAGGCTTAGTGAGCTCCACTAATCACCGATCAACAGCTGAGCCCGGTATCTTTTCATCGGAGCGTCACTACATCAGGCCTCCAGCTGCGACTGCTGTCAAACGTCTCCATTCATCAATATCAAGTGAAAAATGGAGGCTTCAACCCCACTGGTGAATAATGAATCAAGGGTGACTTATTAGTGTTTTCACAAATCACAAGTGAAAGGATGGGGGTGTTTGGCAGCAGCTGCAGTTTAAGGGTTTAAAGGAGCTGGGTGATTACACGAGATCTATTGGCAGGGACGGGATAAACAATTATATTTTAAATCAGTTTACAATCAACTAGAACTCAGAATTCATTGTGAATAAGCTCACAGAAATCTTTTCATGTTGCACGGCCACGTTTCTACAATAGCTCAGAACAGACGAACCACTGCTCTGGAGACGTTTCCCTGAACGAGGGGAGGTGTTCAACTGGTTGCAATCTGTAACCTCACAGGTAGATGTCACTAAATCCTACACGCTGGTCCTTTAAGTCCTTTAAACTTTAAGAATTTCTGCTTGGTTATTCGTCATTTGAGTGCAAAGGGAGCGAGGAGCGCTCAGTCGTCATCTAATCGTTGGAAATAAAGTAAATTAATTTCAACATTAAGGGAACTCAACTGATTTATTAGATTTATTAAATTATTAATTACACATCAAATGTGCAATCCCGATTTCACTTTACAAACACATTACACAATCTGTTTTCTTATGACTCAACAATCTTGGGCGCACACTAAATCCCTCAGAGTCAATTAGTATCGTCATTGAACCTCCACCAGCTCCGTGTTATGTGTCAGGGGTTTTTCTAAAATAGGTCACAAGTCTCCCTGCAGACAGAGCCTCTAACTGTGGCCTCACGACAACCTCCATTTGCTTGTTTTGCTGATCTAATAATTACTAATTGCCCCGGGCTCGTTAATCTCTTTTGGCTCTTTGGGCGTGGGCACCACAGATGGTCCGTAATGGTGTCGGAGCACGAGGGCCTGCAGCGGAGCATGTGTGAATGTGTTTTAAAGTGGCAATATGAACTGACACCGCCGTGTCAGCGCACTGTACATCAAAAACGCGCCACGCCAACTGATGTGTCAGGGCTTGACTGCCGAGAGGTCAGAGAGCCACTCATAAGAAAACTTGGGGAAATCCAGTTGAATCAGCACAACGGTTCGGGGAAGCACAGAGGTGGCAGCGGCGCCGACTCAGAGACGGAGGAACGTCGCAAGGGAAGCCCTTAAAATAGCTGAGTGAGACGAAGAGGTGGAGGAAGGAGGAAGAGGGGGAGACTGAGCGGGACATTTGTAGAGGGCCCAGAGGGACTGAGTCAGACAAAACAAACAGAGGGAGGCAGCGAACACAGGGTCAGTTTCACAGAGGCTGAGGAGAGTTTATACAATAGAGCAGCATTAAAGCAGAGACAGGGAGGAAGATGAGACCTCTAAATCAACTGGGCAAGAAATTAAGAGACAACTTAAAAAAGATCATTAAGGTACCGGTGCGTGAATTTCATTTCAAAGCAAGAAAACAGATAAATCGCTCATCCTGACAAAAATCCGGTGGAGAGAAAACAGCTGCCAGGAGCTCGGATCAGACGTGGATCTCTTATCTCGGCTCAGACGCTCGTAACAAAGAGAGTAATGGCTCAAAGGATGCAAAGAGTTTTACATCACTGTCACTGCCGTGCGGCTCTATGGGCACGGCAACCTGAAGAAATGATTCTGTCTCTGAAAAGGAAAATGGACAAGAAGAGAAGTTGAACTTTAGGGAGATTTTGTTTGTTGTAATCATCCTCAGGTCCCTTTTCATCATTGGAAACTTCAGTAGAAGTGAATACAGGACTGCAGCAGCCTGGGTTTGTCATTATTATCTGAAGTGACAAGTTTATTTAGCACAATTCCCTCCTTTTGTTACTATCCCTCGACTGCAGTTTAGCAAGGAAACGGCGCCTGGATGAGCATAAAGAGGAAAGTTTTACTTAAAACTTTGGCAGATAACCCATATCAGAAACCTCATATTAGCTGCGTCTGAACTTTTGAAAAACATTTCCCCCGGATCTGGGTCAGAACGCAACAGGATCTCTCCAGGGCCAGTGGAAGAGAGACCATTAACTGCCTAACTGGACATGTGGTGATTTGAAAAGAATGGGACTGTGTCCTTTAAAGGAGATATATGATGCTTTTTTTTCAGTTTTCGTTTCCTCTAGTGTGTCATACAGGTCTGCAAAGTTAGAAAGCCCAAAGTCTGTGGTACAGAGCTCCCCTCCTCCACCAAAAGATCTGCTCCTGAAGCTCCCGAAGCTCCTGAAACACCTCGTCAGTAGATCGGCCCATACTTCCTGGTTTTCATGATGCCCCGCAAAAAGCAAGTAGTCGGGCATGCCCACTAAAAAAACAGGAAAAGCGAGGGCAGAGGTCGACATTTCCCTACATGCACTGGACCAATCACAACAGAGTAAACCAGCATTAAAGGGAGGGGTACCTTAAAGAGACACGAGCTAAAACCCAGTGTTTGAGACAGAGGCTGAAAAGAGGAGCAGCAGCATCGGACAGTTTGATAAAAGTGATGTGGTTTCTGAACATTAGAGCATGAAAACCTTTTCAAGATTATGAACCTGAACAGAATATGTCTCTTTTACGTAATTGGATTTGATTCCACTTCCATTTCTAGAAAAGTGAGATGAACTGCAAATAACAGTAGATTGGATTTTGATTGAAAGAGGGTTCCCGGTTCCAATCCTAAAGTAACTGTAGGTGTGAATGATGTGACATACTGGTGACCTGTCCAGGATGTTCCCCGCCTCTCCAGCTCCCTCCGTAACCCTCAGGAGGACGAGCAGTATAGATAATGGATGGATGGAGGGATGTTGATGCAAGTGTTGATCCCAACATGTTTCCCAAACGTTAAAGTCGGATATAAAAGGTCTTTTTGCTCACCCATCTCGGGATGGGGCCGTCCCTCAACAGGAACGCTGACTGTCCGCCGCAGCAGCTTGTTCCTGTGAGACTCTGAGCGCCTCTCGCGCATCAGCAAAGGGTGAACCTGCAAAACGAGAGCACAAGGTCAGTACACACACACACACACGTACAGAAACACACAAATGCAGATGTGAACTCTTTGTCCTTCCCTCTGTTGGATAAGAGGAAGCACTTTGTTCACATTGTGCTTAATGAATAAAGCTATTGAACCGATTGAGGAAAACAGTTGGGGTTGAATTAATCTTTTATTATTATTATTATTAAACAGTTCATTAAAACACCAGTAAAAACAAATCAAGAATAAAATGTTATAAAGGAGAAAGCAGCTACCACAGCAAACAAGTGTTTCAAAGTGTTTAAGCTCGTTGTGGGGACACACAAACCCAGCGCAGTTACATCGTATTCCTGAAAGTCTGAACACAACATTCAACAGAAGTAAAAACATGTTTTGTCAGGGAAGAGGCAAAGCAAGAATTCAAAATCGTTATCATCCTCCACAGCAGTTGTTGCATTTTTTTAATGTAGAAGAACTGAAAGAAAAGAAAAGAATCTATATATAGGAAAAAATAAAAACGTCTTTCACAACTCCACCACATTTGGCCCCAAAGTCCCCGAATTCATAAAAATGAGGCATGAGGGAGAATAGAGGGGAGAATGTGCTGCTCCAATCAGACACCCTGGTCCAGAAAACACAGAGTACACCGTGAAGTACACACCCATCAATCGTTAGCTGGTATTTGTTTGCATCACACTTCAATTCCTCCAAGAAATACACAGCAGAGTTTCTATTTAAAAATATCTGTGACGAATACGACATCATCGTGTGAACAGTTTCCACTGAATCCTTAAAAAAATCGACAGCTCCACGAAGATTAGTTTGTAAAACAATGGATCGACTGTGATAAGCCCGCGGAGGATTATCACCCGGCTGCAGCGCCGCTCGGTTCTTTAGCCCTGATAGCTTCACTCTCATCAACCCTGAATTCAGATAAAACGACTGCATGCAGCCATGAAACCGTTTGGTTTGGTGACATTAGCTGGGCTTTCTACTTTTCTGCATGTGCCTGTGAACGGGGGAAACCACGAGGCTCAGGTCGGGTTTGGACACGATTGCCTGTCGGGTTCGAGTCGGGCTCAGCTGGTTTTCTCTAACAGACGTTAACAAAGTCTCAAGTCAAAGATCCAGATGTTTTTCTCAGGAGATGGTGGAGACGAAAAACCTAAATGTTGCTCCCTGTCTAAAGAATCTTTTTTAAATGACCTTAGTCGTAACAATTTTACAATACATTTATTAATTCATTTGGTGTAACTATAGAATCCTTTTGTCATCCATCACTACAGCTCTGCAACACTCTTCCTTTCAGGAAATTAGAATGGAGAGAATTCTTGTCAAAAACATCTTTTCATATCTTAAATATTGTGTGGAAGCCTCTGCTGTATAATGTGTAGTGACCTCGACGTGTTGTCAGCTTCCTCCTTTATGGTTGAATACTGAGATGTTTCCATTGTACGGGATGTTTTTCTCTCTGCTGGCATGTTTGTGGATTCTATGCAGACACCTCTGTGTTATAATAAACTGGAAACCAATAAGAAGTTCAGCCATCTTTCATCAAACAACAGTGCACAAGTCACTTTCCAATAGGTGTTAATAAAATTATATGTTTATTACTGAGATTGTGAAAGTTTTTAACTTTAAGATGTATAAAAATTTGAAAGACTTCCTTGGAGTTCTGGACTATTTTTGACTTTATTTTTAATGCTTTTGATTTTGCATTTATTTACGACACTAAAATATTTCCTTTGCTCATATTTGGAGTCTTTATTCAGCCCAACGTTGCCTTTTATGAGCTGAAAACAATATTTCACTTTGACATATTATATCTCTAACATACATCTATATCTATAACATCTATAACATATTCAAAAATATACTCCAAAGGGTTTTTTTAAAAAAGTACGATTTATGACTATATCGGATTGCATTGGATTTTACAGGTGTAGCCAGTAAAGTCACAAATGACTGACTGTAATAGATGTGTTTTGGAGTTTGAGTTTGTGTCCCTCTGCACCAAAGTGGGCAGGAGAATGAATTACTGTGAGCACAGTACGGTGGGTGTGGTCCTCTGGGAGAGGACTGCAGGAATCTGTCCTCTACACATCCTCCCTGACACAACCTCAAGAAGAAACGAGCGCAGCCTTGTTTGTTTGTTGTCGTGTCACTGGTGCTACTAAATGCAGAGAGCGCTGCAGGACAGTGCAGCCCGGGGGGGGGGGTTTGGGGTAAAGCCAACAACAGTGAAGGACACTGGCAGGTCACTGAGCCACACGTATAGCACGAGGCAGCCGAGTACCACTCACCCTGAAGGAGCTCTGTTGAGATGAAAGACAGTCAGATGTGTGTGTGTGTGTGTGTGTGTGTTTTGTGCATGTGATGCCTTCATCTTCGAGTGTGTACCAAAAACTACTATTTGGTATGTGTGCATGTGTGTCAAAGCGAGGGCACATTAAAATTTCATGCGGACACTGCTCCACTTCAAGCTACTAATATTCTCCACTACCATGCTACAGCCGTATAGCATCTGGCACACGCACACGCACACACACACACACACACACACACACACACACACACACACACACACACTCTCACTCTCACATCTCTGCTGCCATAATCGAGTTAGACCAGCCGAGCAGAAGATGCTTCACATCACAGCCTCATGTTTCTACGAGTCTCTCCATCAAACTTAATCAGGGACAAGGATGGTAAACATGTCCTATACATGATTACTCTCTACTTTGCTGCCTGTGCAACCAAAGTGCACAAAACGACATTGAACTGCGGCTCCATCCTGGGACCGACCTAGTGCTCAGTTGTGATGAAATTACAGAACAACGTCGTTGATGAAGAATATATTAAGCAGCATCCATTCTTTATGAGTCCACTGTGAGAATGCACAGAGCATATACAGCGTGATAATTTACTGAGCTCTCCTCTCGCTGGGGCGATTACTGAAGCAGGAGTTATCGCATCCAATCATGATTTTCCTCGCTCACTCTGTTGAAGTTGGTCCAGCCTTTTTTAGGGATGGGAGTGAAATATCACAATGGGTTTTTTTGTTATCGTCGTAAAATGTGGCTTCAGCTGTTTTAAAAACTAGAGAACAGAATTCAATAAATGTTTTCAAGTACAAATACCTTGTCACAGCAGACATTCTGACATGTCACAGCAGGAAGAAGCATGTCATTTAATGCCTGTTAGTTTGCACATCAGTATAGAGCGCTTACCTCCGGACAACAGGCCCCTTGTGAGGCCACATTTTAATCCGCTATCTCTATTTTTATGTGGATGTGCAGCAAATTGTACAAACTAAATACCAGTCCCATAAAAATGCTGGATTTTTTTAATCAAGATCCAGGACTTAAAACACCCAACCTATGTTAGAGAAAGAGAAAAAACATGCTGGACCTGCCTCTTTAACCAGGTTTGCAAAATCGTATATGGGTTCTTTCTTTGTCTTCCGATGTCTCACCCTTCCACCAAGTTTCATAGAAATCCATTCAGTAGTTTTTACATAATACTACTGAAAAACTTAAATAATAACGCAACTAACAAATGAGCACATGGCCATGGCAGAAAACCTCCTTAGAAGAAGTATTGAGATAATATCCCCAGTGCTTTTCCTGCTTTAATCCCTTTAACTGTCACAAAAGACTGCAGCCACATGTGTGAAGTCACTGGACAGACTTTAGCTCCAAGATGGTTGATGGTTGAATGAGTGAGCCAACAGCTGCCCTCCCTAAAAACAAGATTCAAGTCGGTGCTGCAATATGGAAACACTGTGACGTGACAATCATTTTTTATTATCTCTCTACACTGAAAATCTTCAGGATAATCTATTGATGCTCCGTTTTGTGTTTGGGCTTTAAATAACCCGACAGGAAGCTAAACCAGCAAATTAAAGATTTACTACGAGATAATAAACTGTTGTTAAAGAATACGATACTGTCATTAAGAAAGGTGCTTAGAATATTAAAATACACTGAGATATGTCTACAAATGGTATAAGCAACATAAACAGATATTTATTCATACTAGTGACTTTCTTCGACTAGAAATAAAACCTCTAACTTCAATCTAAATTCTTTCCTTCTTTGTGCATCCTGCCTCCATTTCAATCCAAGTCTTGTCAGAGCACAGAGCTCTCCTTTAATTCCCTGTTCAACGAATGGAATATACTCATAGTGCCGCTGAGTAACCATAAACCTGAGTTAACCCCACATTCAACCAACTCGTCGCTGATCGGCAAACGCAAAATAAAGTCACCGCTGCAGCTTTATCGCGTTTCTAAATATGCATAATGAGCGAAGCGGTTTCATAACGTCTGAGTGAGCAGCCGCTGCAGCTCGGGCTCCATGAAAAGGAGGAATTGTGAGGAGAGTGCGGAGGAGTATCAAACTCAGGTAATATCTCTGAATGGTTCTGTCGGTTATTGAAGGGGAGGTGGTGATTTTTTTTCTGCTGGGTTAAAGTGATGCTTCTCTCTCTGCCCACCTTTCCAGCTGTTGCCATGGAATCCAGAGGAGACAAATGGGCCGCGTCACTTCAATCTACAGGGTGCGAGTTGTGAGAAGGTTATGGAAAACCCGAGGCATATGTTTGTGTCTCGTTAATACAGATCAACACCTTAAACTCGTTCCTCTTTACGAACAGGACTTGGAATAAACGGGAATTTCACGTTACGTTAAAAAGTGAAACACTTGACTCGTCACCTCGATGTCAACACCTCAATTACAGGCAACTAAATATGGTAATTTCCCTCAATCACATCAACTTGAACAAGAACAAACCCACTGGCTCTCCGCCTGCCGCCGCCCTGCCCAGTGCAATTCATCACTGACAACTTGACTCATGGAAAAAGATCCAGAATACCTTTCTTCACCACCCTCGCACTTCAGCTGGCACAAAGGCTTCCCACCGCTGCTTCCAGTATGGCGGGGGGGGGGGGGGGGCACATCTGGAGGCTATTTTTACTCTGCATGTGGCAGGATTTGATTGGTCAGATGTTGCGGGGTCTGCAGCTTGAGATGTGACATAACAGCGGCTCGGCGGGCGCCATGAGTGGGCGCAGGGGAAAAAAGAAGGAGCTATTTGATTTAGTGCATAGTGGAACCCGACCCATATGGGTTTTCAGGGCGCTGACGCAGATATTTAGGAGTACAGAATTTCTGCCAGATATTTTACAGTTTAACCTCAACGCTTTTGCTTATTTAGAATTGTAAATTTAAGTGCACATCTTGTCTGAATCTTTCAATCTGTAAAAATAAGTTTTTCATATTGACGCATTTAGGTAAATTAATATGCAGATACCAACTCGTCTGTGTGTGAGACACATATTGGCTGATGTGTGTGGGACAGTCGATAAACCCGTTGTGTGCTCAATAAACTCTAAACTGTAGAAAGTTGGTAAACATCCAGGTTTTCTGAAATTCCTCTCACGCTGATTGAAATGAAGCCTCTCGTGATTTCAGATTTAAATTAAATGTATTGTCATGGTAACTGATGCTGCAGCGTAGCTTGGGGAGCCAGATCTTCTCGGTCTGTTATTACACATAATGTTTAACTTCGAGCTTCGGATCCGGGAACCAAATATAATCATGGACAATATTTGGGAAGATAGAAAAGATATGATGTCTGACGTTGTGTCTCAAATGTTATGATTGAAGCAGAGTTTTCGCTTGAATGAAAAAGTTCTTGTTGATTATCAGGAGTTGGTCAAACTTCATTCTCTCACATGTCTAAATGAAACACAGGTGTATATGTGCCGTCAGACAGTTTGGGTTCTGGGTCATTCTTGGACACTGTTGACACAAGTCCTGCCGGAAACAATTTCATCCTATTTGAAATGTAATTGCACGACTGCCGGATTCCAGCATCCGTGACAACAGTTATAATAAGCAGGACTGAAATCGCTATTGAATTTCAACAATCGTAAAAAATAAAAAATGAACACGCTTATCAGATTTCAGACAGAGACCAACAAGACGAGACGAGACAGACAGACACCAGACAAGGAGAAGGCCGTTCAGGGACGGGGGCGGGGGGATGGAGACAGGGCGGAAGAGGTGGTGGCGGCAGGGGACGGACGGGAGAAGGAGGGAAGGCAGTGCCATTGATCTGAGGAGGGAGGAGGGGGAGGAGGCTGTTTTTGTTCAGCTTGGCAGGCTGTGTTGAGCGATGCTGCAGGCTGGCGAGCCCATATGTCACTACTGCTTCATCAGGCCCAGCGGTGAGGAGCGGGGGGGAATATGGCGGGACGCTGAGTATCAGTGTGAGTGTGTGTGTGTGTGTGTGTGTGTGTGTTCTAAAAGAAAGTAGAAAGTACAAATCTGTGTGAAGAAGAAGAAGGAAAAAAGTGAGCGAAGTGAGGAAAGTGTGTGTGATGTGTGATTTCTGAACAGGGCGGTGACCGAATATACTCCTGGGTGTCTAACACAGGCTCACGCTCACACACACACACACACACACACACACACACACACACACACACACACACACACACACACACACACACACACACACACACACACACACACACACACACACACACACACTGGTTGTTTCTCTACCCTCCTGGGGACAACTCATTGACTAATGTCCTAGAGCACCTTCACCTAACCCTAATGAAACCTTAAAACGTCCTCCAACCAACTCAGACTGGTACTCGTAAAAAAGTGCACACACACAGACACACAGACACACACAGACACACACACACACACGCACAGTCCCGTATATCACGATAGGAGGCTGAAGTGGCCAAAAGCACGATTTGTCCTTCAGACCAGTGGCGTCCTCTCACAGACAGATGTTCCCCCCCCTCCTCCTGAGGTTAAGTGTTAGCCACAGAACTATACACCTACACTAACAAAGCACAGTAAGCACATCATGCAATAATGCTAATAATGTATTATGTTATATAATATATATATATATTTTATCTGTTATATAATTCTTTGCATGTCTGGAGAGCACTTTAAAGATTGAAACTGTATTGTACATTTGATATATGTATGTTACATGTACTTGTACGTCTTTATAGGTGCAGTTGGCTATAATAAAAATTGATTCAGTGGAGATAAACACGGTGTCATACGCCCAATCTGCACCAAATTGCCTGATTTTTTTGCATCAAGATCCATTAATAACAGACTGAAAATTCAAGACAATTTTTTAAAAAACGCTCTCACAATGTTAAAGGAATTATTATCCAAATTCAACAAGTTCTCGTGCTGAAAGTGAAACCTGAGTATGCGAGAAGTATATGAGAAGTGAGAGAAAGTCGACAGAAACAAACATGTACCTGGTTACATGCACAGCAGGGTGCCGGTATTTGGCTTCTTTACTGCTCGGCTAACTCAATAAGTCCATCAAACAAACTCTTTAAATATAAACGATAGCTTGGTTGGTTTCCTCCGTATCTGTGTAGATGCTAAGTGCATTAGAAAAGTTCAAAACACTCTTAAGTGTTCACATCCCACAGAGAGAGAGAGAGAGACGTGGCCAGGCGCAGTTCTTCTTAATAAAAATGATAAATGGCAGCAGATTTCCTTTAAGGTCACTGAGATCTGGCAGTTGCTCCCTGCAAGTTGGCAGGAGACAAATTAGGCCTCGTCTTCAGCTTTCTCTCTCGGAGCCTCCGAGGTATTCAGGAGGAGAAAAAACCCGTACGCGATCCACGGGGATGGACGAATTAATCAAAACGCCGAGATAAAAGCCGTTTAAACCCTTGTATGTACAAGATGACCTTTTGAGAAATGCTTTATTTTTGAGTGAGGGATGATTTTTTATTCAAATTGCAGGTAATAGTCACTGAAATACCAAAGACTTTGTTAAAGCGGCCTCAGGAGCTCGGGTCACAATCAACCTTTCTCTCCAGCGACTCCCTGCCCACCTACATTCATTACATAATTAATCCCTCTACCTCCCACCTGAGTGTGTCCTCCAGGGTCACGAGCAAACATGCTGTCCCCCCCCCCACCCTCCGAGTCACTTCATGCACTGTGACAACAGCAGCTGCAGGATGAAGCAGCGTGGGGGGGCTGGGGCTTGTTTGCAGAGCAGCTCGTGCGATCATGTTTGTTGCAGTGCAAGTAGCAGAGCTGTAAATGGGCCCGGAGACACTGTGCAGGAGGAGCACGACACTTTAACCGAAAATGAGAAATGCACTGATATCTTTTCATTTTGAATTACTGCAGTGCTACGTCTGTGGAGATGATATTTCCCAGCTGACACTTGTAGGCTAAACAATTCCTATGACCCCCCCCCCCCCCCCCCCCCTCCCGTTGGTATCTTCTTGCGTAATACTGGCACAGTTGGGGGACGGCAGCCTGGACACATGACTCAGGGGACAGGGCACTGGTGCGTGGCAGTGGTATATGAAACTCTGTCGCCTCAGATTAATTTGAGCTGAGAAGAAGAGGAAGAGGAGGAGGTGAAGAGGATGTCAGGCAGCCGTCTCTGCCGGCCCTCTTCCTCCCCCTGCAGGACAGAAGGAGGTAGAGCAGGCTGCAGATAGATCCAGTGATGAAAATGTGTTTGAACACAGATGAGGATCGTACAGATTATTAAAAACAATCAGGGAAATATTTGCCCAGGAAACTACTTAACGATACGACTCCTCAAGTTTTCACGTGTCACCCCAAGTACTCATGAGGTCTAAAACCTCACTGCCCCTCCACTGACCACCTCTGTCCCAGCTGTCTTCCATGACAGATGACTCCTGCTCCTTCTTCTGCACGGGATTATCAGGGATGTCGATCTAGAGTGACGTAAAAGTTGCATTGAATACCGATCACATGACTGAGGTCGCATTTCAAAAAATCGGATCCATATCCGATTTAAAACCACATTAAATGTGTTATGTCCCGTCCTTCCACCAAGTTTCGTAAAAATCTGTTCAGTAGTTTTTGATTAATGCTCCTGACGAACAAACATCACCTCCATAGCAGAGGTTATAAACATATTATGGGAAACAAAAATTCTAGGCAATTAAAACGAGGCAACATTGTTGACGTGCCAGTGAGGGTGTCCTGCATCACCAGGTAACAGTTCAATGGGTCCAACACATCAGAGTCCAGAGCTACAAGGGCGCAGGATTAACACACATATCCATGGTGACACATTTTACACACAACAGCCTCGTTCCCCAAAGTGACACCTCAGTCCTCCAGGAGGACGTTTCCCCCCCCCCGCATCCTTTCTGATGGCTGCCACTCATGAAACAACGGGGAAACAAACGAGCAAACAAACAGAGCGGCAAGTGAATGGAGCTGTGAGGAGCACAGAGACAGGTGGCCTGCAGGAGAGCCAAAGACGCCTGCCAGTCCCCCGGGGCGAGGGGGAGAGCGGGGGGGGGGGGGACAGGTGGAAGGGTGAGGGCAGAGAAGGGTGAGAAACTGTGAAGGAGTGCAAGAAAGATGGAGAGGGATGAAGGGAAAGGGGAAGTGTGGCAGTGGAGACAGACGCAGGGAGGGTGGGCGTGAAAGTAGGAGGGGAGAGAAAAAGAGATGGAACAGATGCACTGGATAAAGAGAGGTGAGAGATGGAGGGAACAGAGGGTGAGAGAGGAGGAGGAGGAAAAAGGTCAAAGTGAACGATTTATGCAGTAAATTACAACGAGGAAGGAGCCCGGAGGAGAGCAGGGACACACTGGAGAGCAGGGACTGGATGCTGAGGTTGGACGCCAGGCATGAAAGCAAACAGAAAAACAGAGGGGTGGGAGGTGTGTGGGAGAGGAAAAACAGCCTGGTCCATGCTTTATTTTGGCGAGACATCTAAAACGAATGGAAATAAATGGAAGGATGAGTGAGTGTGTGTATGTGTGTGTGTGTGTGTGAAAGAGAAAAGAGAAGCGAGACACCCGCTCTGCATGAGGTGAGTGACAGGCATGAATATTTAACGCCGTCGCCGAGGTGACGGATACCAGCACTTCAGTCCTGCCTCCGATCCACTCGCAGCTGCCGCCTTATTGGCACAATTAGACAGGGATCGGGCTGTGATTAATTGAACCGGGCTCTCCATTCAATCCCTCCAGAGCAGCACCGGTCTCTTATCATGATCACAGCGCACTCTATCCCTCTGAGTGAGGACGAGTTGAAATGCTATTGGCAGCCGTGCACACACACACACACACACACACACACACACACACACACACACAAACACACACACGCTACAGTGTAGTCACCCCTCGCACGCTTTGACGGGCCACATAAGGATTAATTACTTTACTGACGCGCCAGCATCCCGGAACATAACAACGTGCCTCGGTGCAGGGCTGGAATCTTATGCAATACAGTAATACATACTGTTTAATACACAGAGTACATGCATTAGTACACACAGAGAGGCCCATCACGATAAAACACAACAAAGGTAAAAGCTGCTTCACTGTTTTGCTGCAAACTGCTGACGTTTCAAGGTTTTGGGGATTTAGACCAAATTAAAAACCACACCAGCGTCTGTGGTCCTGTACTAAAAAGGCCTGCAGAGTCTGGGGAGGTGACCTATAGATTCTACCGGGCTCGGGCTCCGTTACCGGCACGGTGTCATAAGTGGTGTCATAAATCAGAAGGCTCGGTGTAAAACTGGGTGTTCCTGTGAGTAGAAAGTGCAAAGCAGAGGCAGAAGGAAAGTAGAAGAACAGTACCCTCTCCTGGCCTGAAGAGCAACATGAGCTCTTCTTCAGCTCCATCAATGCACATATTAATACAGTCAAACCTGTTTTAAATAAGTCAGTTATATTCTTAATAAGGAGGGATTGGTCCATTTCTCCACAAACAGCCGATATGATACAGAGTGTTCTGTAGCAATTATAAGATATGATACATTAAATGGTTTATAATTAACTATAATGTAGTTATTAGAGAATCTAAATGCAAATGCATGAGTATCTTTAATACACACTACAATGCAGTCTAGGAACACTCCTCTGTATCCGTCAACTTGTTTTCCTACTAAGACACATTTCATATGGTCACAACTGTGTTTTAATATTTAATCACTATTTATGAGTTTTGGGGACCAGCCTCCAGTTGTGTGTTGTTTTCGTTCCTGGTAAATACATAAATCTCACACTTATATCTTCTTACAACTGTGTAAGATTAGTTCTTTAGTCGTTTATTCCATATTTATAAACTGCTAAATAGGGGACCCGTGAAGTGAAGTGTTTACATATACACCACGATACACAGTATTATCAATATTGTGTTTTGTGTTCAGGGGCAAGAATCAGTCTTTAACCTTGAAATAAATAATAAACATAATAATTATGATTGACGGCATGATAACATTTTTGCTGGGAGCCATTAACATATTGTCCAGCACCTACACACAAGCTTTACCTTCATGAAAAACTAACTTCCTGTCAGTTCGTGTAGCCGTGTGTTGACAGGATCACTCAGGTCGAATGAAAATAACCCAACGTCTCACACTTTGAGAGGATTTTCTCTGCTGAGGTCACAGTGACACAGTTTGGATCCAGTTAACTAAAGTTTCCAGCTTCCTGCCGACTTGACACTGGCTCTTGAAATGAACCCTGAAAAAAGCCGGCCTGAGGCGACAGTGATCCAGGGAAGCTCGAGCGTCTGGGACAGACTCTGGTTGCTTCACTCGCTCTGATCTCTTTCGTATAAAACACACATTAGCTGAAAAGTGGGATTTTCTAAGCAGCACAAAGACTCAGTCGCTGAGTCAGAACATGTTCAGAACACCGTCAAGCTGTTTTACCCCAAAAAGACATATGAAGTTTTTGCAAAATACTATTGTGCCAATTACCTGCTCATATGATAAATGCTATTTTAAGGTGTGTGTGTGATACTCAGTGTGATACTCTGCTATTTGTATTGTATCTGCAGCCTCTCCTGCAAGACCAGCACCAGTCTCAGTGTGTCCCTGGTGTGTGGGGTACAATACCTCCTCCTGGTCCAACATGTAGAACTGATTTCCAGGGCTCACACGGATACGGGGGTTCCAGCGGTCCTGGGGCGGACGGTCGTGCGAGGGTCGCTCGTAGATGGGGCGCTCTTGCAAGGGGCGGTTGTAGGAGGGCCGGTCGAAGGAAGGGCGGTCGTAGGCGGGGCGGTCGAAGGAGGGACGGTCGAAGGAGGGACGGTCGAAGGAGGGACGGTCTTGAGTAGGACGGTCGTAGGAGGGAGCGTGGAAGGAGTGGGGAGGCTGGGAGCGATGATGGTGATGATGATAGGAGGGGGGGACGGCACACCTTGCATCTGGACAGGGGGGGGGGGGGGTGCAGGGGGGGGGAGGAGAGGAGAGAGAGGGGAGGAAAGAAAAGGTCAGTTAGGATCAGCAGTGGGAGGGCAGTGATGCTGTGACACGTCCGTCCTCATCACATCAGTGTCAGGTGTCATTACAGTGTGTGTGACTGGGTCGACTGGGAAGAGGTCATCACACAATACTTAGAGACCGTGCAAGCAAAGAGCAGAGACCACTAGAAAGAACACGCAATTCTGGATGATTAAATACAAATAATAACAATTATAATGTCTTTTACAGAACACTTGTCTTACAGAATGTCCAAAGTACCTTTAAAAGGAAGGAGGATAAGAAGTAACACTTTTAAATTAAATAAAACCCAGTTTAACCCCCACTTCATTTAGCATTTATAAGAAGTACTCAGTAAAATGTGATTTATAACAAACTATAATAACGTTAATGTAGTTGTAAGTAGATGTAATTTATTTGTAATCTTTCTGTGGACACCCACAATGGAGGCTGGTGCACGAATATTATTAACAAACCCTTAAAATGTCTTTATATCTCTGCAGCATTACGTTACAGGATGTTGGCGATATGGCCAAATATTATATTTATTATACCTGAGTGAAGCTTTATCAAGCTAACCAGCGTCCGGCTGTATCTTCATATTTAACTGACATTCGAATGGTATCAATCTTTTTATACTTACAATGAATTCACAAACAGCAGCAATAAAACCACAAGTGAAATTAAAGACCACAGAATATGAGAAGATCTAAAGAACTGGAAAACTCAGCAAACTTCGTTATATATTTCATGTTCGCTGATTTCCTGTGTTCCATTGGTCCAGAGGAAATGTCCTCGTTCCTCCTCTGCCCTTGTTTTCCTGAACTCCCCCCCCCCGCTCCGCAAACACAAACAAGACCAAAAATAAAACAACAGAACATCAGGCAGCTCTCAGGACTAAAACCTGGGTCCTGAGCCAAATGAAAAGTGAAATTAGGATGAAACTAACTGCACTCGCACACAACTTCCACAATGACATAAGGGCTTCGGCTCCCACCGCATAAAATCTTCATCTATAAGAAGATGACACTTGATAGTGACTCAGCAAAACACACTGAAACTCTCCATCTCTGTTAGTTTTGTAGACACAGATAAAAAATGATAATAGTCTAATTGAAGAAGTCCTAGATCCCAGCTCTCAGAACCCAAATCTAATCATCTGTTCCCTGGCCCGAGGCTCTCCTGCCCGCCACATCTATTCTGAGGTTCCCTGAGACGTCCTCCTGCTGACGGACACACAGAGGAGCTGAACCATCGTCTCGTCGGTGGAGGCACAAATTATCTTTGTGGGGAGTAAATGAAAACGCTACGTGGAAGCTCTGTGCCTCAGATGATTAAAGAAATTGATCAAATAGTATTGGACACTTTAACGTAGATTTTTCAGGAGCAGATATTTGACTCGGTCTTTTCTGTCTTCGCTGTCGTGTAAGATTTCTGGCCTTGTTGCACGTCATGTTTTAACTCAAGCAAATAAACCATGGTCACTGAATAATTAAGCATCAATGCTTTGTTAGTGTAACTACGATCTGTTCCAAGCTTTACTGAAGGGATTTCCTCAAAACCTGGTGGAAGGATGTGGTGCAGGTTTGGATTGAACCCGTTAAAGTTCGGTTTGTGGATCCAGGAAGTTTGTTTTCACTTTCTTTCACCTTACATAACATTTCTCAGAGAGTAATTCACGGATCTTGACGACACAAATCAGGCTTATTTAGGGAACAGTGTTTGCAAATTGGGTGAAAGGTTGGGCCTTGGCAGCAGAAAGCATTGTACTGAGTAAGTTATAGCTTTCCATGGAATTTGATTTACTTCCACAGTGTTTTTGTGCACATTTCGATAGGTTTCAACACTTCTGCCTTCTCTTCACACACTCTCAGCCTGGATCTGTTGTTTTAACATCAACCTCACACGTCTTCACCCTCCTTTTTTATGACTCCTTGTTTACTATCATTGTTTAAAGCTTTAGACATTTTGTATTTCTTTCCCGTGGAGCAAGAGGCGGCAGCAGCAGCAGCTCTCCCATCACTCAGATGACCACTGAGCATTTCACAGTTTGCTCTTTGCTTCTTCAGCGGCAGATACAAAAGCAACGTTCTCGAGGCAGCTCTCTCACTTTATCCTGCCTGACGCTGGAACTCAAACACTTTCTCCTCTTTTGGAAATGTGCCGGGGAACAATGAGCCACAATGCACTGTGTGAACGGGCTTAGTCAACTGTACTTAAAAACAAAACAGTGACAGCATCTCCCTATGAGGCAAATCCCATCAAGATTATACAGGCTGGTCCAGATTCAACTGATAAACAACAACAGCTGATCTGACCCCTGACCCCT
The DNA here is from genome assembly GCA_026259375.1 of Verasper variegatus. NCBI lineage: Eukaryota > Metazoa > Chordata > Actinopteri > Pleuronectiformes > Pleuronectidae > Verasper > Verasper variegatus. Next base: position 21,289,378 of record CM048048.1, read on the forward strand.
GTTTATTCAGTGAGTACAGTTTTTTTTAAAGAAATCCAGGGGGTGAACAAATTAAGAAAGATTTCTGCAGTGTGTGAGTCAGTTTCAGTAGCATCCCCCCCGGGGGGGCTTGCACCTCCTGCACCAAGCAAAAAGCCACATTCACACTAACAACATCTGCAGGCTGTGCACACGTGCACACGTACACACACACACTGTCGAGAGTAACAGTTGTTTATGCGAGCGAACACACACACACAAAACGTTACACAACAGCAGATCCAAGTTGCAGCCTCGGGTTCACACTTCACCCTCCCGACAGTGACGACTGACCCTTGTGCTTGATGTTTTCTTTGGAACATGCCGGTGTTTGACGGAGGAAATAGACCATGTAGGTGTCTGAGCGAAAGAGTCACCTGCAGCCCACAATGCAACACTACAGCGTGTCACAACCCATTATTTTACTGCATCGTCGCCTCTCGGGTTCTCTGCACCGGTGCGTCTGCTGCCTGCGTCGGAGCGATCATCTAATCGGGACAAAATAACAACTCAAGTTGATTTTCTCAGGTTCGCGTTTGATCCACGAGTCGAGCTGCTGAAATATAGATGAGCTGCTAAACCCGGCGCAGCTAATTAGCATGGACGATTTGAAGGAGCGGGGCGCGGACAGTGGAAATGAAAACTGCGGGGTGACATAATGTTCATGACACCAGTGACGGGTGAGGTTTGAGTTCCTGCTCAAGGGCACGTCAATCACACACATGGATGTTGTAATGGAATATAATTTGGGCCCCTTTGTGATGCAGGGCAGCCACTTTACACACTTCATAACCATTTCATTCAGCCACAGAGTAAAAAATAATATTGTGTAATATGAATAATTTAGGCGGACAGAAACTCAAGGCCATAAATATGGGCTTCTGTGACGGGGCTGAATTAAAGGGTCACGATAGCCTCTGCTCAGCCTTTGTGTCTGGACACTTTCGCCCAATGCGAGCGCCATGAGGAATAGAGAGTTTTGGTAGCTGGATGATTTATTTTTACCCCGTTTGAGTTCTCTCTTTTTTTTTCTCCGTGGATCAGTTTTCTCTCGGGGCGTTTTGAAGTCGACACCAACAAGGACTTTTATTATCGATGAATCTGCAGGTTATTCTCTCAATTAACTGATTAGTCAGTTTAATTAAACATTTTTAGCTGGAGCCCTGTGATGTTTCCTTCTCCTCTCGGCCGACGTTTAATGTGAACTGGGAGCGGCATCAGCCCTAAATTTACTATACATAAAAATTGATCATATTTGAAAACTTGGGACCATTCGATTTAAACTTAAATGACTATAACAACGCCCTCTTACTTTTTTTACCACCATAGATTGTATATAAAAACTGCCACAGACCCTCAGTTTAGTATGAATGGAACCAAACGGTGCATCTGACTGGAACGAGTATGCAACTCTCAGCGGACACGGAAAGCGGAAAGTAGAATCCACCCTTCAGGGATCTGTCATGCAAAACAGTCTTTGATTAACCACATGTAGGGTCTGTATATTTCCTGGTAAAAATCAAAGTGATGCTCAGGGAGGAAACACAGACAGATTTTTTTTATCTCATTTGATGATTGGAATACCGTCTATAATCTTGGATAGAAAATCCCCCAGAGTTAACTGTTGTAGAGTATTATGTGATATTATCGAGATTACGATGGGATGGATGTCTTCTCAAGACATTTTCACAATAGATTAACAGCTGAAAAGAAACATGATGAACAGGATGAAGGTTTTAGCCTCTGTTAATATGCTGCGAGCTGAATCTTCAAAGGCTGCATGGCAACATATGTCCGCTGCAAAGGGAAACTGTAAAAATGTTAAAGTCTGCACATAACAGAACTATCAGTATTTTCCATGCCAGCACACATCCAAATATATTTTATGAATCAGCGGGAACAGGCAGTTGTGCTGATCTACCGCCGTCAATTGAAAGCCAAACTGTGAAAGCAGATACGATAGATGCTGAGTAAGTGCACCGTGAACTTGTTGTTCGTTACCACGAGCCGTCAGAGGGACACAGCTCCGTGTGGCACGCTCTCCCTTTCTCCAGAAAAGCACCTATACAAGCCCTTGGGTCCAAACTTTGCAACTGTGCAGAGCAAAGTCATGATGTTGAGATATTCACTGGGGGATAAGCAGCGTGAGTCATCCGCAGCCCAATCTGCGCTACTCCACTGTAGGCCTACCTCTCCACCCCCGAGGCTGCCTATTAAGGGCCTGTGAAGCGCAGTGGACAGAATTTCAATGAGCAGACTCATTCTTTCTGTCTGTGTGTTCATACGTACGGGGTGGACAGGCGCTGCTCTATGTTGCATGAATATACTGTAACGATTTGGCACAAGCAGAAATGCTGAGATGCTTCTTTTTCTACCCCTCATCTTCCTCCACCTCACTCCCGTCTTTCATTTGCTCTCCACAGCCTCTCTCCTCCCCTCTCTGTGGGCTCCTTTCCCTTTTTCTGCCGTCCTTAGCAGTTTACAAAGAAGAGGGCCATGCACCAATCGGATGACTGGTCAGCCTTAGTCAACGTTGTCATTACTGGAACCCGACAGGCCTAATGTTGATTTACACACATCACTGAGCTCCAAAACAGCGCTAAAAATAAAGCTTGCAAGAGCCCCGGGCCACCCAGGGCAGATAATGTACTCCTGTGAGCCTGCAAAGCATCTCACTTTCTAGGCAAGAGGACACCTTCGAATGGATCAAATATTCCAAAGATTTTTGCCAAGAATGAATATTTAGATGTTGGTGAGAGTGGACGCAGTGCTGCACTTTGACAAGCTGCGAGTCAGAGTGCAGCGTGTGTGCAGGACAGTAGGCTGCTGTCAGTGCTGAGTCAAGGGGGATGTCAAATGTCAGCGTCGGGGTCACAGAGGCGCAGAAGTACGAGGCTTTTTTCGCAGAACAAGCACATTGGTCGTGCCCTCAATTCCTGCTTCACGCTGCAAAGGGAAAAACCCCAGATCCGCAGACTTTCACTTTCCTTTTCAAGTGATGCTTGGCCATGGTGGTAGATCGGCATGCAGCACAATAAATAATAATAATAATCCGCATTCAGAAATCCGGGGCTTTACTTCATTAAAAAACATAATTGGTGTAATTTATCTGCTTTGTAGCACAAAATTACCAAATATACAGTATCTGCAGGGGGTAGATAGGTTTATTGATCAATACCAATTACTCAACGATTACCTCACACGGAGCCGAGACCTCTGGCTTTCAAAATTCAATATCAAGCTGGTGCAATTTGAGGTGCTCGCACAATTCCACCGCCACGATCGGCTCCAAGATGAAGAAATCAACCAATTTGAGGGAAGGAAAGTGACAGAAACTGAGTTTTCTGCAGCATTTTGCATCGGGACACTATACCTCCACTTTTCTGATGGCACTATACTTTAATTAGGCATCTCTATTTTGAAAATGTGACTTTATTTGTGCCAATTACAGGCGCTACCATCACTCAGGGGTACGTGGTGGAGTCGGCGGCTGTGTCAGACTCACGTAGGAGATCATCTGTGTTGCTGCGGTTACAGACGATTATTTAATAGATCGCAGATTGTTTGGTTTTTGTAATTACAGAGATTAGATTGACACTAAATGACACAAACACACAGTTAAGTACATCTGTTCACTGTAGTTCACAATCAATCAACAACAATATCACATAGGAGGTTGTTTTCATCCCTGTCCATTTGTTTGTTGGTCGATTTGTTTGTTTATGAACACAAATACACAAAAATTACATTACAGATTATGACAGAATTTAGTGGAAGCATGCGGTATAAGTTGGGGGAGAACTCATTCAATTTTGGTGCGGATCCACATCAGGGGGCTGATCTGGGAATGTTTTCATCTTTTACTTTAACATTGTTAGCTCAACCGTTTTCAGACATTTCCCCAAAGAATATTTCATAGATCATAGAACTGATTTCTGAATTTAAGGGGATGGATGGGCCTTGACTGACATTCCACTGAGATGCCGTTCTACTTGTAGGTTATTTTTTTATTTTGGATTCACTTTTATTATGAAGTATCTGTATTTCATGTTTTCTCCTCCTTTTATACTGGAATGTACCAAGTTTAACAATCAGGGGACTTATACCAGCTGTTAATGTCACAAACAGGAGGCGACGAGCAGAGTGATCGAATGCAGCAACAGAACCACACTGTCATTCCTCATCTTATCCAGGCCCGAGGGTAGATGTGTCTCCACATCTTCTTCAGCTGGGGAGCAAACTGATGACTGGGAGCAACGAGGCAATTTAACGGTCAGTCTGTCCACGGGCACAACTGTGTAGTCCTTGACTATTGTGTTGATAATAAAGTGTCTGAGTCTTTATTTGTGCGTTTGTTAACTTCCAAGCCGTGAAATCCCAGGTGAGCTTCAGGATGCAGGTTAAATCTTCGCTTGACCATTTAATACTCATCTTATCTGTGTTTTTATATTCTCAATGGTCACTGCACCTCACTCATCATCATCTCTACGTAAGGTCACACGTGGCACTAAAAACCGAGTTGATGGCAAACTACGACTAAATGAATGTGAGCGAGACGAGGAATCGCATCATTTTATTGACATTTTGGCAAAAGAAACTGTATTAAAGCGTATCGGCGGTGTCATGGCCGACAGCTGATCTGCGTAAAAAGGTCAACATGGGAGCGGAAACCAATCTAAATTTGGATCATTGCATTCCTACGTTTTTTAGCCTCATTGTTTTTAAAGCCTGTTTGGTTCCTTCTCATTAATCTTGTGTTGCTGTAGCCTTTTTTTTTTTGCTAAAAATAAAAGAAAAAGCTCCACCTCCCCGTCACAAACTGCAGACGGACTGAGTTAGTATCTTCGTCTGGAGCATCTAAAAGCCACATATTTATTAGTATTTAGAGACGGAAACAGTCAGAGGTAAAAGGAGACTGAAAAATAGACTCAATGCTAATATCGCTCCAGGTCAGATGTGTTTTTGGGCAGCTAGCTGTTAACGTGTTAGCCATTAGGACGTTAATATGGTGAAAATCTATGTTGAAGGTGAATCATTTCCAGGTTCTTGTGGCATTCTTCTCTCCTCCTGCAGAGATGTAGAAACGTCAGACTTCTGAAACACATTCCCTGATCACTGCAGCCGTAAAGCCTTCGCTGCATTGAGTAGACTTGTCGTACACTCACACTACAACTCGTGGAAACGTACATGTGTGTTTGCGTGTCGTCAGACTCAATAAAGAAACAGTCGACTCAACGTGAGAACTCAATCAGAAGCTTTGATCCCTTTTAAATTCCACTTACTACAACGAATCCACTTCAGCCATGTAGGAGAGATGACAGATAAAAAGACGACAGGATAAAGGTGTGTGTGTGTTTACTGTATGTGAGTGTGTGTGTGTGGCAGAGAGCAAAACGAGTGGGAGAGATGGAGAGAGAGAGAGAGAGAGAGAGAGAGAGTATTCTCACCTATCAGATCATTCACCCAGCCCTCACGCGGCGCGTCCCGGGTTCCCCATTGCTCACCCAAAGCGTCCACACGGCGTCACTGTTGCTGCGCTGCTAGCGCCTTGAATCCGCCCCCAACTCCACCACACAGGAAACAAGGTTACTGCCCAAGAGATGTCACTTCCGAAACACCCACTCCCGCTCGTTTGCTCGCGCTCGCTCCCTCACGCCCCCAGCCTATTGCCATGACAACCGAGAAAAGAATAGAATATAAGTGAGTGTTAAAGAGACAGAGAGATCAGAGAGACAGGGAGAAATAGGGATGGAGAGCGGGAGACGGAGAGGGAAGGACGGAGGGACAAGGGAGGAAAAAAATGGGGGAGAGTGAAGAAGGGGAGAGGGACAGAATGGACAGAGATAGAGAGAGAGGGAGAGAGAGGGAGAGGGGTGAATGAGTGGGCGGGGAGAGGATGGATGACAGGAGAGGATGAGAGATTGAGAGAGAGAGAGGGAGCAAAAGAGAGAGAGAGGAGGCATGTGGTGGGATGTGATCGGGGGGAAAGGGAAGAGGAGAGAGAGAGAGAGGTGCAGATGCTGTGGATGCCGCGAAGAAGAGAGAGAGAGAGAAATGAAGTGATGAGACACAGAGAGAGGGAAAGAGGGAAGGAAGGGAGGAAGGAAGGAGGACACTTTTTTGGGAATAGGGAGCCCACATCTTGTTCCCATAGCAACACAGCCGTCCATGAAATACTGACTTGTACCTCCCTCTCACTCTCTTACTCTCTGTTTCTGTCTCTCCATCCCTCCCCCTCTCCTCTTTCTCCTTCCATCTCTAACTATATATACACACACACACACGCCATGAGTGTAAGTTAGCACTGAGGATGTACGCAGTAATCCGAGCTCTGCAACAATGTCAAACACATCAATAGGTACCACGTTTACCATCAGTGTCACTCCGCAGGAATTAATCTGTCCTCACACACACACACACACACACACACACACACACACACACACACAGTCGTCGCATCCAAGTCCGTCCTCATACGATTCTCACATGCCGTGTGTAAGTTGAGTTTTTTTTCGGTCGCTGTGATCACTCCTCCTCTCCATACTGACTGTGAAATCTCTCTAACACAACCACACTGTACAGGCGGGGGTACGCCGCCGATGAATTCCTTCGAACGACATGTGGTCCGACCCAAGTCCAAAGGCTTTGGGAGAGTGGAGTTCACTCTGTGGCTTATTGGTTGTTCGCACAAACAGGAACGGAAGTGGTGGTAGAGAGGGTTTGAAAGAAAAGTTCGATTCCAGTATATACGTCCTCACCTCTGATTAGTCAATCGCTGCGTGAAATGGATTTTAATCGTCGGATTGTCAGAGTCCAAACTTTCCAAAAGTTGCCTGAGTCAGCTCCACTGAGGGAAGTTTCAGAAGCTGCTTGACGATCAGCTTTATATGATGTGATGTGGATTAAATTGAGGCTGCAGGAGCAGATCTTCAGCGTCCGTTAGACACGGGAGTGGATTTGCAAAAACTTTGCTTTTACAATAAAGGGAAACTCATGCATGAGCGGACCCAGGATATAAAAGCCACAATGCAATATGTGTAAAAGTGCAATTCCAACATTCAACTTTCGGCATCAACTCCTGCAAACCCCCCCCCCCCCCCCCCCTACCCATCTGTTTCTCAGCCCCCCCCCCTTCGCTCTCTGGCTCCAGCTTCCCCTTTTTCCTGGATGTGGCCTTGTCATTTTTTTTTCAACCTCCTGCAAATCTTTCATCTACGTCTCTGTGCCCCCCCCCCCCCCCCCCATTTTCCCTTCTGCATTCCACACTGTCACTCTCTCCCCCCCCTTTCATCCTCAATGTTCCTGTGTCTGGGATTAAAAAGAAAAACTTAATTATCCGTCATTCACCTCTCTCCCATTCCGTCTCACTCCTCCATCTTCTCTCACACTCGGTCGGTCTATTTTTATTTCCAGATCCCTGTGATGTTTCCTCTGCCTCCCCAAATCTCAACTCAAATGCATCTACCTGTTTCTCACACTGATCTGCCAGCTCGTCTTATATGTGCTCTTAACCTTCTTTAAACAAGTGTTGTAATCTCCCTGTCAAAATATTAAACTCATCCTGGGCGTAAATCACATCAAACACATTTAGGCACACATGTACGGATTAACACGTCGCTATTAATAACTACAAAATGAGCAATAAATCCAAAACGACTCCATCTGTTTGACTTTTGTGTTTGGTACTTTGGTGGTCGTCCATGAAAACCGTGGCCGTTGTAGCGCAAGCGGCCTCAAAATGTCCCCCGTCGCTCATTTGCATTTGCTCGCATGACTCCGAACGTAACTTGTTCTAACCCTTTGAGCCAAAACAAAAAACTGGAACGGCACTCAGCAGAGCTCATATCTCCACCAGAGCCCATTAGTCCTCTTAAATTCAATCAAGCTGCAGTAAATTCCACAGACTCACAGATATCACAGCCCTTATGTGCCTGCTTTTGGGTTTTTTTAATCAAGATCCATGAATTATTTCCCAGGAATATTCATCAAAAACTCACAATGTTAAAGAAAGTGAAAAAAGAAAATCCCTGGATCTGGAGGTGTTGTCGAAACCCGTTCAGTTGCTCTTGCTTACAAACAAACCAAAGAAATTGAAAAAGTCAATTTGGAGAAAGTGTGGTCAGGATTTCCCTCGAGGCCGAGAGTGAATGGGACGAACTCGCGCTCAAGTTGCAAGTGAACACAGATGAATGACGGGAACAGCTTGAGGCCATTCAGGCTCTGGCCAATAGCAAAGTTGTGTTTGCCTGTTATAACTGTGCACTCGCCTCTTCTCTCACCAGCTCCCTCTCCACCGCTCTCTCGCTCTCGGTCTCCCACTCGCTTTCACTCACTCCCACAACTCACTCTCTCTCTCTCTCTCTCTCTCTCTCTCTCTCTGTGCCTCTCTCTCTCTCCATCGCACCCTCTCCCTCACATCTCTCCACTTACCTAATGTCTTTTAACTCCAGCTCCTTCATTTTCTGTCAAAATGTCATGCACATTTCTTTCTCTGGGAAACTTAAAATGTCACAGATATAAAATGTGACTTGTGTGTATTTAGGGTTTAAAAGGCTGAAGCGCTTCCTGCATTTTCCTGCCTGTCGATTAAGGTGAGAAAAAAAATGTGAAAAACATGAAATACGTTACGGTAAAGTAAGAGCTGATGTTCATAAACACTAAATGTGCACCTGGTTCAAGCCTCAGATGTTTCTGTGAGGTCATGACGACCAGGTATGTAATACTTCAGAGTGTCCGGGCTGCTTTTGTGCTGTTGTCCGCCTACACTGAATAACACAGTGCGAGTTGTTCATGCCAAGTCTCTGCTGTAATAAAAAGGCATCATTCACAGCGCTTTTTATCTCTAACTTCCCCCTGAAAGAAGTGAAATATTATGTTCCAGCAAAAGGTAAAGACTTAATTCAGAAAATTCATTTCCGAACAGTTTGGCATGTTACAATTCACAAGAGCCGGGGCGGGTAGAATTTCAGCCTCCCTCTGTCACCCTGCCTGCACTCGTGTTCTTTCCCATGACTCCCCAGTCCACCGTCTTTTTTTTATTTTTATCCCTCTCTCCGACTTTCAATCTCTCCTGTATTTGGGTCTAAACAGTTTGACAGGCTGCGCAGGAAACTCTCCAGGTTGCTCGGTGAGGCCTTTTTTCACTCGGGTTATGAATAAATAAACACTGAACAAGATGCTGGACATTTCTTTCTGCTGCTGCTGCTGCTTCATTCAGCTCGGCCGTCCTGCCTCTCCACCTGGCTGTGAGGGGGATATTCAGCGTGCTGAGAGGAGCAAATAAAGATGAATAAATAGAGCTCTGTGTGTGTGTGCATGTAAATCAAATTATTCTGCATAACTTTGTACTTTTAAATTCTTCTTCTGCATCTGTTTTATGTTCGGTATCAACCACAATGAGAGTGCAACTGCCTGATGGCTCATTTACATTTACCGTGGCTGCAACAACACCAGAACAGACGGGATATATATATATATATATATATATATATATATAACACCATTGTTATTAGGCTACTTATTTCTAAACGTCCCACAAAGTTCAGCCAAAGAGACAATCATGCATTTGTATCCACTTTACCGAAAACGGACCGACGACAGAGGCTCTCTCAAAAAGTTCAGGAATAAGGCAAACTGATATTGATGCTGCCCAGGATCATAACTACTACAATCAAAGTCATAATATGCTTGATTTCTCCCAGTTGTTTCAATTATCGCAAAAAATCTGCTGCCGTTTCCCTGGAAAAATACCTGCAGGAACCTTGTGTGTGCATCTGTGTGTTTGCATACTGAGCTACATTGTCATTAACGCATCAAGTACATCCACTGGCTACACAGCTTCTCCTGTGAGGGTCATTTCCGGGACTGGAGCCAATCCCCAGCTGACATAGGACATGAGGCTGGACCCTGAGGAAACCTTGAAATACCATCATCACGGTAATATTTTATTATTCAGAATCCAGAGTTGCCAAATCTCTTAAACTGTCTGTGTGTGATTTGTTATGCAACACAAACAAAAAAAAATCTGACTGACTGAAGTCCCTCGAGCAAGACCAAATGACATTTCCTGTTTCCTGACATCTGCAGGCGCTACAGAGCAGAGACGCTGTTACACAGCGAGTGATAACATGTATTTTAATCCCAGTTCTGTGTCTGCAGCCCTGAATAATGTCCACTACTTTATCAACAGAAGCTGGGAAACAAGACTGCCGGCCTGCTGACCCAGACCTGGAGGTTTTTTGGAGTTTGATTTATCGTCTGTTTTCTCCGACCAGTTCGCTCGTCCTCTTGTGATTGTTGTTGTGTCGGCTCCTCACTCGCCACAGTGAAGCTGCCTCAAAACTACAGACACGTTTACAGTGTGTATCTTCAAGTTTCTACGACAGGTACACGTAAAGCTGCATATCAATGAGATACTGATAAACAAGGACTGTTGTCAATCACAATAACACAACTGTAATCTGCTTTATATTCATTTTATGCTATTTTTCCCAGAATCCACATCTTCATATCTATTCTAAACTTGTTTTTGAGTTGTAAAATGTCGACTTTCCTTTAAAATAAATATTTCTTATTAGCTTTACCTTACAAATAGTGATAAACCATGTCCTCATTCACTCTGAGTGTATGTGTATAAGTGTACCCCAACTGTGTACTCACACCTTCACACCTGTTGTACTTCTTATTGTAGGCACTGTATGTGCCAGATGAGTTTCTGGTAAACATGTGTGACGGTGCACATTTTCTGAAGCAGGACATGAAGCTGAACTGAGCTGAACCTGAACTGTGCTGGTGTGACGTCATCTGAGAGTCATGCTCCTGACCCCAGAGAGTGTGTGTGTGTGTGTGTGTGTGTGTGTGTGTGTGTGTGTGTGTGTGTGTGTGTGTGTGTGTTTTTTGTTTCTCTCTTAGGTGTCACCACGCCGATTGAAAGCGGGTCGAGCCGAGCCGTCCCTAAGAGATAAAGAACAATTATAGTCATTTGTCCTCAATCCAGAGATAGACGAGGAACTGTGTCATAGTCTTATTACCCAAAGGGTCGTCACTGAAACTTCTCACTCATATCACACCTCAGCACCGTCTGACAAACAGCTGACGGGCAGACGGAGAAGCTGGGGGGGGGGGGTTACGAGATTAAAACCCAAAGCTAGGTTGAGAAGTTCAGAAACCTTCACGAGAAAAAGACTGAAGTAGTAGAACTTTGCAGACGTAGGGGAAGAGAAACACCACGACTGCCATGTGTCATTTCGGAAAAATGCTTGAATCAACCATCTGCTATTTAAAGACTAAACTAAAGTCCGCTTCACGTGCAGCTTTAACATTGTGTGCAGCTGTGTATCTTGAGTCTAATCCATCTCACGACTCATCAAAGTTGTGTCTTCCAAGGTCAGAGCGATAGATTTCTTTGCAGATAAAGGGATGACAGCCATAACTATGATGGAGGACCCTTCCTCACCACAGCTCTGTAAGGCAGACGTTATAATGTTATTTTATTTATTGATTCAATTGGTCTATATCCATCCATCCTTCATTCCATCAATCCATCCATTTTATGGCGCCTATCTGAAGCCCAGACGTCCCTCAGCCCCGCGACATGTTCCAGCTCCACCTCAGGGATCCTGAGGTGATTCTAACACTGCACAGCAGATATTCTATGCAAGTAAAATTTGTTACTACAACAGAAAAGAGAAGATGGGTCATTCTGTGCCAACCCACAAAAATAATTTCATTAGTCTCGGTTGAGTGGAATTTTAGTAACCCCCAAGTCTAAATTGTATTGTAGCCATGACAACAAAGATGTCCTAACTTTAATTTAAATCACGACACTTTAACCCAAACCACAGTCTCACTCTGAAACAAGTTGGAATCTGGGATCTGTACAGTTTTGAAAGCTACGGACACATGATGTCGTCCCGCCAGATCATAAATTCTCATTCAATCTGGAGGACTTAAAGCTTGGACTTGATATAAAGATGGACGACATGACTGCTCCATAAAAGTGAAGCCAAAGTGACCTAGCGACTGGCTGTGGTATAGGTCATAAATCCCGCCTCCTCCATGTTCATCGATGGTTACTAGTAGTACTAGTAGCTGGAGTTGTGGCTATAAAGTGACCACAATCTTTTCATAATACACTGATACTGCTTTAACCAGTCAGCGACATTTCCATTTCTCTTATAAGCACGTTCAATCAGTTCTACTTGTATTTTCTGAACAGAACGATATTTTGATTCTATTCGGAGGCTGCAGAAGTCTGAGCTGCACATCACAAACTCTCCTCCACTCTCACAGTCTGCAGAGAAGTATGAATCTTTGATTGCATAACTAGCTGCCGTCTTAATAAATCAGACTTTACCTCAACACAGTTCAGGAGCCAACGTTTGGTAGAAAGGCAAATGTGGCCTTGAGAGCTTGGGATTCTTGTTTTGCCACAAATCAAAATGTTAAGACAATTAGTGTTGGTATGAACGTTCAACCTATCTGCAGGTACAGTCTAAAAATATATTAGTATCATCTTTCAGAGGCTGGTATCTCCTGGGTCAGACCCTCCTTTGGCAGCGATGAGCTGAAGACCATGGATTGTTCCACCTGGCCCTCTCCTCAGCTGAATGAGCAGCCAGTATTTCTTCACTGGCCGGATGCTTCAGATAAGAGCTGCACACTGTGTTCAGCATGTCCCTCATAAACAGATAAATAGTCATAAATAAGAAGGTGAAAAACGCCACAATCAGCACAACGGTGGAATGAAGATTGACTTGAATTATTAATTAACTGCAGATTAACACGTTTGTCCACTAAGTAATCAACCCAATTTGTGTATATATATATATATATATATATATATATATATATATATATATATATATATATATATATATATATATATATTGGTTAAATTATCTACAAAACAATATCAAGTTCTATGTGGAATGTGGAAAGAATGACTGAATGACTGAAGATGAGGTCCAGTGTAAACTAGGCCTGTTGTCAACCATAGAAAATGTTGGTTGACTGAATTTGTAGTTAACGCCACCAAGGAGGTTTTCTTTTCTGTTTTTTGTCAGTTTGTTTGTCTGACTTTTCGCAGGATTACACAAAAACGACTCAGTCCCTGCGAGCCAGGCTTTTCCTCTAAGTTGAAAGAAGCTTGGGACTGAAAGAAGTCTGGCGTTTGTCGTGAAAAATGATGTCAGGTCTGTCTGAGACCTCCGAGCAAACACTCATATGTTTCAGTCACGGTCTGACAGAAACCTACCACGAGGCTAATCTCTATTAAAGACCTGTGTATACATGGACGGTTTGCATCTTTTGTCTGACTAAGAGAGAAGTGACAGTTGCCTCATTCACACTTTTTTCGATACTTACAAATACGGCAACGATCCAAGAGTCGCAACTTCAAAGTCCTCCCAGGGAACCGCATGTTTTCTGACATCTTAAAGGACCCTCCTGACTCCAGGCATCCTGTCTCTAAGTTTGTATTCTTGTTTGATGGTTGTGTTGTAGCCTCTACTGAGAAAATTAAACAGGACTGCGAAAGGGGAATTGTGCATTGAACTACCTGACGCTGCAAGAGTCTTGCTCTATAAACAGCAGACATCAACAGACACAGTTTAAAGTTGTCCACCGCCTCCACTGTCCTAAATCCAGGTTACACCAGATTCATCCGTCTGTCTCATCATTGTGTGACGGATGAAAAGGGACGGAGGGCAAACTGTCTCTCACCTTCTGGACCTGCCCCTCTCTCACTGTCCTCTACTATTTTAGTCCTTTTGTTTAATTTATGTAAGATAAGATATAAAAAGCAAACTACTCTGCTAATTTGATCAAAACCCGGTGGAAGGGGTTGGTCCAAGAAGAAACTCATTGACTTGTGGAGTGGATTCAATTAAGCGGGTGGATCCAGACATATTTAGGGGAACTGATATGAGTGTTTGCAATGTGGTGCTTCCTGATTTGATTCAAGAGGGATCACATTATGGCTCGTTGCTCCAGTGGGTGTGATTCTCCCTTATGGTACGAGAGGGTTCAAGTCCCGGACGAACCCCTGAGAAGTTAGTTTAACTGTCTATTAAGACAATGCTCTTTCAAACTGCCCATTAAATTCAGTCTACTCTACTTAACAGTACAAATCAACAGGATGAACTCATTGGGTTTTCGCCATAATCAAGTGTTTAAACATCACATTTAAGATACGTCTTTCAGAACTCTTGTGGGCTTCTTTGACTCAGGAGGTCAGTGGTTTGGTCAAGAGCTCCTCCACTCTGCATCCCGAGGTTTTACAGTGTTTCGTCAAGCTCTAAATGGAACCAGTAAGCCTCTAATGATTTGTCAACAAACCAACCTAAATGGTTTATTAAAGAGCTTATTACGGTATTCATGGAGGAACCATCCGGTTTTAGTAACCCATCAAGTCTCCTTGTGGATTTCCCGGTGGTGATATAACGAGCCCCCGGAGGCGCGTCGAAGCTCACAGGAGGCTGCAGGAGAGGTTAAGTGCTTTACAGGATCCACAACAACAGGCTTCCATGTCTACAAAGACCTGTGGAACAACGGCGTCCTCTGAGACATTAACCCGGCTTCCGCTGCACAGTTCTTAGGTGTTCATGACTACATGGCACGCCGTCGCCCAACTGTCACCTCCCATAAAACTTCAGCAGTGCACATGCTCACGAACTCCATTAACGACGAGCCTGCAGACCCACTGGTGTATGAAACAGAAATATGTTTTCTTGCACGCGTCTGCCAGTGGGGATAACGCGTTCACTCATTCTTCACAGCTCACTTTTCAGGAAGTGCATGTTGCATGAACCACACACACACACACACACTGAGTACGAAATATTAGGAACACCCCCATACCGAGTCTTAAACCTGTCACCTCAACTTCATCCACATCCCCCCTCTGTCATGGTTGAGGTAGATTTGCTGTAGCAGATGGAATTAATAAGGGATCACATGATTCATCTGGTGTGTGTGCGCTGTACAGGAAGAGCAGGTGTTCCTGGGGGGTGTTTTTTTTTTTTTTTTTACACTGACACACACACACACGAGTACATTCAGAGGCACACAATCCCCAAAAATTAAATACACAAGATACTCTGACATTTGCAAACACAGGAGTATTGAAACACACACACACAAGTTTAACAATTACATGATTGGATAAAGAGCGGCAGTTCAGCTGAACACACTGTCGAGCTCACAACAAACAGTGGAGCTGGAGAGAGAAGGTCCTCTGCTGCCGCCGCCCTTTACATAAATGCTGTAATTCACATCCTTTTGTTTTTCAATTACAGTCCGAGGGTGTTTTGAATCATTTGAGGAAATGTTCACTGCGAAAAGACAGAGCCCCATGTTTGTTTCTCTGCACTCACAGGTCACTTGGGTCCGGTTGTTGGGGTGTGTGTGTGTGTGTGTGTGTGTGTGTGTGTGTGTGTGTGTCACGTTGCTGCCAGGTCAACTTTGTCAAGTAGCGCTGAGCACAAAAAAATGGTGGAAATCAGTATCATGTCTATTTATTTCACAATATATGATGTGTAATGAATGTGTAATTCAAATTTGTACAAGTGAAACCTGATAAAATATGACCACATACCATTATAAACCAGAACGGCAGCTCATACGTCCACCAAGGCCCAACAGTCCTCTTATGAAACCACATTTGAATTCACTAGATCCAGATCTTTATTTGCATCTGCACCGAATTGCACACACTCATAAACATCAGTCCCCTAAAGATGCCTTGTTTTTTCCATCAAGATCCATGAATCATTTTCCAAAAATAATAAAACCTCAATCCATCCACTAGTTCTTGTGTAATCTTGCTTACAGTTCATATTCTCCAGACACGAGGGAACATGTTTGTGAAAATATTGGCCTTATTTCACTGAAAACCGAAAAAATGACTGTCCCACTAAAACCATGATAGATATATATGATATAAATAGAGACCATGTGCGACGTGTGTGTTTACGTGGACACAAACACGTGTCACCCTGAACTCATTCACTCGTTTCCTGTCAGACACCATGAAGTGACGCCACCGCCTCCTCCCGCAGAGAGCTCACCTCAGGCCTCTCCACCCGCTCCTCTCTCTGCCGCTAACATGACCGGACGCACACCACCAATGGAAGCACGTCGCTACAAGCAAGACATGAAAGCAGCGGGCTTCTCGTGCGCAGCAGCCATTCCTGCCACATGCCATCGGCTCACATCTTCAACTCTGAATTCTTGGCAAGTTAAGTGAACGTGTAACACCCTTGTGTCCCCGGAGGGGCCGAGCAGAAGTGGGCTTGTGACTGAAGGTTTCTGTTGATTCAAATCCATGAGTCTGCCAGACAACGTCTTGGCGGGTGCCACAAACGACTGAAGCTCTTCTGATCCTTAACAACAGCTGACGACAGCAGACGCAGATGAACCTGAACGGGTCATTGAGGAAACCACCTGAGGAATCCTGCAGGTGCCTCTCCAGTGTCTGAATGTGTAACTGTATGATGGAGAAACAGGAGGTAGAAGAACAGGTGAGTCATGTTTAGAAAACCTTCCCTGGTTAAATAAAGCTCTTTAAAAATTCAGTTGAAAGAGATAAACGATGGAGCCAAACCCCAGAGTCAGGAAGTCCATCAAATATATTCACTGTTTTGTCATTTGCTTCTCTCCTTTGCATTATTACAGAAATCCACGAACGGGCACGTGCTGGAGGACTGCTGCTGCATTTGTGTACGTGCATGCTCTGTATGTCTTTGGGGGACAGCTTGGCATTCATTTATGCAAGTCAGCGCTTCCTGTTTCCCTCCGATATATCAACTCTCTTCTCTCCCTGCGAGTTTATCCACCGGGCGAGGTGATGACATCACTTGAAAGATCACTTTGAAAACACACAGACCCCCTTCCTCGATTGAACCGGTCTGATAATAGAGACTTATTATCATATCAGATGTTGTCTCTGGTGATAGATCTTGCGAGGTGAAGCGACAGTGGCCCCGGCAGACGCCGCTGATGAGATCAGACGGGCGGACGAGATCTGGACGCAAGCTGACATCCCAGGAACACTCGCAGTCCAAGATCAATGCAGAACAAACCTCAGTGTTCCTTTCAATCTGGTGACTGTCTAAAGAATAAACATATCCACAGTTCATTTGGCTGTTTCTTTAAATTTCCTGAAGAGAAAGGGAAGCCGAAGCAGAAGTGCCTGAAACCTGTATTCTCTCGAATTCCCTGCAGAGGGCGACTCCACTGGTGGAAGAAAGAAGTCAGTTTCTATATCATTAGAAAATGACTCTCCTTCTCATTTGATTTACAACGTCAGTAAACATTTTCCTAAGGAGTTAATGGTTTCAATCTCCAGTTTCATGTCTCCTCCAAGTATGGTTACTGCTGGTTTCAAATAAACCAAGATGGCGTTGGACAAAATGGCAAATTCAAGGCTTCAAAACGGCAGCTCACTAACGGAAGGGGGACGTCACAGTGGGTTGAAACTACATTTAAAATGTGACAGATTTGAAACCTAGCCTTGCGTGTAAAAAAACGGGTAATACGTCAAACCTCACGTCAGGTGTAAAATGCAGACTGAACAATATTCAAGCAAACCAGTACTTCATTTGGAAACCATGACCATTAACCATCTACAGCTTATTTATACCAGAATTCTAATATCGTCATTTATGTGAATTTTCAGTCCAGCAACTGTAACTGCAAGTCTTGTTTTTACCCCCAGAGAGAATCAAGCCGTCGTCGTGCTGTACGGTCCGTTACATGTTCATTTTCCATCCCTGCTCATGTGTGACATGAAGCCATGCTGCGTGACCTGCAGGGGGTCGTGGCGTGGTGGAAAACCACTTGGACTGAAGCATCTGCAAGGAAACCTTTCACCCTGAAGTAATGGCAGCGTCTGGTGGAGCCGAGAGCAGTGAGAGAAGATGTTCGTGATGTGGTTTTAGCACGACAACTGCGGGTGCAAATACTGTGAGGGGGAAGAAAAGAGGTGCAGGAGGGGACGGATCAATGTTAACGTCAGCGTCTCAGCACAGTTTAACAGTAGGAACACAAGGTCAAGCAAAACACGAGGTTGACAAAATGTCATGCGCTCTTTGCATATAGGGGAGTTGTTTCCTTCTGTTATTAAATAGTAAATATGAAATGCTCTCTTGCGCAACTTCCAAATTTCGAACGTGTGACAGAGAGAACACAAAATTAAAAGTGTGTCTTTGGCATCCTGCAAGCACTTCTCATCACCATCCACTCGTACCTGTTTGACAGTGCCATTACATTACAGGTACTAGATCAAGCATATAGAAGCTGCATCCAACATCCACTTCTCCTTGTGATAATTAATACCCTCAGATCTCAGCCGGCATGTGATCTGATACAGTAGAAAAAAATACTCCAACACTCGTGTGTGGGACTGTGTGAGAAGGAGGCTAAATTTACCATCAGCTGTTGAGCGAGCCTGCTAACCTTTATGAGGTCCTTTGAGTGGAGGTAAAAAAACTCTGCTGCACACGTAGTACGCACAATGACATGAATACACAAATGCAAAGGCGCGCACACACACACACACACACACACACAGGCATTCACACACAAAATAAATTACTCTAATCTACATCTGGAATCAAGGCACGACCGACATTATTATTAAAAAAACCATATCTGGTTGTGAAACCTTTCAAATGGTAAGAGAGCGCTTTGAAATGTGGGGTCTGAACGCAGCCCGGCAGAGGAAGAGTCTCCTTCCTTCCTCAGTCAGAGACCCAGCAACTGAAAGCAGTTCTCCACACTTACAACCGGATTAATTGTGAAAATAAACAGACGATACTTTATTCCAACTACTGCGTGCACGCTACCAGCTGTCAATCACACAGCATCCACGCCCCACTGCATATGGGGCTTTATCGTCAATTTGATGAGTGTGTTGAAGAAGACTTGAAACTAGAGATTGAGACTGAAACTCCTCAAACGAAACAGGTTCCAGGCTCGTCCACACTGGCTTCAGATTCCTGACCCCCAGTCTAAATACATTTTTAGTCTATACTTATAAATATCTAAAAACCTAATGTCTCTTGAATATCTCAGATATATTCTGTGTAGAATAAAACGATAGAATAAAAGGTCTGCGGCTTCAACAGCGGCTGTGATGCACATACTGCGCCCTCGTCCCACCCAAACACTTTTCACTTGTGAGATATGTACATTAAATTGGATTTAAACCTGATGCTGAGGCAACTGGCGTCTATAAAACCACCATTAATAATAACACGAGTGCTGTCTGCGGCATTCTGCTTATCGTTCTCTATGATTCAGACTCTCAACTTGAAATTCCGTTCACTATTCCAAAGGGTAAAGGGAATGTTTAAGTGCTGAACTAATTGTTTGAGCTCTGATGTCAATCACAAGAATCACAAATCTCCCTGTTAACGTGTAAAATATTCACTTTCTCCGTTTGATATTTTTGATGCAAAGAAAGACGTTGATCGTTCACTCATTCAGTTTCCGTGCCCACCTAATCCTTTTTCTGGCTCACCTGGGGCTACAGCCTATCCCAGCATGCACCGGGGCGGATGGCAGGACACTTGGCAGGTCGCCCGAGCATCACAGGTTGAACTCAGACATCCACTCACGCTCACACTCATACCTACAGGCAATTTAGAGTCTCCACTCTGCCTGACTCGCACATCTTTTCAATGTGGGATGGAACCAGAGAAAACCCACACATACCTGCGAACCCGGCACAGGAAGAGCCAGGGATCAAACCTGGGTCTTCTTTGCTGTGAGGCGATGGAGTAAACCACTAAACTGTGCTGGTTACTTTCATGACATTAAGTTTGTAGAATACAGTTTTGGGCACGAGTACAATTTTACAGCAACCAATTCAATACATGGACGCGTCGGCTCCGTTTGCACAAAGCAAATAAATCTTAGGTTTTGACTTTTCATTACTTTTTAATCATATTAATTGTGGATTAGTCGTCAGATGGTTGTCTTGATTAAATGATCAATTGTTTGCTTCAGAAAATATGTTCATCACAATTTTCCCAGATCCCAGAGGAGACATCTTGAAAAATGACTGGTTCTGTCGGGCCGACGCCTGAAAGATATTCATTATAAAAACTGAGAAAAGCAGCAAGTCAGCAGCTTCGGGCACTGAGCTGTGACTGTCCGGGCTCTCGCCCTCACACAGTCACAGCTTCGCAAAAAGCCACCGAGCGATTTGTGACGCTCCGACCAGCACATGTTCTTCATCTTTACTGAAAATCATGAATAATATTTGGAAATAGCTGAAGAATGATTTTCTTTCTAATGGATTTATTTGACTAATTGTGTCAGAGGTAAACACTCCTTATATCAAAGAGTGTATAAAGATGAGGATGAGATTGAGGTCATAAATCCCACCTCATCCATGTTAGTGGATGGGACATGGGTCAAAATAAAAAAACAAAGTTCACACTAATAACATTTAACGTTGGACATTTCTCGTCCAACGTCAGCTGGGATTGGCTCCAGACCCCCTCCGCGAATTCATAAGTTGGTCGAGGGCGTGTCAATCATGTCATCAGCGGGTTTATATCAGACTATTTTGGCGAGGAAGAGGATGAAGAGGAGGACATAGCTACACACACACAACAGTGACATTTCCTGGAAATGGCAATCCTTTTATTTTCAGGTTCTCGCTTACAGCTTTGTCATGGAAATGCATTTATTGTAATTATTATTGAGCAAAAACTAAAAAAATATTCATTGATATTTCCCTGCACAAAAGACTGCAGTCGTTTTATTTAAGAGCTCCTCAAAGTCAGTGTATTTAATTATGGAAAGTTGAAATGTTTGAGAGCGACAGTGTGGAGAAGAGTCGACGGCTCACTTGCACGATCACGAACATTCGCATTGTTAAGTGAAGGTCAGAAGTTTCACACTCATTCCAGAGCTGAATGGAGCTCTGGTCAGCTGAGCCGCTACAATAACGTCCGTGACCTGATGTGACCGCGTCGCTGCACTGAACTGAAGGAGACTGCAGCATCAAACACAAGCAAAACACAGAAATAACACAAACTAATAAGCAAATAAATTCATACAAACACACACACACGCATAAGAGGTAAAAATAGAAATATGGCTGAAATGAATGGCTCTACAGGTGCCTGATTAAACAGCCCAACAGTGCAGTATATTGTTGAGTGTGGTGCAGCGTGCTGCTGAATACCAGGCTGAGCAGAACGCTGTATTCCTCTTTCAGAGACCGATAGCCTGACACTGATGTTTAATCCAGCTTCAGGCTTCAGTGCAGAGAGAGAGAGAGAGTGTGGTGTGTGTGTGTGTGTGTGTGTGTGTGTGTGTGTGTGTGTGTGTGTGTGTGTGTGTGTGTGTGTGTGTGTGTGTGTGTGTGTGTGTGTGTGTTTCCCCTGTTAATTTCAGAGGTCATTATTTTACAGCCAGTGTTAGTGGCCCTTATTTCACTGGCCCCTCAAGGTGCTTCGGGGAGAATATTAAGAGCTACTTGAAATGTACCACTTTGAGTGTGCACGTCAAAGGAAATGATTAAATCCCCCTCGTGTACATAGTAGATATTTTAATTATGCACAACATTATTTAACGTGGAATATTATTCATGTGCATATGAAAAAATAGGAGTTGCATATAAGGAGGTGAAGAGTAGATACTTTGTGACGTCATCTCAGGCGAATGAGGGAAATGCAGCTGTAGATAATCCCAAAAAGTTCAGTATCTTATAATTAACTCGACGAGGCATCTGCGTGTGTGATGTAAAGCAAACGCTCTCAGACACACAACGGAATAAAATCCCCTCGGGCCACAAGTTCATCTTTTTCTATCCGTTGGCCCCCCCGTGATTCATACTACTGACATATGTACAGTAACTTCTCGCCGTCCCGAGGGCATTTGGCTGAAACCTCACAGTTCTGAATCACGGGGCGTGCATGGGGTCGCATGACATCATGCCTGCAAACGTTGTGAGCCAACCACATCCGGAGGGAGATCATTATCCCGGATTGGCAGCCCCCCGATTGGCTCGGGAGAGAGGAGGCAGCTCATCCTGACCTTTCTGCTGTGAGTGAATCCTGACGAGATCAATCAAAAGCCAAGACATTCTCTCTCTCTCCCTCTCTCCCTCTGCACAAGCCCATTGAGTCATTCCACTCAGGCTTTGCAGCAGAATTGAATTACCCACCCACCCAAAGTGTGGCCCAAGCAACTCAGTTCCGACGGCCCCCATGTAGATTCCCCCAGTATCAGTAAAGCACTAAAGACTCAGAGAGGATAAGGGCCTGGGCATTCTTTACTAAAGCTAGTGTAGTGTTTGGATACAGATAGAGAAGGGAAAGAGGATCAGCTGAAGACTGAATTCAAGTCTATTGACACCGAATAAAAAGACAGAGAATGACGACACAACTGGGCCGTTCAGGATTCATTGATTCTCTGCTAAAAATAAACAGTTCATAGCCCCAAAGAATAAGAAATTACTTTATATCATCATAACGTCAGGCCGACTTCACACTATATACAGCTAACACACTAAAGGCCTCAAAAGGTGATCGACAATCCATCTCCCACAACGTGTCACATCAGGTCCAGATCTCAGCCGGGACATCAGCACTTCCCACTTGTTTGATAAACTTACTTTTTAGCCACGTGTTCGCAAATTCAAATTTAAATGCATCATGAGCACAAGTGTTATGCAGGTATTTTGCTTGTCACAGGAGTGTTTCGAACTTGCAGATTTGTATTCTGCAAAAACTAAAATCACATACCACATACGGTGCAATCGTAGATGCAGCAATGGCGAGTATCTGCCCCCTCACGTGCACAGTGCATCTCGGGTACCTGTCGCCTTAATCTCTGCACAACCGACGCATCAAACAGACGCAGGACACACGAGGAAGCCATACAAGTAGTTAAAAGCAAGTACATCTCCGGGCCTTCACAGTCCCTGCGGCACAGAGAAAATTAATGTTGCCCAAGTCAGCTATTGATTGACCCCCAGGGTATCAAAGACCTTCAAGTGTCAGGTAATACATGTTTAAACACGCTTTATTAAGACGCTGCTGTGTGCGCCACCCTCTGTGCTTATTCATGGGATCCTCGCACACACTGATGTTTATGCAAAATATGATTCATACATTCAAGCGAACGCCCGCTGAACTCTGCTTGACTTTCCGTGTGCAGGCCGGAGCAAAGACATGAGTGATATTTCCTCAACGCCTCGACATCGCTGCATGGGTTCTACCGGCCGGCTTCTGTGGCGGCAGGAAGAAGCTGGATGCAGCGTCTGGTTTGACATTTAGAAGCGCTGACTTCCCACATCTAGAGGGGATTTGGCCAGCGAATGTCAAAATGTCCCTGAACTTGGACAGGGGCCCCTTTGATTTCGCGGAACATCAGATCACTAGAGATCTGTCAACACCAGCGGAGAAGCTCCACAGGCAGGAGCATTCCGCCCTACATGTGTGATTAAAAGCAAATCACTTCTCTCGGATGCTCATCACTGGTCGACGCCGCCGCTAATTCCACACAACACTTGAAAAAGCCGCCGCTAAAGCGTCTCCAACACACTCAGCCCGCCCTCCGGAGAATGAATGGGCTCCCGCTTCTGACAGATCATATAGTGCACAGGGCGAGATGAAGCCCGCGGTACAGTAATAGCCTAACAGATGATGGGTCTTGGCACAGCCCGAACAGTGGAGGGGTGTAAGACAGTCCCTTATGTCACATGGGAGAAAGAGAGGGAAGGAGAAGGAGGGAAAAGAGGAGTGCTGCAGTGCATTGGTGCCGTGCTGTCTCTTTAACGATGGCCATGCTTGACAGGAGCTGCTGTATCAAACTACTGTAAAATCGACAAGGACAGGGGGAGCTCGGTGGCTGGCTGCTCGCTCTCATGGTGTCCATCTGCTCTCATGATGCAGCCATGGTGGAAGGAGAGAGAGGAGTTCGGTGAGGGGATAGAGTGAGTGTGTGGGTGGGTGGTTCAGCGTGAGGGGGGTCGACCACAGTACAGGAGAGAGAGGAGAAGAAGAAGAAGAAGAAGAAGAGGGAGGCAGAGATAGAATGAAAGGAGGTGTGAGTTTAAGAGAGCGGATGAGGGAGGAAGAAGATTCAGCCAAGATAGGAAGGCCCAACTGCTGCTACTGCTGCTGCCGCTGCCACCGCTGCTGCTGCCTGCTGCCTCCCACTGCCTCCTCATGTGAGCCGCTACTTGGCATGACTGCAAATGGCTCTGACTGGTACATTAGCTCAACGCACTCGCCGAGGTGGGTTCCAATACATCTGCAAGATCGTTCAAGTCCCTCCCCCCTTCCTGCCCCCTTCCCCCCCCAGTTACATGCACCGGGATCTCATCACAAATCAATGTCACACTAACATCAGCTGTCTTACCACATATTTAATCTCGACGTGTTGAGTCACCGTGCAGCAATAAATATCTCACAGTGTTACATAATCGCCGCGAGTAACCATGGAGCTTCTAACGTATAGGTAAGACAGGGGGAGGATTAGAGCACTGGTGCTGCAAGCAAATGCTATTTTCACCATGTGATAGATTTTGGTTGATAAGATTCAGAGATCGTCAGTTAACTCGGGAAAAGATCCAAACTCACAATTTAGCACGCGAGAACATTTCCATAATTAATTAATAGTATAAATGTTTGTCGACAAATTTCCCGTACAGCGACTAATTAAGACAAAGTATACACATACTCGGGCATACTGATTATTTTTACTTTTGCTTAATTGATTTTTCTCGATTAACAGAAAATGGCCATCCCAGTTTTCCAAATCCGAAAGGTGCCGTCTTCAAATGTCCGACAAAGCCACGACAATCCAATCACTGAGTTTACTATCATCACCATGGAAACCAGAGATATACGGACGAGCTGCGATGAGAGAATCTTGAGATATTTTCTTAAAAGAAACGATAAGTCGGTGAACAAAATTGGTGGCGATTCTTTTTCTGTCAA
Organism: Verasper variegatus; assembly: GCA_026259375.1. Taxonomy (NCBI): domain Eukaryota; kingdom Metazoa; phylum Chordata; class Actinopteri; order Pleuronectiformes; family Pleuronectidae; genus Verasper; species Verasper variegatus. The sequence continues at coordinate 21,314,361 of CM048048.1, forward strand.
TAAAACAAATCAACTTTATTGTAGCAACATGCATCTGTGACGTGTGTCTTATATTCCAATGTGTGGTTATGATGTGTATTTTATATTTATGGTATTTTGCTGTTAGCTGCTAAGTGTCTTTGAGGATCGTTGCTCTACAATAACATGTATCATCATTATTATTCATGATATAAATAAGACGCAGCGATGTACATAGAAAATAAACAAGTTCGCAGGTTTTGTTAAAACTGACTACCGCTGCCAATCATCAAGTTAGAACTGTAAAAACCCGTATTTCCACATATTGATACGCTTTGTGAAGCAGCTCAGCGCTAAACCCTCGGCAGTTGAACCAAATTGGATAAAACTAAACGCTGCTTAGCTCCGGAAACAATGTCAAAAATGAAACACCACTGTGCGATCACAGAGAAAGGAGAACTCAGTGCCATCGCTGGCAGGTTTTGAAGGTGCAGCACTGTTCTCACAATTTCCTGGCAATGACTAGTAGAGTGGGTTTTTGCACACACACACACACACACACACTCACACACACACACACACACACACACACACACACACACTCACGCACGCACGCACGCACACACACACACACACACACACACACACACACACACCACACACACACACACACACAGTGGAAGAGAATCTCACCAACATTATGCAACCAACTTCTATAGCTGCACTTGCACAAGAGGGCATTTTGGCCATTATCTGCTTCGCTCGGCGGGAATAAAAAAGCGGAGTGAAAAGGAGCCGAACGGGCTGACACAGTTAAATTCGGTCTCTCTTTTCATGTGCGGCTCAGACGATGACTCCAGGGTCACAGTGAAGTCCAGGAAGATGCAAGCAGAGTCCCCCCCATCAGGTCAAGACTAGTCTCCATTTTGAAAGCACAAACACTGTACTACAGGGGGGCTACAGGTCTGTGAGCTGGTATCCACACATCCACTCTCCCCCCTCACAGTCACATGCAGCACACCTCCACTCTCTCCTGAACCCACACACACACACACACACACACACACACACACACACACACACACACACACACACACACACACACACACACACACACACACACACACACACACACACACACACACACACACACACACACACACACACACACACACACACACATCCTCCTCCTCGATAACAGGTACTCACACGAACCACGACAACCACCCCGGTCCTTCTCTGGCGACTCCAAACTTTGGCCTTCACATCTCACTCACAGTCCGACTCTGGCCCATCACGTTTTCAGGAATTTGCTACTGGTGGTGGTGTTTTTTTTTTTTTGTGTGTGTGTGTATGTGTGTGTGTGCGCCTGAATGTGATGTGAGGCAGCTCACTGCAGCACGCCTGCTCACATATAGCATTAGTCACAGTTGCAGTGCAATGATACCGAGGGGGAATCTGCCTTTACTGTACACTGAAGAGCCTTTCACCCACACACTCGAGTACGGGGCAATAAAAGAGCTGCAAGAATGAAGGAGAGCCTTTTCATTCTACATTTTTATAGTGGGCCAAAGTTTCTGCCACACAGGAAGCAGGGGAGGTTATTCATAAAAAACATATTCCAGGAATATTTCATGAACAGCATAGGGGATCAAATCAGAACTAGGCATTAAACTCCTCTCGGGTCTGTATAAGAATATTATTAGAGATTATAATAACCCTTCTAAGTGTGATCAAGGCAGTGAACTCCACAGTGGATGGACAGAATATTATCTCCTGGCTATAAACTCCCACTGTTCCATCACACCAGAGGAATATAGGAATATTGGAGCAGTTTTTTCCATCACCGCTGTGTGGCCGCGCTCAAACGGAGGAATGCACTGAGTGGAGCGTGACACCACCACACATGCAAACCTTATTACAATACTACAATATCCGCATGCACAGGTCTGCAGGGACACACGCTGCGCCGGATCCCTGTGTGTGTGTGTGTGTGTGTGTGTGTGTGTGCGTGCATGTGTGGGCATCTATCTAGAAGGCACTCCAGGCTATTTCCATGCACCTGTCGGCTATGGTGCGTTTGGATGCTGCATATGATAGTGCCAGAGAGAGAGAGAGAGAGAGAGAGAGAGAGAGAGAGAGAGAGAGAGAGAGAGAGAGAGAGGTAGAGAGAGGATGGTGAGGAACAGGGAGGAGGACAGAAGAAGAGAGATGCAGTGGATGACAGAAATATAATTATATATATCAAATATATCTGCTGTCTTACCTTGAAAGGGAACATAGGACATGTTCCAACGGCATTGAACGTGGGCTGTGCGTCTCGGCGGTCTCTCGGCGCTCTGAAGTAACGGACAAGCAATTCAGGAATACATCTGAAATAAATTAAAAAATAAAAAATAAAAAACACACGCGGTTTAGTGGAGTCGGAGCCGCAGGAGAGGCCAATATTCCGCTGTTATAGAATCTGGCTTCATCATCATCATCATCATCATCATCATCCTCCTCATCATCATCATAATCCACCACCGCTCCTCAAAGCGCCCGGTTCCCGGTGCATGGGCAAAAAAACACAGGATGCAGAAATGTGTGTGTGTGAGAGTGCGCGTGTGTGTGAGTGCGTGCGTGCGTGTGTGTGAGTGCATGTGTGTGCATGTGCGAGCGTGTTTCTTTGCACGCTGCTGTTGAGGTGTGAGGCTGAAGCACGAGTGTGTGTGTGAGAGTGAGTGAGTGAGAGAGGAGAGAGAGAGAGAGAGAGAGAGAGAGAGAGAGAGAGAGAGAGAGAGAGAGAGAGAAAAGGGGGTGGGAGGACCGGTCACGCGCCTGCGAGCGTGCGTGCGTGTGTGGGCGCGCACGTTTCCCAATATCTATAACCTATCTTTAGCTTGAGTCCACATTTTGTGCTTGCCTGTTGAAAAAGATATTTTAATAATCTGTGAGAAGTGCTTCAGGCTGTGTGTGTGTGTGTGTGTGTGTGTGTGTGTGTGTGTGTGTGTGTGTGTGTGTGTGTGTGTGTGTGTGTGTGTGCGTGTGTCATGCCATGGCCGGATTAACCTCCAGAAGGGGTTCAGGGCAAAGAAGTTGGCTGTTGGGCCCCTATTGCCCCCCCCCCCCCCCAGATGGCATCGTTTTACCAGGTAGGAACTAATAATCTATATCCAAAATGATTATCTGATAAATCAGGTTAATGAATAAAATGAACTTGCATAATAATCCCGACCACTTATAAAGCGCCATCGTCAGCATTTTTCCAGGCACGGATTGGAACCAATTGATATTCTATATCTGAAACGATTTGTCAATTAATCAATTAGTTATTTTAAAAAATATATAAAATTGCAGCATAATTCCCAAATGCTTGAGTGAATATGTGAATATTTTAGAGTTTTTCCACTTTTCTACAGAAGCAAATTCAGCGTCCTCATGTTGCTGAGCACTGGTCAGACAAAAAAAAAAACATCAGAGAATAAAAAGGCCATTTCTCATATTATTCTGTGACACTGTTCTTCTCTGAACAATGAACTGGTGATGAGGATAATTGCTGGTTGCAGCCTCCAGTGCCCCTTTGATGGAATAACACAAAAACCTTGCCCAAGGTTTTCTGTACGTTAATTACTTGACACAGAGAAGAAATGGAAGAAATTTGATAAAAAACCCGGCTTCGGAAACAAATGAGCTCAATATCGAGCAGTGAAGGACTAAAAACTAGAATCTGACACCGTCACCGGAGCCACAAGCAGCACGACATGTCGTTAACTCCAATACTCCAATAAGGACGTTTATTACATAAAAACTACGGAATAGGTTTCTACTAAACTTGGTGGAAGGACGGGACATGAACCGAGACAGAATCAAGCTGTGGAGCCAAAATGGCGGCAGGCGTCAGCTGCCTCCAGGGGGACATTGGAAAAGTTGAGCCAAAATAAAATATGAACCGAACGTTATTAACCAATCTGGTAAAACTAGAAGAGTAAATACCAGCTATGAAAAGAGCTTTAAGCTGTAAAGTTGTGATATTTAGGAACCAAAAGATTTGAATGTATTACGACTGTGGATATTCAGCCTGTACGTGGTTTCAGCTCCATTAAAACACAACTAGATTTTCTTAATTTGACTTAGAATTCAAATTGAATCCATGTGTCAAGACGACAGCAATTTAAGAAAACTTCACAACAAAATACAAAAGTACCACAGGTGACAACAGAGGACGAACTGAGAAGTGATGAACCCACCTGAGATTTAACCACTTGTTCAGTTTGTGACTTTACAAGTTACTGAGGTTTACTGTCAGAAAAACACACACGTCAACGTTCATTAAAAACGAGCTAAAACCACAGCATCTTTGTTAAAATGTCAGTTACAGACCGGTTCTTTTATTTGTGCCCTAGAAACACTTTGTTCCACCTTTCTCTGGTCAGTTGTGTTGTGTGTTTGTGTGTTTGTGTGTTTGAGTTGTTTATTCTCACGTGTGTTTGTAGGCGTGTGCTTGTGTGTACTCATAGCACATGCTGTCAGTTCCAGGAAGTAGTTTGCTTAGTTTTGATGTGTTGTGGTTATTTGCTTGTTTTATGAAGTTGCAGTGTGTTGAACTCTCAGGGTCACGATGCAACAACTGACTCTCAAGCTTATTCACTCAGAAACATCGGGTTCATTTTGTCAGAGGTACAGATTCTTACCTGTGTGTCGCCTCCTCTCAGCTCCTGCGTGGTAGGAACTGTGCAGGAACGCTCTTGTTTCCCAGCATCCGAGGGACCGTGAAGGTGACACACGCGGAGCTGCACCTGCCTGTGGTTGAAACGAGGGGCGTTCGCCATCTTGTGGTCGAAAGCAGCAACTACAGGTGCAGCCCAGAGTGGGTTTCAGTCTTTGTAATAAATATTAAAGTTGTGTTGAGTCAATTAAACTCGTTTGTGCCTCTTGAATAAAGCAACTAACCAGGTAAACAAATGGAAACACGTGACAAGAGGGAGAGAAGGGGAATAAGTTACTGGAATAAAACCACCGGGGGGGGGGCAGCTCTCTCTAGAGGGATGAAACTTCTGCAGCTCATCATGAATAAGAGACAAAGAGGGATCAGCTGCATCGTCCAAATAAAATATTAAAGCTATGAAATTTACCAGTCCACTTCCTCCTTTGTCTGATTTCAATTATTGATGCAACACGTGTGCAGCAGCTGTTTTACAGGAGACACTTGTCATAGTAGGAATAGTACTAGTGCTATTAATAACATTGCCTGATGCGTCCATGTACATCGTGCTCAAATACAACGACCCTGAAACAAAAGTGTTTATTCATTTCACAAATTACACTTTTTCCTTTTATTGTGAAAATGACCACAGCTCTGGAAAAGTGTATTTCCCTCAGATTTAGAAACAGATGAGACCAACAGCTGCTGGTGAAGATCTGAAAAGCTTGCAAATACACAGCTAAAATACATAAACACCTGCAAATACACAACCAAAATACACAAATACCTGCAAATACACAACCAAAATACACAAATACCTGCAAATACACAATCAAAGTGCATAAACACCAGCGAATACCCTGTTTTAAGCACAGTTTTGACCCAACAGCTGCAAAGTAGGTTAATACTTGTCACAGTCAAATGAAAAGGAAAAAGAAAAGACAACAAGATTTCCAATTGTTCTTTCCTCTGCTCGTCCCAAATAGAACAACACAGATTTGTGGTATTAGTCTTCAGAGTCATTATTTGGCATCTCCATACATCTTGAAAACTCATTGTAACTGGCACAAACACAAAATAAACATCTGTCTCTCACGTTGGCAGCGACGGTTCATTTTCTGCCAGAGAAGTGTCGTTAATCCCTCCTGCAGGACGCGTCTGGCTGAGCTGAGATTCATCATCCCCATCACACTCATTTAGAGGGATTCTCAGAAAACAGTGTTTGATTACCACCTAATGATCGATGACAGAACACAAACAGCTGACGTCACGCCACCGTTAAAGCAGCTGCCCCACGTTTCAGACGTGAGGAGATTTTTTTTAAATTGTGTTTATTTACACAATTTATTGAAATCTGTGTGACTTAAAAATGCTCTTGAATCTGTGAAAAAGCTGCACAGATTTCTTATATTAGTTCAAAAGTAGATCCCAGACATCTGCTGTGTAGAAACATTAACACATAACATATATAAGACATTTCACATATCATTTAATATCAGTATACCTCAGAATAGGCTGAACGATGTATCATCATTGTTACGTCTGCCAAGGAGGTCATGCTGTCATCTGCGATTGTTTGTCAGTTATCAGGATTACGTAAAACTACGGATGCATTCTGCGTCAGAGAGGAATCCTGCACATTTCAGAAAACTGATTGGTGTAGATCCATGTAAAACTCTGGATCTAGTGAATTTAAATGTGGTTTCACAAGGGGACTGTTGTTCTACTGGGTGCCACTCGATAATAATAGTAGTAATAATAGTAATACCTGAATTCCCCCCATTAGGGATAAATAAGGGATTATCATATCATATCTTATCTCATCATATCTTATCTAATCAAATCTAATCTAATCTTATCGACTATTGTCTTATTGTATATTTTGGGGCTTTTATTGCATCGTATCTTATATTATCGTATCTTATATTATCCAATCAAATCGTATCTTATCGTATTGTATGGTATCATATCTTATTTTGTCATACCTTACCTTACATTTTGCTGTGTGCACAAACAGATAAAAAAAACCACACTACATGTGAGGTGAAACTTTTTTTATTATTCCTGTTACATATTAGGTGCGTCAATGCAGAGTATACATGTACAAACGTAATTTCTCCAAAAATACATCAAAGTGAACTTGGACTTGACTACCAATAAGAAAAAAAGAAGACTATACCTCTCCACCAAAATAAAAGTCTGTTCCTCAATGCTTGGACGTCCTTTAACTCCTCCTCCTGTTTAGTCTCAAACTAATCTGGTTGAGTTCCACCTTGAGTACAACCTATAACAAGCACTTGACGGGTATAGACATACCATAGAAAACACACAGATACATTCATCACCATCGCCTGGAAAGGTTCCGACCTTCCTGATAAACTACTGTCAAACAGTCACTGAGGAGGATGACGAGAATTGGTACGCGTCAGTACTGGAGAGAACTCAACAGGGAGGATTGTGTTGAAATTAAATCTGAGAGGTCTGCATTGGTCTGATTTACCATATAAACGCTGCACTTGTCTTTTTTATTTTTTCTTCCAACTAAAACAATAACACAACCTTTCTTCGAGGTTAAAACTGACAAATGTGTATGTGGTGTAAAGTTTTATCGAACAGATCACTGAAATAAACCTCTGTATAAAATATAAACTCTGAAACTTGCACCACAGTTTTCTAGAATCATGTAACAAAGATCAAATCCAGCTTCAGCGCTCCCGCTCGCCTGTGAAAAGAAAAAACGCATCCGAGAAGAGGGGCCATGATCCGTCAGGCCCTGTTTTCATGTTGTACCTTCAAAATAAGAGACTCTGGGTTTGAGTAAGTCGGGCCTGTCAGCGTCTTCTCCACCTGAACCCAAGGACTGAACTTCCTGCGTCAGGAAACTGAACAGCAGCAGCAGCAGATTGGCTGCACCTTCAAAAAAAACCCACGCATCCTTTCAAAATAAAAGGCCCTTTCTGAAGACTTTTCGGTAACGTATAAAGTGAATTTTCTCTTTTGTCGTTTGTTTGGAATGTACAGTTTGATCACAGTCCAGTTGTCGTTTAAAAACTCGGCTCAACGTGATAACGGGTCGTCGTTCACCCATGTGGTTGTATCTGTTTAAAGGAGACATATCGTGCTCATGCTCACAGGCGTAAGTTTAACTTACGCACTCTAATGTTCCGACAACACTTTCCCTCAAACTGTTTCACTGCTCGTTGTGACATCACGATGCCCACGAAGTATCGCGCAGTGTTTTCTAAACTGACAAAAAAGCATCATATGTCTCCTTTAACTGACGGAGAGCCGTCCTCTTGCTCCGTAGCAATGTGGCCTCGTTCATGTGTCGTCCGATTGGCCGATTGGCAGGTACTCAACCCATATAGGCACTATGCAACCACGTGAAAAAAATAAAATGAAGTTGTTCCATCATAGCAATATATTGTGAATATATAATTCTATCTATAAAACAAAAGCCGTCTGGTGGCTCCTATCTCTAATACGTATAATAGTCTAGATGTAAATTATGTATGACAAAATCTAACTCAGCAAATAAGTAACCTGGTAATAATCTTTTACTAACATACTGCGATGAGAAGAAATATAAAAAAAGCCTCCAGAGAATTTGTGAAGATAAATCAGCGAGGAGATGAAAGTGAAATCCCATAAACCTCCACTGTCACAGTGTCCTTGAGCAAGGCATCGACGAGTACAAGTCTGGCAGCGCTGCTCCGTCTCTTCCTGGACAATAAAAGGTTTCTGCTTCTGCAGGAGCTGCCGCCCCGTCACTGTGTTTCTGTGACAACGGATCATTAATCACTCCTCATTTTCTCCTGAACTCCTCGTGAACTGGAACCTTCGGCTGATGGAGGCGATGCAGTTGTTGATGAGACGTTTCTAAAGTGAAGGATGATGGGAGTTTGGCTACCGGTTGTTTAGCTTCGATATCCCTGGGATACCGATATGTTAGCTGCCATGCTTCTGTTTAAAAGTATAAATGAGTCCAAATTTGGTGATGTGAGTCAAATAATTTATATATTTAGATTTCTAGACTATAACTTGGACTAAATTTGGTTGAAAAAGTGAAACTTTGTTTGATGTCTTAGCTTCAATTAAGCTTTCTTACCACAGTAGAATTTAAAATGAATATAATCTCATGATACAGCCTGTACCTTTACACTTTTGGTTCTTTTACAAATTAGACGGAAAACTTTAGAGGCAGTGGAACAATGATCTGTTTTCAACATTTGGACAGTTTCCCTGTCTCTTGTCTCCATCTTATTAGAGAGCAAATAAGCATATTTCTCAAAATATATAAAATTGGCAGCATGTTATATATTTTTTTGTTTCTTGTTTTAATTGTGGGAACTAATGCTATAATTTAGCAAATAAAAAGGCAGTAATCTCACAAATCCTCTGGAGGTTTAACTATTTCCCCTCATCACTGTAAAACATGATAAATGCAAAGGCATATTCCAAAGTTAACAGTACAAATATCAGAGAAACACTAGCAAAGAGGGACATTAATACCGAGTAGTGAGGTTATAATGATGCCGAGCAGAGGTGATGCTATGAGAGCAACCTGGATTTTTTGCGACGTGTTGTGAGTTTTCTTTTTTTTTCCTCTTTCTGTTTTGTGCGTACTTCAAACACAGTATTCCAGCGGCAGCCGCAGAGCCGTCCTTCTGTTTCCTGTTTGCTCTCAGTACAAACCCACGTTGTCCCACTCCACCAGGTACTGAACCTTCCCGTCCGGCGTCACGCGTCTCGCCAAGATCCTCACCGCCTCCCCTCCACCCCAGCTCCTGGCCACTGTCCCGCCTCCTCCTCCTCCGACTCCCACCAGCCCTCCTCCTCCTCCCCCGCCTCCACCGCCACCCCCGCCACCCCCTCCGCTTCCTCCGCCTCCACCTACGCCACCGCCTCCGCCTCCGCCTCCGCCCATGTCGGCCTGGTAAGGGGGCAAATCTCGCAGGATGAGGGGCTCCAGCGGCTTCTGCCCCGGTTGGTGCTGGTGTTGGTGGTTGTTGTTGTTGTGTTGGTGGCTGTGATGGTGCTGGTGGAGGGGGTGGTGGTGATGGCTGCCGTTGGAATTGAGAGGGTATGGGAAGTTGGATGGTGGTAACCGGCAGGTGTCCTCCATGCTGGGAAAAGAGACGGACAGGCACTGATTCATCTCAGTCAAGCTCAGCATCTCAGTCAGTTGGTTTTATTTATGATGATGCAAACCACAAAACCCTATTCTCTCTGGAAAACACTGTTACAAACAAACAAAAAAAAGCTTATGGACGATTTGACAACATAAAGTTAAACAAATACACCACATGAGAAAAGGATGATAAATTCTGACGATAAGAAATGGACCAAATATACTTAACTGAATTAACAGTTAACTGTGCAACAGACGCTTTTAGCTTTGGGTCATTTTACGTTTTACTGTCACAATTTCAGACTTTTAGCTCAGTCTCATCTTTCTCATTTATCGTGTTTCCTTTGGTTTTTTAGCAAAAAGGCTTTTAAAAAGATATCATCACAAGTCACCAAACAGAAGATGGAAAGTCGGTGAAAAGCTTTGTGAAGATCCAGCAGCTAAAAACCCCTCAGTAGCAGGTGGAAACCACAGACAAAGATGGACGACACTTCCTCCCACTATTGTTGTGGGAAATGAGGATGACCAGTGATTAAAAACCTGTTGTAGTGATGGAGGCTCCTGGAGAGTGCAGTGTTTCCATTGTAGGTGGAGTGGTAGCGGCCGTACATCCGTTTGGGAGGAGAGCTGAGGACGAGACGCACAAGGTCAACGGCTTTTTCTACGGCTTTAATCGAAATCGTGTTTTCAATCAGATCCAAACGATAGAATTTCAAGTTTCCAGCCTCTGTCTGAAACTTTAACTTCTAGACTTCTGAAAAGACTCAGTTGTATTAAGTTTTTATTGGAAATCATTTCTACCAAGTAAAAACTCCTAAAACTAATTTATCTGCATCAGGTTTTTTCCCAACACAGGAAACAGGGATGCTCCTTGTTTCATCACAAGCATCACAAGCTCTCCGGATGGTTTCCTGTAATATATCGTAAAATGTCATATTGATCTGTCATGGTCGGAAAAATGGAGACTCTTCAGTCGGTTGTTTGCTCAAGAGATGTGCGGCGCTCTTGAACAAACAGGAGCTGACCCATTAACTCTTGTCAAGCCCGAGCACCACAGACACCAACACGGCACAACGACTCCTTACCTCAGGTTGAGCTCCTCCTCGGACTTCCTGGAGTTGTAAAGGTTGGCCTCTCCCATGTAACCATGACAACATGGCAGCAGCTCAATGGGGTTGGCAGCGACCGGAGGTGGACAAGCCTGAGCACAGGAGGCAAACACAGAGACCAGCTTGTGTCTCGACGCCAAAATCATCACGGGAGTCAATCGAGCGCTGATACCTCAGTGCTCACTGGTGCGCGAAGTTAATCATGCACACGGAACCGTGAACACATTTACATACAAGTCTGTGCAAAGAAAACCAGAGTGAAATGTGGTTCTTTTCTTCCGTTTATTAAATGTAAGAGCGGACATTGAACGCTCCTGTCGGGGCGGGAAACAGAAATGAGCAGACGTATCCATCAATCAACACCAACAGCATCAATGGATGTGAGTCACATCGCCCCGAGGCTCCAACATATCACCTGCACGGCACAGGACACGGACCTGACGTGTGAGCGAGACACTTCTCCTGACACGCCTTCTTCTCACGACCCCATGTACAAGTACAAACGACCAGCTAAATGTGTGACTCCGACACGACATCACCCTGGGGGCCCCATTGTCGTTCTCTCCTCCAGAAATACTGTTCACAGATTATTATTCCCCGGCCTCCGTCGGTGTCTGCGCCTTTAAATGGATGTGCTCCGTCAATGCTGCACTGTCAAGGTGCCAGCACCACCTGGCCAAACTGTAATCGACTGCAAAGTGCATTTGGAAGTGATCCCAGACTACGCATATCAGCATTCCTTCCCATCTCACTTACACTCCCCCCCCCCCACCCCCAACCCCCACCACCCTGCTACAACAAACCTGCTCCTCCAAGAAGGACGGAGATTAGCATCGATCAGAGGGGGCACAATGCGGCCTGGATGTGCCGGAGTGAGGACGAGTTCTCTCTCCGGAGCGTATTGTTCCAGGATTACTGTACGTGCACACACACACGGATCAGAGTGATGTGTGGGAGGACGCGGCACAATGAGCATGGTTATAAGAATGCTGTGTAAAAATAGTATCTGCCACGTGTGATGTTGCCTGTTTGCAGCGTGATCCTCGGGGGGGGGGGGGATTGGGTTTGATGATCGTGATAAACGCGCCCTCCCGACGTGCAGATGTTGATGAAATACACCGGTGTTTGAATTATATATTTGAACCGAGCTAAACACCTCTACTCTCTCACTCACACACACACACACGCTACCTCTGCCCGAACCATGAGAGCATCAGCAGGCGTTCAACTCGCAGCTAGAGAGGGAGCAGAAAAGGCACCGGGTTTGTTAAAAAGACAAACGCAGACGGATCTCGACTGCGAAATGAACCTTCATCACGGCGGCTGACTGACAGGTTATTTGGATCACGGAGAGCTGTTTACCTGTCTGCATGAAAAGAGAAAAGAACCAAGAAGGGGAAAATATAATCACAGAGGTTGTGTGGCCCAGACCTCCCCCCTTCCCCCCTCCACCTCCCCCCTGAAGCCCTGAGCTGGAGACAGAGGCACTGACCTGTGTCTCCATGATGCGACGCTTTGATTTACGGGACTCGGGCCCCCCGACTCTCCTCTGGCAGGGCAGTGACAGCGGGCTGGAGTGAACAACAACACACATAAATTAACACAGGAACACACAGTCAGTCCCAAAGTGCCACGTTTAGTTTATTAGCGTGTCTCCTGCGAAGGTCCGCGAGGGGCGTCGAACACAAGAAGACGAGGACAGTGAGACGAGAATCCCCTTTGATTGTGATGGAGACAAATCGTGAAAAGTGAAATGCGTGAAAACAAAAAAAAAGTCGTTGTGTTTCCGGTGGAGACTCGCAGCTCGTCTTTTCTGACTTATTCATGAAAATGGGATTTAAGGGGTCTGAAATCCCCCTAGAGGCCGAAATGTCTACGCTGCGTGGAGTACACAACATACATAAATTCATCATTACGCTATAATTAGAGCGGCACCCGCAGCAGGAAATTAAATAAACAGTATATTTGTCTTGAGGGCGACGCCGAGCGAGAGACAATGGAGTCATTAAGATCAGAGGGATTTAAAACTCCTACAGGCGGGAGTGTGCTCGGTAAACTGCTCTTCACCACCACTTCATCATGAGACGTGTGGAGGACAGAGTCGACACTGTGGTCTGAGGCCGACTCTTAAGAAAACCTAAGGTGGCGTCTAATGGGAAACGTTTTTTTTTAATTAGAATTATCCCATTAGATTTGGATATTTCATTTACAATTCTCTGCAGGATCACAGACATTAGAGTTCATAAAGTCCCACAGCACATTTAGTGACATGTGTACAAATATGACCATTGAGTGAAGAGTATATTTGTCTTGAGGGTGATGGAAAGGAAAGTTAATGAAGTTATTAATACATTGAAATGTCATATTGGCAGGAAAGTGTTCAGTAAACTCTTTTAATGTTAATTCTACATATTAACGCTGATATTTTAAATATTCAAAACGTTTACATAGTAAGTTTCACCTCTTTCTTCTTGCACGTTGCTCTAGTTTGTGTTCTGAGGCACTTTTTATTCTCTGCTTATAAAGTCTTTACAGTATAAAACCACACAAGGACACGGACATTTGTCGTTTTTCTTATGAAGTTTAAGTAAAAGTCTTGTAAAGGGGCCTCGTGTATCTTTATAAACTAATGTCCAGTTATTTTAAACTAATGTAATCCTGTGCTGCCGCCAGACTTTGTCAACCTGCTCTGCTCCCAGTCGACCACAAACAACAAATTCACTCAGGTGTAACTTTATTTAACTGTGCAATGCTCATTTTCTGTCTCTGCAGTCCTGTATATATATTCTGTTTACACTGTATATATCATTGCTATGTTTTTATTTCCTCATGTTTATATATAGGTTAACTTGCAAATTCTGCCAGGAGGTTATGTTTTCATTGCCGTCTGTCTGTCTGTCTGTCTGTCTGTCTGTCTGTCTGTCTGTCTGTCTGTCTGTCTGTCAGCAATATTACTCAAAAAATACTGTCTCACACCAATCACATTTAAATATCATTTAAATATCCATTAAGTTTTAAAAAACCTGCGTATACCCGCTAGTTGCGGTGTATAAAAGGTATAACTGTGATTTAATTATAACAGGAGTGTTGGTTTAACATCATGAGATGGGCCACTAGTCTCGGCCTTCAAGTTTATTTATCTATCTTATTTCTTTACCGTCCTCTTTGCCGCTGTGACGCCTCCCCTGATGTGAGACTAATACGGGATTATCCTTATCTTAAAAACCTGAATTCACGTCCACTCATCCATTCTCTCTGTGTGTGTGTTTCTGGTCACTGGAAACCTGCGGCTCGCAGCGACTCAGACGAGCAAAGGACGATAAACGACTGAAAATATGTGTAAATTGTTTTCATAAGAGCTCCCACCTCCACCTCCAGCGCACCCACACATCCACCCACTCATCTCTCCACTGCAAATTATTTCATTATAATTCCGTCTGAATAAGCAGAAGCTAAGTGCCAAGAATTATTCAAAATGAAAAGTGTGACTATGAAATGTGCAAACACGTGTATGCACATGTGCACATGTGCACACACACACACACACACACTTACAGACGTACACATGTAAGCACACGGGGGGATTTAATAGTCTTTTCAGAGGAATATTTAGACACAGATACTTCTGCTGGCAAATGAAAATTGCAAGTTCTTTGATTCCTGAGTTAATTGTTCATGCATAATAAGTCTGTACCCCGTGGGAATCCCAGAGCTCGACTGGAGATAAGAGCTGAAAGCAGAGACTCTGTCCTTACTCTGACCTTCTGCGGTGTGTGATGTTGATAGGTGGCTCCGTGATAAGGGGAGACGAATCGGAGGTCAGCGGAGGTGGGGCTCGGACCTGGAGCCCAAAAAGACACTTCTTCTTCTTGATCTCCTTTCCGGAGACAAACCTGAGGCGACATCAGAGACACAGCGCGTGAAGAAGAAGAAGAAGAAGAAGCAGCAACAACAACGAGCCTGGTCTGGTTTTAAAGTTGTTTAAGAAAGTAGCTTAAAGTACATTTTAAAGGTAGTGAGTGTATCATATAGAAGTTTTCACCCCCTGTCAACAAGATTACACAAAAACAATAGAATGGAAGGATGCGTTGAGGAATATAAAGTGTTTCAATCTTTTTATAATATAAATAAATATAATGGGGGGACAGGTTTTTATTAGTGTGTAATTTGGTGCAGATCCAAATAAAAATCTAAAAAATAATTTAAATATGGTTTAAAAACGGCCTCGGTGGAGGTTGTGACTCTTGAGTTTGACATTTAGCAGGATGACACAAAAACAACTGGACGGATTATCACGAAACTTGGTGGAAACTTTGATGGATCAGGAAAGAAGGATCCAGGAATTTCAATTTGTCACTTCCTTTCATTAATTACGAGAATTTTACTTATTTGACATTTTCACTGATTTCCCCAAGGAATAAATCAAGACATAAAAAATCTTTCATATTTAGTGCAGCTAGTTTGGTGCAGCTTGTATCTGAGCAGACTTTGCCGGGAGAAATTTGCAGTTTTGTAACTTTGCCCATTTTTTAAACAACTCAAAGCAATCAGGCCTCCGGGCTGGTTATCATGATGAAATACCTTTGACTTTTGTCCTTTACACAAAAGTCACATTTCATCAGTCGTAATCGACGTCGCTCATTTCAAACCTGCATGTCCGACATTACGCTTTGAGAAGCCGCCTGTATTCATGGGAGCGCTCGCTCATCACTCCAGCCGTGTGTGGCGGCTGTTTATTCTTCTCATCGTATGCGGGGACTCACCTGTCCTTGTGGGAGTTCAGAGCGTTGAGGAGATTGTGACAGCGGTCCTGCTTCGGCGTGTCAGAGAGCTGCGGGACAGATGGGAATGGGGGGAAAAAAGAAGAATCAGAGCTCTGTTTGCACAGCGAACAGCCATCAGACGAAAGAGCTCCAGTGCATACAATCATCTTCTTCCTACGGTGCCTGACAGAAATAGCGTTGAAGTGGGAACCTACTTGGCTGAAAGACGTGTCATGTGAAGTCAGGGCAAACAAAAGCATTTTCAAACGGGCTCACAGCAGAAACGCTCAGATATACCCCCCCCCCCCCCCGATGTCACCTCTACTTTTATCTGCCTGGTTATTCTCTGTGGAACAACTTCAGACTCGGAACCAGATGGTTTCACGTCTCTGAGCCTCATCACTGCGGTTTGAAGATGTGTCCAAATTAACATGTTTGCAAATACTGGTCATAATGTCCCGGATCAGCGATTCTCAACCAGGGGGACTTTCTTTTAACCCTTTATTATCATGGAAGGAGCTCATAATGGTGGAAAATCAAACTAAATCAACAGATCTTTATATAATCTGTGTTTAACTGAGAAGCCGTGCTGGAGACATCTACTGTGTCAGTTTGTTAGTTTGAGCAGGATTACGCAAAAACTACTGGATGGATTTCAACAACACTTGGTGAAAGGATGCTCAAGGGTCAGGGAAGACCCCATCACATTTTGGTGTGAATCGCGCTTGTACTTCACCACAGAAAAGGTAATGGATTCATAATTGAAGTATTAGTAAAACTATTGGATTAACAGTTGAAACAGTCAACTCAGACTAATCAAACATGGTTAAAATCTTCAACTTAAGCTAATGAGTTATTCCCCTTTGAGCTAATGTAGAGGTCACACTGTTATTTAACATTACATTTCACTTTAACAGTGGTTAATAGGCTTTATGTCTCAAATGCATGAAGGCTGGCGGCATTTCACACGATTGCATCATGGTGCTTAAACGGGGGAAATATCAATACCGCGCCCAGGAGCAACGAGTCCCAGTTCTCGTTGGTGAAGGACAGGATTTCATGGTCAAAATCAAAGTATTTCCTCTTGCAGCACAGCGAGAGGTGGTAGAGCACCAAGTGAGCCAAGTCCACCCTGCATTTAAAGAGAGAGAGGTGAGAGTTTAGATCCTAAGAAGCAGGTAAAATACAGAAATATCAGAATATCTTTTTGAATATTTCATATTTCCAACATCTGGCTTCGCGTTAACGAGATATCATTGTTTCCTTATCCAGAGCAAAGTAACTAACTAAAGCCGTTTTCGGACACGACCTGAGGGTAAAGAGTTGGGTACAGACTTTACTCAGACTTCTGAATTCAGCTTCTCTATCTAAGTAACTAAAAAGATTGTTAAATTACATATTTTACATCGAGCAATTTCAGTCTTTGTGGTTACGTTGTGGTTCAAAGGTCCCATTTCTTGAGTTTTGGACCCAACTACACATGTAAATTTACGGAAAATGGTGTTAAACTCGAAATAAGACCTGATAACGTTAGTGTAAAATGAGTGATTGTGGTTATTATGTCTGTGTCTGTGTTACTGACCAGGTCATGGGTAGTCTCTGGATGGTCTCTGGTCCCTTTGTGCACACAGAGCACTGGAACTGATAAAACCTGAAACAGAAACAGTGGATGGAGGATTACACAAAAACTACTGAACCTATTTCCTCGAAACGTTGGTGTACTTGTATGTACTTTGACCGAGACGTCTCACACAAGCCCATCAACAGAAAACACGGCACAACTGCTTAGAGAAGCCAAAAAGGTGGAGAGGGTAACTCACTTGTTTGCTCACTTGCACTGCAGTTGTGTTTCCATTGTGCGCTTGTGTGAGAACTTTGATTTGCGGATCTGGACAAAGGAGCTGATCCAGGAATCTTTTATCACTTTCTTTAACATTGTGAAAAGGGAAGTTTTGTTTTATATTTTCACCATTTTCCCACAGAATAATTCCTGGATCGTGATGAAAGAAATCAGCCATATTTAGAAAACAGATATCTGAGGTTTACGCTCTATTGAATGTTACTCTATGGTTTTTCTTTCCTTTTCGGAGAAGCCTCAAAGTTCTTCTTCCATTTCACTTCCCTTGAAGAATCCGCACGTCTCTTGTCTCTGTGTACGTTGCCATATAAATCAGCCGGACTGAGAATGAAGGGACAGGTATATCTGATCCATGGTATAATATTCTGTGGTGGGTGACCCTGAGCCTCCTGTGCGTCTGTCCTCCTCTGTGCACGTGTTGGCAGAAGGTCGTTGGGAGAGATGGAGTGCAGACTCGGTTATGGCGGCGGTACGTGTTTACTATTCCAACTGTGAACTGCGTCTTCACTCTTCCTCCGTCACGTGCTCGGCAGATGTTGCACCCGTCCGGGGCCTCGCTCTACCCGACTGTCAATCTAGATCTAATCCCCCCCCCCTCCTCCTCCTCCTCCTCCTCAGACAGGTTTGGCAATAACACAGTGTCAACGTGGGTGTAAATCCCAGTCAGCTAACGCAGATGGTTAATGACAATAATAACTTAATGGATGGATACATTTTATTACACGCACGAGATGCGGCCCCATCTAACTGCGCTGCCACCGGCACCTCGCGCATCCACCCCGGCGTCGTATCAGAAAGGAGAGAGGCGATACGTCTGCTCTGTCGCCGTCTCGGCTCCGAGCGTGAGCGGAGAGCTTGTCCTTGAAAGACGAGTCAGTGGGTGCATTAACACGAGCACTAATCATTTAGTCTTAAACCAATTAAAGCAGTTAACTGACAAGAGGGGGGGGGCTGTCATGTACACGTCTTCCACTGATTATCTTGATCAGAGTGAGGTTTTACCACTGAGACCTTTCGTCTACAGAGAAAATGTCTTCCTCAATTATTGGCATATTCCTAAAGTAAAAAAAACCCTGAGTGGCTCTGGTTTGTAACATTCATTAAAAAACACAAAGCAAATATTAGATCCTGACATTACTGGCTGATCTCGGCTGCTCACAAATACAGGGTCTGCGTTTCTACTGACAAGTACAAATAGCAAGTGGAGTGAAAATTGCTCTACAGACTGATTTCCTACGTTTTCTCTCTAAATGTTTTCATGTTCATTTAAATTGAATTCTCTTGTGAGGAAATGATTCACTTCAACAGTCAGAAGTTTTACCTTGTGTTCCCTTAGATTTACATAATTTTATGTCTCAGTGTTTTTCTTAAATTAAAACAGGAAACAAAGACTGATTTTTGAAAGGAGGAGGAATCATGAAATTTAAATTAATATAAATATACTTTTTTATCCTATGCAGAAGTTCCCTACACACGTGTTGCTTCTAACCAGTTCATTCCAGACCAGTTCTGTGGAGTTTAGATCTGGAGACTGAGCTGATCTTACAGCATTTTAATCCTTTTCTTCTAATTATTATCTTTCTGTAGGAAACCTGCTGCTGTAACAACTGAATTTCCCCTGTTTTATCTTATCTTATCTTATCTTATCTTATCTTAATACATCTGAGGTTGTAGTGACACAGTCTGTTCCGGCCCGGTGTCAGTACAGACTGAGGGTTTACTGGTGAGCAACAGAAGTTGTGCCACCTGTACAATTACAATAATGGTTATATATTACAATCTGTAGTCTCAAACTGCATTTGTCCATTGTTTGGTTTGTTTGCGAACACGATTACAGAAAAACCACTCAACAGATTTCTATGATATTTGATTGGAAAATGGGAAAACGATCCAAGAACAAACCTAAAGGAGCAGATCCAGGAATTATTTCGTTGCGAAATAAACCTTTTTTCTTTTTCACCAGTTTCCCACAGAATAACCTCCTGAACCTTAATGACAATAATCAAGCTGCTATCTGTGAATGGATTTAAAGGACTGTCTGGCATTTGTGGAGGCGTCATTCTATTATTTTTCAAAAAGCCAACCAGACGTTTACGTTTATTATAATGACTGAATGACAGAATTACAATCGCGGATGTAAAGAAGGGCAGTTCTCCCAGTGATGCTCGATAACGCACCTGTCTCCATACAGTAATGGCTTCGTTAGACACTGTGTACAGGCCTCGTGGAACCACTGACCACAGCCTCCGCACTGCAGCATCTTCAGGTTCCACCTGCGATTCAACGAGAAAACAACAGGAACAACTTACAACAGATGAATGAAAGAATGCGTCCAACATCTGTCACCTGACGACTCTGCATTTATGCATAACTGAGGACGGCTGAGGGCTGATGAGCGCGGCTGCCTGACAGTTTACATTTCCTACGCTGAGATGAGTCTACAGGTGTAAACTCCCACAAGGTATCGACTACTCATACAGATGTGGCAGATGGGAGTTTGTTTGATTCTGCGTTAGATGCCAGATGTGCGGAGTTTGACACATAAGCAAAAGATATGCAAAGGAGGAAAGTATGAAAAACAGCGAATGGTTTAAAAAGACAATTTGATGCACTTTTCTTTTGACTGACATCTCTCCTGGCAGTATCTGGATTGATTCAGCTCACACATCATTCCATGAAAGTCAAAACAAACTCTAAGAAATCCCACTAATGCCGCTCGACACACGTCTGATTCGCTGCATGCGATTCACACATAATCCAAACGATGACATTGACACAGATGAGATCAAAGTTCTGTGAGAGAAAAGACGTCTCCCGCGGGAAAAGAGAGCCGACATGAAACTGGCCTCTGCAGTGTCACTCACTCTCCAGGTCCGGCACAGTAGCAGTAACACTGCTGCTGATTGGTCAGGTGCTGCGGGTCCCAGTCCAGAGACGCCAGCTGGTAAGGGAGTCGGAGTTTCATGAACTGCATGAGCCGGGCAAAGCGTCCCCGCTTGAGGGCCCCGCCTCTCTGAAAACACATAGAGCACAAAGTGACGGGTCCCCTCAAATCAGCGTCCTAAGACAGATCGCCTTCGACGGCGGAGAAGAAAACCATTTGTCTGATTTTATTGTAGGTCCGTGAGAGATAGTGACCGAGGCCAGCAGAAGTCTGGACAATGAGAGACGGACATTGAGCGATTGACAATTAACCGAGGTCTCGTCTCATATCTACAGAACTGGAGCACATGTGATTGATTGACTTTAAATGTTCTTCTATCAACTCCGTCGCAGTTTTTCAGCCTCGTAACTATTGACGGTTCACGATTTCTCGGACACAATGTAGAACATCCGAACTCTGAGTCAATACTGAGGGAATTAGTGCGCCCCTGCCTCAGATAAACCCATTACCTGCCGCACACAACACTGTGGTGACAGCAACGCTTGATATATTTGACTGGATTTCTCCAACACTACAACACTGAATGTTATTTATTTTTTCTTCCTCCCCCAGAGTGTGAGACGGAGAGATTCGCGGCCTGACCTTGGTTGCGACTGCAAAGACACATTGCCGACATATCCACGAATCGCTGTCAGCTTCCGGTTCGATGGTTGGCGTGTGGCACTCTGGATGATAACCTGTAATGGGAGGAGGAGGCAGAGCGTTTAATTCGTGTTTGCCACACAGACAGGCGGAGTGACAATAATGGCAGAGCGGCTCCACGTTTTTCTTAGCGCTCTGCTGGGGTTGTTTCAGCGACATGCAAAAATACTTTACTATATTTTTTACATCCCGGGAGCGGGGAAGTAAGTTTGTCTGCTTTCTTTTTTTTTTTTGCAAAATCCTGCTGCCATTTCCTGCTTGTGCATCCTGCAGCTGAGCGGGTTCTGCAAAACTTCTGCCATCTTGCACATCAGGATATTTAATTTCATCATGATTCAGGCTGTTACTGTTAAACCCCCACCCCCCCACCCCCCCCCACCCCTCACTCAGAAACACGTTTGGCTTATTATCGTGCAAAATGGCACATGAGAAACCAGAGAGCAGTTTTTAAAACACCTGCCAAAGAGGGAAAACCTCTCTAAGCTCACTTTGAATCACAATGTTTGTGTCATTAACACGTCTTATGTCCAACAGTGACACTTATTAATGTGGGACGAGGCTCATTCCTAATTAGATAATTCGTTTTTTTGTGATCAGACACAGATTATTATCCACAAACATGCAGAAGTGTTTAAAAACACATCTGTAGATGATCTTTAAATCAGTAACACGCCCGAGTAAAATCACCTTAAAGTCCACAAACAAACTTCCACCGCCTCCTCATTCGTTTTCATTCTAGTCAGGATCCAGGTGCAACAACTCGTATCTATCATTTATGAAATGTGGTGTTCTGTGTTGGTTGTTTTCTTTTTTTTTTAAAGAAGAGCAACACTTATTTACCACGGCATGTCAAATCTTCAAGGTCAGTGCAGGAGCGGGTGGAGAGCCACCGCTTGACAGCGCGTGATGAGGCGTGCTTCCTTACCGTGGCGACATTTAAGACAATTTATGAGGGGTTCTTTAAGAGGCGGCGCGTCACAGATACAGCAAACTTCTTCCACTCCAGCGGCAACTGAGGCAAAAGCAGAAAGATAGAGAGAGGACGACAGACAGAGAGAGAGAGAGAGAGAGAGAGAGAGCAGTCAACAGGATTAATTTATGTATATTGATTCACATCCTTGCCACCTCATTGATTTCAGTGTCTCCTGCACCCTTTCAGATTTCACTTCATTTGATGGGCAGATATTCAGCGTGGTCCTAACAAGCGTCCAACTTCCTCCTTGGTCTCAGGTGGAGTGGGAGGGCGCCATTTCCCCGAGGTGTCATTAGTCTAATAAATTCATAAATAGACTCTAATATACCAATTACACCCGAACGTGCCCCCATCTGAACACTCGGGGGCCCCGCGCTCGTAACCTTGAACGCGATTGTTATCTCCTCTCAGACGACAAATCGCAGATCCTGAGATGAAAGGCGCGACGTAGAATTAAAAGTTTGCAGCTCATCAGCGGGAGGAATCTGGAGGAAAAAAAAGTGTTTCTGCAGCTCCTCGGGTAAAGTTTCCGCTTTCGGTGTGAGTTCAGCGATTCGGAAAAAACCTCAGGCCAGGAGCATTATTTAACAACAGGCAACACAAAGTGCTCCCAACAGGAAGCTATTTACTCTTCTGGCTGACGGGAGAGGGAGAGCAAGGGGGAAGAAGAGAGTTCCACTTACACGAGTGAATGTCCTTTCTCAGCACCCAGAACTCGGAGTTGTCCTCAAATCTCACCAGGCAACATTGCTTGACGCCGTCGACCTGAGGGGGAGATAGCAGGTGAGCGGGATGATTGACAAAAGTAAATGGAAGTCGCTTTAAATCCAGGTGAACACACTCTGCGACTCACAGAAAGTCTCTCTCTGTCACACACCCACTCCCGTATGTGCACTTACTCTTTTTACATTGCCGAGGTACAGTAGTCCATCACTCCATCGAGCCAACACATCATCTCCTTCACTTACTCCCCCCATCCTGAGGAGAGAGACAGAGAGGGGGAGAGAGAGAGAGAGAGGGAGAAAGCGGCGCTCATGTGAAATGGAAATCCGATTTATTCGATGAATACTTTGCTGCCGCTGCTGACAGAGGGGGTTTATGGCCCCGGCGTTCGGAGCTGGCTCTCAGACAGACGGGCTTCGGTGCAAAGGGGTTAAAATCTCAACCTCCTCCTCCTCCTCCTCCTCCTCCTTTTAGACCATAGCGACAGCCTGTTTCCACCACTGTAAAAGATGAGAGTGAGTACACAACCGGAGAGGAAGACAAATGATTATTGCACACATGAAACACACACACACACACACACACACACACACACACACACGGGGCTCTGCTGCAATACAGTTTGATTGAATGAACAAAGATGAGTGTGCAGCTACTTGAAGCATCAGTCGTGCACTTTGCTGGTTTTCTCATCTCCCAACATCTTAAAAACTTGATTAGCCGCATGGAAATGACAGAGCGGGGCATTATCTCTGCACGCTGAGCATTTGTTCCAGTACATGCACTCAAGTCAAGACAGACGCAGGATGCACAACAGTGCATGTGCAGCCTTTTGTGAGAAGCAGCCAGGTATGAGAATGTGCAGGGGGTTGAAGGGTACCTGTCAAGTGGAGAACTCCTATCCGTCGGGGGTCACGCGGATTCCCGGGCCAGGCTGGACATGCGATGCCCTCATCTGCCGTGGAGCTTCCCAGTGCCCAATTACTCCAGGATGCGCAGCCGGGGAAAAAAAGTGAATGATGTGCATGTATGTGCCAAGCGGCCGTGCGTGCGTGCGTGCATGTGTGTGTGTCAGTCAAGCCGTCAGCGAGGAGGAGGAGGAGGAGGAGGAGGAGGAGGAGGAGGAAGAGGAGGAGGAGGAGGAGGAGGAGGTAAAGGGGGTAAAGGCGACTGACTGTCCGTCCGTCTCTCAGCCTAGTTTGTCCGTCCTCCTCCGCGCTGCTGTTTCGTCATGTCCCCGTCTCTTGTGGCTCTCACCCCCGCCCCCCTCACCAGCAGCACCCCGCCTCTCCGCCGACACCTATGCTATTAAAGCGGGTTTGTCAGCGCAGCAGCATCAAGCCGCCAGAGACGCCATCATCCCTGCCTCTCTCTCTCTCTCCCCCCCACCCCCCCTCTCCCTCTCGCCTCTCGACTTGTTGTGACGCAGACATAAAACACGGAGATAGAGTGGGAGGGAGATAGTGATGGAGGTGCTGGAGGATGAGAGGAGGGCGGCCGGGGAGCACGGCTGGATCCGCGGCTGGAGCAGCTCACCCCCCCTCCCCCCTCCGCTCTCCTGTCTGCAGGAGCTGACCCTAAATCGTTGTGACAAGGTGGGATTGTGATGTCTGGGAAGCAGGAGGACAGAGGAGGAGAGATGGATGGATGGACCGGAGAGAAGGATGGATGGTGCTGGAGGAGCCGGTGGGAGCAGCGCGCGCAGCTACAGGGGCCAATTAAGTGGCCAATTAGTGAGTTTAGCCGCCTCATTAATTGGCCTGTAACAAGAGGGAGCAGCAGAGTTTAGAGGGAAACCCAGGGAGGGAAAGTTTTATAAGTGAGACGCCTGAGCAAACAGTGGTTTAAACGTGCCTTTATCAGGAGGGGGGGGGGGGGGGGGGGGGCAGTTGTTGCACACTGACTTCCTGCATAAGATCTAATACGGCCTGTTGTTCTTTTATTATTGATTAGTGCACACATACAGATCTATATACAATCTCTGCAGATTAGAGATTCAGACTTTAAGTAGAAATGCAGATTTAAAGTAAGGATGCAGATTCAAAGCAGAGAACCAGATTCAAAGAAGAGATGCAGATTCAAAGTAGAGATTCAGACTCAGAGTAAAGATGCAGATTAAGACCATAGCGGATATCACAGCACATTTACTCATCCAATGATGTCACTATAGTATCTCCAACACAATGATTAAACTCTTGGTTCCACTATGAGCGAACGTGTGGAGAAGCGTCTCCAGGGCAAAGTGCACAAGCAGCACATCTGCAGGACAGATGTGTCCCCACTTCTCCCGGGACATCCCGGGTGGGATTGAATGTGTGATGCTGAACAGGCCTGGCTCTCATCACCACTTTGATCCAACAACACGTTTACCACAAACCAAACTTCTATTCTCAGTTCAACACAAACCAACACACATTGTGGTTGTTTGTCAAGTTACAGGTGATCTAATAACTTCTTTAAACAAAGTCAGACATCACGACGAGGCTTCTCATTGACACATTATTATATTATAAACATGATAGATTTGGTTTATTGACATTATACTCACAGTTAAATGCACTTATGTCCAATGCAGTTCACGACTTTGCTGTTTACTTTCCACAGCTTGTGTCTCTTCTTGTTTATTTGTGTCTCACACGTCCCTCTCACCAGTCAACAGTGTGCTGACACCGCCGTGTGGTTCAAAATGGCCCCTGGCACATTCAACAGTGCCAATTTCCACCTGCCACCGCTAGGCGGCGTACAAATACAAGGACTACACAACCACTGTGTTGCAATCACCCCGTCAGCCTGACAGACAGAAGCAACAGAAGGGAATGATGGGATATGAGACGTGATGGGATTTATGATATGTGATGATATGTGTCTTCAGGTGAATCTCCCACAGCTCAGGGGTCATATGTCACCATTACTTTGCTATCAAGGGTCACGATCCCATTCAATTTGACTCCTGAATCATCTTCACTGTAAATATTGCCTGTTTTCACACATGCAGGAGATATTCCTCTGTCTGATCCCATATCTTATATCTCACCTATACATCCCACAGTGAAGTTTAAATCATTTTCCAACTCGTGAGTCTGTTCCCGGTCATCCAGTATGAAATCATCTGTACGTGATATGTTTCATTAATAATGTTTTAGTTTCTTCTTCATTGACTTTGCCACCTGTCACCACAGAGTGATGAAATGTAGAAAAGGCGCAGCTTGTGAAAACGGTTGTGTAACATCTTCTTCTCGTGTAGTTTCCCACAGTTGAGAAATAACTCTGAGGATTATTTCATCAAGGTTTTTTTTCAGGTTGCATTTTTTTTAAAACAAGAACCTTGCATCACATTATCATGCCTAACGTCGCTAAAGAGTATCTAAGAGGAGAGTTGCATTCTGGGAAATGTAGTATTCATTCCTGGTGTTTGACCCAAGGGACATCCGGGTTACAAATCTCTAAAGTGCTGTTGACATAACTGGAGATTAAGTTTGTAACAAAAAATAGGATTAGAATCCTTGTAGCTCAGGATTAAGCCTTGGATACGGTGGCCCTGGGGGGGTCAAAGCACAACTATATTTTGGTGAAATGTTTAATTTTGTATTTTAATTATTATCTAAAAGTTTATTTGCCACATTCACAAACAATACGTATAAAGGGATGGGTTTGATCACAAGGCTGAGCTAAAAGACTGAAAATACAAATACTTAAAAGAAAAAGACAAGATAAACATTCAAATACAAAAACAAGATATGCATTAAGATATATGTGATATATATATATATATATATATATATAACTCAAAATAGGGTTTTTTGTAGTTAATGTCAGAGTGGAAGCTTTAAGCAACAAGTTCCTTTAACATCGGTGTAATGTTTAATCTGCACTCAGGGTGCTGGTTCCAGTCTGGATGAGGTTGGATCATTTACAGATGCTATAAACCACACTGCAGGGTTGAGGACAGACAGAGCACCGCGTGCGTGCGGTGCGTAAAAGTGCGCGCACGGCCAGTCTCCCCCTGCAGCCCCGTCCCCCCCCAGCCTCCTCGCAGCGGGCAGGTACCACCCAGAGAGACGGAGCTGTTGCCAAAGAGCGGAGCTGCACAACATACAGGAACTGCGACGTCACCGAGAGAGAGAGAGAGGAGGAGAGGAGAGGAGAGGAGAGGAGAGGAGAGGAGAGGCAGGGAGGGAGGGAGGGAGTCAGAGCAAAGTGCGCTATCAGCTGCTGAAGGCTGGACACACGAGCGGCGTGGGGGACACTGATAGGGGGGGGGAGACACACAGAGGGGAGAGGGTGGGGGAGAGGAGACTCCCTCGTCGTCGTTGGGTGACGGTGGCACAGATGGGCGCGACGCTCCACAGCTGAGCCACGGATCCAGCTGCACTGTCCCCGCGCTCCACAGCTGGAAAGGACGCATTCCTGCGAATGACACTTCACCACCAGTGAGTCCCAGCTTCCGTCATCTCTCTTCCTCTCTTCCTCTCGTCTGCTCCTCTTCTATGTCGCTCGTTTTGTGTTCATTTCCGAGGCCTGAGCGTCGTCACATGTCACCATCCGTCACCGCATCTGAGCTTTGAAGGGAGTGGGAGAGAGCCTGAGCACAAACTTTTACAGCCCTCCAGGCTTTATTCTCATCCGCTGTGACATGCTATCATTATCAGGACAGAACAGCAGCACCTCCCTATGGCTGCGTGTACTGAGCAGAGAACAGGAGCATGGGTGTGACTTACTGTAACCTAGTTACAGCTGTGTGTGTTTGTGTGTGTGTGTACACCTCAGTCAAATGTGGGCTGTTTGCTTTGGTCAGTGAATAGAAGCCATTCAGACCTCTGCATCAGCCGTTGGTCCTGGAATAGACTGCACAGTGTGTAGGACTTGTTTTCCTCTGCAGGGCTGCATGTTCCTGTCTCCTGTCTCACCCACAAGCAGGGACACAATGAGCTCAAGTGCAAACCTACAGCAAACACAGCAATGAGTAAGAGAAAGTAAATGTCGCACTAATGCTCCTGAAGCTCCAGGAGGCCGAACCCAGAGCACAGGGGAAAGTTGGGAGTGCCGGCACATTTCCACACACCATCACACCTGAGGCTGATATCTCAGCCCTGTCTCATCCGAGGGATGTGAGAGCAGACGGGGGTCCAGGTCATTCTCCCTCAGATTGAAGTGTTGCCAGGCTGCTTGATTGATTCTGTGCGAGTTTAAACTTACAGCAGCCGACAAAGCGTTTCTGCACATTTTGGTCTCAAAGCCAAACCGGTTTCATTCGAGTGCTGCAGGGCAGTGTGAGAGTTAACTGCTCATTCTGTATCAACCGCTCCATCACTCTCCCTCCTACACCTCTCTTCCTGTAACACTGTTTACTAGATGTCTATCTTCATGGCAGCGCAAATGCCAGAGGGGGGAAAGGGAAATGGAAGGAGGAGGTGGAGGAGGAGGAGGAGGAGGAGGAGGGGAGGAGGAGGAGGGGGTGCATGCAATGCAAATCCTGACCTGCTGTGTGGCACAATGAACAAATCATAACATGTTAACTCATTGTAGTGTTTTCCTTTCATTTAAAAAAATACCATCAAAGTTGTGTTTTCACTGTGTTTGATGAAGTAAAGTTGTGCGACAACACTGATTTCTGTCAGGCTCAGAATATGAGTCGACTTATTTCAAATAACATTAATGTGGCTCTGTAGTATAGATGCATCCTTTAGTCAATTAATTGATCAGATGATTGACAGACAAATAATTGGAAACAGTTGATTTATTGTTTAAAATCTAAACAAACATTCTCTTATTCATACTTTCCCATATTTCTCTTCGTAGGTACGGACAGGTGGACACCTGAAATTGTTTTCGGATGTTTTAACGACCAAGTGATCATTCAAGAATATACAATAACTGGAAGGTTAATTGATCCTGAAAATAATCAATAATTACAAGTGTTATTGTAGTAATGCTACGCCATATATTTTTACAAATTGGTTTGTAATTTAATCATGAAACCATTTAGGCACTGAATGTTTAATTCTGTTGTGCTTTTCATCAACAAGTCATTTAAAAGTGCTTTGTATAAAACATATGGTGAAATAACATCCTTGACAAGATGATGTATAATAGAAATATAGAGTCTTAAAATGGAGTTTGTTTTAGATTCGTGGCAAATGGGAAACAAACGCTGCTTTATTCATATTTTTGCTCTCTATTAATTATCCATCAATAATGTCTGTACTCCAGCATCAGCACCCACAATTAATGATCTATAATAATATGTGTTTCTCTGGTCACAAGCTTTTTAAATGTTCACTCAAGTGTTTATTTTCCTGAACAGCTGCTGAAGAGACACTCACTCTTTCCTCTGCTCCTCCTGTCTGCGGCAGCCGGCACCATGCTCCCCCGTAACCTGCGAACAGGTGGTTATGACCTGCCGGGGGTGGATTCCAGCGACGTGCCTCTCATTGGCTACCGGCCTTTACCGCCTGACCATGGCACCCCGAGTCCACCAATCGGAGAGGGGGGACGGCGGCGATGAACTGGAAACTTCCCAAGTGAGTGTTTCTTTCCTTCTGCCTCCATCTTTATTTTCTGCGGCCGGAGCTTCCAGCTGTGGTGGAGCAGAGCGAGCGGACGTTGTCGTATTCTGCGTTGGCAGTTAGTAATAGTATTGTTTTGGATACTGATCACCTGTGTGGTGATGTGATGGAGCTGCAGAGGGAATTGGGAGAACGTTTCATTTGTCGAGGCCCCCCCCCCCCCCGGCCTTCGCAGCTCACAGAATTTAGAGCAGACTCCCGCCATGAAAAAACCTACGAGCTGCATTCAGCTGCCAGTTCTTTTAATAAACAGCAGATGTGGTCGACTGGTTTTTAGAAAACCCGGAGGGAATAGAGATTGTCTCATTCAGAGAGACGGAGATGGTGTGTCTGTCTCCTGCTTTTCCACCACAAACACCCAAACCACTGATGTTTTCAATGAACTGAATAAATTCAACCATTCACATGGAAATGATGTGATTTTGGTGTAAAGATGCAAAACCCACAAGGAAGTCTACATTTATTGTTTTTCTTTTGCAATATAATCAAATAATAACCTAACATGTCCTCAGGTCACAGACACATTACTCGTCATCGCTGATGAAGAAGAAAGTAAACTAGATGCAGAATGACAACAGAAATGGACAATGGATTATTATGGTTGAATTTAAAAGACAAGCCAATGTTCCCAGTGTGCAGTGACTCACTCACAGTGATGACGAAGGCCAGTCTTGAGTGTCAGTACAGCTCCAAACGTGATAAACTGGATAATTTGCTAATTAAATGAGACTGGATAAAGTTTACACTCTGCAGGGGAGTTTTGTGGTGAGCGAGCTCTCAGCCGAAGAAGAAGAAACCTCGTTCAAAGGGAGAATTTGTGAAGGAGCCGAGTTTTCGCTGCAGAGCTGCAAGAACCAGACAAGTTAAATGGCTCCAACATGTCAGTTTGCCCCACAAAAACAGTTGTGTTCTGTGCGTGGGATCATCACCTAGTTTGATACTGTGGAGAAATTGTGGTGCATCTGCATATGGTTAGTTTGCAAAACCCCTTCAGGCATTTTGCAAGAGGTTTCAGTTCATGAAAAGTAAAAAAAACAACTGTCACACGATTTAGAACCAGCGGTTGCTACTGACAACCTCGAGTGTCAATACCGGACATGGTTCGGGTTCAGTCACATTGGTCTGATTGACTTTTTATACTGCATGTGCCTGTAATGAGCAAACATATTGGGTTTAATTTGAATTCAGACCCAAAAAACTAAGCTAACCTGACAAATTCAGGTTAGTTTATCTTTAATTTGTAATCTTTTTTGCTCCTATGAGCAAGAGGACTTTTACAAACCTGGGAAACAATTAGCATCATCATCACTACAATCTGACGTCAGACACCAAACTAAAGAGAAGTAGCCCTCATTGGTTGGCGTGATGCACGTGTTCAGTAATTCGGTCCGACCCCCGCCCCCGAGGTTCCCCTCCCCCTGAACTGAAGTTGAACTAAAACAGAGGAAGTTGGAAGGATCATGATGCAGGTGAATTTCCCACGATCCTTCACCTCTGTTAATGTTTAGTGAGTTTGGCGCGGGGGGGGAGAGGTTCGTTAGAGCCTTATCGGATCCTTCACCAACAGCTGGGGTGTTTTATGTGAAGCTGGTTTACAGCAGTGTTTTCTTCAGCTGTGGACAAGTTTCACTTCTTCTTCCTTGCGCGTGATAAAAAATGTCAGAACAGCTGCAAGTGATGACAAGCTGCTGGCCGACTGTCCTGCCCCACTCGCAGATGACCCGCACGAGGGTTTTTCAACTTAACATCAGGGTGTAAGAAACTCTCCTCGGTCTAAAAACAGAATTCGCACTCACTCCCTCAGAATGAGCAGACTTCCTCCGTGGTCATGCCACAAGGCGGCCGCTGGACCTCGCAGTTAATTATCCATGTGGTGGTTAAGCTGGTCGATGCAGCGTACACCTGCTCCCCCCCTGAAAGCGGTATCCAGTGTCACGGCCCACCTCCGAGGACGCTCTGTCAAGTGGAATCCAATACGGCCGCTCGCTCATTCTTTAATGAGGCAAACGTGGGACGTGTGAGCGAGGATGCATGAAGGGACTCGGCTCAAGTGAACAACGAAGGTTTGTGATGGAGGAAACAAAGTGGGTTTTCAGGTTCAGGTTTTCAAAAGGACTT
The DNA here is from genome assembly GCA_026259375.1 of Verasper variegatus. Classification (NCBI taxonomy): domain Eukaryota; kingdom Metazoa; phylum Chordata; class Actinopteri; order Pleuronectiformes; family Pleuronectidae; genus Verasper; species Verasper variegatus. The sequence goes on from CM048048.1 coordinate 21,345,830, forward strand.
TTACGTTGTTAAATAACGAGGTTTTGGCAACTTACCCTGCGTTTCAGATAATAATCGTAGATAATGATTTCACGTCAGAATACTGTAATGTCGTGTGGAGCCACAAATGATCTGGTAGCAGAAAAAGTACTTTTTAACCCTTTTTATTCATGTAACAACAATTATAGAGCAGTAAATTCAATCTAGGGAGTCCGAAATGCCAGTTGATAGGTTCAATAGACCCGATGAGGCCCAGTAAGTGGACCAGCTGTTATGAAAAGGCTCCTTCAGTGTTGTATTCACAACATGCAAGTGGAAAGTAGGTCAGTATGTGGGGGTTGTGACATGTTTTTGAAAATGTTTGAGCCCTTTGACATTTATCTTTATCATGTTCTCTTCTTTGCTAAACGTGAAATGGAAACTCAACAATCTTAAATTTGGATAATAAAGCCTCGTCAAGTTTTTATTGTCCGTCTATTAGTTGGTTTGACTTCCTGCGACACAACTATAACCTCTTGTTCCATTTAACCGCAGCTATAGATACACTGCATAACCATGAATACATATATTGTTACTACGTGGCTGCTTTGAATCATTCGGGTCGATCAAGGTAAATCTTTGTGAACAGGCTTCTTGCAACTTTCCGGCAGCAGTTAAAGCTTTTTTATTCTTTTTCAACATGACAGTGTTACGTTAGAAGTCCGGTCCATAAAGAAACGCTTTTCCTAGTTTTGGAGTGGTAGAACTTGACCGACCTGCACAGAAGCCTGACTCAGCTCCACTGGGATGAAGTGGGACGCCAACCACCAGTGTCAGGTTCTGCTGTGTGACAACACTGGAAGTCAACTGTGTCTGTGGCTCATCCGAACAACCATCGCAGTCAGGGGAGGATGAATTATTGTTACCTGCTGCCCCTGTCAGGTTGTTTGTTCCTGGATTTTTCAGCAGAATTATGCAAAAAACGACCTAGAACATATTTACATGAAACTAAGAAAGAAAGAAATAACTTGCTTATTGGCACTGATCTGAATAAAAGGAGCGGAGTATGCAACAAGAAAAGTAAGAACACTAGTTGTGTTAAGAATGAGAAAACACAGCTTGAAAGAGAAGCTCAAATCTCGCTCAGGAGCTGCGACTGTCAGGTTGTCCTGTTGCAGAAATGTGTGGACACAGATCCACCAGTGGTGATGTCGGGGAAGGGAGGCGGGGGAGCAGGTTGCTGCAGCTATGTGATGATCTAACGAGCGTTTCACACGGAGTCTGCTGATGATTGTTATCACCCAGCATCGGTGGCTGACCTCGCTAATGGTGCTGAGGGTGAGTGGGAGCAAATCCCTGCAGCCATGTTCCAACATCTGGTGGAAAACCCTCTCGGAGGAGTGGAGGCTGTTGTAGCTGCATATTAATGTCCATGTTTTCAATTGACATCCTCAACAGACTCAGATGTGTGTGCCTTCTCCTGGTTGCCCACACACTGGCTGACTGCTTAGCTAGTATACCCACTTCACTGTTGTAAATATAGAACCAGAGGAGCAAGGTTAAGTCAGAGTTTGCACATCACAGAGTCAACTATTCCCTATAAACATGCAGAACATCAATAGACTGATGATATCTAAGAGAGTAATCACATCCAAGGAAGGATTCCTTCTCCTTTAAGGGGAATAGAGCAGCTTTGACCTGAATGCCACAGAGATTCACTTGAAAGCGAGCAGATAACGGGCACCGGGGGATACACAGATGAAAGCGTGAGAAGAGGAGCAGAGAGAAAGATAGGAAGGAAGGGGTCGGGGTTGTGAACCACACACAAAAAATAAAAAAAACACACAATGGTTATCTTTAAATAAAGCTTCAGACGATGTATTTACGACCCGTTGTTTGGTGCACGGACAGGGTTGTCAATAAGGGCGTCAGTGGTGTGTGTATTTGTTCAGTCGAAGCTTTTTGGCACAGAGGAAACATGACCACATGGATTTATTTCAGGAAAAAAGTTGGAACAGGTTGTTTTCTGAGACCAAGGGGGGGGGATTAAGATGGAGACCCAGCTTCCTGTTGGCTGTTCTGGTGCCCTTCTGTAGCTGACGTCGTTGTTCAGGTGGAGGGGTTGACGCAGCCTCGACTTGTGATGGAAGGAGAGGGGAAGAAAAATAACTTCGCAACACGACAGCATGTCCTGCTTCCTGTGTTTGTCTCCACTTATTGTGTACTTCCTGCTTCTCGGGTGGGTGGGTGGCTGGGGTGGGGGAACTTTTAAGAAAGCGCAGCGCTCGGGGCCCCGAGAGAAGAGCCCGCAAAGAAACATAAACAAAACCAACAGTGGGTTTTGAGAAAAAGAAAATCACATGAGCTCCACAAACAAGAGCCTCAGAGTCCTGCTTTATGAATAATAACTCGCCGCTGTGGCCTATAATCACGATCCTTATCCAGCAGCCTCTGAGGCGGCTGAACTCCAAATTACATGTGCTTTGAAAAATGTCTGCACAGAGGAGGCCGGTTGCTTCTGTGACCCAGATTCAGTCTGGTTTCACGAGGAAAAGTCAATTGACGCTCCACTAACTGTGCTTTTTTATCTCAAGTGTCCCAATAAACCAGCTCTGCTCTCTGGAATAAGGAAAACAGAGCAAAGGGATAGTTTCCCACAGGACAGGACATTTGACAAGTTGATTAGAAACATGACTCAGAGTCATTGATAATGTGAATTTTGCTCTTTGTCTCCTAAAACTTTGCTGGGAAGCACAACAATCAAAATAACGTGCTAATGATAAATTGTGTGTTTGCAGCCTGTTCTACTCTCGAGTGGCCAAAAATACAGCCGGGGGTGTTTGTTCGCTGACTAATGAGGAAACTACTCTCCACACACACACACATCTTCATATAGTCAACACCTCTTCACTCTGATGTCATTAAACAGACACAGGCTGTCTGAACAATCATTACTTCTTGTTATAAGACGACAGGAATCTTAAGCATGCGACTGAATCGAAAAAGGAAAAATATGAGGAAGTGTGTCCGGCTTCTACCTGTCCTCAGACTGAGGCCCTCTCGGCTAACTGTCGCTTTGCTTAGTGCTGCATTAAACAGGATACTCAGCCGAACTGGTTTATCTGCATGGGAAGGTCGTCCACCCGGCCAATGAGAGCAGGAGAGCAGAGAGGGGAGTTTGAAAGAGAAGGGGTATTGTTCTGGAAATAGCTGCAGGGCCTTTGTCTGTCTGTGTGTGTGTGTGTGTGTGTGTGTGTGTGTGTGTGTGTGTGTGTGTGTGTGTAGGCAAGAGCCCATGCATCCATCTACTGATGATGGCCTTTATTTTTGTATTTCAATGAGGATTTCATTATTAAGGCCTGTATGGGCTACTGGGGGAAAAAGTGACTCCCTGAAAAGGAGTGTTGTCCTATCAACACCAGCACATCCCTGTCTTTGTGTGTGTGTGTGTGTGTGTGTGTGTGTGTATAATGGGTGTGCCAAGGTGATGCAGGCTCGGGGGGGCCGGACTTAGCTCCTGCTTCAGGTGTGTCTTTGTGACACAGAGCCATAAAGTGTGAAGAGGCAGACGTTAAGGACATTAACGCACAGATCCAGGACGACTGATAGTGGAAGAAGAAGTGAAGAAAGAACGAAACCCAAAGGAGAGGAGAGAACAACAAATGAGAGAAAATGGGGAAAGTGAAAATGCCATGTCTAGCTTTATCCTGAAGTTTTCCAGGAAGCTCAGGGTCCTGTCTGGACTTGCAGAGCGAAAGGTAACTCGCGTGAACTATTTAGTTTTTTGCATTTTTCTTTCCCTGTGTGTGCGAGAGGTTATTTTAATGGAAAAGATGGAATTGCTGGCACACAGAAAACAGCAGAGTTTGCACAGGTAGCTAGTTTAACAGGTTTGATGCACAGGCTGTATCCTATATTCAGTGCAGTGCAGGATCCTTTGTGAATGCCAGGAGCTGCTGCTGCTTGGAGTTGACCTTCGATCAAGCCAAGTCAGGGTAATTTGAAAGAGGCTAATAGAGGCTAACATGTGCTTATTACAGCTAATTACAGCCCAGGTTGGACGGGGAGAATATAGCCGACCACAGGCCACAGCGGCCACTGCTCACTTTATTGTCGTGGCTCATGCTGCGACCTTCTATTTGCATATGAGAGCGCTCACAAGTCAGTGCATGCAAAATGAATGAAAGGCAGATCATTAGTTTGTTGTTGGGTTTCAGTGTGTGTGTGTGTGTGTGTGTGTGTGTGTGTGTGTGTTCCCAAGGTGTTGCTCGTGTGTTTTTGCAGCTCCAACCTGTTGACTCACGACGAGTGCGAAAGACATTTCACCAGACTCTCGGGATGACTCCACTCCGCTGTGTTCGGCTCATGCATTATTAATCATGGGAAAAAAAGTCACGGCTAAATGGCGTCAGCGTCGGGGGATCGCTGTTTGTAGCTCAACGCAGAAACCTGTGAACTGGATGTAAACAAAAAAATGGCCGCCCCGCTCCCCACGATAAGTCACGGCACAGGAATGAAAACATACGTCTTCCTCAAGATTCTGTTGACGCCAACTTTACTGTAAGAACTAACCGTAGACGCCCAAATATGAATATTCATGTTTTGTTGTGTTGTTTGTTTGTTTGTAAACGATTTTACACAAAACAACGAAAGGATTTCCAGGAAGCTTGGAAGGATGTGGTGTGTGTCAGGGAATTGTTTTAACGTGACACAGATCCAGACAAGTGCAGGATCTTAAACTCTTAGTCTGGAACATTTAGGGGACTGATGAGTCTATGAGTGTGAAATTTGGTGCTTGATTGAATTCAAAAGGGACATGATGGGCCTCGTGGAGGTTTGGGTTCTACTGAGTGTCAGTGTGTGCTGGTATCAGGTGGGAAGTGCTACTGTGATACTGTTTTTACACCATAATCAGTACATGCAGGTAAACTCACTAAGAGTGAGCTGTGCAGACTCATTCACAGGTTGGTGCTCATGTCTGTGTCTGAGCGTCACCGTGAGACACTTCTGTTGGGGAGCGTGTGTTTTTAAAATACTTATTTTGAGGAACTGTTGCATCTTTTACTCTTTCACACTAATGACAAAGGCCAAATGTTCGTGGGTTTGTTTGTGTCCTGTGTTAAAGGGGCTCACGTCATTGCTTTCTCTTCTGATCCCTGTTAAAGTGCCACGAATCATCTGCTGCTTTTTTAAGTAGTTTGTGAAAACGTTGTCGTTGAACAACAAAACTAGATATTAAACTAGAACTCTGCAATCAGTAGAATATGTAGAATAAGTAGAATGTGAGTGCATCAGCTGAAAAATGAAATCCTGTGCAGGTTGCTTTAGTTTGCAAAGGCTGTAAATGTGTGTGCTGAGTATTTATTAGAAGAGTTTGAGCCCACAAAGCCCCAAAGAATGATTGAATATTATCTTGTCCTATGCTCTAAAATACCACGTATAACAATGTGTGGTACGCCCCAAGCGGACTAGTGGTTAACACACATCCACAGTTTGATTCTCAGCCTGATGAGAACCTTTGCTGCGTCTCAGCTCTCTCGCCTTTATTTCCTGTTTATCTCTGACTATCAACTCAACTGCCAGTTATTAACGACCTTAAGGGAACTATGGACTTTTGAAGTTTGTCATTAAGGTTTGTCTGCGTCTCCTCCTCAGGCAGAGCCCTCCCCGATGAAGACGACCTGGTACTGTCCTCTCGACCTGGTGAGTCCGACTCTGGCACATTGGAACACGCACGAGACACTGAGCCTGTTAGAGCCAACATGCAATGTATGAAACAATAGAAATCCGTTCATTAATAGTATTCAGAGTCATATATAAGCTACACACTTGAACGGCGATAAATATGTTCTATCTTCACTGCAGCTAAACCAGGTAGGATGAATACCTTTTTTTATTTTTCCTTCTGCACCATTGATCGTTTCTAAAAAGCTCTGCACATTACGCCAAGTACACAAATAATAAAAAGAGAATATAATAGTGAATTAAATTATTCGAGAACAGTTTGAGGAGGACTCACTAATGAGGAGGAAGAGTTCTGACAAAGCTCCAGATGATTAACACAGAAGAGAACAGAACATGAGAAATGGGCAGGATTACAATGAGCACTGCACTGGTTACTGGTAACAGTGTCCTGGTTTCTCTGCAGTCCACTGTGATGGAGGAAGAGGAGGATGGAGTCATCTACACCGTGGTGGTCAAACAGCAGCATGTAGGCCCCACCAGTCCAGTGGTAAGACCTGCAGTCGGTGACAGATCGGAAAAAATCCTCTCACCAGCACAAACATCAACTTCCTCTCTTTTTCCTTCCTCCAGTCACGGGTGTCCCGCTCCCAGTGTGTGAAAGCAGGAACAGAAGAGAAGCTGGTGCTCCACCTCCTCCACTCCTTCTCTTTGGGAGACTCGTCCTTCATCACCATCTTCCTCTCCACCTATCGCTCCTTCACCTCCACGGAGAGAGTGCTGGACATCCTCAGTGACAGGTAACAAAGGGTTTCTCCTCTTATCGGCACAGGGTTTGTGTTTTTTGTCTGTTAAGGGGATTTTGTTTCTCTGGGAGGATTTTAAAGAGACGCAAAAATATTTTTTAGGGGACATTTTGCAGATATGCTCCCACACAGGCAGGTGTACAAACCATCTGCTCGTGCACAAAGTGAAACCATCTCCTGCAGAAGTGAACTCTCTCGCCGGTAAATCCATTCTTATACGAGCAAAGTTGAAAGTACAACTGGATTATAGCGAGCGGGTGATGGCACTTACTGGTTTATTTGCAGGTTTTGAGATGAAGTACAACCATTTTAAACCGTGTGCCTGACGCAGCAAACATGTTTTTCCACCATTAAACCAACAGTAGGGGATTTGAAGGGGCCTTGAATGCAGGTGGTCCACGTGCTTACATCATCGAAATTGACCCTAAAGAGCTGCAGCTCTGTGAGAATTTAATGCTAATCTCAAAAGTCTTTTGCTAAATAGCGATAAAAACAGAGCACAAATGAGACTTGTAGAAATAAATACTTTGGTTTGGTTGTAGACCAAAGTATTGAAGATAAGAAAGTCACTTGTTGACAAGAGAACACATGAAAGTGTAAAATAGAATAAAATTAGCAATAAAATAAAAGAATAAAAATACAGAGAATGTGTACATAATATACACTTATCCCTACAGATGGAAAATGTTACCTGCAGAGAAACTTACTTGACTAAAGTGCAGTGGAACAGGATGACTGCACGAGGATATAAACTGTATTTGTACTTTTTGTATACTGAGATACTGAAATACTTGTACACATGTATGTATATATATATATGTGTGTATAAATATGCATGTGTAGACGTTATAAGTATATAGGCAGGTATGATGTACAAATATACGATACAATTGGAGTCTGCAAAACACATTAATCGGTACACAAGATAAACAGGTTTTAGTTTTCCTCTTGTCCAATAACAGCAGCTTCTAGATTAATGGCGTCGATAGATTCAGACACTTCTTCAAATCGCAGGAAGCATCTGTGTGGTCATTTAAAAGAGCTGTAGCTGAGACTCTTTCTCAGCAGACACCACTCAGCAAAAAGAAGAAGGTTCTTTTAGAAAGTCCTTATTGAATAATGGAGTTATGTGTATGAAACACCTGTTTGGAAACTTTTCTGAAAGACGCAACACAAAAGAGAATCGGTTTCGTGCACTTAACTTCCTGGCAACAAGCTCAGGGAACATTAGGACGCCACCTTTGCTAAAAAGCATCTTTAGAGAAACAAGCCATAAATACATTCTTGGCAAAGAAGGAGAAATATTTATGACCCGACACAGCAGGAGCACAAATCTGTCGCCGGATGATACTTTGAAGCTTTTGTGTTTTCTGCTGCTCCAACTTTTTCTTTTCTGCTCGCAGATTGGAGAATCCACCAGGGGACAGCGAGAGGAGCCACATGAGACAGGCTTTCAACAAGTGAGCTTTTCAAAATGCTATTTAAAATCAAAGTGGAGCTTTTAGACTGTTTCTGTGTATTAGGTCTAAAGTCTGTTGTGCTTCCTGCTCCTGGTTTGGAGGAAATGTTATTATTAAAAAAGGGTTGTGATGAAAATGTTCCATGTTATCAGAGTGAAATAAAAGGCTCTGGATTGTGAGAGGAAGTGCTGAGACGGGAGATAATTCTCTTGAGCTAATGACTCTTCACTCCATTAATACCAAAAATGATTTAAATGCAGCTTCGAACAAGAGAAAGAAAGTTAAAGAAGTGAAACCGTCTTAATAATACGTTTCTCTAACATTCACAAGTGTTTCATGCACAGAAATGTACCTAATTAAATTACTATAAAAATCTAACTTTAGTTGAACAGCACCTTTCATACAAGTTCATGCAGTTCAACAATTGACTGATTAAATATATTTTAAAAGCTGTAATAGCAGTTTAAAAAAAGGATAAAATATATAATTGAGAATAAAAGGTGATAAATAATATAAACAAACAAGTAATTGAATAAAATTTACAACTCAGATGCTGTAAAATTAACTCGATTCACAGATAAAGGGATCAGACTTGTTATGGAGTGAAGAAGAAGAAGACGTTAAACCCCAGTGTTGTCAACAAGTAGTGAATCAAGTCCGACCAATCACATAATGCAGATAAATTTGATCTAATGCTCGGTCAGTCCCTTTTCATTACAAGATATTATCTCACTAATATAATTTCTCATGTACAGATGCTGCACTTTGTTCCAGGCTGACTTTCTGATTTGACTTTTTTTAGTGTGTCTTGTAAAAGCAGGCGCTCTGTCATCTTCTGCTAAAGGAAAACAATCTTGATCCTCCGCTTCCTCTGAATTATGGATCCACCTCTAAGCTGCTTTTCTTGTCTAAGCCCCTTGACAACGTGATTTCTTGGCAACTTTTTAGCAGCTTGGAAAAATATCAATATACTCCATCGATTCCCTTCTGCAACAGTTTGTTTATCTGCGTCCGAAACAGACACAGGTCCTTTAAAAACACCCGCCTCCATCAACATGAAGAATTGCTCACCTCTGGTGTTTCTCCCTCCGTCCTCTCAGGGCGGTGTGCACTGTGTTCAGAACATGGCTGACGGAGTTTCCCGAGGACTTCAAGAGTTTGAAGGAGCCCTCCCGTCTGCTGCGTCTGGCTCCCCTGCTCCCTCAGGACTCCTCCTCTGCGGCCGACCTCCGCGCTCGCCTCCTCAGGATCGCAGAGGAGCTCAGCGAGAAAGCCCTGCTCCCCGACACCCACAGAGGTCTGTATTTTAACCGGGATGGAAATGACACCGTTAAGGCCTCGATGGATGAGGTTCACGTGTAGAAATACACTTGTTTTATCACTTTATCTGCTAGGAAATCCAAAACTGTGGGTGCATTCATTAAAAAACAAACCTCCATGGTCTCCAGAGGATGAACCAATAACTTTTTCCAGTATCACAATGACCAGGTCAAAGGTTTTCTCTTATCTAGTGAAAGACACACAACCTTGATCATTAGTCATAATGATGACGGAGAGAAACTGCTGCACCTACAGGACATTTGAGTAAATTTAAGTATGAGTCCTTTAATATTTTGCCTCAGGAACCATCAATGCATGGACTCAGGGTTTCCAATTGATTATTTTAACTGGGATTAGTCTGTAATGGTTTCTGAAAACTGTCCCCTTAAATGTAATCAACGTGCAGCAAATCACAAATAATAACAACCTTAAAAATTATAGAGAAACACAACAGTTCCCTCAATGAGCAGCACTTTGGCTACTGGAGAGAACCGGTTCACTAACAGACCAGCAAACAAGGCAAACTCACATCTTCAGTGGACACACTCTGAGGGGTGAGGCCTCCACCATGTGTCCGGCCTGCAGGCCTCCGTTCAGGGGGAGGGACTCAGGTGAGCTGACTTCCTGTATAGATTCTGTAGGTGGAGCAACAGGAAGCAGCAGGTGAGGGAGGGAGGAGCAACAGGAAGCAGCAGGTGAGGGAGGGAGGAGCAACAGGAAGCAGCAGGTGAGGGAGGGAGGAGCAACAGGAAGCAGCAGGTGAGGGAGGGAGGAGCGACAGGAAGCATACGGATGTGTTTTAGAATCTGTGACGAACTGTTTTTAAGTGAACAGCTTCACTTCTTGCAGATCAGAGCGGTCTCACCAGCTCTCCCCCTGACCCCTCCAAGTTTGAACCCACCAGCATCCTGGGATTTCCTGCACCGCTCATCGCTGAGCAGCTCACCAGGACAGAGTCGGTGAGTTCTGACAAGTTACAGAAAATAATTTGTTTGCATCCAACTTGCATTTAAGATGCAGTGTAATAATAATAAACTTTATTTATATAGCACCTTTCAAAACAGAGTTACAATTTAAAAATGGAAGAATTTGACATTTAACAGTTAGTCTGTTTGAAGATCCCACAGCTTCCGAGCACAGACACCGAAAAACAAATGTTAAAAATGAGAAAAGAGTAAAAACAAGCTAAAATAAATCAATATAAAATGATTTTAAATTGACAGTAAGATCGAAACAAGGAGAAAACACACCTCAGGTTACAACCGGGTTACAACTGTTGTTTAATATGCCGTCCCTTCCCAGGAGCTGTTTGTCCGTCTGGTGCCGTACCACTGCCTCGGCTCGCTGTGGTCTCAGAGGGACAAGAAGGGGAGGGAAGGCGTCTGCTGGTCCGTCCGGGCCACGGTGCGGCAGTTCAACAAGTTGGCCAACGCGGTTTTAGCGTCGTGCCTCTGCGCGACGATGCTGCGCAGCCAGCAGAGAGCACGGCTGCTGGAGAAATGGATCAGCGTGGCAGAGGTGAGTGGAACAAAGAAACCCCTCAAGGTCACAGAAGTGATGCCACAAACATACATTTGTACAGTGTGGGAATGAAACACTGGGGGTTCGGTCTGTAATTAAAAAAGTGTCAGTCGGGGGTTTCAAGTCTTCCAAAACGCTCCACTGTGCATTTTCCTACAATAAACCCACTTAATCCCCGAAACCATAATCCTATTCCCGGCTCTGACTGTGCACACAGCTTCACAAAGTCACAGTCTGCTTGGCTTCTGCTGCGACTCTACTTGTAATTTCACTTTAATAAAGAGCTGAAAGCAAAAACAAATTAACGACGATTTTTGATTTATGCTTCTTTTCGTAAACAAAATCGTGCTCCGTTCGAGGGCATCAGGAAGTTTTGATTTTTGAAGATAAAACGAGAAATTATTGAAAATCATCACTTCTTTCCTTTTGAAGCTGGATGTGCACATACCGTCTGCTACGCCTTCAGGAGAATGTGCCCTGCGTGAACACCGGTAATGTGCTGAGTCAGAACAATCTGACCTGGAGGCGAACAGCTAGACCGTAAATCTGCTTAAGAAACCTCGGCTTCGTACGAGAGGAAATGTGGATTAACTGAGCGCTCGAATAATCAGCTTCTTTTAAAATACCGAGCAGTGACAGGTTAGGCTGCCGTCCTCGGAGGGTTTTTATTCCCTTTCAGAGCTTCTCTCTCTGTGAACGCTGCTTCAGCCTCTAATTCCTTTATGAAGCTGTTGTTTGTCATCACATGCACAAAAACACGCGCTCACACAGAATCCAGTTTCCTCTTTGGCAAAGCGAGATATTATTGGTCTGCTGCCAAAACACCAAATACGCCTCTGGTATCCTTTGGAAAAAAACAACCTCTTTAGCTGTATACATTATTCAGCACACGAGGCCGATGCTGTAATTTAATACTCGCCAGAACTCAACCCCACAGGTGTTCTCACTTACATTGTGTGTATTCATATGTGTGTGTGTGTGTGTGTGTGTGTATTCAACAGGAGTGCCGAGGCAGAAAGAACTTCTCCTCGCTGTACGCCATCGTGTCCGCTCTGCAGAGTAACCCCATCCACCGGCTGAGGAAGACGTGGCAGGACACTGACAGGTCCGTGGATGAACTCTGTCTTTTTATACGGACAGAAAATAAATTGTAATTGTTTCCAAGCAGAAACCTTGTGAAAATCACAAAAACAAAAGAGAGGGATGATAAATAAAACGCCAAGTTAAACACAAAGACCAAAGATATTAAGAAATAACATGAACTAATACGTCCCAAATATACACTGTATTTTTAAACATTTTTATATAGGCTTGTCATACATTCGATATATTAAATGATAAACACTACTACTACTAATAATAATAATAATAATAATGATATGCAGTTGCACCTTTCATAACAAAGTAAGTGATAAAAGTTGACCTATACGTCCTTGTAGGAAGATAAATATATGATATATAATAATCAGAGCTGCCAGAATATAGAACATTTTATTACTGTAAATGTCGCGCGTGGTCAGGACCAGGAAAGTGTCTTTATAACATCGTTACAGGAAACTGGTGTCGCCCTCGAGACACTTTTCACCAAACAACTTTCAACCTCGTAAAGACGTAAATGTTTCTTTCCTTTAACTTAAATGAGAACATGTCTCTTCAGTAATGTCGTCCTCGCAACATAAAGCCTGAGCACTTTTATGAAATATACTGAAATAGTGAAATATGAATATGCGCTTGCTGTAAATAGACTGTGTCTCCTTTTCAGGGAGGTGGTGAAGAGATACGAGGAACTGTCAGAAATATTCTCCGAGAAGGACAACTACTCTCAGAGTCGAGAGCTCCTGAAGGAGGTGGGTTTACTGGAAATATGTTCTGTCCCTTTTTAAAACTGTCTGAAGTAAGAAGGGACATCGGGCTCTGACTGGTTTCACTTTTACTTTACTTCACTTCACTATTTTTAAAATAACTTTGACGTGAGAGGTTCAGATATTGTGTCATTTGACCGCTTGTGTTGCTTCATGATATAAAAATGACTGTTGGCCTGAGGGCTGGAGAAAAGGTTTCCCAGCATAGGCTGTAAATACAAATGGACGACACATCTCTAATTCTTATTCTTGTCCTATATTCTAAAATTATGGTATCAAGTAAATAATTAGAACCAAACTTAGAAGAAGAATTTACATCAGTGTGATAAGAACGACCTAAACATCTTTACAATGTGATTCTACGAAGCAGGCGGTGCTCCACATCGCAACCCGCCCCCAGCAGGAGGTCGAGATGTTTCAGCTTCACTTCAGGGGAGATGTCATGTCGTCCATCTTTGTACAAACACTGTTACTGGGTCCAACACTTCTAGGTTCCAGCCGTCGAGCCTCAAACGTCCGTGCAGAAAAAAACAAACTCATTGACTTTGACTAATATCTCACATCCCGGTGACGAGCGGCCCGTGATCTGAAGCGGCAGTGTGAGACATTCATTAACGGCGCCCGGTCCGCACACTGTCGAGCTTCATCCTCGGCTGAAAACAACATTCACTGTTGGAGATTTAAAGACTTTCTTTAAAGACCCGGAAAACCAGTTTAATCTGGTTGAGTAGAACTGCCCTTATTCTGTCAACACTTTCCCTTCAGTGTGATGAGGCTGTCTGAAGAAGTGCATTATATTTAGTTTACACTGTCAGTGAGTCGGGGGAGGGGGGGGGGGGGGAAATGGGCAGGATTAGCTGTGTTTTGATTTGCTGTAATGGTGCCGAGCGAGCATCAATACCTTTGCATTAGCTGTGATTTCTACCCATACGATGCCCCCGAAGGAATTCAACCAAACACTTGCTTTCAACTCGACAGCGTCTCTCTCTCTCTCTCTCTCTCTCGCTCGTCTCTGATGCCAAGAAAACACCATCGCCTTCTGTTTGCCCTTTGATTTTTTTTTCTTCTTCTGCACAACCACCCGCTTCCCCTTCATCTCAGGGCCTGTGTTCGAAAGTGAGTGACGAGCAGACAGGGTGCGAGATGAATGATTCTCATAAAAAGTTAGAGGAGAAGAAATGATTCACCGCTCTCTGTCACCGGAGCGGTTGACAGTGTAATAACACTTTATTATAGCGTGGTTATGACAGACTGTCTCCTCGGCTAATGTCGAGTTGCTGTGACAGATCTGCAGACTGAGCAGTGTTGAGGCACCATTATTAATGCTATAAAAATTAATCATAAAGTTATTCATGCTCAGAGTACTGGCCCTGACAGAACTGGGTTTTTTCATAGACATATTGGTATCAGCTTTTATGTTTTACTGACTGCCGCTGGATTGAAATTTCTTATTTTACAGAATAAAAAATGCTTAGAGGAATGGGCAATTGTGTGTATATATATTAATTAATGTATATAGCCCCCAAATGCTGGTATCAGTGATAAAATGGAAGATCTCCAGCCCAGCTATGAAATGGATATTGCAGTGATATCGTGTTTTAAACTGCTGTTTTCCAAAGTAAAGAATGAACTTTGACCTGCAGACGTTCCCTTGCTCTTGTTTTGCAGGAGGGAACCTCAAAGTTTGCCAACACGGACAACAGGCTGAACAACAGACATTTTAATAAGGTGAGCGGAGAGGAAATGAAAAAACGATCCGGGTTGAGCTTGTTTGTGGAAGGTCACGGGGTTAAAGATAATTAACTTTCTTTACAACTTGAAAAACCAAAGACTGCTGGAAACAGTTGTGATAGTACACGTCTCTTCAACAGGCTCCTTTTGGCCACAGTTTAACATTTGTGAATTATTCCCAGCGCCGTGTCGGATGTTTCTCAATCAGCCAGATATTTCAGATGATGTCACAGAGGAGCATCTTTAAACGACCCCAGTGTTTGTCACCGAGGCAAAAACTTTTAGATCTTCAAGCACATGAAAAAGATCAATTTCCATGAAGCGAATCGCTCATGTTTGGTGTGAATACCAAACATTTTCGCCTGAAGGATTGTTCACCCCTCCCCCCCCCCACACACAGGCCTTTGTGGGAGACTTTGGGATATTTGGAGATGATGTAAGAGGCTGTAAAAGTTAGGGGACAAAGATATAGTGTAATGTCTTTAGAGGGAGGATCTGTATTGTTATGGCTCATAAAGGGGCGGACGTGAGTTTTATTGTGTATAGTTCATGCTCTGCTGTGCAAAGTTGTAGTATGACGCTAACCTGGATCACATGCTAACCTGCCAAGTGGGATCACTGGTCTGATGGAGGGTTGTGAGAGGGATGGACCAGCGTGCAGCTGCAGAGTGGAACACAGAGCTGCTGCCGGCTGTGTGTGTGGGAGCCACCGTTTGAAATCAGCTGCAGGAGCTGCTCTGAAATCCCTCACTGTCAAATCTCTTTTTACGACGTGGACAGAAATCTCTGGGGAACTGACAAACCCCTTTTTCTTTGTTGTTGCTCTAACACAGTCCACCGCCCAGGGCACCGTGCCCTACCTGGGCATCTTCCTCACAGACCTCACCATGCTGGACACCGCCGTCAAAGACAGGCTCGACGTAAGTTCGCCTCGTCTCTGTCGGACAAACCCTGGAAGTTACTCCTTCTTTTACAGTCAAACTTAATATCCTGTCACTTCCTTTGCAGAATGGCTACATCAACTTTGACAAAAGGAGAAGGGTGAGTGTTGCAATACGTATTCCGCTGAAATATAAAGGTCAGAAGTTTAATACACGATCTATTTTCATGCTCTTAAAATGAACAGTGCTGAAAACTTAGCTGATGCTTTGATAATGAACAGTTTTCAACAAGTGAAGCAGCCAAAATAAGCTTCTGGGTATAAAACGAGTCTGACAGTGGGAATGGAAGCACCCTGAGAAAAACCCTGTGACCCTGAGAAAATAGGAGCCACAGTAAGAAGAGATAGACGAGGGATGGTTTTACAGTGAGAGCATATCAGAGCGAGCAGAGGTAACAGAGTATCCGAGGGAGGGAAATGATGAAGTGGAAGGTGCTGTGAAGTGAAAACAGTTTCACAGTTATACTAAACCACTTAACATGTGGGTGGTGGTTTTTCTTTTTTTTTTTTATTATGAAACTTTTTTGTTTTTGCAGGAATTTGAGGTTTTGGCTCAAATCCGCCTCCTGCAGTCTTCCTGCAAAAACTGTGTGTTCAGCACGGACGAGTCCTTCATGAGCTGGTATCACAGTGTCCCTACACTAAACGAGGAGGAGTGGTAAACATACATCAGGGGCATAAATTCACTCTCATTGCTCCCATTGAAATGAATATATTGATTCTGACGATCTCTATCAGTTACAGACTGTCCAATGAAATCGAAGCACCCAGCGAGCCGAGTCCACGCAACCTCACTCCAACAGTCATCATCACACAGTGTCCAGAGTAAGAACCTGCTCTCACACACACACTGACACACAGAGTGGATAGAAGAAACTACATTAAAGGGGCCTTAAGTTCATAATATACAGTTGGATTTTGGTTGTTTGGTAATGGTCATAATAAGTATAGGGGGGACACACACACATTTTATTAAGTAGTTTGAAAACGGTTATAACTAGATGTGCACTCTGAAAATATCTGATTGCACAAAACAAATTTCCCGTGTGACAAACTGGAGGCGTGGGTTTTGAAAGACGTGGGTGTTTGCCAGGCAGCAGCAGTCCAGGGACGGGCCCTACTGCATTGCATCATGGGGATTATGACGGTTTTTGGTGCTTGATTTGTTTTACTAAACCAGGACACATCAACATTCTGCTCGATATTGACTTTTCTTTTTTAATGTCCCTCACAAGTCCCCCACATTTCAATTCAAGCATAATTCCAAAACCACCAAAACACATTTGGGAATTGAGCGCTTGAATTATTGGTTGATTAATTAGTAAATCATTATTTCCAGCCTTAATTTGACTGTTTGTGATCTTCCTGTTGTCGACAGCCTGAGCAGCTCGCGGACGAGTCTGGCGGGCGACAGCGACAGCCTCTTTGACTTCCCCTCGCCCGTCAATAACCTGCTATCAAAACTCACAAAGGTAAAATGTCGTTACTGATCTTACTCTGTCTGCTCTTGTCTCTGAGAATTAGGTTCTCATTGGTTCTTATTGGATTCTAGAGTCCATGTATGAGATCAGTGTAGAACTGAAGGAGTAAAAAAAGAGGGGAGGGGGATGTGACATGAGAAGTGGAACGACTGCAATTTGAAAGGTAAACAGAGAGTTAATAGCCCCAATGCAAATATCCATGTCGGCTCAGGGTCAGTTTCTCTGCTGCTTCCGTCTATTTTACTCAGATACCAACAGGAAGTGTTTTAATTAATGCAGAAGCGAGCAGCGGTGTAATCAACATGTAAACTTAGTCTCCAGAAACAATCATCACCAGAGCCACGTTTTGTTCTGTTGCAGCACATGAGATCTCCATCTGTGTCCTGTCTGGATGTGGAAACGTCCCCTTCCACCGCCGAGTCCACCCCCGACACCCTGACTCCATCCACGCCCACAAAGTCCCACCGCCGATCGGCCTCCTGCGGCAACAACCCCCCAACAACGTGCAAGGGTCCGGGCCAGACATGCGGATCATCAGGATAGGGATGGACCTGCACGATGGAAACATGTACCGAAGCATTCTGGTAGGAGCTCAGGGTGTTTGGTTCTGATTGACAGCAGCAGCCATGACACTGTTCACACGACGCGTCCCAAATTATCTGCGACACGCTGCACTTATCAGCGAGGATCCCGTAATGATAGTGATCAGAATCGGACCCCAGGGATAAGACGCAGGATGTCGTTAGTGCAAATCAAGCCGTCCTAGAGTCACTGTTGTTTATCTCCCCCCCCCCCTCAGGTTACGAGCAACGACAAGACCCCCACTGTGATCAGCTCTGCCTTAGAGAAGCACAATCAGGACCCCAAACAGACGTCCAAGTACGAGCTCATCCAGCTCCTGCCCGACGCAAAAGGTAAAGATGTACAACATTTCCACTGTGGCAGCAGAAAAACAGCCGCACTCCTCCCACAGCACTGGTAGAACCTCAGGTTGGAAATGTAGGTCGTGTTTCTAGACCAGGTATTTGTTGTTTTTTAGTGAAGCACCGGCTTTAGCAGCCACGTGGAGAGAAAATCATCACCTTTGCAAACGAGGGGAGGATTTCCAAGGTGGAGCGGGTCGTCCACTAACCAGAAAGTCGGTAGTTTGAACCCTGGCTCCTCCAGTTTGCAAGTTTCTTATTGTTTCCCTGTCGTCCTTGGAGCGAGACACTATGAGCCCTCGATCTCATCAGCTATTGTCTCACCGTGAATTAGCCTGTTTCTAGTTTGGAGTCAATCAAGGTCTAATTTAATGAATACCAGTGTGATGTGGAAGCAGGAGACATTTTGTGTTTTTATACGACAGTAACAGTAGAGAAATGACAAGAATCAAGTACAAAAGTACATGCAACAAGGTTCCCCTCCAACACATGATCCACAACGTCTCTACCACCAGAACCCACCTTGCATTGTCACTTCTTGAGTACCGATGGTATCAGGAGCTCTATTGAATTGTGTGTGTGTTTATTTCTTGATGCAGAACTGGTCATCCCCGCCACAGGAAACGTCTTCTACGCCATGACATCATCCAGCGTCGACTTCCTGTTGAGGAGGAAAGGCGGGAACACTCCTCTTGGCTCACATCCGATCAGCACAGAGACGAGCGCCACGTTTCCTCGAATCAAGGCCAAGGGGAGGAGGCTGGTCAGGACGCTGTTTTGACGTCAGATCTTTGTCCACGGTGAACTTTTGGCTTGTCGCCCCCTGATAAACACACGGGGGGGGGTCTCTCAATAATGTGGCCTTCTCTGTGCAAACACAAAAAGCTACACATGCCTTTATCCCATGCTCCTCGGACGTCCTCTTCTACCAAAGCACAGAGACCAAGTTCCTCAGACATCTCAGAACCTCCTGCGTTCCACCGGAGCCGCCTGCTGCTGCTGCTGTCTGTCGAGTCTTTCTTCTTTACGAACATTATGCATTGCTGATTCACATCCAGAGGAAGAGCGGCGGAGGCCTTTAAGTGAGTGCTCTTGGTGCTGGCTCTGGACTCCCAGTCAGGTAGCACTTAAAGCATTTTTTTTTGCTCATTCCAACTCAATGAATAAGATCTATTCTAATTAACACCAAGAAATCCCTGGTTGTTGTCTGCCTCCGCTGTGAGGGATGTTTCCCGACGTTAGAGGAAGAGTTAATTGGTCTTTCTGCGATCACCCATGAGGCCGTCGAAGGATTTAAGACTCTTTTATTTGGGGAGGAAAAATTATAATGAAATCTTCACACGCAGGACTCGTCAGGTTCTGGGAAGCGGCACAAATACAGGAAGACGCACGAATGGAAAACTGATGTAATGTTAATGCATCTTTGTAGCCACGCACTGGAGGTTGTCATAGGAGACACACATATATATGTTTTGTATATATTTATATATTTTGTACGTCTGTGTGATGTCGACGTTGTGTTTACACTGGCAAGAAGCTCGATATGTCCAAAAACTGTCAAGTCACCAAGTCATCAAGGAATCTGTTATTTTAAACTGGTCAGCAAATCAACACAGTGAGTGATTGAGCAGATGTGGATTTCAGCTTCAAACTTAAAGCGGCATCGATCCCTGTTTTTCTATAACACTGATTATTTGACTATTGATATTGTGAAGGTGACGCTCGATGCTTTTCAACAGACACCAGAACACTATGGAGCAAACAGACAGTGAACAAGTCAAACATCCAGCCAGAGACTTTCTGTCAGAATTCACAGGTTGTGTCCGAAATCACTCACTGATCACTACGTAGCGAGTCTGCCATTTTGTAGTGGTGTCCGGATGTTTTTTATACCCTATTTGGTGCACTCATTGTTTCCCACAATGCATTGCGCTGGTGGTGGAGAGACGGAAATTGTCGTATAAATGTAAATAGAAGCAGAGCAGCACAGCACAAAGTGCGGGAAACAAATCTACATTTAAAGATGATCATTGAATGTTTTTTTTACCTTTTAAGTATTAATACTAAGTGTAAAATAAAGGTTTAAAATTTACTGTGATATTTTCCACCCGCCGATGTTGTTGTACGTCATAAACCCGCGACAACGGCGAGATTATCTGCGCCACGTAGTGTCCGAAAGTAGGGAAGAGTGAATGAGTGGGTGATTTCAGACACAACCATAGACTCTATACAAAGATGGCCGACATGACAACTCCCCAAAAGTGAAGCCAAAAGCTGTCTCTGTGTCGAAGTCTCCTTCAAATGTGGCAGTGACCGTAACACAGATATTTTGGCTTCGTTTGTGGATAGCGGGAGGAAGTGGAGACACGTCGTCCATCTTTACATTCAGTCTTTGCTATGAGACCAAACAAGAGCGAAAAGAAGTTCGGCATAAGTGTTGGCAGCTGTTAGCCAAAACAAATTTAAAGGCAATAAAATGATACATTGGTTATTTTGGGTATATTTCTGCCCCTTAGTGGCCAAACATTGAATGGCTATTACTGCAGCTTAGAAACAACTCGCAGCTCTTTCAAACGTAGCGGCTTCGCTTCCCCGTTGAGGACAATGAGGAAAACTAAACTAAAAGAAACCACCGGTTAAACACTTCGACAGAGCTGAAGCTTGAATTTGATTCACGCAGCTCAGCAGGATCCTATCTTTCCTCCTGTTTACGTGCAGCTCAACGCCTCAGCTCTTCTTTCATGTTGTGAGTCGACTTCAGCGCAGGTTTAAAACACTCGACCTCAAACTTTGACGCAAGCCTTGTGACCTCTGGTTGTCGCGCTCCCCTGCTCGGTGCTGGTGACGTCTGTTGTACATCGGCCGAGGCACTAGCATGGCTGGACCAGGGAGAGGATTCTGGGTAATAATAATGGATGACGTGTGCTAGCGTTAATGCTACGCTACTGATTGTTTTCTGTGCCTTCCTCCACAAGGGTGCTCACCTTTCCCCATGTTTGCATTAGAATGTACGCAGCACATGCGGCGGACACGCAGTCGCCTCCAGTGCTGCGTCGTCTCACATCAAAGCTATTTATGCACTACATACAGGATGTCCTATTTTTGTGGTAATAAATTTACTTTTATATGAATTAATTGCTTCGGACTGATTTTGCTGTGACACATTCCCAGGTTCAATAGAGACAGATTTTTTCAGCGCTGCGGAGCGTCACATCAAAAGAATTCAAACTGTCGACACATGTCATATTTCATGACACTTGTATTTTTCTCATGGAGAAGGAAAACAACACAGCAGCTCCAGAAACACACCACTGCTTGAGTCTTTTTGTTTTTTTTTTAATTAGATTCAAGACAACCAGCGTCTTTATCTTCAAGCAAATTTCAAGATCAGAACGAGTGTAAAAAGAACTAGAAACAAAACCAAAATATTTCTGGTTGTAGGAAAGCACTCAGTTAATAAGACAAACATTCATTTAACACAAAGTATTAAACCATCCCCCACACATCATCGCAGTGCAATTTACCCCACGTTGTTAGTTACAATCTCATTTTCCTAGTTTCAACAAGCAAAGCTTCCCTGAGAACACACCCACAAAGCAGCTCGTGTTGATTTTAACAGTTTATGAAGCAGCACTCGTTCACTTTGCAAATTCTCTCTTCAGTTTCAGTTAAAACGAGGTGGCGGCTGAAAAGACACTCGAAGTGATGCTTTCATTTCATGAAAAAAAAGAAGCTCTGCGTTAAAGCTGAATCTTTATAGGTTATCGGTAAATGTGACGCACTTTGAGAGTTTTGTGTTTTTTTCAAAATTAACATCGTAGCTCCCAGACAACCCATCTGATTGGTTCCTTCTCCTCCTCCAGCTTTGTTCGGTTTGCTTTACGTTCAGGGGGGGGGGGGGGGGTGTAGCAGCATTTTAACAGATTAAAATCATTCTGAACAAGTTAAATGTTAAATTTTATGACTTAAAGGCTCTTACTTTCTCAATCAGCGTCTTATGAGTCATGGGATCTCACACTCGACACACACACACTTGTATTTCTTACCAAACGACAGCCCTGCAGTCCATACCATATAATTTTGCTTGTAGTCATGAATATTTAATGTTATAGAGACATGATGAAACCGTAAATTCAAGCTTCTGCTTCAGAACTAAGAAAACCTGATACATAATCCCATCAACATGTGTGACTACACCAATACTAAATAATCCAGCCTTAGACAAGAAACTTTCTCATCAGTGTTGTGTGTGGCTTGATTCAGGTGTGTTAAGATAATGACAGTAGTTTTCATCTTTATCGTTAAACATTCAATATTTGTTTTTGGTTGCCTTTAACAAAACAGCACTTTCCATAAGCCCACCGAATCGAGGGATAAACGTATCTGTGGGACTGTGGTAAGTTCAGACACGTCTGTAATAAGAGCAGGAAAGAGACAACTGACAATGTGGAACGTTTGAAACAGCAGCAACAATAAGTTTAAAAATGACTTGAGAAGAGAGGACATGGACGGAACCAATCGATGACGATGTCGACACAAGTACCGGCTCTGTAGTGCTCGTATTTTTTTACTGAATAATCGTCTTTGAACTGATAGAATATCAAAGTTTGGGTTTTCTGATGGTTACTGATTTGTCTTTGAATATGAAAAGTAAATATCATGATCACGCTTCATTTTTCACAGAGACTGATGAAAGAAATGTTGAATGAGAACTACAACTTGTTTTGAGCCCTTTCTCTTAAAACCCACATGAGATGCATCATAGTGGCCGTTTCCTCAAACCCGGTTGAGCCACCACGTCTCCAGCAGGGCACTGGATGCTTGCTCCTCCACAATCCTCACACTGTAAAGCTGCTGTCCGGTAGGCCTTCCACACCACAGGGTTCCGCAGGCACACCGTGCCTCCCCCCCGCTTCTCCTCCGCCTCGTTCCGGTTGATGTCTCCAACGCACACCCAGCCTCCTCCGACACCCTCCCCAGCCGCCTGGGTACTGACGGCCCACTTGGAGTGGTCCTGGCTGGTCTTGAACGTGAACCTCTGCCCCGGGCTGAGGAGCTGGATGTCCAGGACCTTCCAGTCCAGCGAGCAGTCGGAGGGGAGGATGCCCCTGGAGCGAATCCAGAACTGGACCAGGAGGTTTGACTGGAGGCTCGGGGCCACCCAGGAGTGGTACAGGTCTGACAAAACAGATGTTTTTTATCAGTTAAGGCAACATAACAACGGATTAAAGATACTAGCGTATCATATCCCAAATTAGACATTGTCTTGGTCTATTTATATCAGCACAAAAGCCGAACGTGAAGCTGAAACAAGGTGAACTGAACTTCTCTAAGTTGTACCATTGTTAAAAGAGGCTCCTTTGGCAAAGCTGATGAAGTTTGCTCCACCCTTGGAGGTCAAAGTCACGCTGCGGTTGGACACAGGTTTGACGTGTGGGAAGATGTGACCGGACAGATGCTTCTTCCCACAGAGGGCAGCCAGCGAAGGCACCAGTGACGCCAGGGACTCTGGGACATCGCAGTCGTACACGTGAGGCTGATTGATCTGCAGCTGCTCGCCTGTGGCGCAAAACAAATTAGATTTAAGGAAAACGCTGCTACCAGAATCTGTTAAGTACAGTTAATAAATAGCTCTGTACTGGTGATACTGGTTTAGAGGCGTATGGACTAATGACTGTAACACTGCACAGATGTTTAAGAGAACATACATACATATTGCAATGATAAAAATCCACGTGTCTTTTATTTCAGGTAGTAATTTCCTCGATTTCTCAGAATTATTTCTTGCTCATTGCACATAAGTGGAAAAAATATGTTCACCGTCTTCTTTGCCTAATAAAATTCTCCCTGTATGATTTGTAGTATAAAACCAGCAGTGATACAAGAGGCCTC
Source organism: Verasper variegatus (assembly GCA_026259375.1). Taxonomy (NCBI): domain Eukaryota; kingdom Metazoa; phylum Chordata; class Actinopteri; order Pleuronectiformes; family Pleuronectidae; genus Verasper; species Verasper variegatus. The sequence goes on from CM048048.1 coordinate 21,369,406, forward strand.
GAGAAAAACTACATATCCTAATGTTCTCTTGACTGAAGAGTAACTTGTGTCAATGCCAGCTTTTCTGATCAGTTATTGATAAAGTTAACACTACAGTAAATAATAAGTTGTTCCTTTATTGGCATTTTCCTGCTAAAAACAAACCAGTACACGATTGTAGTTGCAGCACTTCACTAATTTTGACCTCAACACATTATGCTCTTCAGTGTCAATTAGAACTACAGCTGATGATTACTTTTCATTGTTATTTAATCACTCCATTATTTTCTAATTAAATGACTCATCTTTTGTTCTATAACATGTCGGTGAGCATTCACGTTTGTGCATCACAGCTCGTGATGGACAGTTTGTATTGTCCGGCCAACAGTTCAAACCTCCAATTTATTAAATTCATAATGATATAAAAACACAGAAAAGCAACAAATCCAAATTTTTGAGAAGCTGGAACCGGAGAATGTTTATTATTTTTTAGCCACAATAGCTGGAGGCATTGCCCAGAAATTGTGCATGAACATCATGATCGCCACAGGATGCGTTCTGCTGACCTTGGTGAGCTCCTGACTTACAGCTGTGAAATGCCTCAACTGATAGTATAGTCACAATATTGGTATTCTGACAAAGTAATTAACTACATTTTCTTTAAACGTATTAGTCCTCGTATCATGCATAGGTAGTATTCATGATCATAGGAGTGTTAAATCGCAGGTTTGGGTTCATTAATGTGCAAATTCATGCTGCAAGGTGCAGCAATCACCTTCTGCCGCCCGACACTGCGTTTATTGCGCCGTGTGTTCCACGACACCACGGCAACTGTCACACTCTCAACATCCCAGCAGGAGAGGCGAGAATCTGATGGAGCGAGTGCCTGCCGCAGTGTGAGGGCCAATATCTCTATGGTTACAAAACCTCAATCTAATTACATTACCCCAGGCACTGCTATAGCAACTGTGCCAACTGCCGGGGCTGCCAGGGAGCTGCAGCGGCAGCGCGGTGACATGGTGATGACACCTGTTTACGCTGATTGTCTTGGACGGGGGACGGTTGCTGTTGTGTCAATACCTGACTGGATTATTAAGTGCGACAATAAGGCGATGACGGCTGAAAGAAATCCATCTCAAAACGAGACGGCTTGAATAAATAATGATTTCATACCTACACTGAAAACACTTGTGATTTAATAACCTTGGAAACAGAGGAAACTAAAAACACTTGAACGTGTTGAAGCTTCTTTTTTATCTTAAGAGCACTTGAAGGCAGAGTAATGCACCAATCAGCAGGCGAGGAACTGAATGCAGGATTTAGAGAGATTGTGTGGCAAGAGGTAACATGATTGGCTCATGTATATAAATGATAAGAAAGCTTAATACATGAACAACAGCAAAACTACATTATGTGCCTATTTATATCTATAATCTTATACACAAAATGGCAGCATTTTAAACCTTATAACAAAATTATCTTTTAATTTGCTGCACAACAATGAAAAACAGATTTTTCCAGCCATTAATTCAAGAATGAACTCTTCTTTTCCTTGTTAATTAAAGCAAGTCTGTAAAATATTATGTATAAGTGGACACGAGGCAGAGCAGGAATCTTCATTAGCCGCCTGGTCGTAACTCTGATGTGATAACAGCATCTGTTCAAACAGCCATCAGGGCTGACAGCATCTTTATAACAGCTTCATCTGTGCTAAAGGTCCACAGAGGGGGACTCCAGTCTTACCGATGGCCTGGAAGCGTTCGAGTGGGTAGGTAACGCAGATGAAGTTTTGTCCGTTGTTCACACCGCTGTCGGGGTAGTAGAACTCACCCGCCTGTCGTACAGGGGGGAAGTGAGGGGTGCTGTGGACCAACCAGAAGCCCTGATTCTTATCAAGCAGCACAACACCTGAGAAGCAGAGACATTAGACATGTCAGTAAATGCATGTTCCTCGCTGTAGTCAGTAAATTAGTACACAAACAATTCAGGATAAAGGAAAGGACTGCAATTGTTAAAAGTCTAGGTATTGGAATCTGGAAGGGAAACTGGCATCGGAACATTGGTCATGCTTATTTCCTGATTTTGACGAACAGATCTAATCTTCAGCAGCTCGTCTGGGCTGAGCATTAGAGCCGGACTGTTCTGGTATTCACCTTTCGTGTGCCCCCCTTCGCTCCCGCTGTTGTCTTCCCATCTGCCACCGAGGTTCTTAGTCGGGCTCTGGTCGTTGTAAAGGACATACGCTACCTCTGTGTTCTGTGGAGAGGACAGAGATTTGGGTGTTTTTTAGCTGAAATTAAAAACCATTATACTTGGACACAAGCTAAAAAAAAAGGGGAAGAATCACACTTAAGCTGAAATCAAAAAATAAACTAGTGGTTTTGTATCTAGTGGTTGAAACTGTCGTATTTGAGTTTCCACAGCTGCAGCAAGAAAGACTGGATGAAAATAAAAGTTCTTATTCTCAGTTTCTGATTCTGATCTATTGTAAGAATGACAGGGGGAATTTACAGAGACACAAGTCTGTCTATGACTGCAGAAAATAAAAACAGAAGTGGTTTAAAAAATAAAGAACATCTGCTTTTGATATTCTGCTGATGTCTGGGAGATGTTTTTGGTATTTACTGCTCGTGTTGCTTAGGAAAATGCTGTGAGCTAACGAGGATCCAAATAAATAAACAAATAATACTAAAGTGACGGCAAAAGGATTCTAATATTATAGTTGTTTTTTTAAATATCCTTTCACATTAATAATCATATTTACTATTATTTAAAATAAGGAACTGGAAACTATCAAGTCATTTTAGAAAGCATCTGTCGTTCTCACTTTCATCGCGGTGATTTCCTGGAACATAAACTTCTTTGCTCATGACAACAGGAAATGAATGTATTGAATTTGTTACAGCAGATAGAAGCCGACCTTTCCTTGTGAGTAGAGTTGTCCGACCGTCCTGCCCAAGGCTCCCGTCGTGTCGTTCACGGTCACCTTCCCGTCGGTCCACCCTTCACTCCCTTTGTCCAACAGTAAATACAGTTCACCCCGTGTGGGGGATTTTTCCCTGTGTTGTTTCGGCAGCTTGTACAGATAGAACCTAACTCGGAGAAAGACAGCGAGAGGGAGACATTTAATGAGGATTTATATGTTGGAACTTCTTTCATTGCTGCCTGTCTGAACACTGTGAATTGAGTTTCAAATTACTACTTAGTCTTTATAGGAGTTTGAAGGATTTTCTGACACGTAACTTCGTTTATGTAAAAGCTTGTTTTGTCCTGGGACTGTAAATAATGAATTACCAGTCCACAGCTTCTCCATTGTCATTGTAGCAGCTGATTGGTGAGCTGCCACCCTCTACTGGCCCGAAGAAGATCAGCACGGACAGGAACAGAAACATCTGGAGAAAAAGACTTCAATTAACACAGCTACATGGGTGTCGTGTGTGAATTAAACTGAGCTTCACCTTCATTCAAGTCTATTTGAAAACAGCACTGATGTGAGGATACAGTACTGATGTACATTACTGGTCATGGTCATTGTTTCTCTTGTTTATACCGGCTGAAGACAGATTCCAGAAACAGATGTAAGGGATGAGGAAGAAAATCCACAGTATTTGATTTGTGCAAAAGTGCAATGTGAAGTTACTCTGAAGTTAACATAGGGTTTCAGCTCTCGGACAGAAGTGAGCATCTTTCAGTCACAACTTCCCTCTTGTGTCTCAGGAACCGTGTCTCTGCTTCATTTGTCCAATTCTGACTTTTAATAGACTGATTAACTTCAGCTGATTTCTGAGGCCAGTGTGAATGGGAGGGAAATGTTAAAGCAATCGGCGACGCCCATTATACCTGTGCACATGTTTGTACAAGTGCATTTTTTTGAAGATAGACACAAGAAAGAAATTGTGAACACACGCTTTAAAACCTGGAAGATTTGGATTGTAGTATTTTCTTTACTTTCAGTTTCCAGTGAGACCTTCCTCAATACTAAAATCCCTCTAATGTACTGTCGCATTTTTACACTACTGTCATAATTCTAAGGATTTTTCCACCATTTATTACAAAGATCGAATTAAACGGAACAGAATATTAAACAGCAAGTTAAGTTATCCAGCCAGGTCTTAAGTGAACATGGTAAAAATCTGTTATTATAATATTACATTTGGTCTTTTTAATAACTGTTGAGTAAACACTTAAAATACATCTATATATCTGTTTAAATCTACACTATAATATGTTATAAGTTATAATCCACCAATTAAATGTTTAAAGAAAGTCTTGACTTGATTTATTAATGTCCAAAGAAATTAAACACTGAAGTTAAAATAGTGTAATGGAGTAAAAACAAAAGACTCTACTTTGCCTCTGAGGTGCAGTGAAGTAAATGAACTTAAATGTAGAACTTGAATAAAGTACTTCACTACAAGTTTTAGTGAAATAAATCAATTAAACTAAAGTAGCGCAGGTGAAAGTTTCCTGGGAGTATTTGAATCTCACCTCTGAACGGACGACGTGTTTCCTCCTCAGTCTGTTTCTCTGGTTCTTCACAAAGAAGAGATTCTGTGAAGTTTACAAAACTTCATCATCGAGTTTTCATCAAGTTTCATCTTCGGCCACATCCGGGTTTTTAAGAGCTGAGTCATCGCGAGCAGGACGAGACAGTGACGTGAGCATGACAACAAGCTAGCTGACAACAAGCTAGCTAACAACAAGCTAGCTGACGACGAGCTAACAGCCACGAAAACAACAACAATTACAATAGAAAATAAACAATGAACTGAGCGGAGTAGTTTGTACAACAACAGGGAATCGTGTATGAAACAAACGACAGAGGAAACGTGGTGTTTAGCATTTGAACAATCCGGAAATGTCCTCGCTTGAGTCTCATCCTTGTATAAACCACCGAGGATTCAGTCATGTGGTCGGTGACGTCACCCAGTGGGCGCGTCCATGCTCTCGAGAAACAAATACAATTTAATAAAATGAAGAATAGACAAATATCTAAATATAATATAATACAATATAATAATAATAATTGTGACGTGCCAAACTCATTTTTAATTATCTGTCGAACCTTTGCATTAGGTTTAAACTTTATTTGTCAGATGCAAGTTAACGCAGGGTCAACAGCACAATGAAAGATGTTGGACAAGAACAAACCGGTCAGCTCAGCAGTGCGACGGTTAAATTAAATGAAAAGCAAGGTAGAAAGAGCTCAAAGATAATAATACAATACAAAACCAAAGCTATATACATTCAAACTTTAACTGCATGGAGTGTGCGTGTGAATAGCTACTGCACATGTTTATGTATAATTATTGCACACATAATGTACATTTCCACATTAGGAGTGAAACTTAAACCTGATTAGAAATCCAACCTGCAAGTTGTTTATTCCAGTTTCACCTTTAATAAATTTTAGACAGTGGTTTCTTTATTGTCACATGCTTTTCTTCTTCTCCCCCTCTGCCCCTCTCCTTTGTCTGACGTGTTTGCTGCCTCTCATCTTACTTGATGATTGGGAGCAGACTCAGCAGAGGCATTTAAAGAAGGTCATGTGACAAAATGATGCTACATAGTCTTCACTGTGCATTTTTGTTTAACTGAGTCCACTGAGTTCAGAGGAGGTCACCGGAGGCCACATCTGCCCGGTGACACAGACCTGGTTGTTGCATGTGTGAAATTGTGAAAGTTAGTTATTTTGACTTTGAAAACAGGAAGAGGGATCGTGAAGCAAATACAAGCAGCGTTATCGACAGTGAACTTCACAGTTACTGACGTATTTATGTCAACACTGGCTTGACAAAGTCCTCTATTAATCGTACAGAATACACACGTTATATCTAGTTTTTACAGCTACTTCCATGTGTGTAAAGTTGTCATTCTGTCACTGCATGTATCTGCTTAAATAAATAGTCACTGTTTGCCTCTGGGATTCAGTCGTGTAAACCAAAATCAGGAAGTTTGAGATAACAACTTTTTTTTAGGCCATTTATTCTGTTAAAAATTAACACATTTATCTTTTACTCCTCATCTGTTAACACCTGTACATTGGACATCACAAGCTCCATTATTTATGTGTGAATGTTTTGATGTATCTGCATCAGGATGTTTTTGAAAGATTAAACCGGATCTAGTTTGTGAATGATTATGATTAATGATAAAAAAAAAGGTTTTACACCTCCCTTTTAGAGTTAGCGTCACTGCTTGCAGTTGAGGAGTTACAAAAATAAAATAAAAATGAACGAGCACATGCTCCAATGATCAAATGATATCCTCAGACGAGTGTGTGTTAGATCTCTTTTTGACAAATTAAAAAAAGGTGGCTCAGGTACATTTCTGTTAATCATTGGAGGAGAATCATCCATATGCTTTGAAGCCCTGTGCGGCCTCCACACAACTGTTCCTTTTATGTCGTCTGTACAAAAAAAGGAGAACAAACTGAGACCAGTACACTGCCTCCTCCACATCGAGAACAGGAACACACACGCAGAACCTTTCAGCCACTCGCTGCAGACTCTCAACACAATGCGAAGTTTGTCCAAAAGAAAGCATATCTGCTGAATGAAAGAACTCACAATCTCATCGAGAACATTGCTCAAGCGTTTTTGTTCTCAACAGTTTTAACACTGACAAACACAATCAAGAGGACTAATAATTCCCTAAAACAGGGTCAGCAAAACCGCTCTTTTAACAGGAAGTCTGACTAAAAAGGCTACAATACTGGAATGGCAACCACCGTAGCCACAGTCTTTCTTTTGTTTTCCATCTCAGGTTTCCAGCATGAGTGGTAGTTCAGTCCTCTGCTCTTCCATGCGTCCACCCTGGACCCTCAGGAGCAGGGAGAAGAAGTCCTCATCGTCCATGGGACCTGGAGCTCTGCTGCGCTGGTCCTCCAGTCTGCCCTGGGCCTGTGGGTGGAAGGAAAACAGGAGAGTGAAAGCCTGAAATTATATATAAAAATAAAACTCTCTTCCGGAGTTGTCCTGATACTCAAGTCTGCCACCAGTGTAGACTTGAGAATCTGAAAACCTCTTCTATCACGATAAAAGGATTGAACAAATCTAGTTCTGTTTGCTTACTTGTGTCGTGAGAATCATATTATACAGATCCTCTTTGGGCACAGGAACTGGAGCAGGTTTTCTCACAAAAGACAGTTGCTTTATGCTGCCTCTGAAAGTCCTGGCTTTTGGTTTTGGCGGTGGCGACTTTTCCAGCTGCGCCCTCTGGTCATCAAGGCGGCGGGCTTGAGCGGTGGCCACCTGCTCGAAAAACTCCTCTTTCTGCAGTGAAGTCATGGACGAAAAGACGACTGTGGAGAAAGGAGAGAAAGGAGCTTTGGATGGTCGGACGGCAGGAGATTATAAGTGATCTGTGGTCCAGAAAAGACATGAAAACATGGTGTAGCTGAACAAAACATTCTTGAGTCACGTTGTAGTTTCGTGTCGTGTCAGCGTGAGTCAGCAACACGACATGGGAAAGAACAAATGCAACCGCTGTGTTGGTTTCATCACTTTACTGCTAAAAAAGAAAAAGTGCTCTCACCTCTGTGGGCTGGTTTGGCTGTGTTGGGCACAGAGTGGCACCTCCGCCTCCCGAGGCCCCCCTCCAGCATGAAGGAGCAGCGCTGGTCATTGAGCCGTCTCCCCTCCGTAAGGGTGCAGAGCAGCTCGTACAGAGCATCAGGGAAGTCATGGGTTAACTGGTGAGCCTGAAATTAAACGTGGGTTGGTGGCAGGAGAAGAAGTCAAAAAGAAAGAATGAGGGCGGGAGGAAAGGGTTTCTCAGTAAGTGGCGCAGACTGTTTGTTGGCACAGCAAAATAATTCACTTGACTCCTACGTACTCCCACATGCTCAGTAGCAAAATGATACCTGCTGTTTTTCCATCACAACATTGTTTTTCTTGTAGAGTACATGGTGGCTGGTGGTAAAGTCAAGCTCATTACTCTCTGTTCACTGCATGAACTGCTGAGTGAGTTACTAATAGAGGTAATCTCTGGGCACGAGTTAAGACACAGCAATTTACAAACCTCTTTTGGATCCTCATCTCGGCTCCTGTGTCCCCTTAGGTTGTTGCTTGGATACGTTTAACCTCTTGACGTCCAGTTGAGGGTCATTTGGTTTGTCTCCATCCTCTGTGACACCGGGTTTCTCGGGTTTTTCAGGAATCCTCATCACTTCATCTGATTGCACTTCCCTTTTCAGTCCATTATTCATGTTCTCAGTTTCTTCCCGTTTGACCTCTTCATCCCCTCCTGTCTGGTCACCCTCTGTGTTGCTGTGCAGTTTCCCCAAGCTCTGCTCTTCTAAACACATTTTGCTCACTCTGACTTCTTCATTCTTGTCCTCCCCTGTGTGCTCCTCTTTCTCTCCCAGAGCCAACTCTGCACTGGAGCCCGGAGCGATTTCAGCCCAGCTGCTTGTTGCGCCTTTTTCAGCGACACCCTCGGTTATGTCTCCTTCTTCGGTGATCACGAGAGGACACAGCAGCCCCTCTTCAGCCATTTCAACTTTGCTCGCGGTGAAGTCTTTTAATCTCCCTGTCAAACGCTGGCCAGAAAAACACACAGAGACAGAGGTTGGGGTCAAATAATTGGGGTCAAAGACTTGAAGAACCTCATTGTAAATCCGTCTGAGAAAAATAAATCAACAATCTCTAAATATATCAACACTGAAGTGACTTTACATGACGGCTGCTATGGAGAAGCCGTGCCTTTGTCTTGCAAAGAAATTCACAAGAAACGAGTTTGGCAGGTTCCAGCTTGTTGACTACATGTGTTTAAGCCGAAAATCAAACCTTAAGTAGTATATTCCTGTTACCTGTGTCAACAACAGTGTGTGAGACAATGTGACCGGAGACTTCCAGTCACTAACCGATGATTTCTGCATATTTTACCAAACATTTCACTCTAAATCTTGTTGACACTTGTATTTCCCACATTCTTTTGCCCCCAAAAGGTTTGTGAACCCATACAGTCAGTATTCTGTAGTTTCATTCTTACCTGTTTTTTTGAAAATCTGTCCGTTCAAATCATCATCTCTTGAAGTCACAACAGACTGAGCACAAGCATTGTTGACCTGAGACGTGCCAATATCTGTTTGAAGAAAAGAATATGAAGGGTTTCACACGCCGACGTGACAAGCTCTCGCCCTGTCTGTCTGCTCTTTCTACCTTCACTCTGTCGACTCCTCTCTTCCTGTTCCTCTTACCAAAGCCCACCCCTATTTGGCCCCCTGGCAAGTCATGCCAATGTGAATTATCCCCACTGAATTCAGAACAAATCTCCACTGTGTGTTTGAATAGTCTACGTACGCTACAGAGCAAAGTTTGTTAAAAATCATTTGAGATGAAGTCAATGCTGTCAGAGCAGCTTTGAGCAGTCGCTGCTTTTGTTTTACTGCTGCTCACTTGATTATGTCAGACCTGAGTGGAACGTGTTGAAACAGGCGTGCAGTTTTCTGATGGGGTTGTGGTTTTGGCTCACATCCTGTTGACTTGTAGCTAAAAGGAGAAGTTGACTCAAACCAGTTAGAGAAGCTGCCGAAGTGACATTATCACTTTAAACCTGAGAAATTAATTTAAGGCAGGTGCTAGTTTCAACATGAGGATCTGTGTAAGTGCTTGTAGACCAGAGCACATGATCCCTGTTGTCATTTAGTTAGATGTGATTTGTTTTCTTAGACAGACAGACAGACAGACAGATAGATAGATAGATAGATAGATAGACAGACAGATAAATAGATAGACAGACAGATAAATAGACAGACAGACAGACAGACAGACAGATAGATAGACAGATAAATAAATAGATAGATAGATAGATAGATAGACAGATAGACAGATAAATAAATAGATAGATAGATAGACAGATAGACAGATAAATAGATAGATAGATAGATAGATAGATAGATAGATAGATAGATAAATAGATAGATAAATAAACAGACAGACAGACAGACAGACAGACAGACAGATAGATAGATAGATAGATAGATAGATAGATAGATAGATAGATAGATAGACAGACAGACAGACAGATAAATAGACAGACAGACAGATAGATAGATAGATAGATAGATAGATAGATAGATAGATAGATAGATAGATAGATACATAGATAGATAGATAGATACATAGACAGATAGACATAAGGTGACTGAAACACAAATATAAATACAATATTTAAGATAAATAACCTACTCACACACACTCTCTGGTGTGTTGTTGTTGTTGTTGTGTTTACATTCTCCTCTGCTGTCCCACCCGCTGCAGTGAGCTCACCCTGTACCTGTTCCTCCCGTCCATCGCTAGGGGACTCAGCCCTGTGAGATGTCTCTGGTCGTGGTGTGTGTCTGTGCTCACGGTCTGTGAGCAGCAGTCGTCGCCACTGTGCGTCGCTGAAGATGTTGCAGCAGCAGCAGCAGCCGCTGACAGGCAACGGGCCCTCCAGTGGCCGGGGACTCGGTATGAGCGGCCACCCCGGGATGCATGCGCTCAACTCGGTTCACCCGGCGTCCCAGCGCCGGTCCGACGGAGGGGACGCGGGCCTCGAGGGCACGGAGAACGGACACGAATCCCGCAGAGACATCGGCGACATACTGCAACAGATCATGACGATCACCGACCAAAGTTTGGACGAGGCCCAAGCGAAGTTAGTGACAACTTGTTCTTCCACTTGTTTCCGGGGCTTCACTCGCTTTTCGTTCCGCTGCTCTGTCGAAGGCAAAGTTTCCTGAACTTCACTCCATTGTTTAGGTTGTTTAGCATGTAGCTAGCTGTGTTAGCTCACTGTAGCTACAGAAAACAAAGTCCACATCACTGGGACCGATTCAAATGAACGTGCAGCTACGTCAACCAGCGCTTATTATTTACACACACACGTGTTTTTCTTCTTTTAGCAGCTTTGGTCTACAACGTAGCCATTGTTAGCCTGCTCGGCTAACTAGCTACGGCAGCTAACAGCTAGCTGCTGGGAACGCTAATGCAAACGCGAAAGTACAGGTTTATACGCCTAAACTAGTCGTTCGTTAGTTCCTTAACAAATGAGAATATCAGTTAACTAGCTGGTTATCGTGTACATGCTGGTTACCAGTGAACCCAGTCGCCCCTCTTGGCTCGAAGCTAGCACACAAGCTAACGTGTGCTACATTAGCCATGCTAAAGCTAGTCCCTCTGTCAGTCAATCTGTGTTTGTTGTTTGGGTCCGTTCGCATCCAGAGGCTCTTTAAACTTACACGTGTTTCATTGTCTCGTTCACAGGAAACACGCACTCAACTGTCACCGAATGAAACCCGCGTTATTCAGCGTGTTGTGCGAGATCAAGGAGAAAACTGGTACGTGCATGTTTGTTTGTTTGTTTGTTTTACGTCAGTGTTGACGCTGTCAGTGTCGAGCTCCTTCACCACACTGGGTCACTTATAACAATCACACGAGGAGTTGGACTCTGTTTGTCATTGAATCTCATGCTTCTTATTTTGCAGCCTCAGAAAACAAACTGACAGCCGCAGAAACATCCTCATCCTCACACAGTTCTTATGTAAACTTGGGTTTAAAAATAGATGCAAAAGACAACAGCTGGATAAACAGATACAAGCTGCCTACAGGGGAACAGAGTACATGTGTTACTGCTGGTTGCGTCAACACTCGTGTTCAGAACGTGGCACCAGAGTTGAACTTATCGTTAGTAGTGATCGATAAGATGGTTACGAGCAATTTCTCTGCCGTGCAATTATCAGGAGTGCTTCCAGGAGGATATTACAAAGTTATAAACCAAAAATTGGGTTTGGTTCCAGAACGTGCCCCTCGTGGGGTGATGCTCTATTTATATTTGCATCTATTTATAATTCTGTTTTTAATTCATCTTTTTCAGTCAGCGTTATTCGACCTGTAGGAAACAGTGTCTTGATATCTATGAATCCCATCATCTTGTAGTGGGCAAATGTAAAATCCATCCGAAAGATAGAGAGAAACACTTGTTTTATAATGTGAGAAGTAAAGAACAAATGTCATGTAATTGAAACCTATGGAAGGTCCAATCAGCGCAACTGGTTTTCCATCGTACTTTTAAGGCATTACCATCAAACAGTTGTTTATTGTAATCTGTTTTATAATTAAAATGCCTGTAACAACACATTTTATTTTAACTTGGTGAATTACTGTAAATGACATTTTAATTGTGTCCTTTCTTCTTGTTAAAAGGAAGTTGTTCTTTAACTGTATGAATTTAAGAATAGATTCTAAGAGGCTGTTTACAAAATGTGATCACGTCTACTGTCGCTTCAACAAAACTGCATCTCGCTCAGCCCAGAAACAGGATGTTCTGACGCGGGTGATATAAATAAATGTGATGGCAAATAGAATAACAACCTCTCCACTTTAAAACGCAGTGCATCATTGTTTCTGTTGGCTGACGGTGCACATTTGAAGGACACCGATTTCCAGAATCACGGAGTTGCAGGGACACAAGAACAGCTTGAATTAATCTGTTTTACAGACTTCAATTTAAGAAAATGGCCTTGAAGGAATTCAATTATTTGAAGGGGGGGGGGGGGGGGGGAGTGTATGTGTGTTACAGCAGTTACATTCATTCTGTCAGTGTTTGCCAAACACAACCAACAAGCTGTGACATTTGTATTATTGACAGGTTTGTCAATGAGGAACAACCAGGAGGAGGATTCTCAAGATCCTCAGCTGGTGCGATTGGACAACATGTTGTTGGCGGAGGGTGTGGCGGGGCCGGAAAAAGGTGGCGGTGCCGCCGCCGCCGTGTCGGCCGCCACCAGCTCGGGAGGGATGTCACCCGACAGCACGCTCGAGCACTCCGACTACAAAAGCAAGTTGAGCCAGATTCGCAGTATCTACCACACTGAGCTGGAGAAGTATGAGCAGGTATCGTGTCGCAACAGGAGATGAGCACTGACATTGCCTGTGCACGCTTGCTTGTACTAGAGCTGCTCACCAGAAACATAATCCCCTGGCATGTTAGCTCTAGAGTTCATAGCAGATCACTTTTCCTTGCCAGGGAATAATCCTTTATCTTTATACTGCTGATCAAAACACACCAGACAGGTACAAGCTTCATGTCAACACCAATTCCAACCAACATATAAGTCCTAATTGTTATTCAAGACGCTATATAAATATGTTATGAAATACATTTTTCCTGCAACACAAAATAAATCCTCTTCCCATTAGTTAAAGACACCTGTTGAATTTACTGCACATTTAATACAAAGGCAAACACACATCTTTCCTCTGTAGAGTTGTATTGAAGTAAATTGCTTTTATGCTTATACTTGTTTGTACTTTTTATTTGGTGTTTCTAATATTAGAATATTAGAAAAAGAGGATCTAGTCCTGTACAACCTCACTTTTAACTGTGATCGTTATAAATCTGCTTGAATTTACACCTGAAGGTCAACAAAACCTGAACATTATAAACTTTGGAATTGAAAACTAAAATCTGTTGCATTATATTGGAAAGGTTTATGTAATGAAATGTTATGTACATGTTTATTGACCAGAAAAACATTGTCAGCCTTCAGAATGTTTTATTGTGACGTGACATTTTCCCCCTCTAGAATCAGATCTGACTGTGATTAATCAAAGCAAACCAACATAAAATAACACTTCATAGCTTCACTGCCCTGCACACTTCTGTCCTTCACTGTCCGTCCTCTCGTGTCCCGCCCCACCCAGGCGTGCACCGAATTCACCACCCATGTGATGAACCTGCTTAGGGAGCAGTCGCGCACGCGGCCCGTGACCCCGCGGGAGATCGAGCGCATGGTGGCCATCATTCACCGCAAGTTCAGCTCGATCCAGACTCAGCTGAAGCAGAGCACGTGTGAGGCCGTCATGATCCTGAGGTCCCGCTTCCTGGATGCTAGGTGTGTGTGTGATTTATTTATTTCTTTTTCTAAATGATCTATTTCATGATGATCTATAACATAATTGTGTTATAACAAAAAAAGGGTTGTTACTAACAAATCAGATCTAAGTTGTTTTCTCATGCTCGTCCCCCGTTTGTGTGTCGTCAGGCGCAAGAGGCGTAACTTCAGCAAACAGGCCACAGAGGTCCTGAACGAGTATTTCTACTCCCACCTGTCCAACCCTTATCCCAGCGAAGAAGCCAAAGAGGAACTCGCCAAACACTGCTCAATCACCTGTCTCTCAGGTAAATCACGGAGCCCTCTGTACGTGTAGGAACAAGCAGTTGTGAGTTATGAGTGTGTAATGGAGTTTGAACAATCAGTATTGAACTTGTCTTAAAGACGAAGCATTTATATTTCCAGGGTAACTCGAGGTTAAAGTAATTCTCAGCATTTTAATCTGCTTCTCATTCTAATCTTCCAACATAAAAATGGTCTTTTTTGAAATCAGGTCTGCAACTGGTTTGGCAACAAGAGAATCCGCTACAAGAAAAACATTGGCAAGTTCCAAGAGGAGGCCAACCTCTATGCCATGAAGACGGCCTTGGGGGCCAGACCGGGCGACGATTCCCCGCACACTCCCAACTCTACAGGTACGACGCCCAAATGAAAGCTACGACTCGAGAAGCCTTTTGCCTCGAGGCAGTGGAAAATGGTGTTAGCTCCACTCTTCTGTGACTCAGTTAGTCTCCACCCTGACTTTGTTAATGCTCACAATGAGCTGCCCGTGTGAACTGGGGTTTGAGGTTGAGGTAACTGGAGTTCACGAAGCCACCGCAGACTATTTGCAGCTAAAATATTCATCTAAACTTTTCACGTGTTCTTTGAACATGTCTGCTGTTTTGTCATCTTAGCTTTTGTTATTGCAGGTTTTCTTTTTATATTTTTCATTGTCCACATTTTCAAGTGAATAAAGCTGCTTTCAGACCTGCACTGAACTCCAGACATTCTCCTGAAATGATCCAGACACAAATGTCTCAGCCAGTTGCTGTTGACATTGTTAAATGTCTGTTCAATGCCAAGTGAGCCCATGTGAGAATACAGCAGGGACATGTCTGGACAATTCACGGCGAGCGAGTGGACGTGTTGATGAGGTTTCTAACACCCGGTGTTTTTTCTTCAGGATCTGGATCCTTCTCTCTGTCTGGGTCAGCTGACCTTTTCCTCGGGGCTCCACCGGTGAATGGAGAGCAGTCCGCCTACCAACTGGGAGCGCAGGTAAATTAATAACACTTACCTAACAACAGTTTACTTTTGCAAAGTTAAAACCTATTTCTAGAATGAGTATTGATCAGAATATTTTACGGCCAAATTTGTTGTTTACGTCGTATTCATGTTTTTAACATGTTTTACCTCTTTATAGTTTTATCTTTCTCATTAGCGGTTATGTACTTTATATACCTTTCCAATTTAAAAGTAGATGCTGTCCACTGCATTACCTCGAAGTGTACCAACTTTGACAAGTTCTTGGATCAGTTTCATGTCAACTTTCTGTCAAAGTACAGATATAAGTCGGGGTATTGTTCCTTTTTTGTTTATTTGTTTCCTCTTTCCTTTTCTCTCGTTGCTCAGGCAAATGGGAAATGGCCGGGTCGAAGCTCGCCCCCGGGTGGCACCTCGCCCCACAGCGACAACTCGGAGAACTCTGACTGATGGCCCCGCCCACTGGCACAGAATGACAGCGACGGAAAGATTGACGATGGAAAAAGACAGAAAGAATGATATCACACTTCCCACTTGGCTGCAGTTGTTTTGTATGTTTGGTTGGTTTGATTATTTTATATGTTCGTTGTTTCTTTTTCTTACTGCTCAGTGGGGGGGGGGGGGGGTGGGTGTCAATATTATGTTGTATGATTAGCCGAGTGCACGGATGGTAGAGTGAAAGTGTGTGTGTGTGTGTGTGTGCGTGTGCGTGTTGTGTGCATGCAAGTGTGGTTTTATTATCGGGGTTGTAGGGTTTCTTTTCCACTACGTTTGACATGTTACTGAGGTGTTTGTGGTTGGGATGGGGGGGGGGGATCGCATCACTGTTGTTTTTAGCACACTATATCGTTATTATTAATATTATTGCTGTTTTATTATTCGTGCTACAGCTGTTTTCGTTTTAACAGCTCAGAAAGAGAGAGAATGCATTTAGTGAATGAGGGGCAATAGAGAAAAATCCAAAGATTTTGTGCGTTTGTTTCTCTGTTCTGGTTTTTTTTTTTTGTTTGTTTCTACCGGGTTTATGTGTCCCTGTAAAATGAATGAGGCGAGTTTGAGTCCATATCAATGGTTTGAATGAGTATATCAATAGTGCTGTCTTTTTTTTCTGTACAGTGAAACACCTGTATTCTCTCTACCTCTTTTACAATAAAGACTCTGTATTCACATCCAGCTGGTGCGTGGGGGGTTGTTCTGGGTTTGAGACTCCAAACATCGAATGTTTTGACTGTTTAGACATCATGTCGTTTAATTACCTTCACCAGGGAGGTTGTGTTTTCTTTGCTTGTTTCTCTGTCTCTGTTGTTAGAGGAAAGAACCTAGTGCAGTTAAATAATTACTGTTAGACCTTGATGGAGGTTTGTGCCTTAGTGACACTGTGGTGAATGGAATTTAATTTATTGTTCTTTCATTAAATCTTAAAATAAACAGCAACACATCTTAGTTGTATAGTTTTCACTGGAACTCTCACAAATACTAAAAAAGCACTTCGATTTTTAAGATATCGATTCCAGGAGTAGAAACAAAACGTATAATTTCATGATTTTAAATGTAAAAATATACAGGGAATTGCAAAGTCAAAGCAATAAGAACATCAAAATATGTCAAGACTTTTAAATACAAATTTCACAGGCGGAGATTTAACAAAGAAATGTTCTCTTTTTGGATTTTAAGTTAGAAAACATGAGCCCATTATATATCTTCTGAGGTAAAGGTCAAAAGGATGTTTCACAAACCACCTAAAATGATTCAAAAGCCTGTATTCACACACTCTCTCACTCACACTCACACACACACACACACACACACACACACACACACACACACACACACACACACACACACACACACACACACACACACAATGCATAAAACCATAAACAAATCTATATTGACCAGATAAAACCAGCTCCTCTGTAAAAAAATGAAGATTTGTTTGTGTTTCTTTGCCATAAAGTACACGGTGGATCTGTTGCACGCAGGGAAATGAAGGTCTTCAGCCAAACGGTTAAACTGAAGATAAGGTTTTACAGCGTCTGGAGTTAAGAGCCCACAATGGGATTCTAACCACGTGCCCCTGATTTCATGTCGTTAAAGGCTGTTTAATTAATGCGAAGCAGTGAGGGGCCCCTGAGGCTCCTCGCTGGGATCCACTGGTTCAATCAAAGTTGCCACTCGTGTTTCCCACGGTCTACAGGAAACATCAAAGACGCCTCACGAGCAAATGTGGAACAACTGCGGCGCTAAAGGACGCGGCAGCACGAGACCCAAATGGCACGCGTGGTGAGGTGTGAACCCCCCCCCCAGAGACATGTGCAGAGGCGTCAAGCGTGCACGGATGGCGAGGTGTCTGCACTCGTCGCACAGGCGATTTCATTGGAGAAGAGAGAACCAGAAAACAAAGAAAGACATTTAAGAAAGAAAACGTTGGCAAACGTCTAATTGATGATTTGATATTAATCCTAATGGCAGAGTTATGATTTCTCGGTTGGGCCACATCCAGTTGACTGTGGGTTTGAACCCTGGTGGACATGAGCCACATGTTTTCGGTGCATTAGCTAAACAGCAGCACAGACGGACCGAGGTGTGAACTCATGCAGGGGCGAGCGTCTCAAATGGCTCAAGTGGCACAAACGTTCACGTGCGCTCAGTTTCTCACGTCTGCTTCGTGGTTCCAAATCTTACATTTGGCAACTGATGTTCCAGGAAAACCGAGAATCCTTTGGAATAACCTGTTAAATTTGCCCAAACCATTATAACTGTGCGCAAAACGAAATGGAACAGCAGCAGGAAATATGTACTAAATTAACTATCCATATTCATATGTTTTAAGCAGTGACACAATTGTCATAACTCTTCCAGAAAGAGAAATAAACGACACCATAACTCACAATTATTACAATACAATATTTCTGTGTATTTTTTGTGAATCGATTCTTCGTTTCAGTTAATCACAGGATGAATTAATTGAACTTAATGTAAAAGGGTCTAATGGGTTTATTGAGGAGGAGGTGGGTGGGAGAGTGGGAGTGGATTGTAAAAACTGTGGGTGTTTAGAGAAGGAGGAGTCTGAAGGACTGGCTGGGAGAAGTTAAAAGAGGCCCCCAGGGACCAGAGCATTATTAACCTGATCAGCTGCAGACCCAGAAGAATCCTCTTTGACTACTGGATGAGGACAGACATTGAACCAACAGCCACGATGAAGATGTTACAGGGAACAGAGGAGACAACAACAGACAGAAAGGTAAATAAAAGACTCTACTGCTGCTTTTATTTAGATATGTTATACGTTAGTACGGTTAAAACTAGACGCAACTTCATTGAATCCCTCGTCACCCTGACAATGTTTGTTCTTTCTTTTCTAGATCCTAAAGTCCCAGATGGAGAAACGTCGAAGGGAGAGAATGAACTGCAGTCTGGAGCATCTGAGGACCATGTTGCTGCAGGAGCCACCACAACTGGTAAACAGAAAACTTTAATGCAATTAGATTTTCTGGACATATTCAGAGAGGGAAATGTTTTAACCCAATGCAGAAAGAGAGATGGTAATAATAGTTTGTATTTGGTTTAGATAAAAATGATTACGCTGTATTTTAAAGAAAGCTGATCATTCCAGGCCTGTGACTGAAGCCAGCAAACTCCATTAACTCAATCTAATGTTTTCTTTCAGACTGCGGCTCAGCAAAAACTGGAGAAAGCTGAGATACTCGAGCACACGGTCCTCCTTCTCCAGAGCAGCGCCACAGGAGACATAATGGGAGCAGGAGGAGGAGGTCAGAGACACTCCTTCCAAGACGGCTTCTCCTCCTGCCTGCAGAGAGCGGCTCAGTTCCTGGGGCCTCAGGGGCTCGGAGCGTCGCTGGACGCACGTTTTGCTGCTCGCTTCGCCCCTTCAGACTCTGATCCCACAGGCGTCCCGCTGAGAACCGAGGCCCGCTCCTGCTCCAGCTCTCTAACACAGACCAAGTCCATTCTTCGGATGCTTAGACAGAAGTCGAAGCTCAGAATGCAAACACAGACCTTTGGTGTGAACAGTTCTCTTCATCCATACCAACGTCCAGAGCAGCTTGGGTCTCCCAGAGTTCCACAAAGTCCACTTGAGGTCAGAGAGTCGAGTCGAGGAGGCAAACAGAGCTTCACCCAGAGCTTCCCAGTCAGCCAGACCGTGTGGAGGCCCTGGCCCTGATCACCAGGCAGTGAACACTCTGCAACTGAATTTTGAAATGACTGACTGATGATTGATATGATTCACATTCACAGGTGTCACGAATATCTGCTCTTTGATAACTCATGAGAGTGTTGGTATTCACCCACAGCCTGTAACTAGTGCTATCGTCTCAGGTGAACATGTGCGATAGGGTTTCACTCACTGCTGGTGTTCAGTGCTTCCGAATGAGCTCAGTCAGTGGAGCAGCCGTGTGTTCTGCTGACAGGCACACAGGGACTCAGCCGGCTGGGCCGAGCCGAGCCGAGCTGAGCCGAGCTGTCCAGCTGGAACTGTTGCTGTGCCAAAGAGCGAGTTCAGAGGTGAGTAAAACAGAGCAGAAGCCTCCTCCCTCGTATTCTGAACAAAAAACAAAAAAAAACACCTCTGCTTCACCTGCAATCCTGATTGAAGACGTGGATAATGACTGAGTGTCCATCTATCACATTTCCAGGTGTGTTACCTCGGGGATTGATGCTGCAAGGACGCTCACATTCACCCGTCTGCTGAAAATGAGAGACGTCCAGGGCTCCAGGAGTCCAACACGACGTCTATTCTCTTTAAATATTTATCTTGTCTATTTTGCACATTAATTTATTCTGTATGTCTCCCTATGGTGAGCGGTATTGCTTTTTTATTATTATAATAAAATCATTTCTTCGAAATTAAACTGCTTGGTGTCTTCTTCTTTATAACATGAGAGTGCCGGCTGCCTCTGACAGCTCTTTTTAGTTTGAGCCTGAGGTGTGAGGCTCGGCGTCCTGCGGAGCGACATCCCTGCAGGTGTGAAGTCTGGCCGTGAGGTGAAAGGAGCTGCAGTAGCAGCTTCTGGCTTCAGAGACATCAGAGGATAGGCCTGTTCGCACATGATTCCCTCAGCTTGGAAGCCTTTTGGAATAAAACAAGGGGAAAATATATAATATAGCCCAGAGCAGCATGTGTAAAAGATTCAAGTCTAAAAATGTTGAATATTAAACTGTTTTAAGCCTGTGCTCAGTTTCTGTTCACCTCTCTGCACTCACCTACATGTTAATCTGTATTGTCTTATATATGAAGTTCTCAGATTTATTTATATGTTACGTATTTCATTGCTTTTCTAAAAAGGGAGATGGCTTCTTTTTTTTTCCTCCTTAATATGAATCATCAGACATCGAACCAGCTCAAGCCTTTGCTTTCATTGGCATCAGTATTAATTCTCTCAGACACTTCGCCCTCCAGCTGCTTAACAAAGAGCGTTTGTCTTCCACGCGCGTCAGGCGTCAGTTCCCCGGAAACTAAACGTGTCTTCGCACCTCCTGTGGCTCTTTGAAGTCCCTGGTGCTTCGTGTCGTCTGCAGAGCTCCTGACACTGCAGTTTATTTAATACATGTTATTATTGGCTATGATGAGATTATTTTCCAAATTTACCCACAGAGCCTGTTAAAGCCATTTAGGCATTTTCTTTACCCACATATTATTGCTTTTAATGTTTTCTGTTGCTGTACAAAGTGTATCCACTGGATGGCACTACCCCAAGGGTAAATTACATTTAATACAGGCAGCCAGGTAGTGTTGCATGCTGGGAAGGATTTGACTGTGTCTCGTGGTTCAAACAAACAAATAGACAAACAAGTAAAGTTTACCTGTGAGTTATTGATCGATTATGTTCATGTCCGGACGCATCGTGGCTGTGTGCGAACAAAAAGTCAAGAATCAAACTCGAAGGTAATTTGTGGACAGATTAACAGCAACAAAGCAACATGGTGAATAAATGTTGTGCTCAAACGTATTTACTGATCCGAGTTTGGCTGAAATTACACTTCTGCGTAAGTCGTGCACCGTGGGAGACATTAAAAAACCCACAGCTCTTCTTTATTTGAACTGTGCTCAGTGGTGTCGGTGAAGTGAAGCCTGGGAGACGGTTCTCCGGATCGTTCTCATGGGAACAGGACAGTGAAACTCCATTTGCACTTTTATTATCTGTTAGAATTAGTACATAATGAAAAGAAGCGTGTGTGTGGCGGAGGGGGGCAAAGACACATGGCACACACTTGTCACACGAATGCAAATTACGCACCAAACTTTACGCGTCGCTTGCTTCTCTTGCGCACAGAAGGGGTCGTGTGTTGAGCTCGTCCAGACTGTGTCTCCACAAACCTCAGTTTCACGGTTTCATGTGAACGTTTCCAAAGACAACGTTCAGCTTTACGACCCCATCGCTCTGTGTTGGTTTAAAATCAAGTGGCCAAAGCACAGGCACGAAGAAAACGTTGGGTTTATACTTGTAGAAGGTTCCTCTGACTTGTGGTTGTTTGCTGATATTCTAAGTTTTTCTTTTATCTGAGATATTACAAAGTCTTTTTTAAAATCAAGGCTGTGCCAGAGGATCTCTCCATTCATTCACCAGCAGGACACAAACGTGCATCCTCGCCCAGTATCTCATTAACACGACGACTCGTTGTAAATTTGATTAAATTACCGAAGGAGAGTGTTTCGTCGTTAAGCTTGTCTCAAGGTGTGAAGTGGTCGCGTGCTGCTGGAGCTGCAGCGCGTGTCTGGGGGACGTCAGGAGCTTTGAATTTCAGGGTGTAAAAAGTCACATGATGAAGAGAGACGGTCGCCTCCTGAGAGGAGATGTGTGAAAAGACAGCAGCAGTTATCTGGACTCTCTGAAGAGAAATATAAACTCCAACACTAAACTGTGACCATGGAACCAGAGCCCACAACACGGTGTTTCCAATATAATATACGCGTTTACTGATTTAAGATTCGTCATATGCAAACAAGGTTATAACACACGACACACTATTAAGATTAAACCATGTTCCCAACCATTTCGCTTGTGACCCCCCTCTGTCACGGTCCAGATCTCAGGTGCTTGGACACAAAGGGACAATTGTCCATTAAATTCAATACAGAATAATAAACAAATTCTTCTTATACCTACAGATATTATAATGTATCACTCACTCATATCACTTCTCAACATTTATACTTTATTTAGCTGATAATACGTTTATACTTTGACCGAAATGTAAGTGCCCATATATGCAACAGGTTGTACTTGCCTTGTAATCATCGTTACGTTGACTCAGGAGTATATAAAGATATCTTCCCACGTTAGTTTGTTTCCCCTGCAACACTCACCTTGTGTTTCTCAGCCCAGTGTTTGTGTGCGGAGCTGCGGTGGCAGGTTAGTGAAAACAATAACAGAGAGTGCTCACGCGTTTCCAAACGGATTGGCAATAAATGCATGGACGTTTTAGCGGCTGCACATTTGCCATGTGACGCAGCGACAAACGTTGGATAACGTGTGACGGTGGGACACGGTTCTCCGGCTCTTTCTCATCACCCGGGACGTGGAGCAGGAGGCTTCGTCCTCGCTTTTATTACCTGTTAAAACCGATACTTCGTTTACAAATGAAGTGCTTGGGCGAGAGGTGGCTCTCGGGTTCCCACAGGCACACTTCAGACATTCACAGTAACTCTGTCACACATGCGTCTCATTTGTGTTTTAATAATATAATTAGACACTACAGCCCCGCAAAGGATCGATTTTACGCGCACCGTGTTTGTACCTTAACAGAAATAATTCATGTTTTGTTTTGCTGCATGAAAGGAGCTGCACCAAGATACCAGTCGGTAGAGAAATCTGAGAACAGCACAAGTTTATTCAATTTCGTTTAAGGGGTGAGAGACAGATATTTGCAAGAAATCCATCAGCTGTGAAGGAACACGTGTGAGTGGTTCCTCCAACTCTCTCCCATGGGAAACTCGAGCAGGGAGCTCTCTTCACACTTTATTACCTGTTAGAATCGATACATCGTAACAAAGAGTGTTTGGAGCAGAGGTGGATGTTGGGATCCCACGCGCTGGCCTCTCCAAACGATGCCACACAGCCATTTGGCTTAAATACCACAATGTCACAATGTAAAGGGGCTCATACTGGGGATATAAAGTGGATTTCTGCAGATACTTTGCCTATGAAGAACCACGGTTTAATTAAATTATCAATCAACTGAATCCCACAGTTGGTTTCTACATGCTTGTGTTTTGTATTCACAGCCAAACAGAAAACACTTTACGAAGTTTAGCATGAAATTAATGATTTTACGCACGCCACAACTTTTTTCCTTCTTGTAGATTTTAACAGCTCTTGTACCTGCCCCAGTCTACAGTGAATCACTAAACTAGATCTTATTCAACAAGTGTTTGCTTCCACTTTATTCGTCTGCTCCAGAATCCTTTTTTACATCACAATTGACCCGAGGCAACCAGCTGACACCCCGACACGCTTCTCGACGGCCATAATAACGGCGCGAGTCTCCCACAGTCATTTGTCTGAGCGTCCCGCTGTTCTGGCGGATGTGCACTGTTGTCTCTCGCATGTGTGAATGAGGGTCACGCGAGCCGGTGACACCTTTTACAGGCGCGTGCCGCCAACACACGGCCGGACAGCTGCGCGTGGCTGCGGGGCAGTGAAGGGCCCTAATGGCGCGTGATCCTGGTTTCATTCATCCTCAGGTCTCTGCCAAATAAGTGTTGACACAGGAACCACATCTATGAAATTGTAACTGTTTTACATTCTTGTTTTCATTGTAAAGTTTTATCAACATCAACAATATGATTAGGCTCATTTTTCATTTTTCTCACTGGTTGATCCACTGGAGACAGCAGCACACTGCAGGACAAACAGAACCTCAACAGAAAACTGGGTCTCATGCAGTACTGAATGTTTTACAGACTTCCACAGCAGTAAAATTAAGTTTATTGATGGGGGGGGGGGGGGGGGGGGAGTGAAGTGAAGTGTGTGACCAGGCTGGTGGGAGGAGCCTGGAGTCACGCCCACCTACTGGTTAAAGCCCCTCGCGGAGGCCTCAGAGTTTCATTCGACTCTCAGATCCAGCTGCTGTGAACCGCTGGAAAGCTCCTCGACTACAATCATGAAACTGCACCAAGAATCAGAGGACGCGAAGGCCAACAGGAAGGTACTTGTATGATTTATTTCTTCATGTAAGTTTGTATAGATTTAACTTGTTGTCTCCCTTGAGATAAACATCTGTGCGTGTGGATCGAACGACAACTTCACTTTGCAGCCTCGTTTAATTAATGTTATCTCCTTCCTGTTTCCCGCAGAGTCTCAAACCTCAAGTGGAGAGACGCAGAAGAGAGAGAATGAACCGAAGCATGGAGAGCCTGAAGTCCCTGCTGCTCCAGAAACAGGTAAACACCTCATTTCATTTCAACTGGTCCATCCTACAAGATAAGATGCGTTTTCTTTTACTGGAAACTGTGAGAACTGTGTATTGACTGATGGTTTGTGTCCTTCAGGAGGAGACTCAACGCAGAGTGGAGAAAGCTGAGATACTGGAGCGCACGGTCCTCTTCCTCCAGAGCAGCGCCAGAGGAGACAGGTTGGGGTGTGGTGGTGGAGCTCAGAGACACTCCTTCCAAGACGGCGTCTCCTCGTGTCTGCAGAGAGCGGCTCAGTTCCTGGGGCCTCAGGGGAAAGGCCTGTGGCCCGCAGCGGCGCTGGACGCGTCTTTCTCTGCTCGCTTTGCCCGTTCGGACCCTGAACCCACATGCGTCCAAAGCAGCCCCGAGGTCCGGTCCCCCACCAGCTCCACCAGCCCTCTGCTCCTCAGGAAGTCGTCCGTCTCTACTCTCCGAATGCTCATAAACAGGTCCAGACTGTGCAAACCCGCTTTAAATGTAGTTCAGACCCGAGGGGAATCACATCGGTCTCCCTCAACCCCCCCACAGCCCCACAAAGTGGCGAGTAGAGCCACCAAGCAGAGCCCGTCTCAAAGCCACCCGGCCAGCCAGGCTCTGTGGAGGCCGTGGCCCTGAACGTCTAATGCAATGACTCTAACATGCTGATGAACGTGTGTTCTTCATTCGTCTTTCTACAAAGACATCCCTAGTGCAATGTATCTCCCACGGGCCTGCTGCTCGCTGTAACTTCTGATGAATCTGTAAATACTGTAAATTAATTATTATTGATCTTCATCAAGTGCTGCTATTTACTGCCTGTGCAGGCCAACTCGTCATACATGTGTCATGTATGAAATCTCTTCGCACCTTAATTAATTTATTTGTCACTTTTAAATAAACAAAAATGAAAAATCAACCATTGATGCATATGTGTTCTTTGATCTTTGGCGCGTGTCTCGAGGAGCGCGAGGTGTGGACTCGTGATGCCACACGTGAGGATGAGCGGCACCATGCGGTGACATTTCACACAGTTTGGCTTAAGCTAGAATGTCCTTGTCGCTACTGAGGACAAACTATAACATACATTCAGGTGGTCAAATCCGTGAATCCGTGCGTAAAAGGTGTCATTCCCGTGCGTAATGACACTTTTTCCTGCATTAACATCAATATTGACTGAATAATGTTCAGTCCATTTAAATTGAGATTTACCTGAGAATAAATAATCACAGTTATGGACAAAGTCACTGTTTCCTGGTGGAAGAATGTGGTATTTTTGGCAACGTGCGTAAAACTGTGGGAAGCTCTGATCTTCGTGCCAACCACAGAACTCCTCAGTCTCATTTGCACCTCAGTCTCAAGTGAAGGCGCGTGGGAACGGCGGGAGAATCTGTTCTCTGAGTCAGGGACACACTGGTGTATCAGCTTTAACACGTAATAAAGTTGTAAATGCGGCGCCATTTCCCCTGTTCCCACGAGAAAGAGTTGGAGACCCCCACCCCTCCACCCCTCGTCCCTCCACAGACTCTAATCATCTGTAAGAGAAGTTTAGTTCAGCGACTGTATTAACTATTATTGATCATCAATCCTATGTGGAAAAGCTGAAAATGATATTTATTTACCTCAGTTGAAGTGAAAGGGTCAAACTGAAATGAGTGCGATCAGCTTCCTCTCTGGAAAGAGAAGGAGCGTCTCTTCTGCCTCTTCAGTATAAAACACCTTTCTTCTTCGAGGAGACGAACATTTGGTTCAAGGGCGTTAAACTGTGACTCCAGCGGAACCTTTGATCCACAGTGGCACGGGCGAGTGGGGTTTCAGGCACGCGCCACCGTGGATCAAAGCTCTGCATGCAGCCACGATCAATGACTGGGATTTACAGCTCAATGAATCCGGAGTGGTCCTATAGAGCAAGAAGCTATGCACTATATATATATATATATATATATATATATGTATTGTCTAGTACATTTACTGTATGACTTTATATATATATACTGATTAAAGTACACATTTCTACTAATAAAATCTTCAAATTTTCTAAAATGCAGCGTTAGGTGTCAAACATAGAGACTTTAAATTCAATGCTCATGTTGACTGAGTGTCAATGAGCTTGGAAAATTAAATAAAAAATCTGCGCATGAAAAGTCACTTTATTGCATCAACAGGATTCTGACGTCTTTGTGCAACACATGAGCACTTTAAATATTTCTGCAATAATCAGAATACAACCTGTTACACATTAACACAATGTGAATACACTGGAGTGAAGCTTCAGACTGACGGGCTGTTATGTCAGACATGTTGTGCCATGTCACAGAAACCTTACATTTAACAATATGCTCCTCTGGAGTAAAAAAATATCTGATGGAAATAGTTTTGGTAGTTTTTGCGGCAGTCATACAGACGGACAGACAAAGGGTCACTGAAACATAACCTCTTTACCGGAGGTGATGATAATAATTTACAAAAGGCTGAGCGAAGGTGATGGGGTGGTGTTGTCTGTCTGTATTAATTTGACAGGACAAGAAAATCTACGAGGAGACATCCAATAGATGAATCAATAACAATAAGTCAAGGTCGGACTCCTTCCAGCTGTGAGCTACTGATTCGGTTTGAGATAAACAGATAAAAAGCCCAGTGCCCCTCTGTTTACGTAGCTTAATTAAAACCACTGTGAGTCATCATCACACCTCTATTCTTATTTGATAAATGTAGCAGCGGAGGTTTCATTTCCTCTTCTCTACAAGGCCGTTTGGGTGGAGTCGGCCATGTGGCTCGACCTCTCACCTCTGGATTTCTGCTCTGGATGTGATGAACCCACCGCTGCATGTTCTGATCTACTGGGATTCTCGATGTTTACGACTGGCTGGCGATCTGATTGGGCGGCAGCTTCTGTGGGAGGCGAAACTGCCGCTCTTTCTACGCTGTCATTGGCTGTTCTGTCTGTCACAATGATATAGTTTGGCTCTGGCTGTGGGGCACTGGAGCGACGCTGCAATGCATGCTGGGTACAGGAGAAGGAGCGCTGCCGAGGTGCCGGTTGAGGGGACAGGAAGTGAGGCGTTGCAGCTCTGGGGACGTCGTGATGCCTGTCGCGATCCTCGTCTTCTGAGGTCACCTCCTGTAAGGTGCTGATTGGCCGAGGGGAGCGGCCCATGATTCTCGGAGGTACCAACGCTGTCGCTGATTGGTTGAGCTGAGGTCGCCAGTTCTGAGGGGAGGGGTACTGCACTCTGTTCACCGACCAATCACTGGCAAGACAAGAGAGTGAAATTAGACTGGATCTTTAAGGAGAAATATGAACTGTGGTATCAGCGGCGCATATTTCTGAAACCTTACTTTTGTGGTGGCGGGGACATATCTCGATGCGCTACTATCCCGGAGAAGGAGGCGCTTCTTCCAGGCAGGCCTTGCGATCCGACCCACGGCGAGTACATCAGACCACGCTCATCCCACATCATGTCGTTGGCTGAGTCTACGGTAACGGGCCCTCTCTGAATCTGGTGAGCCAGCAGGAGTTCCAGGACCTGGTGACGCATCCCCTCTCTGGCCACGTCGATCGGCCGCCGGCCCCTTCGATCGTGCAGCTCAAGGTTGGCGCCGTGAAGGAGGAGGAGCCTGGCAGTGTCGTAGCAACCGTGGAGGGCGGAGAGGAAGAGCGGGGTCTCGCCCTACCAGACACAATCATGAAAGATGTTTAATCCACTCCACGTGTTGTGCCGTCTCACCAGTAGCATGAAGACACTTTCAGGAGCTTACCTTGTTGTCTTGCAGGTCCACAGCGGCCCCATAGCGAATGAGGGTTCTTGTTAGGGAGAGGTGGTTTACTGAACATGCCCAGTGCAGGGCTGATCTCCCTGAGAGACACAGTGTGAGTGGAGGTGAGGGGGAAGAAGGGAGGGAGTAAGTCAGCCAATGAACAACCATTACACAACAGAGTCGAGCCCAGATGGTGAAGAGAGGGAGAATGAAGGGAAGGAGGGGGATGAGGGGATGAACCGCTTCAGCCGGAGAGACGACAGGGACGGGAAAAAATAAATAAACACAGAAAACATATGAGAAGAGAGAAGGGACAGAGGTTTGAGAGACATCAAAAGCAAGAGGAGAGAGGATGAACCAAAAAGTTAATATGTCCATCGACCAGAGTTGGAGCTCTACAGCGCGTTAACTTTGATCTGAGTCAGAGGACGGCAGCAGGGGAGCTGGAGGAGGAGGAGAGAGGGAAGATGGATGGAGAGGAGAGAGGACAGGATGGGAGAGGAGGGACACAAAAAGAGGGCGTGAGAGAGACGGGGGTAAGTCACAGCAGTTACTCAACCCCTCAGTGTACAGGTGTCAGGAAAAACAATGGGCTGTACATGTTATTTTTCTCCAAGTTCACCTGTTCATGCATGAGATACAAATATGGTTCGGCCTGAAATTTCTCTTAGACAAACTTTTTTTTAAACCCCCCCAAAATCTAATCAGTTCATCTGTGGATTGAAATGGAACATGGCTTCATTCCCCCCCGAGTGACTTTAGTGATCCCTTAACTTTTCCTTTAAGCATCATCACCACAAGAAAATTGGATTTTAAATTTGCCGAGCAGTTTTGTTTATAAGAAAATACCTTCGATCATCTTTTTCTTCAACTAATTCGTGCATGAAGAGGTTAACGCAGAATGTGTCCGTCTCTGCTCCCGACATTAGGGATGATGAAGTGTTTGCAGGAAAATGGCACAGGTAATGATAGAAACTACATTTCCATACAAAACTGTTATTGTTAGCTATAATTTAAATAGCATCATCGATGGTTCCTCGAATCCTTATTGCTCCCAGTGAAAATTGCCAACAAGAATCCCATGGAATTACAATTGGGCTGAGGTTTGTGGTTTAGTCAGACTTTCAGGTTGGTAGTAATATGAGTAACATTACCAGTGTGGTCGGTGTTGTTGACAGGAACTCCTGCTCGCAGCAGCTCCAGAACCACTCGGTCCAGTCCGCTACGCACGGCTCGGATCAGAACCACAGACCCATCCGGGCCACACCACTCTGCTGACTGCAAACACCCCCGAACCATGATAAATATACACCTCTTATAGTACATATACACATATATAACACTGTAAACACTAAACAAACAAATACAATGAAATTAGCACATGAACAGACCTGTTGAGGAGGACTCAGCAGAGGAGGCGGCATGGCGTTCTCTCCCATCCTCTAGGTGGAGCTGCGGGAGCACAATAATCATGCTTGAAGGATGTTAAGGAGTTTTATACATGATCAAATACTATATATGCGAACATACGTGTAGTCTGCATGCAACCATTCTGAATTGTTACAGTAATGAATCTTTTGTTTTGTTTGAATCACTGAAAAGCCTACGTTGTACGGGTCTGCGGGACTGTGAGGGTCCAGCTCGGTACTGTTTCTGGTCCGGGGTCCTGTGGTCGCAGATGGACGCGTCCTCCTGTCGTCTGGAGCATCTCGCATTGATGTCTTCCATTGAACTCTGGGTAAAGTCTGTGTCGCTTCCTATGTCCGGGTCCCGTTTGAGAGGCCTGAAAACAAAAGCAAGGTTTTTCTGATGCTGCGTATTAAGAAGGCGCCGTCGTTCCACCCCGTGGTCATTTCCTGTTCTCTTAAATTTGACTCGTGCGTCACCAACGAGCTCTGCAGCGCGCCCAAACACAAAAGGTTTGTTTTTGTACAATGTAAAGATGCAGTGTGTGGAAGTTTTTGGGAAAGTCAGCATAATCAGGGGGCCCTTTTCTTTTTCAACATTTTTTTGCCATTGTTTAGAGAGACAGGAAATTAATGGAGGGAGGGAGGGAGGGAGGGAGGGAGGGGCAGTAGCAACATGACGTCCTGCTCCAATCAAACTGAGACGCTGATGTTCGTCCTTGATAAGTTAATTATCACAATTTTCTAAGCTGAATTTTTCGTCTAATCAATTAATTACAATTAATCACTGAAGCACAAATGTTCCCTATAAAAGGCAGAATAACTGTCAAGGGCAGAGATTTGACATTTTGCTTTTAGTTCCAGGTTCAAATTGTTGCATTGATAAGAAAAGTTTGTGAATGTTTTCTCTTTTGCAGCTACTGGTCACCCGTAAAAAGAGTTGTACCGGATGAACTCTGTTGTTTTGGAATAAACTACATTTGTCCAGATGACATCATTCCTCCCGCAGACAAAACATCCTCTCATGTCATCTCCTCTCACCGCATTCGAATGGCGTCCTCGCCGAGTGGCTCCCTCCTCCTCTTCTTCTCCGCTTCCTTGGCTTTCTTCTTCTTCCGTAGGCTGATCTTGTCTTTGTCTCTGCTGGACCTGACCCGTGGTTCTATCTGGGCTGCGTGCGGCGTCCAGGCCTTGGCTTTGCTCTGCTCGTTGTCGGTGGCCGTAGACCGGTGTCTCACCCTGTTGGTGACCTCCCTCTCCGCCCGCCGCTGCCTCACCTTCCTCACCACCAGGAACACCGCCACGGGCAGCGCCAGCAGCAGGGCAACCGCTATGGCAACCACGGCCCACAGCCACACAGGGTTCCGCTCTTTGAAAGAAAGATTTGACAGTTTTAATAAAGTCGATAATGATCAGATTAAACCTGCCTGTGCCGGTGACATGTTACAGCTTGTTAAAACATATGGCATCATCTCATAATAAAGACATGTATGAAGACACTGGAGCTGGAGTCATGACCAACCACGTCTACGCACTGGAAATGGAAAAGTGTTTGACAATGTTTTGTTTGGATGACACAAACCTGTGTGTGTGTGTGTGGGGGGGGGGGGGGGGGGACACAGGACACATTAGCCTACCTTTGACTTCCTCCTTCACCGTTTCCACCTCCCTGCTTCCTATTTCCTCTTTGACGCCTACGATACTGACGACGGCATTCAGCTCCGGGAGGGTGGGGAACGAGGTGGGCTTCAACATGACGGCACGTAGGAAACTGGCGGCCTCGATGGCGCAGGGGAAACAGGTAAGGGGCAGACGGGTGCACGGCCTGTTGTCCACTTGGAGGAAAAGGAGGGAGCTGGGAGGGAGACAGAGGAGGAAAGAGCAGCTACGTCATTCCTGAAGGCAGTTTTATGAAGAACGTTAATCTGGAACAGATTAATTCAACATTTATTTTGACACTTAAATAATAATAAATTTGATACACATTGATTAATATCAGTGTCCCCGCTATTCCGACTGGCTTGCTGGAGTTCCCCAAGGTTCTGTGTTTGGCCTACTTTTATTTAGTCTTTACTTTATTTCAGTGTTACTGTGCATGGATTTAAAACTCATTATGCACATGATGATCTCTGCTCCCAGATGCAATTTATAACACAGTCTGCATCTAATCATAATGGCTGTAACATTTAACTCAACACGCACCCGTCTGAGTCAGTGGGTGTTGCCTGAGCGAGCTGCTCAATCAGCTGCTGAGCTTTAATGTCAAACAAATTCTTGTTGGTGGCGAGCTGGGTGGCCCCTCTCAGTTTGAGCGGCGACTGGAGGAGGACGCTGAGCGCCCAGAGCAGGGAGCTGTTGGAGAAGGTGCCGCGTTCCAGTGGGATGTTGGTGTGGACGACCAGCGTTCCTTCGGCCCACAGAGGGCTCTGATGGGTGAAGCAGTCGCTGCCGTCCCATCCGCAGGGGGCGCTGTTGCATCCCTGGCCGCAGTGGGAGTCGGCGTAGTGATCGCGGCAGTACTTGATGTGGTCCGGACTGAGAGCCACGATTGGGATGGATGAGAGGAAATAAAGAAATATAAATATTAGACAAAAGCTTAACTTAATGTCTGTTTACAATCTTGTGAAAATGAGCATTGGGCTGAAGAATGAACTTTTATTTTCTGAATGACAAATGTACTGTAAATGTGTGTGTATGTGCAGGGGACAATGAAGGCTCATTATTATCATTATATATATATATATATATATATATATATGTATTTAGTGTAAGGACAATAACGATCATAATAATAATAACAATTGTGATGACAGTAGATGTTATTTGGGTTTTTGAATCTAAAGGAATAACAGTATTAATACAAAGAAGGGGACATTTGCATAAACCAGCAAAATGACAATTCAAAAGGAAAAACGATAACTGACCCTGATGAGCAAAACAACTTCTAATTCCTTAATCAAAGCTGGAAATGGTTTCGTAAAAAACTATGTCGTACTATGTGGATGAAAACAAAGGCGTTTTACTTGCAGTGGCCCCTGTCCTTCATGCAGTCAAGGCCGTCTCTCAGACACTCGGGCTCCATACAGTCTTTGTCACACGACCCGTCTCCGAACTTGTCCTTACACTTTCTGATGACTGGACACCGACCCCATGGATCCTTAGACGCAGCTGCAGACACAAACACAGAAACAGATAGAAGTGTGTTGAAGTTAAAATGTTGTTATTGCGGAAACTTGTTCAGGTAGATGACGTCCACCCTGAGTCAGTTTCTTCCTGTTGCCAAATGCTTGCTGACTGTATGCACTGTTTCTCGGTTTCTCTATATAACACTGCACAGTCTCGACATTACTCACTTAGCAAACAAAGCAAAATATCCATTATTGCAGTTTGTTTTCATGCCCCTTGGGTCTTGCACAGTAATTAAACCGAACATGCAAACTGTTTTCATTAAGTGTTTTATCGCAGCAGCAGCAGCAGCAGCAGCAGCAGCAGCTCAGCCCCTTGTTCAAACCCCTCATTGTTTCACAGCGTTAGCATCTATTCGTAACAATGCAGGTCAAGCCACGAAAGGTTGGGTCCTGATACGGACCGTTAAAGGGAACAGGAAACGGGGCTGACATAAACAGGAAGTTACCAGGAGAAACGAATAGCAACAGGAAATGGAGTGGGCCGGGGACTTGATAAAGGTCGAAGGGTCTTCACCACGGCGACGAGGAATGTGATGGAGTCGGACAATGGGGTTGGCAGGTGTGAGCGGGACCATGAATTCAGAGCAGACAAAAATGATACGGACAATAGAGCTGAAATAAGTTAAAAAGTTAAATGTTTAATACTTCAGATCCACAAAGAGAGACCTTCTGGTGCAGGAGGAATACAAATACATGTCTTTATATTTATATTAATACAGGAATACATACAAATATAATTCTGATATGAATATATAATAATTTAAAGAAATATCAACAGTGTTTGGAAGTAAATTAAGCTGTTAACACTTCAACGGAAAAAAGTTTCATGAAATTGATTATTCTGTATAATATTATGAAGTGAAAATACAAACGACATGAGTTTGAGCTTCCTTTAAAGTCCTTACAAACAGTAATAATTAATTCAACACAGTTTGGGGAGCAAACATGTCACTGGATTCAACTCCTTGAATCTGAAATAAAACGATAAAACAAAAGGATAAATCTGTTGAGAATAAAGTGAGCGACTCACCTCTACACGTCCAGCTCAGTCCCAACAGAAGAAACATCCTCCGAGCCAACATCTTCAGGCCGCCAGCTGTGGGCCTCCTCTTCTTCTTCTTCTTCTTCTCTCCTGACTCGGGCCTCGTCCAGATGTTCGGTGAAACGTGTCTCTGACCTGCAGCAGCTCGGCTCTGCCTCACAGAGCTTCACGCTGCTGTGAATTTGCGAAGCCACGAACCCCGCTGCTCACAATGAACGGTTAACTCCTGTCTGAAGTCGCCCCAATTCCATCACCGCCGTCGCCACCACCGCCGCCGCCGCCGCCGACACCTTCTGACACCACCCAGCCCTCTCGGTTCACTCGCTCTTTCTTTTTTTTTTTTTCTCAGAGGCCCTGCGGATATCTGGACAACTTCCTGCCACTGTGTGGAGAAGAATAGGAGGGCGACGACCCTGTGTGCGTGTTCTTGTGTGTGTGTTGGACCAGACATTTTTTTTTTTGTAGCGTTCAGTGTGTGAGCGGACAGCGTCATTTGAATCTGACCTTTTCAAACAATTGCAGACGCACACACACACACATCTGTCTTATCCAGCTGCTGAGTCTGAAAAACTTGACTGTGAATGTTCTGCCTTGGAAAAGTTCTTCTGTTATTTGTTCGCAGAATTAAAAAACATTTTTCAAGGACAGAAGGGACTAAATAAAAACGTGAGCACCTGGTTGTGTTGTTCTTTTCAAACATCTGGCTTTCACTTCTCATTTGTGTTGCGGTTCAACTGCTGACGTAAGTTTTCCCCTCCATCCTGAGCTGCTGCCGTCGGTTTTGCTTCCACGTTAGGCGCTCGGCAACTCTGGATTTCTTTCTGGCTGTGTCCTCTGGTTCTGGAGGCCTGGGTTTCTCTTTCACTTGTTCTGTGAAAAAACAAGTGTCATTTACATTAGAGCATCACTGAAGATGGATTGAATCAGCTGAAACATCGTTAGCTGATAGATTGTTTAATCAATTGTTAAATATGAATAAAATCAATACAACATCCTATAAAAATACATCGGCTAATCAATAATCTGTTTCCTGTCTGTTCTGACAAATGAAAAATTACATTATCTCTATTGTGGCATTTATGCTCTGTAATATCTTTTTAATTATTTATTAGATAATATAAGAATAGCAGATTTATTGATCAACACGCGTTGGAGCATTACTGTGGTAAAACTGCAATTGCTCAACACTCACCCTGGTTGACTCCAACAGTATTACTGGCTGCAGAGGGAGCAGGATTCTGTCGTGGACACACAGTCGGCCTCTTCTCTGGCTTGTTTTCATTAGAGTTGCTCCTCTCTGGGCCCAGATGAGCACCGGCCACTCTCCGGCCCCCAGAGTGGACAGGAACATGTTCTTACACACCTGTTTCCGTTTGCCGTCCACCTTCAAGTGATACCGGAGAGAAACCGTCCTCCTCGACTGGATCTTTCCACGGGGTCTCGGTCAACTTGTGCAGCCACGTAACCGTTTTCTCTGAGTCCAGTTCACGTGCTGCCAGAAGTCCTCAAACACCTTCTGCCTGGAGTCTTCGTCGATCTCGTTGCAAAGTCGGTTTGATGCCTTCTTGCAGGCGTTGGAGCTGCACCTCGGTCCCACTGCTCTTGGCTGCTTGGTCACAATCTCGCCGTCTTTTTTCCGTTTGCTCAAGTATTCTTTTCCCTCCATCCTCAGCTGTTTCTGCTTGTTCTGCTTCCACTTTGATGCATCTGGGACTTTGGCTTTGGGTGTTTTTCCTTCCTTATCAAAATTAGTGCTTCCATTTTTAGCAGCAGCATAAAGAGGGGCTGTGAAAACCACAAAAACAGTTTAATGAATAAAGGCTTTGTCACAAATCAAGATACAAGACATTCAAAAAGAGAACTATCTTCTGATTTATATATTCCGGTACTGTCAGGATTTATTGTATTTCTTTCTATTTAAAATGGTGTAACATGGAAGTTCTCCACTACATTTATTTTGTTTTATTATAAAGCTTTTGGTCACTCACCTTATATGTTGATGCTAATACTTTGGTATTTTGACTTAAGTAAGTACTTCTAACAGTATATATATATATATATATATATATTTCTACATTGTGGTTTTGTTGCTTTTAATTAAAGAAGTACTTCTTCCACTGCTGGTTTTATGTCACAAGACTTTCAGGTATAGGCCACCTGATAAAGTTATACAGGACTTTGCCTTTAACACAGTTACTTACCGGTGTCAGTGCCCAGAGCCACTGGGTTCTGCAGAGGAAACTGTGGAACCATCTGCGGCTCTGCTGTTAACACAGAGTGGGACCTTTTCTTGGACGGTGCATCTTTATCTTTAGAATAAAAGCAGAGGAATAGAATAAATGCTATGTTTCCACTGGTTGTACAAAGAAATCACACATTTTTATTGTGTTTAAAACAATATTTAGCTTCTCTGGGATATTCTAATCCTGATTCCACATGTAGCCTGTAGTGGATTTTATTTCTAGACCTGGTCTGATGTGTTCTAGATGGAGAAATTCAGTGAAACCGACATTTATTTTTGTGTGATGGCTTCAAAACCAAGATGTTTAACACGTTGCAGGGCCTGACCCGCACAGAGGAGCTGAGTGAAGCAGCTGATGTGTTGGTAATAATAGAAACTGAACTGACTATAACCTCGTTAGTCTCCATGAGGGACTAAACCACGACTTCAACCCTGTGTGTGACGCACTCAGCTGTTTACTCACACAGTGTTACACATTTGAAAACGTCCCGTAGACCCGTCGATCCCAGGTTCCTTCCTTCCTCTCCCTCCTCCTCCTCTCCCTCCTCTTCCTCCCTGCAGGTCACCGAGGCTCGGCACCGGACACCTCACTTTGTTGTTCTGGTTTTACTCTGTGGGTTTTATTCTGTGAAACGTCTCGACCGTCGGACGCGAGGAGACGCTCACAGGCAGCTGCCATGTTCCGAGCATGCGCACTGGGCCCAAAGACAGAAAAACACACACAGGTTGGTGCTCTTAAAATAAAGTGAAATAAAACAGAATAAAATGATGATAACAACAAGGACAACAAGAGAAACATCAGGGAAAAATAATAATAATATGTTGTTATTGATGCAAGGAGTATTCATATGAAACAATACAATATATATATATATATATAAAAAATACCTCATTACAAGTTCAAGTCCAGTAAAAATACACAGAAGTATCAGCAAAATCAAATGTTCTCATTTTGCAGAAGCTGGTATATTATCATACGCATCATGCAACAGAAAGTCACTATTGCAGCTGCAGGTGTATCTAAATATATTATATACAGTTTGATATTTGTATATATATTTGTCAGCTGAGTCCCATTAATATTGGGGAGTAAAACGTAGAAGACTTTACTTATAAATTAGCAGAAATTCAATATAAGTAAAGTAAAGTTGGTAAAATATATTAAGTAAAAAACCACCTCAAAATTGTAACCTCCCCTTTTAATTAATAAAGACACCTATCATTCACATCAGATAGAATTTCCTAAAATATACATAAAAGGAAACATTAGTGATTTATAGAGTTTCTTTTTAAAGAGGCTTCTTAAAATAGTGAGAACAATTTTAGCCTTGTTCATCCCATTCTTCTCACATGAAGGCAGAGGAGAAGGAAGGAAGCTATCAGGGAGTTCAAAGTATCTGTCGGACGTCTCAGTCTCACACTTCAGTGTCTTAACGTGACACAAGGTCAGATCAGACCTCCGAGCAAAGCAGGCGGCTGCCAGGAGGCCACATGCAGCTGCAGCTTGAGGTGAGGTGACGTACCAAAAAGTAATTGGCTTGTTTGCTGCAGTTTATAACAAAATAAAAGCAAGAAACAGGAAAAAAGCAATACTCACATTGGGGAAATGGCAGAAGTACTCGTAGTAGTGTATGTTGTGTCGTAGCTTGGAGTGGTCATCAAAACCAGAAAAGCACTATATAAATACAAAACCATTTACCATTTACCATCTGACACTCAAATAATAACACAAAGACATACATGTATATATAATAAAGACAGTCTTTGACAACATGAATGAATATAAAACTTGTGATAATTAGAAATCCACTGTTTACATAAATGAGCGTAGATTTGTTGATGAACAAATGAATGAACAAGCACGGGGAGTAAGTAACTTTTATTTTTCATTGAAACATGTGAAAGTATAGGAAAAGCACAGGTGTAAATAAAATGATTGGGAGTCTTGAATGGAACCTATGAGCCATTTTTAATATGATCATAAACACACTTGGACTGTTATAGTTTTTAAAAACCTATGTCTAAATAAACTTTATTATTATTTATTATGATTATAACCATCACCGTTATTATTATTATTATTATTATTATTATTATTATTATTATTATTATTATAAGTCAAAATGTCTGAATATGAGAACCGGGCCTGTAACGCTCCGGCAGTTTCAGCGTCTGGCCACACGATGCCGCTGTGGGAGCGTTTGCAGGTGCACGCCACACACATGAACTGACCAGAGTAACAGAACTACACACAACAGTGTTGTTGTTTGTTTACATAGTTTATTAAAGCAGGAACATGTTTGACTGAACAACAAGAATCAATAACCAGCTCCTGGTGGTTCTTCGTCCTCCACGTTGACAGACACCTGAAGGGACTTCCCGTCGAGCAGAGGGAGTGTAAACGGTTTACTTTCGGTTTCACCCCGGCTCACACACTCACACACACACACACTCACACATACACACACACACACTCTTCTGCCACCACCGAGCAGGACGCTGCTCGCTGAACGAACCGGTTTCCATTTGCTCCGAATAAAAGTGTTTTTATTTAATATAACCTCACGCGTCTGACTTCACGAGCTCGAGAAGGTAAGTTCCATTTAATGTCGTTGTGCTAAAGGTTTAGTTCGCTAGCTAACGATGCTACATCTACTGTAAGGTAGCACAAAGTTTGACTTCAGGCAGTAATATACAGTTAGTGTGTCCGTGTGTGTGTGTGTGTGTGTGTGTGTGTGTGTGTGTGTGTGTGTGTGTGTGTTCTGGTTGTCTCTGTGGGACCCTTTTCTAAAAGACGTAACACTTAATTTGAATTAACCCTCAATTCGTAATAAGATGTGAATTGGTCATATTTGTGTTTAGGCTGTGTGCGTGTATGTGTGTGTGTGTGTGTGTGTGTGTGTGTGTGTGTGTGTGTGTGTGTGTGTGTGCGTGCGCGCGCTATAATCGTTTCAAGGAAACCAGCAGTGCAGGAGAAAATGAAAGTAATGTAACACCAGCTGCAGCAAACAGAAAGTACCTTTGTCAGTCAAACTGCAAAGTGTGAAGTTTAGTTCATGTCGTTACAAAGTGAAATCTACGAGCACACATCAACATGTACCAGCACATTTATTCAATATGTATTATACTATTTAAAACGTAGTTTGGGTCTTTCTGGTCATTTTGGTCTGTTATGCACTGTGTGTGTGTCCTCTGTCCACTGTGCTTTGTAAGTTAGAAACTGTACTTAGTTAAAAAACTGCAAGTTATGAGCCCAGTTTGTGTGGTTACAAGGGGGTAGACAGGAAGAAACACTTGTCAATATATATGACTATGTCAATGTATACATGCACTACCCCCCCCCCCCCCCCCCCCCCCCCTCCCTTCTCTTGTATTTGCAGGACCTGGGCACGATGCAGAAGATGAGTTACTTCTTCCCCCTGCTCTTGGTGTGCTTGGACGCGTGTGCGGTGCACGCCATCAACCTGGCCCAGCTCTCGCCTCTGTTCATCTCCCACCCACTCCTCACCCTGTGGGGGGCAGGGCTGATCCGGGCCTTCTTCCTTATCTCCCTCACCTTCGCCCACCCCGGAGACCTGTCGTGGCTGAGCGGCTTCGGGGGGCTCCAGAGCTTAGGGGTCCTCTGCTTCCACTTTCCAATATACACAACTCTTCTGTGGGTGCTCGGGCTGTCCACCATGGAGGAGCTGTGGGGGTGGCACTCATGGGAAAGGGTGGGTGGCTTTGTTGGCTGGATAAAACTCTGCATACGATCAATTTGACAGTTAACAGAATAGTGTAAATGCTATTTGCCTTCAGAGAGAAGTGAAACTAAGAGAAACACTTGGTATGTTCCTGACGACGCTTGTTTGTGGAACAGTTTTTATAGCCAATCACAGCTTGAGTCTTGAGCAGGAACAAGACTGAAAACAAAACGAAACCAGTGTGAAATCTGGCCTGAGAAGCACGATATTAATCACTCTGTGGATCATACAAGATAACATTTGGAACCAAGAAGGCTGTTTTTTACTTTAATGCATTCCCTCTTTATCCTTACTTTTTGGCAGGAGCAGTAAGAGGTGTGATGTGTTTTCTTTTTGAGTATTGAACCTGTGATTTCCTTCTGCAGGTGTTACAGGGTTATGTCGTGACAGCAGTGGCCTGGCTCTACTGGAGCCAATACGCGTCTTCTCTTCTGCTCTCCTCGGGCCGATACATCTCATCTCTGTTCACGAAGACGCCCTCTGAGAAGCCTGAGCAGGACACCGTCACCATTCTGAATAGACTGATGGGATACCTGAAGCCATATGTGTGGCGCTTCGCTGTTGTGCTGTCACTCGTGTTTGTTTCTTCTTACGGTAAGTGAGACAGCAGTTTGATTTAGATAAAGGGTGTGGAGTTTATTTTCTACATAGTACCAACCTGATATTAAACATGCCGTGGGACTAAATTATCAATGGCCGTGGTATGGATAAGCTCTGATCGGTTCTGATCTCAGGACTG
The DNA here is from genome assembly GCA_026259375.1 of Verasper variegatus. Taxonomy (NCBI): domain Eukaryota; kingdom Metazoa; phylum Chordata; class Actinopteri; order Pleuronectiformes; family Pleuronectidae; genus Verasper; species Verasper variegatus. The sequence goes on from CM048048.1 coordinate 21,410,025, forward strand.
AAGAAATGAATAATAATCTTCTGACCTCAGGTGAGATGGCTATCCCTCAGTACAGTGGTCGCATGGCTGACTGGATCTCTAATGAAGAATCACCTGATGCGTTCACAGAGGCAATCATATTCATGACATTAATGACCTTCGCCAGGTAATGTAAGCTTCGTCACAAAGCTGTTAAAGCATTATAAGTTTATAAAATAACAGAATTGGTTAAGTTTAGGTCTCTGGTCATTTTCACTGGGAAAGATATTAGGTAGACATTTAGTTGAAGTATAATTATATTTATTTATGTATATGTTACTAGCTTCAGATTTATTTAATTTCATATATTTTTTTAAATCATTATCATATAATCATGTCCAACTTAAGTGGTACAGTATTTTTAAGATTTACTACCTAAAATTATTGAGCTGTGTCTGTGTTTGTGCAGATGGTCACACGTAACAATTTGCCAACTCATGGCTTAGGAAGGGAATCTAATTTGCTGTATTTCTATATATTTCCTTTTTCTGGTACTTTTTTCCTTTTTGAAAGTTTGAAGTAGAGATGGTTGTGTCGTAATACCATTGAACTGAAATGTTGTGTACTTTACACTGTAATGTGTCTCCTGTTGTTTGTTCCAGCGCTGTCCTTGAGTTTGTAGGTGACCTCATCTACAATGTCACCATGAGCCACATCCACACCTCAGTGCAGGAAGTGGTCTTCCAGGCCGTGCTGAAACAGGATATAAGTTTCTTTGATGCCAATGATACTGGTAAACGACTGACAACACAAAGTTATCTTTAAATGAAAGCCCGTCGCACAGTCGACCATTGTGAATAAATCCTGAACATATTTTTGGTACCAGGCTTTTATTTTTATCAAGGCCAACCTCAGTTCTCTGATAATTTTTGGACAGCTCTTCACTTCACAGGAAAACTAACGACCCAACTTTCCTCTCAGGTGAACTGGTGTCCCGCATCACCACAGATGCCAATAAATTGAGCGAGGCGCTGAGCGAGGAACTCAGTCTCGTGATGTGGTACACATCACGTTTTGTCTTCCTCTTGTTCTTCATGGTGAGCCAGTCATGGAAAATGACCTTGTTCACTTGCATGGGACTGCCCATCATCTGGGTCATACCAAAACTCATCGGACATTTCTACCAGGTAAACATAAATCTACCTTTATATCATAAGTAGAGTGAATTCCTCCCACCAAGGCCCAACAGTCGCCATAAATTTGAAGTTAATTTCATACACACATAGATATCAGTCCCCAAAATGCAGTGTAGATACAATTATCATCACAAAAGAGGATTTCATTTCTTAAAAACATTATTAATTCATTTTGAAACGTTCTTTTTTAATCTGTCTCAGACTATTGCTGTAAAAGTTCAGGAGTCACTGGCTAAGGCCAACCAGGTGGCCACGGAGACTTTCTCCAACATGAAGACAGTGAGGAGTTTTGCCAACGAGGATGGCGAGACAGAGAGGTACAGACGGCAGCTGGAGGACACTTACAGCCTGAACAAAACGGAAGCTGTTTGCTATGCGGCCTCTACCTGGTTCAACAGCGTGAGTCGAATACTGATCTGTGCTAAAAAGTATACGGAGTTAGTCTCGAGAATTAATTGCACAAAGTGTCTGAAATGTCTCAGTCAGGTTGCTGCCTGATTGAGACTCTTAAGATCTTGAAATGCAGGCGGTCCACAGTTGAATAATTGTCTTGTATGTTCTCCCAGATCACCACTTTGGCCCTGAAGGTGTTTATTCTGTACTACGGAGGGACTCTTGTGACCAGGGAGACTCTCAGCAGTGGGGACTTGGTGTCCTTCATCCTTTACGAGCTACAGTTTGCCTCTGCTGTTGAGGTGAGCCGCATGCCAAGAAGCAGCTAATGATTTTGTGTAGAGTAGCCCACAGTCACATCAGTAAGTGCCCAGTTTTGCTTGACCTTCACTTCTCTTCCAGGGTGTCATGCGTTCTTACCCGAATGTGAGGAAGGCAATCGGTGGCTCTCAAAAGATCTTTGAGTATTTGGATCGGAAACCTCAAACACCCCCAGACGGCACTTTGGCCCCCGAAACTCTTCAGGGACACATTCAATTCAAAAATGTCAGATTTTCTTACTCTGGCCCAGCAGATGAAAAGAATATTGTGCTTAAGGTGTGTGTGTATTTGTGTTTATCTCCTGTGCATTAATTATATTTACAATTTAAGTGATGTTCTCCTTCAATTAAACATAATCCTCTCTTCCAACAGGATGTGTCGCTGGAGCTAAAACCAGGTCAAACCACTGCCCTTGTGGGGCTCAACAGATCAGGGAAGACCACCTGTGTCAAACTGCTCGAGAGGTTTTATCAGCCCCAAGCAGGGGAGATCCAACTGGATGGAAAACCACTGCAGAGCTACAAAGACCAGTACCTACACGACAAGGTGGGTCAGCAGCAAGTTAAGCTGGTGTCTGAAGAGGGTTTAGTTAGACGAGTCGATTTAATCCAGTGAGTATCTGTTCGTTCATGACAAAGTAGAGATCTATTTTCTTTAAGAATACAGTAAATTTGTGTTAAATATTCCTACATTACCACGAAAAAAACCAACAGTTAGGATTGTTAACAGAGTTTACAGAGCTGTAAACAAGGAAAGAAGATAGAAGAGAGAAGGTGAATCACAATTCATTGAAACTTTCTACCCTGTTAACATATCTTAGCTTCAGCTGTGACAACTATACAGCCACTAACTGTTCCCTCCTCATCCTCTGTGTTCATAGATTGCCGTGGTGAGCCAGGATTGTGTGCTGTTTGGTCGCTCGGTGCGAGAGAACATCAAGTACGGCTACCAGGAAGCCTCTGATGAGGAGATGCACCGCGCTGCCAAGCTGGCGAGCGCCCACGACTTCATCATGGGGCTGCCAAATCAATATGACACAGGTTCAGAGTGGGACTTTCTACTTTCTGGATGAAATTGGAATGATTTTTCATGTTAATTTCAATTCTTAGATGCTTGCACAGAAAATAGAACATATGCCTGTAATGATAAGTAACTGTTTCCGTCAAGCTGTCGGACCAGAGCGTCTCAATCAAGCAATCAAATAGCCATATTCACAAATCACAATTTGTCTCGTGGGGCTTAACAAGGTGCGACACCCTTTGTCCTTAACCCTCAACAAGAGAAAAACTAAGTATGTCGTTCTGTTGTATAGATGCTGGAGAGAAGGGGGGGCAGGTAGCTGGAGGCCAGAAGCAGCGCATCTCCATTGCCAGAGCTCTAATGAGACATCCCAAAATTCTGATACTGGACAACGCCACCAGTGACTTGGATTTAGAGAATGAATACCAGGTAGGAAATGATTGTGTTTCACACGTTGTTTTTGCTCCTGATTTGTCTCTTTTTCTCTTCATATAACAGCAAGTCATGGTTGTACTCAACAGGTCTACCAAGCTTTGTTGAACCAAATCAACCGCTGCACCGTGCTGCTGATTTCCAACCAGATGAATGTTGTAGAGAAGGCCAATCATATAGTTGTCCTCAGTGAGGGGGTGATAAAGGAGGAGGGCAGCCATGGTGAGCTGCTGGAGAAAGGCGGCCTTTATGCTGACATGGTGAAAAAGTACAATATGGGCTTTCAGCGCAAAGAAGAGGAGAGGAACGATGCACAGCCATGATACCTTTGGGTCCCCATGGAGCCAGAGAAGTCAGTTGCTGGTTGAAAGTCTGAACTTGAAGGTGTCGAAACTCCAGCTACGCTTATTGTATTGGTAGAGATGTGTGCCTCCTTGCACCTTGGAAGTAGAGGAAGACGTACCAGAAGTTAATACTTCAGGATTCTAGACGCCTAGAAATCGCTCAATCAGAATTCCCGAGTGAGGCGTCGCTGCAGTCACAACGCCGCGAAACTCCCATCTGCTGCAGAAAGAAAGGACCAACTTGAACAGTGTTGTGCAATATTATACTTAATTATATGATACCATGATATAATTGGGGTTTATTTTAAATGAGAATCATCAGCTGCATTTATCCACTCCCCTTTCCATATTCCTGTCCATTAACACACTGGCCTATGGCAGCCAGTATCATGTGTTGCCTTGTGTGTTGCCTACAGAAGGAGCTGAGGGTTGATCTGCTTTATCTACTTTGTGGTTAATAATTTATGAACCTAATGCACTGTAGAGATGTTTGTGATGTTTCATTTGTTTTCCTAAATGGTTTGGCTGTATATATATATATATATCTTTTTTACATTTGTCAAATGTTTTATCCAACTTTTCCCTGTATTCATCTTGTAAGTGAATTAAAGTTAGTACTTTGTTTGCCTCCCTTTAGTTATGACAATAATTAATGAATTAATTATTCCTTTATTATCCTTGTCGACCATGTGTTGAGTTTCAGTTTTATAAGAGCAAAAACTGTGGTCTGAGTTGATCTGTGAAAGTTTAATTTTATGGTAATTATTGGATTGATTTTTTGCTTTGAATATTATATATGTTTTGCAGCTTTTTGAGTTGAGATGATTCCAATTCAAGCTGTCATGGAAAGTGATGATGACAATTTACTTAATTCAAGTTTCAAGTTGTAATTCAATTTAAATAAAAGTAAGCTCACTATAAAAATAAAAAGACAAATACAAGACTTCAAGACTTTATTTGTTATGTGCACAACAATTAGAAGAACCACAGTAACAAAATTACAAAAGTAATAAAATATAATAAAGTATACACCCCAAATCTAAATTATGAATATATTACTGAGTAGAATGAATGAATGAAAGTGTAAGTAATACTGATTAGTGGTAGTGTAAATATTATAATACGTAATATGTATACGTTCAAGAATAATTAAACATTTTATTCACCCAACAATTAATAGATTTTGAATGAAATCCACCCCTTTACACCTATTGATAAAGAAAGTGAAAGTGATTTGATGTCTCAGATCTGCTGTGATAAAAAACAACACTGCCTTCCATGCAACTTTATAATCATTTGATAAATCCCGCGGTTTGTTTCCAGCCCTCAAATTATCAATACACAAGATCCAGATGGAAATAGTTGCACATCTTTACAACATGTCAGGGGCAGTTCCCTGCAAGTAATCCGCAATATGAGGCACAAAACACGGCTGCATCACAACCCGCTTCCCCGCAGACCCGCAGACACTCGCCTGTAAAGACAAACCCGCGTTTAAGAAGCTGAAAACATGTAGAAATCCCCGCGGTGAAGCGCAGTGCGACGCGTCCTCCATTGTTTTCACTCAACAGCTGATCGAGGACAACGTGTACCGAGCGGGGCACCGAGGGGGGCGGGGCGGGGCGGGGCGTGGAGCTCCGGCTGACGGACGTCTCCTCGCGGCCAATCGGAGCGCAGAGCCGGGCCGAGCGTCACCGGAAGTGCGTCACAGCGCCGCGCGGGGGGTTTATATAGCGACACACGGAAGCGAACGGGCGCCATTTCGCTGCGGAGGGATCCTCGGCGGGTGTTTTTTCCTTTTTTTTCTCCGGGTGGAAAGTGTCAGCGGGCGCTGGGAGAATTGGAAACCCGCGATCGACGCTCCGCCTTCAGCCGGATGGAAGCGGCCGTCAACCCGCCTCACGACAGGTAAACACCCGCGGGGGGTGGTTTCCAGTCCACACGGGCGGGGAGGGTGGGGGAGGCGGACGGTTTTAAATCGGCTCCGCAGCGGCCATGGAGGCGGAGGAGCGTTAAATGTCATCCATCCCCGTTAGCCTCCCAGCGGCAGCGCTAGCTTGGCTCGACACCCAGTTAGCTAGCTTCCGATCGCGGCGTTGCTAATCCGGATTCCTGCTGAACACCTTGTTATTTATTTATGTGTTTGCCTTTTAGCTTCACCTAAGGAACCGGACCGTGGATGACAGCTGCTCCCACCGGCTCCCTGTCATTCATTGCCCGTGTAATCCCGCTGCTCGTGTGGCTAACGCTAACCGCTGCTAAATATCCAGTCCGCTTTGCTAATACACTTAATGTAGGATGCAGTCAAATATATATATATATATATATATATATAATGTTTTGATTGAAATCCGGTTACGCCAGCTAGCTCTCGGCTAGCAGCGGCTACATGCTGAGTGGTTAAAAAACGACCCGGATCAACGGTTGATCGTGTTTGCATCCGTTTCTGCTGCAGCACCGTGGAACCCCCAGTTTGGTTATTAAAGATTTTGCATTAAGATAAATAATATAAAAAATGTGTCCGTCATCCTTTTTGCTGTCATTGTGAGGCCAGTGTTTACAAACAGGGAGGGCGGGGCGTCCACACCACGCGATCCTCTGCTGTTGAGCCGCGTGTGTTTTTATTTCTCCTCTTTCGTGTGTGTGTGTGTGTGTGTGTGTGTGTGTGTGTGTGTGTGTGTGTGTGTGTGTGTGTGTGTGTGTGTGTGTGTGTGTGTGTGTGTGTGTGTGTGTGTGTGTGTGTGTGTGTGTGTGTGTGTGTGTGTGTGTGTGTGTGTGTGTGTGTGTGTGTGTGTTTGTTTACAGCAAAACTTAACTGATCCTATAGCCAAAGGGAAAAGCCTTATTCCCACCCCATGATGTTTGTACACAACATATCCCAAATTAGTTCTTTTCCCATCATGATCCATGAATCACACTTAACAGCTGGGCTCATGCACTCTCAGCCCCCCCCCCCCCTCCAAAACAAATCCTACTTTCGAGGTCCTTACCTTGATTTTGTGAATCATTGCACTGTTAATTAATATGCTCACATTGTGATGGAGATCTACGCCTTTTTCCAGCACAAATATAACCCATTTTATTTACAATACAATGTCTAATTCCTTCTTTTACAATAATACCTGATAAATAACAAAAGGCAACAATATGCGGTCCCTAAATAAGACTGGTATTGTGTTGTCTTTACTACACAGCAGTGTCATGCTTTTCCTAACACAAACGCCTCTGAGCCTTTCTTTGTGTTGCTCGGATTCTGACTGATGGAGAAAATCAGCTCACAGGCTTTGCCGGGGGTTTGTGTGTCAGTGGAGCAGGTGTGTGTGTGCGTGTGTGTGTGTCCTGATCTGGTGCATGTGCTCTGCTCAGAGGGGGTTCCTTTGACTGTGTGGACTGAGAGACCTCTGTTAAGCTGTGTAGTAAATGCTCTTATGTCGTCTCATTCAATCACAGGCTACACTGAAGATGGGGGGGACTTTTCTTTTTAGAGCATTTTGAGGTCTGCACCATCTTCCTTTTTGAAAATTTGCTTAAGTCTTTATTTCCAATGCCAAGATTGTCCTTTTGTATTTCATCCATTCTTTCTCTCCAATGAGTAATACATATACACAAAATCCCACTTAATATTATCAGTTACATTAGTTTGTGTTTAAAAAGTGGCTGCACAATTCACTGCTTAGAATGAAACCAGCGGATTCAGCATGATTGTCAAGGAATGACAAAGCATTAAGTTCACATGAGACGGGGCCCAATATTATTATTATTTAGTTACATTCATGATCAGTGAAACAACTATCATCACAGTTTCTTAAACCCTGTTGTCAAATGTCTTGTTTTGTTCAAGCAACAGTAAAACATTGATAATTTGGTATAATGCAAAAAATGAAATTCCCTGTGGAAATAACTTGAAAGGATTAATTTGCCCAAAATGCCTTTTTTAAGTTAAATAATTTGTGCTTTGATTAATCTCTGCAGCTTTAGGGTGTGACATATTCATGATGTGTTTCTGAGTGACAGTTTTAAAGGTAAAGCTTTTCTCAATACTCACAGGAGGGAAAAAGTGGAAAACGTATTGTTCAGCTTTTGGTGGTTTATCACTCAGCCTTATTATAAATGACTGTTTGTTTTTTTTAACTGGTGCGAACCCACGGGATGATGGTTCCCATGGCTGTTTTTAAAAGTAACAGCCTGTTGATTGAATTCTAGTTTCCCTCGATAACATTTAGCTGACTGGGAGATGGAGTCATGGCTTCACTGGTCATATGGGTGACATAAATAAAGCATGTATAGGCTGCAGATTATCCACGAGTCTATTCTAGTGAATGTCAGATCAGAATCAATGGTTGCATCTATAATGGAAGAAAAATGTATGCAGCACAGTCAACGTGAAAATAGCAGGTATATTTTCCTATGTGTGTTTTTACAAGGTAGCATGTCTGTTCCTGACCCTTTTCTATTCCCAGCAGTGTGTTCACTTTTCCATCCTCTGTTCTTTCTGTCTCCGTAAACTGTAGCTCCCTGGTCGGGTTGTCCAGTGGCGGGATGGACCAGCACAGCAGCTCGGGCAAACGAATTCGCAAGCCCTCCCTGCTGTACGAGGACTTTGAGAGCCCCTCTCTGCCGCACACCATGCCCCAGGGCCCCCCAGCCCCAATGCAGCCCCTGGTCAAGGATCCCAGCCGACAAGGCCGGATGACCAACCAGCTGCAGTATCTCCAGAGGACTCTGATTAAGTGTCTGTGGAGGCACCACTTTGCCTGGCCTTTCCACGAGCCTGTGGATGCCTACAGGCTCAACCTGCCAGTGAGTTCACTTTCTACTTTCATTTGATGCATTTTATTCATGTCTGTGCAAAGCAAATATCCCCATTGGATTTTTCAATTTGTTTATTATTCTTTGATTTAGAGTGTTTTTGTGAACTCGTACATAAAAAATGTCTTGTTCTGTCTTTTTCAGGATTACCATAAAATTATTAAACAGCCCATGGACATGGGGACCATAAAGAAGCGCCTTGAGAACAGCTTCTACCGCTGCGCAAGTGAGTGCATACAGGACTTCAACACCATGTTCACCAACTGCTACATCTACAACAAGGTAGGTTAAATGCTGGAGAACAGAGCTCTGTCCATCCTGTTATTGCTTTCTTTTTCATTTCTCTCTCATGCTCTGCCTAATAACATTTCCCCTCCCTTTTTATAAACACGTAACACAAGGTAACTCTAGTCGCAGCAGTGATAACACAGGGTTATATAAAGATCAAGGCATTCAGAGAAGCACCGGAAGCAGCTTTATTTACTTTGAAAATGTGTTGGAGGTTTCATTATTTATTTTTTCTCAAGATACACGTGTTGAAAGGTTTTCAAAGGTTTTCTTCCCCAACAGCTTATATTTGAAGCACTTGAGTTACAATAAGTAATAGATTGAAATGAAAATGCATCACTTTTTTTTATCATCAATGCTTTTTTGTGTTTTACTAATGTGTTAATACATACTTTTCCGTGTGTAGCCGACAGACGACATTGTGCTGATGGCCCAGTCCCTAGAGAAGATCTTCCTCCAGAAAGTGGCCCAGATGCCCCAGGAGGAAGTGGAGCTCCCACCTCCAACTCCTCGAAACAAAAACAACCGGGGAAGAGGTCGCAAATCTAGTTGTGAGTTAATGACACAGTCTTACAGAGTTGTTGGTCCGTTTTAACTACTGGAAATATTCTGTAGTTTTCTTTTATGAATAATATGCTTTCCCCCAAAACTTCTTGGTGTTAATGTTATTCTCAAATATCAATATGCAGCTCAGTTTTTTAATTTCAGCTCCTATTTTAACTTCGTTTCTCAGCATCCAGGGCTCAGCAGGTGCCAGCAGTGTCACAGTCGGCCTACTCCCCTTCCTCCTCAGACACTGGGGAGTCCATGCTCGCTAACTCTCCCCAGACTGTGCTGACCAAAAGCCTGCCTCCTGCCAACATCATGGGCCTGCCTCCTACACAGCCCACAACCAAGGTACATAGTCGTTGGGTAGAAGACAAGCAAAACACTGATACCTAGTACAATGAAACTTTAAAGTATTTGGTGTATTCAGTGTTTAGGTTTCTAGAAAAGTTAAAAAGGAGTAATGAGTTAAATAATCGTAGTAACTTCCAACCTCTTCATTGTTTTGTGTAGAAGAAAGGTGTAAAAAGGAAGGCAGACACCACCACCCCCTCCAACATGGGCTTTACTGTGGGCCTTTCGGGTGTGGGCATGTCTGGAGCGACCCACATGGTAGGTTTAGGGAAAGGAGGACACGGGGGCCAAGTACACGACACCTCCATGCACACCATCTCCATGGGGGGCATGGGCTTAGACACTCCACCTGGGATGGGCCTGGTCAGGAGCGCTGGAGGTCCTGTCCTCCTCCAGCCAATGATGGCCGGCGGTGGACGCAGGGTCGGCAGCGGACGCCCCATCAAACCCCCCAAGAAGGACTTGCCCGATTCGGTCCAGCCTCAGGCCTTGAAGAAGAGCAAACTGAGTCCTCAGCTGAGGTACTGCAGCGGGCTGCTGAAAGACATGCTGTCCAAGAAACACGCAGCGCTCGCCTGGCCTTTCTACACACCTGTGGACACCGCCGCCCTGGGACTTCACGACTATCACGACATCATCAAGTGCCCCATGGACCTCAGCACCATCAAGGTGAAGTCTCACACACGTTTAATTCTGTGAAATAGTAATAAGCAATGACTATTAGGTTGCTTTGGATAAAAATAACATTTCTTAATGGCTTTAAATGTAACATCCTGAAAGTCAAAAAAATAAAAATTCATCTTCCCAATGTGTTATCAGAGGAAGATGGACTGTCGTGAATACAGGGACGCTCAGCAGTTTGCGAGCGATGTCCGACTCATGTTCTCCAACTGCTACAAGTACAACCCACCTGACCACGATGTTGTAGCCATGGCACGGAAGCTGCAGGTGAGCTTCGCTTCCTCATTTGACTTTTAAAACATTCAGAACAATTCTTTGTATTTGATGTTTCTCATCTTCGATTTGGGCTTTTTCTTTTGTGCCCCAGGATGTTTTTGAGTTCCGTTTTGCCAAGATGCCAGACGAGCCACACATGGACCATACAAACATGTCGATGAGTGGCAACCCAACATCCTCTTCGTCCTCTTCCTCCTCCTCTTCCTCCTCGTCGTCCTCTGACTCTGAGAGTGAGCCCAGCAGCGAGAGTGAGGAGAGCGAGAGCAGCCCCAGCTCGGACAGTGAAGAAGAGCGAGCACATCGCTTGGCTGAGCTGCAGGATCAGGTGTGCACACAAGTAAGGCCGCCAGTTACTATTTATTTATTCAAGTGTTACAACACATTTCACGTGGAAACAAAAATGTTTTTCACTGTGATAATTTTGTTGTTTTTAAATCTTCTCTCAGCTCCGAGCCATGCACGAGCAGCTGGCCGCCCTCTCTCAAGGCCCCATTGTCAAGACCAAGAAGAAAAAAGAGAAGAAGGAGAAAAAGGAGAAGAAGAAAAAGAAGAAGCTGGAGAAGAAGAGTCGAGGCAGCAGAAGCAGAGCGGGCTCTGAGGAATGGAAGATGCCTGGAAAAATCCTGAAGAGCAAGTCTGCCAGAGCAGGTGGCTCGCAGACCAAGAAGAGCCAGGGGAAGAAGAGTAACAAGAACAGCAAGTCAGTAGTAAAACGATTACCCACCTTATCAAAGCTTTATCTCATCTTCAATTTGTTTCAGATATTTAGCACCGGCTGATAATATTTACCTTCGTCCTGATTTGATCTCTTCTCTCACTTCTTCAGGACCGCAAAGAAGCCGTTCGAGCCCCCGGTGGCCCCTTCCATGCTGCCGCACTACGACTCGGAGGAGGAGGACGAGATCGTGCCCATGTCGTACGACGAAAAGCGCCAGCTGAGCCTCGACATCAACAAGTTACCGGGGGAGAAGCTGGGTCGCGTGGTCCACATCATCCAGTCCAGGGAGCCTTCCCTGAGGGACACCAACCCGGAGGAGATTGAGATCGACTTTGAAACACTGAAACCATCGACACTGAAGGAGCTGGAGCGCTACGTCATGACCTGTCTGAGGAAGAAGCCCCGCAAGCCTTACGGAGAGCCAGGTAGATGAAACGTCCACCAGGAAGCATGTTGACTTAAACATGTCTTCTTTGTAACCTCCCACATATCAGATGATATACAGGGACAGCAGCATGTGATCAAAATGACCTTCAGGCAGCACCAAGCTGAGGTTCAGGCTCTGGCAATACAAACACACCAAAACTGCAGATACTTAAGTGCCCCTGATTTTCACTGTGGTTGTTTTGCAGCATCATTGAGACACAGCAGAAAGAAAAAAGAACAATTCACTTTCACACCCTCGAGCAGCAACACATCTCACAGCAGCTGATCTTTGTAAAGCACCACATGGTCTTCGATATGAAATTTATAAAACAGGGAAAGCCGGCCAAAAATGAAGCGGCATGACGAGGCAATCGTATTATATCAAAGTTCGATTTCACCCTGACTGGACTGCTGAAGACATGAAAGTGTAACCATAGTATTGCACCAAACGGACAGGCATATAATGGCGTTTTCTCAGCCCGTTCGTGCACTTGACTTTGGTTCTGCACCCACATCTTTTATTCATCTCTCCTCGGTGAACAAGAGCTAGTTTTCCTCCTGAGTAAACGCTGCTGCATTGGTCTCGAGCAGCTTATCCCATGTGGAAAATTAAAATGATGAACTTGCTGAGTTAGTATGCACTGTGTTGCACTGAAGCATGGAGCATTTAATCAATGACATGTCATGGCAGTTCTTATAGTTGAGGCATGTCAGGAGGTTTTCCACATGAACGACTAGTAGCAACATCAATTTTCTTGAGGTTTATTTCCTCCTGTTAACAACGAACTGTAATTTGATAATGTCAACGTGACGAACGGTCATATCTTTACTTGCCTTACCTGATTTTAAAACGGCTAAGTCAGCTGTTCACGAAGCTGCAGGATGATGGTGCAACTTGTACTTCAGCTCTGGAGCTGATGTGTAGAGCTGAAATGATCAGTCCATACACAGGAAACAGGTTTGCAGCTATTATGATCATTTATTAATCATAATCACTTTCAATCGACAGAGTCGTGGAAATTTCGCCCTCACATCTTTTTCTAGTCTCAAATAAACTAAATACCAGAACTGAAGACGAAAGAATCAATTTGAAAACACACCTCCGGGCTTTTGTTTTGGGCACATCTCATATTTTTGTAATGTTTACAGACCAAACACTTGCTCCCTTTACACACCACTCCCCCTCTCAGCACATCTTCAGTAACAGTAATTGCAGCTGTATTGTCTATGTGGATGTCATGTGGCGTAACAGCCTTGTCGTTGTTTCACCTGCAGCAGGGAAAGGCAGTATTGGCAAATCTAAAGAAGAGCTGACTCTGGAGAAGAGGAGGGAGCTGGAGAAGAGGCTGCAGGACGTCAGTGGACAACTCAACTCTGTCAAGAAACCCACGAAAGCTAAAGGTGAGCTCCTGGATCTTCACTGTCTGAATGTGTGTTTTCTGATCCTTTTATCTGTGCATTTCCTTGATTATTGTCGTTCATAAGATATTTTTACCTGTGTATAAATGGTTCTTTTCATCTGTACCTGGTGCAGCTGTAGAATCAGATTCTCTAACCCACTCCTCCTTTCCTCAGCGGAGAAGCCCAGTGCTGTCGAGACCAACACGCAGCCCGCGCGCCTCAGCGGCAGCAGCTCCAGCTCCGACTCCTCTTCCTCCTCCTCCTCATCGTCGTCCTCAGACACCAGCGATTCAGACTCTGGCTGAGATCCTTAGCAGCGGCTAAGAGTGGGATAAAAAAACACTAATAACTCAGGGACTTGGGCTGGCCCAGGACACAACACACCCTGAAACCATAGTGGGCTGAGATATTAGACACCATGGCAACAAAAAACCTAAAATGTTTTGAATGTGGGACTGAGGGATGTGAAACAATGTCTCTGTGGATCAATATAGAACCCAAACACTAAATGCCTTGGTTCCCCTCTCCTCCCCTTTGTAAATACCTGTACAAATTTATGTTTCTTTTATAAAGAAGAATTTTATGGTGATCCCCCAAAGAGGGAAGCGGAGTAATACAAAAAAAAAAAAAAAAGGATGTGGAAAGACGGGCCATACCCCAAAATCTGCTTTGGTCGGCCTCTACGCTGTGTCCTGGTGGTGAGGGAGTGGAAGAGCCCTTATTTATTTGTTTTCTTCACCCACATTTCCTCAGATGTTACTGGAATTTGCACCAGCAACTGTTTTGGTCACAAGCCTTGCTTTTCTAACATCTTGGCCTTCTGCCACACTTAATCTTTAGACCAACCCCCTTTAGACTCGGCCTTAATGATCCAGATTGTGAATAACTGTGTGATTACTAGGAAAAAATAAGTTATTGTGAAGGAGACTCCTCCTCATGTCCGCAGGTCTGTTGAGCAGTAAATTAAATGTTTTCTGCCATATTCCGGGTCAAAAGTTGAACTTGGTTACAGCTCGAGTTGTGTTTACAGCCATAAATCTCCTTCGTTCGACATTGAGCTTCATGCGGCAGTTTTTCTTTCACAGCTTGTAGTTCTCGTTCTTGTTTGAAAACAAGGTGGATTTATAATACAGTACAGATATATGGTAAAATACTGTAATTTCCAAGTTTGCAATTGAGTTTCTTAATTTATTTTGTCTCGATCTACGTGGCTGCACTGTTCCTCCGAAAGCCCAACAAGTGTTTTTTAGACTTGAGCGTGACCCTGATTGAATTACTGTCTGTCTTCAGTATTTTTGAAAGCAGCTCAGCTTTGGTGTTGTTCTCAACGTTTGTCCATCACATCGAACGGAAACAACACCGGCTGCTGAATGTCGTCGGGTCCCAGAGCAGGTTTCTAATCCCCACACCAGTGAAGGATTGAAGACACCTGCAGCTCTGAAAACCAATCGTCGGGCTGCTCAGCACTTTCTGGAAACAATGGGAATTGACTGAATAAACTGAAGATGAACGCCGCCACACGTTTCCTATAAAGAGACGGGAGAGTCCTCACAGTCCAATGCATAGTTAAAGCTGTTGTTGAATGTTCAGCGAATGAAGATATGCTTGTATATATTTAAACTGTATTTGCTATTGCACAAACTATTGTATTTCTGCTGTTTATATTTTGAGTTCCCTGTTTTTTAACATGCTGTCATTTCTCATTCCTGTCTTGGTTGTTCTCTCAGAGTCATACCTTCATTTGACAACTGTGTTTATTAAAATATTCACTTCTGTAGAAGAGTTTGAACTTTGTCTGAAAGTTTCATTCTATTGAATCTAGTTTTACTTTCATTCCTTGTTCGATAGGGATTAAATCTTTGTTTGTCAGCAGGATTACGCAAAAACTACTGTACGAATTATCACGAAACTTGGTGGAGTGATGTGATGTGACTCAGTTTAATCTGGATTAGGGGGCAGATCCCTTTAACATTGTGAGATGCTGGTTATTTTGATATCGTTTTTCACAGCGAATAATTGAAGTTTGGATCTGAACAATGGTCGGGGAATATTTTTGACCAACTTCCTAGGGAGTGATGCATATTTAGGGGACTGATAAATGGTGTGTGAATTTGCAGCAGCTTGATTTTATTTTAATAGGACTGTTGGTGGAGGTCTGCGCTCTGCTGAGTTCTATTGTAGTTCTATATTTTCTGGCATAATTACAAACAAGCCGAATAATTCCTAAATTATGCAAATTGTTGTTTGTTTCTCTATTTTAATTCTCAAATCAGGTTCAAACCAGTGAGAAATTAAAAAATACGTAACGTGTCTCAGTCAGGTGTTGGGTCACTGTTCTTCCAGAAGCGTTCCAGTGAATCGTGGTAATGAGTCTGAGTCTCTGCAGGAGAGATGAAATCTATTCTTCCCAAATTATTCCCTGATTTGGTGATTTGATGATGGTGTTGGAGAGCGCTGCCTAATATTTAGGTCTTAAACATCTCACAGTTTCATAGAGATTTAGAGGCAGCAATTAATCAATCTATCAAAGTTTAGTTGTATAGCCCATTTACACAAATCACAGTTTGTCTCATAACAAGCTGCAACATCCTCCGTGCAGCACTTTCTCAGATGTTTTTATTTGTCTCTTGTCTTATTCACCAACTTTTCTCTTTGTTTCCATCACTATACATTTCTTTCATAGTTTTACTTTGGAGACATTGCTCCTGGATTTTTCAGTATTTCCTTAAAATAATATCGACGCAATGTTGATGACTTGATGGATTAGCACACGATTTAGTTTTTCTTCCCTTGCTATATAACAGCATGAACAGCATGACTGTAAACAACCAATCAAAGTGCATCCACCTCAGTCAGGGGCTCGTGCTGTGATTATCCTCTTTGCTCTATAGGTGGCAGCAGTGAGTCGTGTTAGAATCTCAGCCACACGATCCTCTGCAGTGTTTCCGAGGTTGTCATTGAATCACAGGCCTTGATTGGCCTGTGTTGTAAGGAAGTCCCATCAGAATGTGAAATGTCTGCGAGGAACGAGACACCTGCTCGTGCAACATGGAGCGGAGCCTGATCCTGCTGCTGGTCTGTTCTCCTAAAGCCGGTCAAGGCAGCTTTTTGCAGAAACACATTGATGTCAGGAGGCATCTAGAGTTTTGTATTCAGGTGCACAAGTCAGATACAAATGAAGAATACTAAGTAAGATACATTTGCTAGAGTGTGGTTGCAGTATTGTATGGACAAGTAGGTATTTTGTTCACCTGCTTGTGTTTCGACTGGACCCAGAAACACCAGAGTCAAGCTTTTAGCAGCAGTTTGGATTGTGTCTGGTGTCTGAGGCCTCAGTTCAGCTGAGGACAAACACCACATCTGCTCTCTGGACTCAAGCAACCGGACTTGTGTTTGTCAACATAAAAGTATTAAGTTTTAAGTGATATATGACATTTTAACATTGTTTATACCAATGAAACATTTTACAGTTTCTGCTGCTCGAGGTGAAGCTGGTTTATACAGAGGACATATTTAAGAAGATAAATCTGAACGCTTATGAAAGGATTAATGGGAGGCAAAAGAAAAACAGAATACATTTCGGCTAAACAGAATTATATTCATACTTTTTATTCACGTTTTCTGGACTAATCTCGCTTTAGTTTTGGCTACTTGGACTTTTCTGGCCCTCGAACGGAAATCCATTCTGCAGTTCTTTCCTAATCCTGCTAACTAACAGACAAACAAATACAAACATAACCTCCTCATCCAAAAAAAACAGAAGACAGACTGGCTGCTTTAAGAGAGAGAGAGAGAGAGAGAGAGAGAGAGAGAGAGAGAGAGAGAGAGAGAGAGAGAGAGAGAGAGAGTGGCTGGCTGCTTTAAGAGAGAGAGAGAGAGAGAGAGAGAGAGAGAGAGAGAGAGTGGCTGGCTGCTTTAAGAGAGAGAGAGAGAGAGAGAGAGAGAGAGAGTGGCTGGCTGCTTTAAGAGAGAGAGAGAGAGAGAGAGAGAGAGAGAGAGAGAGAGAGAGAGAGAGAGAGTGGCTGGCTGCTTTAAGAGAGAGAGAGAGAGAGAGAGAGAGAGAGAGAGAGAGAGAGAGAGAGAGAGAGAGAGAGGCTGGCTGCTTTAAGAGAGAGAGAGAGAGAGAGAGAGAGAGAGAGAGAGAGAGTGGCTGGCTGCTTTAAGAGAGAGAGAGAGAGAGAGAGAGAGAGAGAGAGAGAGAGAGAGAGAGAGAGAGAGAGTGGCTGGCTGCTTTAAGAGAGAGGACAGACTTGATCAGTAGGTGGCGCTATCACTAACACTGCTAACACTAACACTGCATACACACTCATAGGTCCCTTCAGGTCAATGTTAAAGTTCGGCCCTCACCAGGACCTGAACTCACCACCGCTGAGTCACCCATAATAAGAACTAGAAAATTCCTCCTGCCGAGAAATTTCGAATGGGTGCCTTGCTTGCTGCCACATTTTAATATCTAAGTGCGTTGAGCTTCTGATGGATGCAGTTTAGATCCCGAACGCTGAAAATCCCAAATACGGCAGCTTGGATTTTACTGTATATATCCAGTGGTGTAGAAATAATTCACACCCTGGACTCTACAGGTGCATTCAGCCCAGCGACTGAGCTCAAATGACAGAGGAGAGAGATCAAATCCTGAATGAGGAATTACTTTTGAGAAGTGGCAGTGATTTGATCACCACAGTAACCGGCATGCCATCACATTTGTGTATTTTTTGTGTTCTCTTCAGAAGGTAGCTACGTGTTTCAGGGGATATGTGACTGCGAGTATGGAGACAACATCACCGATGTGGTTTTCTTGGTGAAAAACGTATTCAACATGAAGCTCAACACCTTGTACGACTCCCGGGTCGGGAAGTACGTGGGCTTTGGAGAATTTGGCATGAAAAACGCAAAACACTACAACACTCAGGGTTGGAAAATGGCCTTGAGAAGAGATCAAGTGGAAATTCTCTGCAGATACAATGCGAGGCTGTTCAGATGGAGCACGCTGGACAGAACAGGTACATGTCTGTGTTTTCTACTGAAGAAGCTTATTATGGGTCAAACTGTTTACTCTCCTGATTTGATAGCTTTTCGAGGCCGTTCACCTGGAGTGACTTTCACCTCTTATCTGATGGTAAAGTTGATCTCTGCATGACCACGAAAAACAAATGAAGTGTTTCCAAAATTCCTCTTAATCTCTTTCCCGGCCCGGCTCGTTTCAATCTATGTATAGACTGTAATACATGTAATTTACGGGGGCTGTTGGGCCTTGGTGGAGAAATGTGCTCTCTGAGTGATATTCTTCTGTTGCTGTTGGATGATAACAATCCCTGAAAGGTTGATTTTAAGTGACCACATCAGATCCACTTCGCCTGTGTCTCTGTAAATGATTCACGCTGATAGGTGTTGTCTGTTCCGCGATCAACGCGTAAACTATATAAGAGCTTTTTGAGGCCGAACTCCCTCCAGTACTCGTCAGCTGACTTTTCACAGTGAAACACCCACTCACTGCTGTCGACATGGCGAGTCTGCTCCGCGCCGTGGCCATGCTGGCCGTGTTGCCCGTGGGGTTGTGCTGGAATAACTTCCTGCAGAGAGCCGGTGTGAACTTTACCAGCCGGCCGTACACACATGAGCTGACTGTGACAAACGGAGAGCAGTTTGGAACATGGACGTGGCCCGAGATGTGTCCTGACCAGTACTTTGCTGTTGGCTTCAGTACCAGGGTAAAGACACTGATTTCTAACACTTATCACAGTTATTTTTTATTTAACTTAAACCTACTGAGGCAAATAAAGTAACTTTCCATTGCTTAGTCCAATACTAACTTTTGCTTTCCATGAAGTACACTGGCTGAAAAGCTGAAGGCCTTTATCTCATTGGACATTCTGCTTGTCCATAATTCATGTATTCTACATTTTAAATTCTTCATCACTTTTGCCAAATCATGACTTATATAAATATATAATTATTGATGTAGTTATTCAACAAGTTTTGACCTTCAATGTAGAACATGAAGGTTTGTTTGTGTTTTTATCATTTTCGTGACTTTTGTTTTCTTTATCCTGAAGATAAAATAGGAAACGTTTTAAATATAAATACATCAGAGTTTCGACCGTGCAGCTTTTCATTCCTCACATTGTTTCACAAAGTCACATTAAGTAATGGAATTGTCCCCCTGACTCAAACTGGCTTTGAAGAGACACCTTAATTTGTATTATTCCAACATAATGGGACAAAAATCTATGAAATAAGTAAATGAAAAAAGGTAAAAGTTAGTTTTATCATCCTGCAGCTCAGAGAACATTTATACTGGGAAACTGTGTTTGCAGTCATGAGGATTAACTGGTTCCTAACGAATGATCATAAGAATCCTGATTATGTACAGAGAACAATTTACAACAACCAGAGATGCATTTACTTCTTGTTGTACCAGATACTGAGCTGCTCTTCACCTGCTGTGACCTGTTACATCACGTGCGCTTGTTGCTGGTGCAGCAATTAAACAAAAGAAAAACTGTTTTAATCCGATCTGCTTCTTGCAACTGAACTTTGTTTCCTCAGGTGGAGTCCGATAAGAACAGCATAGACGACACGGCCATGAACGGCATCCGCCTCCTCTGCTGCAAAGACGGGATCCAGACCTTCATGTACTCTGTGGAGTCTCACACTGGCTTGTAGGTTCTGTACTGGTACCAGTCTCCAATCAGGCACCTTTCATAAACTGAACAACAAATAAATCCAGTATCAAAATGCGTTAACCATTATAACTGGTGTGTATTTCAACCATCAAATCTGCAGTTTGTTGTTATAATATGTTTTTAATAATAGTGATTTGTATTTGTATGTATATTAGTAACAAAATCCATCTAATTAAAGTAAAGACAATGATATAAAACCAAAGATTGGTGCTGATAATAATGATCATAAAAAGAGAAGTGATTTACAAAGATGTTACTGATTCTGACAAATGATGATAACCAGTCAAATTATTAGAAAACTCTACATAGAACCAATTAAATTTGCCTTTTTCACAGGGATTAGTTGTGAAATATATAAAAACTCATGTGACCCAGAAGTAAATTCACTTGATTTTCAATTATTCAGCTGGTCAGATCGTCTGTCTCAGTGGAACCGACCTGTCTGTCCTGTGAAGGTTAAATAAGAATAAGATTTAAAAAAGGTGTTTTGGAAGCAGCAGGAAGCTGGAGACAGTTTCCACATGATGGAAATCAAAACATTTCGAGTTCAGGGTTCAGATGTTGAAACGTTTCAACTTTGTGTTTCCAAACCAAACCTTGGCTCTTATTCAGATTTGATTCACTCTGCTGTGTTTCCTGCTCTCGTCTCCAGCTGGGGTGACTGGTCCCGAACTCAGTACTGCCCCAGTGGCGTGCTCACCTCTTTCCAGCTCCGCGTGGAGGCCCATCAGGGCTTGTTCAGTGACGACACCGCCGTCAACAACATCAGGTTCCGCTGCAGCAGCAACCACACGCTGGAGGGCACCGGCTTGGACTGGGGGGAGTACGGCCCCTGGAGCCAGGATTGTGGCGACGGAGGAATCTGCGGCATCGAGACCAAGATGGAGCCACAACAGGGTAGAGGGGACGACACCGCCCTCAACGACGTGCGCTTCCGTTGCTGTGCCAAAGCCGAGCAGGTAATTAAATTAAAGCCCAGAAAGAGCTGAGAGACTCAAAGTAATTACCTCTGCCAATGTTATAAAACTTGTAAATGGAATTGAGATAAAAACACAGTTTGGTTTAACAGTTGAAGGACGTTTGTGACATTATTGAAATGTTGTTTTGTTCATAATCCTGTGACTCTGTTCTTTGCAGTTTCTGAATTTGTGCTTTATGTTTTTTTTATCGACAGTGATTGACAGATGAGCAGCATGGTCCGCTCACCTGTGATTGACAGATGAGCAGCATGGTCCGCTCACCTGTGATTGACAGATGAGCAGCATGGTCCGCCCCTCCTCCGTCACCCTGAATTTAGAAAATGACAAATAATAAAGTGCTCATTTCAATCGCTGCTGTTTTTCTGTGACGTTTTTTCTCAGAACTTCAAATCTCTGATTAGGTTTCATTTCCTTTTTTTTTAAAAACACAAACACTGAGATCAGAGTTCAGCCGACAGCTAACTGACAGTTATTGGTATTTAGCTTTCAAGAGAAAGTTTCAAGCGTCGGCTTCGGCAGCAAAGACAAAAAGATAAAGGAGCCATTTTTACATCGTGTCGTCGTCTCCTCACCTCATCAGCACGAGAGCGGCGTGTTTTCACTTCCTGTCTGATGAACCAATGAGCTCACGGTAAAGTCAGATTAAGCTGGAGGCGCTGACACGAGCTCTCGGCTAGCAGCGGCTACATGCTGAGTGGTAAAAAAACGACCCGGATCAACGGTTGATCGTGTTTGGATCCGTTTCTGCTGCAGCACCGTGGAACCCCCAGTTTGGTTATTAAGGATTTGGCATTAAGATAAATAATATAAAAAATGTGTCCGTCATCCTTTTTGCTGTCATTGTGAGGCCAGTGTTTACAAACAGGGAGGGCGGGGCGTCCACACCACGCGATCCTCTGCTGTTGTGTCTGTCATATTGTGAAAAGTTTATCATTCATCTGACATGATGTCATAAGGAGGAAAACGGTCAGTACGATATCGAATATGACGGCGATCAGCTCCTCTACATCAACCCCTTCACCTATCAGCCAGTTCAACGCCTCCCAGAGTTTGCAGAGCAGTGTTCCCCTAGATCCTGGACTGGACAAGGACGCGTACATATCCCTGGGTACCTGCCAGTACAACCTCCCACGTGCTGCAAAGGGAGAGAAATATCCCACATTGGCCATAGGTTAGAGGAACGTTGCTCCTTACTGGACTTTGTTTAGTTAACAATAAAAAAAACAACATAAAAGTAATAAGTTTTAAGTGATATATGACATTTTAACATTGTTTATACCAATGAAACAGTGCGTAAGCAGCATTTTACAGTTTCTGCTGCTCGAGGTGAAGCTGGTTTATACAGAGGACATTTTCCTCAAAGTGTGGTCGGCCCCTTCCAAGGGTAAGAAGATAAATCTGAGCTCTTATGAAACGATTAATGGGAGGCAAAAGAAAAATAGAATACATTTCGGCTAAACAGATTTATATTCCTACTTTTTATTCATGTTTTCTGGACTAATCTCGCTTTAGTTTCAAAACAATATTGGCTACTTGGACTTTTCTAGCCCTCGAACGGCAGATTCAATGAAACCATGTGACTAGTTTAGAGTGGAAATCACGTTTTGGTACAACTGAAGATATCTGAACGTGACGAGTGGCTCCACCTCCGCTGCTTCGTCCTTTTCCACCTCACAAGCTCTCATGAGGTTTTTTTAACTTTCCCCCAAGGAGGTAATGTGGTCATCTGCTTTGGTTTGTTTGTTATTTAGCAGGATAATTAGATAACTGATCACCGTGACATTTTGTGGAGGGGTGGGTTTGTATGTAAGATTACGCAAAAAATACCTGGACAGATTTAAGGATGTGATACGGGGTCAGGAAAGAACCGATTCAATTTGGTGTGGATCCAGATCAGGGGGCAGATCCAGGGCCTTGGTGGAGGTATGTGTTCTACTGAGAGACATTAAATATTGTTATGTAAAAGGGATTTGTAGAGAAGACTATAGGTGGGAATACCCAGGACGTGAGTAAATGTACTTAGTTACTTTCAGACAATCCCTGTCTTAATATATGACTTCCCAAGAACAGAAGTCAATCAAACTACTGATGAGATGTAACAGGAGAAGTAAGCGGTGTTATTAAGCACAAGGTAATGAGAGGAGTGTTCACGGGTGTTTTCTTAAGAGATGAACAGGTACAAGCAGAGGAAATCCATGGGAGCTGTAATTAACCTCTGTGGGTATATAATCACACTTGTATTGTCGGTGCAGGGTAATTGTTTATTGTGTAACCCTCCCTTTAATTAGCACGAGCGCCGTGATACTGGGATGTGTGTGTGTGTGTGTGTGTGTGTGTGTGTGTGTGTGTGTGTGTGTGTCTGTGAATCTTCCTCTGGTTTAGCTGTGAATTACACTTAAAGTATCTTTGTGTTCCGTCACATATTCTTTTAGTTCATCAAACACGATCAATCGATTGTAAATAAAGATGGACGACGCAGAAATAAGCCAGACACCAGGGGGCAATGGAGATGATTTGGCTTCACTTTTGGGGAGATGTAATGTCGTCCATCTTCACATACAGTCAATGTTTGAGTCCTTTATCAACTCCATTGGAAAACGTAGCAGAGAAAATTTGTAACAGCTTCTTACTTGGTTCACGCCTCCCCCCTTCACAAAGTCTTATGGAAATTGGTTCTGTAGTTTGTTCATAGACAACAAAATTAAAAGATTATATTTGTTGTTTTGTAGCTGTACATCAACATTTCCCTTAAATCCAATAAAGCTGCACCAGAGTTCACTCACAGATTAAAATCAAGATGAATTATTCTCTGGGAAATCAAAATTCTTGCAATGTTAAAGAAAGTCAATATATTGACCTGGATCCCCGACATAAACCACATCCTTCCACCAAGTTTTGTGGAAATCCATGTGGAAAGCAGTTCTTTCCTAATCCTGCTAACTAACAGACAAACAAATAAAAACATAACCTCCTCATCCAAAAAACCCCAGAAAAGACTCAAATTCTAAACTTTGCTATGTAACCAGAAGGGACCTAAGTGGTTTGAGAGGTTGAGGAAAGGCAAGTTTATTTCTTTTTATTGTCAGTTTATTGCAGCATCTTTCAAACGCTGCATTAATTCAAAGCTTAATGGCCCCCAAAAACACCAAAATAAATGCATTAGAATATCTAAAAACAGCTACGTGAAAAATTAAAGCCACTTGGAAGTGAATGAAAGAGTCGAGGACCCGCTGCGTCCTCTGGGCCTCAGCTCCACAGGCCCCAACGCTGGCCTGGATGCCAATAACAGAGAATCTTTAAAGCGGCATGAGATTTCCTACCAGCTCATAATTGTTTGTTAGTGGTTCAGGCACTTATTCAGGCAGTAAAACAAGAGGTTGAGGTTTTAAATGGCACTTACTTATAGCATGTGTAGTTTTGCTTTTTTTTGAAGAAATTGTACTTTCTTGACTCTTGTTGTTCTGGGTTTGTTCGTCATGGTTGATGCACTTATTGTAAGTCGCTTTGGATAAAAGCAACAGCTAAATGAAAAATGTGAATGTAAATTGAAAGAGTTCAAAAGTCCCCCTCTGAAGGGCAAAGAAAAAAATCGATGTTGAAGTTCGGCCCTTACCTGGAATTAAACTCATCACCTCTGAGTCACTGTGCCACTGCTCAAGCCACTGATCCAATCACATTGTTGTTCTAAATTGTTGACAGTTGTTTATTTAAAGAGTTCAAAAGTCCCCCTCTGAAAGGCAAAGAAAAAAAATCCATGTTAAAGTTCGGCCCTCACCAGGACCTGAACTCGCCACAAAAATGTCCGGTGAAAATTAACATTGCGCCCAATGGGGCAAATATATTTCTTCACTCTCGCGCTCTCCGCAAACAAATGCGTGTTACTCAAACTGGAGCTTCCAGGTTCACTCCAACCTGGAAAGGGTTTCATTGCTCAACGTGTGTCAGCTGCAATTCCCGGAGGATGAGGAGGGATGAACTGGAAATGACAAAGAATATTTAATGTGTTTAATGAAGAATTAATCCTCTTCCCTAGATTCTATTGGACTTTAGTGGTGGAGAAGAGCCGGCAGAGCAAAGATGGAACTCAAATGTAAAGATAATGCCACATCTATTTCATTTGGCTACTGAGACATATATATGGGCAGGAAGAGCAGTCTCTATATATCAATATATATATAGATATTTAAGTAAGTTATGGTGTAATTAACTATGTGTCCTAATATCTATCTATCTATCAATGCTTTGAGGGAATCATGTTAGAAATAATACACACTGACAATGTTACACTATGTTATAATTATGGTTTCATTTCATTGAACTGTGGCTGACATTAAGATTCCACGTTAGCTGCAGGTTGGATGATATTAGGATGAGCCCGGTGTGACACAACTGGCTGTGATGGGGATGTGTCGGGTGCAGGTCCTCATGGAGTCGCTGTCGGTTTAGCCCCGGGCTTATTGTGTGTCTCCCCCCCCCCCCCGGCTGCGTTTAATGGTAAACGTTTAATTCCAGTTCTCGGATGCTGGCAAACATAAGTGGTCAGGAAGCGACAGAGGTTCGGCTCAAGTTGAGGTTAAACATATCGACGGGGAAACACAATCTACCCCCGAGCGTTTGGAATCTGATGCCAGCGAGATTTCTATTGAAATTCCAAACCTGCTGTTCTCCCCATGTCCAGCAGTCGTCCCTGATGTATTCCTGTGTTTCCACATCGCCTGATCTCCACACACACCTGCTCACCTGCTTCAGATTCCCTCATTAGTCTTTACACCATCATCCAGCACCGACTCCTCTCCAGCTTGTCCATTGTGTCCCTGCAGCCTCAGCGTTCCAGCTGCAGCTCTTGTACACACGGCTGCTTATTCTCCAGCCTGGGTTTTGTCTCCCTGCTCCCATTTTGAATGTGTTTGCCTTTGTTTTCGCGCAAGAATCGAGCTCAATTTACCGTCGCTGCTTTCTCCTCCCGTCTCCTGCTTTTCAGTCCAAACATGCCAGAGCCGCTGTCCTTCGTCGTGAGTGACGGCAGAATCAACAGCGGCGACGAACAATGGTCCGGTTTGTCGGCTTCTGTTGACGTGTGAGGTTTGTGAATCTGAGGAGCGGTGACAGGAGGAGAAAGAAGACGCACGACGAAGAGGAAAATGTGATGGAGAGAACCTGAAGGTGTCTGCAGGGGCCCCCGAGCTGAGAAGGTTACGTTAAGGGTCAAGAGTTTCTGACAAACACAGCGATGTGCTGTTGTGATAATGATCAGTCTTAAGAAAGAGGCAGCTGCGTTTTAAACTGCGATGGGTCAACTTACCAACTCAAAAAGTTCTGCCATTGTTGAAATTTGATCCTCATGTCCTCTGGTTCTCTTGCTTGAAGTATTGACCACACTGCTCCCTATGCTGACCCGGACTCTCTGCTTTAGAGAGTGCGTCTGGGGTGGTGGTGGAGTTCTGCTCTTAAACACTACTACGTTACGATTATTTATACCCAGTTTGCACTTTGTTAATAATTTCGATTATGAAAGAATCATTTAAAGATTGGAGTGATTTGTGGTTTAGTTTTGAGTTTCTTCAGAGGGTTTGGTTCGATGCATAAAGTCCCTGAGGCCCCGTTTCTCCTGGGGTGTCTGTTCTGGAAAAGCATAAATAGTTTCTGTGCATTTTGTTTATTCACTCAGCTGTTATAACATCATAATATAACAAATTCTTCCCTCAGCGAAAGTATCCAGGATAGACATGCTGCCATCTTACACTGATCACATCATCTGTAGCCGGAGTCTGCGCAGGAGCAGTCGGGGGAAGAAGCCGAGGCCGATCGTACACGTGTTCGACCAATCGCGAGTGAGTCTCAGCTGTCAGTCATGACATCACTCTCCTGTTTTGACCTGGAGTGACTTTCACCTCTTATCTGATGGTAAAGTTGATCTCTGCATGACCACGAAAAACAAATGAAGTGTTTCCAAAATTCCTCTTAATCTCTTTCCCGGCCCGGCTCGTTTCAATCTATGTATAGACTGTAATACATGTAATTTACGGGGGCTGTTGGGCCTTGGTGGAGAAATGTGCTCTCTGAGTGATATTCTTCTGTTGCTGTTGGATGATAACAATCCCTGAAAGGTTGATTTTAAGTGACCACATCAGATCCACTTCGCCTGTGTCTCTGTAAATGATTCACGCTGATAGGTGTTGTCTGTTCCGCGATCAATGCGTAAACTATATAAGAGCTTTTTGAGGCCGAACCCCCTCCAGTACTCGTCAGCTGACTTTTCACAGTGAAACACCCACTCACTGCTGTCGACATGGCGAGTCTGCTCCGCGCCGTGGCCATGCTGGCCGTGTTGTTTGTGGGGTTGTGGCAGCAGGGAGCCGGTGTGGCCAGCCGGCCGTACACATCTGTGCTGACTGTGACAAACGGAGAGCGGTTTGGAACATGGATGTGGCCCGAGATGTGTCCTGACCAGTACTTTGCTGTTGGCTTCAGTACCAGGGTAAAGACACTGATTTCTACACTTATCACAGTTATTTTTTATTTAACTTAAACCTACTGAGGCAAATAAAGTAACTTTCCATTGCTTAGTCCAATACTAACTTTTTTAAATTCTTCATCACTTTTGCCAAATCATGACTTATATAATATATAATTATTGATGTAGTTATTCAACAAGTTTTGACCTTTAATGTAGAACATGAAGGTTTGTTTGTGTTTTTATCATTTTCGTGACTTTTGTTTTCCTTATCCTGAAGATAAAATAGGAAACGTTTTAAATATAAATAAAAAATCTATGAAATAAGTAAATGAAAAAAGGTAAAAGTTAGTTTTATCGTCCTGCAGCTCAGAGAACATTTATACTGGGAAACTGTGTTTGCAGTCATGAGGATTAACTGGTTCCTAACGAATGATCATAAGAATCCTGATTATGTACAGAGAACAATTTACAACAACCAGAGATGCATTTACTTCTTGTTGTACCAGATACTGAGCTGCTCTTCACCTGCTGTGACCTGTTACATCACTGTGCGCTTGTTGCTGGTGCAGCAACAAAACTGGTTTAATCCGATCTGCTTCTGGCAACTGAACTTTGTTTCCTCAGGTGGAGTCCAAACAGAACGACGGCGACGATACGGCCATGAACGGCATCCGCCTCATCTGCGGCAAAGACGGGGACCTGAACTTCATGCACACTGTGGAGTCTCACACTGGCTTGTAGGTTTTCTGTACTGGTACCAGCCTCCAATCAGGCACCTTTCATAAACTATGTATATAAGTTACAAAATCCATCTAATTAAAGTAATGAAAATGATATAAAACCAAAGATTGGTGCTGATAATAATGATCATAAAAAGAGAAGTGATTTACAAAGATGTTACTGATTCTGAGAAATGATGATAACCAGTCAAACTATTAGAAAACTCTACATCGAACCAATTAAATTTGCCTTTTTCACAGGGATTAGTTGTGAAATATATAAAAACTCATGTGACCCAGAAGTAAATTCACTTGATTTTCAGTTGAAACAAACATTATGTAAACTGCTCTGTCACATTATCACATGGTTTTCTTACTTTAATTACTTGCTGGTATTTAGCAGCAGGGAATCTGATGTTGGACAGAAATTAACTTATCAATAGAAACTCTTTATTTCTTTGAGCCACTGAAGTGTTTTTTTATCAATGTCTTTAATTATTCAGCTGGTCAGATCGTCTGTCTCAGTGGAACCGACCTGTCTGTCCTGTGAAGGTTAAATAAGAATAAGATTTAAAAAAGGTGTTTAGGAAGCAGCAGGAAGCTGGAGACAGTTTCCACATGATGGAAATCAAAACATTTCGAGTTCAGGGTTCAGATGTTGAAACGTTTCAACTTTGTGTTTCCAAACCAAACCTTGGCTCTTATTCAGATTTGATTCACTCTGCTGTGTTTCCTGCTCTCGTCTCCAGCTGGGGTGACTGGTCCCGACCTCAGTACTGCCCCAGTGGCGTGCTCACCTCTTTCCAGCTCCGTGTGGAGGCCCATCAGGGCAACATCGACGACACCACCGTCAACAACATCAGGTTCCGCTGCAGCAGCAACCCCATGCTGGAGGGCAACGGCTTGGACTGGGGGGAGTACGGCCCCTGGAGCCAGAATTGTGGCGACGGAGGAATCTGCGGCATCGAGACCAAGATGGAGCCACAACAGGGTAGAGGGGACGACACCGCCCTCAACGACGTGCGCTTCCGTTGCTGTGCCAGAGCCTAGCAGGTAATTAAATTAAAGCCCAGAAAGAGCTGAGAGACTCAAAGTAATTACCTCTGCCAATGTTATAAAACTTGTAAATGGAATTGAGATAAAAGCACAGTTTGGTTTAACAGTTGAAGGACGTTTGTGACATTATTGAAATGTTGTTTTGTTCATAATCCTGTGACTCTGTTCTTTGCAGTTTCTGAATTTGTGCTTTATGTTTTTTTTATCGACAGTGATTGACAGATGAGCAGCATGGTCCGCCCCTCCTCCGTCACCCTGAATTTAGAAAATGACAAATAATAAAGTGCTCATTTCAATCGCTGCTGTTTTTCTGTGACGTTTTTTCTCAGAACTTCAAATCTCTGATTAGGTTTCATTTCCTTTTTTTTTAAAAACACAAACACTGAGATCAGAGTTCAGCCGACAGCTAACTGACAGTTATTGGTATTTAGCTTTCAAGAGAAAGTTTCAAGCGTCGGCTTTCGGCAGCAAAGACAAAAAGATAAAGGAGCCATTTTTACATCGTGTCGTCGCCTCCTCACCTCATCAGCACGAGAGCGGCGTGTTTTCACTTCCTGTCTGATGAACCAATGAGCTCACGGTAAAGTCAGATTAAGCTGGAGGCGCTGACACGGGCGTTTCCCACAATTCCTGCTGGAACCGAGGTAATTAGGAAATGACGAGAGGGGGTATTAATTAATTTACAGTTTAAGGCCTGACAAAGTTTGATAAGACACCGATTGGCACACACAGAGGTAATTGTGTTAATGAATCGCTGAGCAGTTAATCTGCCGGCGGAGTGTGTGCGGCGGGTCGACGTGATGTTATCAAACTCTGCCTTAATGGTTTTCAGATGACTTTGCAAGTCGAGGCAAAGCGATTCGAGTTTAATACACACAACCGAAGAGTTTCTCTCCGCTCCTGTAACAAATACACTCAGCTGACCTCTTATCTGGGCTCAGGGTGTTTTTACTGGGCTTTGAAGCTCAAGTGCACTTGCTGGTCTGCCTGGATTACGGATACGCTCATATCAGCAGGAGGAGGATTTAACAAGGAAAACAGCCGAGTGACGAGTCAACGCAGATTCAATAAGAAACATAACCAGGAGTCAGGTCGTGCAGGATTTTAAAGGTCATCAGTAACATCTTCAAAAATAATAGGCAGCTGGTGCAAAGACACTAAAACTGACTAATTATGATCAATTGCACTGGTGTTCCATTGATTGTGATCTAATTCCAATTGTCTACTAATCATTGCAGTGCTGGTAACCATGAGGAACAATCTGAATCCTGTTTACTTCCCCACTAGATGGCAGTGCTGTAACAAGTGGCGCTGCCCATCATCTCTAAAAACCTGTGACTTTTATGACTCCACACATGAAAATATAGAATAATGATTTCATGGAGGCAGTGAACTCAATCAGTCAATCAGGCCGGGCGATGTTGAACATCTGGCGCAACCACGCGGCTCCAGCAGAGAGACGCCCTCTGGGCACAAAGGCCCGAGTTCTGCACCGACTCGATCTGGACACTGTACCACGTCCTGTGACAGCAGAGTAAGTTCATTATTCAGAACACGCCGCCGTCAGCGAGTCGCCGTCAGCGAGTCAGAGAGTCGGCTCGCCGGGCCCCAGTCCGCCCGAAGAGCCATTAACGCCTCCTGTAGTGAACAGAATGGATTTGGCGTTCGTGGTCTCGCCCTCCTGTTAATGACCCCCCGGCTCCCCTGGGCTCGCAGCTCATGACTTATAGAACACAGCAGCTGTGTCGGCTCAACTGTAAATATAGTTCAGCCCGTAAACACCGTGAGGGTTATGGTGTTTATGTGAAATATTTGAGGGACAGTTCTGGTGTCGAACGGCTTTGTTTTCGAGGTGAGGCTGAAACTAATGGTGCTGTTGTGGTAATAACAATAAAACTGATCCACGGTTCACACGGTAATGAAGGTAATAACCAGATGGAGCCGATTTTTTTTAAAAAAGAAAATCGTTTCCCTGGGAGAAAATAGCGACTTTGGTCTGTGAGTCTCATTTCCCTGATGCATCAGGTTTGTGTCTGTGTTTTCATTGTGCTCAGTGGACTGAAGTCCTCATCTCGTCTTTCAGTTAGTTCATATAAGAGCAGCACTTTTATATAGACTGTCCTCGTATAAACTAGTCTGGTTGGAGAATGGCTTCCTGGATTTCCTGAGGTAACCAAGGTTACAGGTAAGACTGAACTACTTGTTCTGGAGTTTTTCTGAGGTAACAAATAAATATAAACGACAAACTGCTATTGACAGATTACTGATTAAACATGAGATCAAATTAGGGTTATGAATAATTTGTGCCTGTAAAACTAATAAATAAAAAATCTTTTGTGATTGAAAAAATGTTTTGTAGCTGTAAAAATATTTAGTGTTTGCGTAAATGTATTTGAAGCTGAAGGAATATTCTATACATAAGTTTTGTATACAAACGTTTTGTAGTTGTACGGATATTTTATTCATACTCCAAAAAAACCAGCACTAACTTAACCTGTTCTCTTTTAGAGACTTTGTACGTGAAAAAGTTTCGTAGCTCAGAAATATTCTATACATCTGTAAAAGTTTCACGTGAAACTGAAGTTACAAACCTCGAGCTACAAGTACGAGTTTGTGACTTGTTGTTGAAATGTTCACTTTTGTCAATATAATGAAAGTTAGGAGGCGTCTCCATCTTGAAATGAGGAAAGACGTCTCCTAATGGCCGGTGGTAACAAGAGGAGGAGATTTCCTCCAGTAAAAACTATTTCAGTGAACATCTGAGTTTTATTTTAAGACGGTAAAAGAGAGTGAGTTGAGAAATTGTGATTCTTTAATTAGTTCACGTGTCAAATCTGGAGCTGACGGATTATTCCTGTAAAAAGCTCAGCGCTCGAACGTCTAAGATATTTTTAACAGCCGCTGCTTCAGCAAACCGAAGCTGAATTTTTTCCGCTTCAGCACAAAAAGAAGCGAGGACGCGTGTACACATTAAATATAAATCATTTTTTATAATATACAAATTGTACACATGTCATGAACAGTAGGAATGTGGACATACTCAGGATTGCGAGGACAAAGAATACTTTTCTTTCACTGCTCTGCGACAACAGCACATGATCAAAGTTACTCAACATTCAAGATGGCAGCTGAGGTGATCAGAGACACAACAAACAAAAACAAAAAACTAAGAATACATTTTCCAGAGGCTGTGAGCTAAAGTGACAACACAGAAAAAACAAATCCCATTTTATCACGATCTGTCGTTTCCACTGTCATAGTAGAACACAGGAAATGAACCACTACGTCTATTTGTATATTTTTTTTTTTTTACAGCATCACCATGAACGATTGCACCAGCGCCACGACGGAGGCTCAGAGACAATTATGCTGATATAACACAGGAGGCCGTATATTATGTGTTTCTTTTTTTTAACACAAATGAGTAGAGGGGCTGCAAAGGTCTCCCTGTTTTCACGGACGGATGAGTTAACATGGTTCAGCATCATTTAACTGATAAAGTGTCAGATCCTGTCTCTACCCCCCCCCCCCCCCAAAATGATTTAAAAAAAAAACACAATTACCCACAGTCCCCAGCGTGTACTCATGTCAGGGGGTCGGACTGCACGGCAACCAATCAGCTGTTATCAGGGAGAGTGACAGCCCCGGAGGTCGCGGCCTCAGGTCGGACGGACGTGTGCGTGACCGGCTGTAACTTTTGTCAAGGTCACTTTACAGATTTTTCCAAACTCCTTCTCCGAGCTTTTCTAAAAGGATGAAGTGGGAAAAAAATCTCCATCTGTGTGTTTTCAGGACGCCAGAGGGGAATAGATGTCACAGTTTCAGATTGAGAAAAACAATAAAAGGAGGAAGGTAGGGGTATCGGGATAAACTCATATTCTTAAAACTGATAGATGACAGTTAAAATGTTTATCCTGACACTGGGGAGAATGAAGAAATTGATTAAATCTGATTAAATCAGTTGACCAGGATTCAGTGTGTGTGGGGGGGGGGGGCGGGGGCGGACGTCTCTCCAATATTCTCGGAGATCTTGTCAGCGAACAAAAGGCCTATTTTGGTTTTGCCTTTCATAATTCATATTTGTCACATCTGACAAAAGTGTGAAAGTGACAGCGGAGTGTTATTGGCTCCCCAGCAGCATTAAATATTTCTTGAATAAGTGCTTATTAAACCTCAAACAGCCGAAAGCTAAAAAAAACCCCCAAAAAGGTCAAAGAAAATACCACAGAGAATATTACGATATATATAAATTCAGTTCAATATCAGAGTGGTTATTTGCCATGTGCTCGTGCAGACTCCATGTGAACAGCTGTGGGAAAACAACCCACTCTGCCCTCGACCTCGTCTGCCATTAGTGATGAACTCACGCTCACAGGTCCGGGCTCCGTCATCGCGGAGGCCGAGAGGACAAGGACCACATGTTCCAGGAGGTCGAGCGGGCTGTGGCCCCTCTCGGGAGGTAGCTCGAAGCGTCAGTCAGAAATACATTTTTGCAAGCTTCAGCGGAAACAGCAGAGGCAACACAGAGCCCACGGTAAAAGTAAAAAAAACTAAAAAACATTCACAATAACGATAATAAAATAAACATGTTAAAAATAACCCCCCTAAAAACACATCACCTTCATGTGGACAAACACGTCAAATCTTTTATCCCCTCACTGCGAAACTCCAGCAAGAAAAACAGGGGACGACAGCTTCAAAAATACCAACACTGACGGTAGCAAAACTTTCCTGTTGGACTAGAACACACATGTAACATTGAAATCACCGTCTCTAATAGCAGGCTGCGGGGCCATGTACAGTATAGTAATAAGGCTACACTGGTCACAGTTTGTTATACTCTACTCTACACAAAAAACATTTGCCATTTTACATTGAAAAAATCTCAGCGGCGGGTGAATTAAGCCCCCCCCCCCCCACCCACCCACCCACCCAAAAAAGAAAGGAGAGCACTTATTCAGCATAATCGATCTCACTCGTAAATGAATGAAGAGTTTCATCCTCGTCAAGGTATCATCCGTTCTCCTGAAGCAAAAGATCCAAATGATGGAGAAACTAACGTCTGTATAAAGGCGAGACAGTTAAACTTCTGGATTAACCGAATGCTAACATTTCAATAAACAGCTTTTCTCACGTATTTCTCCGATGTGTGGAAAATATCTCTGCAAAAAAATTCAGCATTTCTTTTTTACACGAAGTCATCCTCCGCAGTGCAAACGAATGCTTCGGTGGCGTTACAGTCAAATCTATAGGCTGTTTTTTTTTTGTTGCCATCAATACATCCCCCCCTAATAAGTGACCTCCATTATAAATGCATGATTCCTGACAGATACCCCACTAACAGAATCCATTAGTGAGCTAATGAGATCTCTGCATGGTGAACGTTGCCACCTCCCTTCGTCACATTCCGCCTCCCTTAAATGGAAACGGCGCGGTGAGGCGGCGCGTTGTGACTCGGTTTATTGTCAGAAATGATGTCTGGTAAGAGGTGTACTCCGAGCTGGAGGTGAAATAATGAAGGAAATCTCTACGGGGGGGGGGTGGGGGGGTGGGGGAATGTGGGATGTTTCTTCAAATGAGCCTTTTCATTGCTTTTATTTGACGCTCTTATGCTCTCGGGTCTTTATTTCTTTCACTCTCCACCTCCTTCTTTGTCTCTCCCACTCGATCTCTAAGCTGGGAGTGAGTAAACACCACGCGTCCAGCTCTGACCACGCAGCTTAACCCTCGTGTCCGCACTTTGTATTCGTGGCCTTTGACTGGAAATGTAATTAAAAATGCAACTTTGCGGAGAAATAAATCCCCCCCCCCCCCCCCCTCCGTGTAAAAACAAACTAGGTGAGTGTAAGTACGCGTTCTGCCCTTGAGCCGCAAACATTCAGCTGAATTTCACATCCTTATCTAACTTGGCTTTGAATTATGGAACATTCTGTATGCAAGGTGAGCTCAGCACACCACACCAAAGAGTGATTATCGGCTCTCTTTGAAGCACTTGACGGCTTAGAGCTCAGCGTAAACAATTATCTCTTCACCCTACTTTGGATTGCCTGTCGCAACAAACGCCTTTCCCATCACCTCTGCCAGCGTTCTCCTCCCTCCGAGTTCCCTCCACATCCCAGCTCACTCGTGGTGCACAGAACCGAGGAGAAAGCGGCGAAACAAGTCTGTGATCACGTAGGACACTTTTTTTTCCCCGGGCTTCACGTCGTGTGGATGTCGTGTGGATGAGGCAGGCCTGTGTCTGGTCAGGGTTTCTTCCTGACTCGTCTTTTTTCCGCAGCGTCAGAAACTGGACAGAGCTGCACAAGCTGTCGGGTACCTCTCGTAATGTAGATGCCATACCTGGGTATCACGAGCTGACGGGGGAAAGGGTAAGTTCTCCAACTTTAAGGAGCATCACTGCTGTTCGTGTATTAGACATTTAACTTATTGACATGCTGTGATGTCCCTGACCCCTTCTATAAAGACCAGGCCACACCAGAAAGGACTATTTGAATGGCTAGACAGGTAAACTACTGTATCTGGTGAGCTAACTGCTAACGTGCTAGCAAAATGTACTCTTAATAATTCTACCATGTTTTTCGTTTATCTCCGTATTGAGCCAATGACTTCCTTCAAACAGTTTTAGGGTTTCACGTCTTTTCTTTAATTCCTTAAGTGGTTGAAAAAAAGTTCTCAGGGCTAACTAGCAAATTAGCCTTAAGACAATAAGCTCACATTAGCTTCTTCAAGAATTTGTACCAACTCCTGTCTCATAACCGTCTGCAAACTATTCTTCTTTTGTAAACATTTTTTACGCCGACAGAACAGATTGAAGAAAAGTTGATGTTGCAACAGCGCTAAAGGTACGATAGATGAATTTGAACTTGATTAATCCTACTACTGATTTCACTGCTGTTCTAGGTTCTGATGTGACCAGGTTTTTAATTTCACGTTGTCGCTCATTTGCAGATGTTCTCGTTGGTCCTCGTCCAGCTATTCCAGTGACTCCACTTTGACTGTCACGCATCAGCCCTGCCTGTTAATGGTATATACATTCAGTATGTGTGGTTGTACAGTAGGACTGATGTCTGCGATCACATGAAATCTGTCTGAAGCTACACTTTGGCAGGTTGGGGGGGGGGGGCAGGTTTGGACAATGCTGCAGCGATGGGGATCGACGCCCCGTTAATTTGGATCAGGGACAACGCTGTGAACCAGATCTTAGGATGGGGGGGGGATTTGAGAGGTAGGGTGGGGGAATAAAACCTCGACTTGGGGCTACTCTTGACTTTCCTCTGGGCTCTGATTGGTCAGTGAATCTGCCACAATCTCCTTGACGCTGACCTCCACACCGGCCGATTCCTCCGCCTTGCACTTGATGGCGTTCTCCTCGCCCTCGTCTCACTCCTCATCCGCCTCCACGCCGTTTTCCATCACGGCTTCAACCTCTGCTACGCCCGTGTCCTCGTTTTCTTTGGTCTCATTCTCTGTTTCCACAGTCACAACAGTTTCTGCCACTTCCCGGACGTCTCTCTTTTCTAAACGCTGTCCATTCTCTTCTGATCCCTCGCCATTCAACGTTATTTTTTCTTCTTCTCCTTCTTCTGAGCCATTTCCTGCTCCTTTGTCTTTCGTCTCCGTTCCTCCATCTTTCTTTTCTACAGTCTCTACGTTGATCTCAATCCCGTCATCAATCTTTCCGTCTTCTTCACACCTCGATTCCCTTTCTTCCAGTGTCCCACTTTCTCTCACCGCATCGCCGTATGTCGCGTCCTCCCCTTCCTCCCCTTCCTCCCTGCTCTTCTCCTCCTCTTTCTCAGCCTTCTCTCCGCCGTCAATAATCTTAGGATCCTCTGCATCTTTCTCGCTTTTTGTCTTCTTCTTCTTCTTGTTCTTCGCCGTCTCTTTGATGCAGTTCTTGTTGGACTTGCTTCGGGGCTTGAAGATCAGTTTCTGAAAACATTGACGTTAGCATGTTAGTGGAATGCATTGTACGTCTTTAAACACACGCTTTCGGGCACAAAGCATTACACACAGACTTAATTAAGAATAGATCGCAGTGGGTTCAATATTGCACTGGGATTACTTGCTAATTCAAATGAGTCTCAGTGATGCGGAGAAGGAAATTGAGGCCATTTTGAGGGGAGTTATTTGTGGCCTGAGGTGGCTCCAGTCCGACCAGACAAACAGGCCAAAGTTTAATGCAACATGTCCTCAATTACTTGCAGGGACATATTGAACTGAAAAGAAAATCTTGTTAGATTTGCTTCAGGGTTTTAAATTTGTTGCTGTGATGGACGTTTAAATATCAATTCAACACTATTCAGGGTCGCAAAGAAAGCATCATCAACCAAGAGATCCTCACATCTCAAACAGAGAAGAGTTTCTCCGCATTTGTGTTTATTTGTCTACTTAAAATAAGAACTGCTGTGGAATTGGTGGTGGAAAAAAGGTGATGTTGGCTTTTTGATCAGCGTGACTGAACAACTGACAGAAAAAGAAATGCAGGGAGGAATGTGCCAGTACCTTGGATTCCCTCCTCTTTCGGCCCAACACGGGTCTTTGCAGGAACACGATCTGTTTGGTGGACAGACTTCCATCACTGACAGAGGAGGACAGAGAGAGGAAACCACACATCAGCGCAAACGTTTTGACAGTTCAACAAGATTGAGATTCTTTTACATCTTAAATCAAGAGTGTTGTACGGTGGATTATTAAAGTCATACTGAAGAAGAAATGCAGAGATGTTTAAATGTGTAAGGACCTGTTACGAGAAGAAAGTCATAACTTAACAGGAGAAAAGTCGCAGATGTATCTTTACTCCTCCACAAAATAAGCAATTTCCAATCAGACGACTGCTGCCCACTGCGTCTGCTTCCCTCTCTTATCTGACAGTTTAAGGATATGGACTCACATCTGTGGGCCCAACCTCTTTCCTGCTGTCATCTGTCTCTATCACTTCCCCTCCATTTTGTCCGAGCGCTGCACGGAGTCCGACAGCTCGCACACTACGAGGACGCTTTTTTTTTTTTTGCGGTTTGCCTCAATGTCTGAGATCATCCCTCCAAATCTCACAACATGCATTTCTTCCTGTTTTCCTTAATTCGACCCCCCAAAATAATCCTCCGTCCCATGCACGTGTCGCTCTCCTGTGTTCTGAGGAGGATAATCTGCACAAGGACTGGTGCTGACAGATTAATCATGGCAGCAAATGCACATTCGTTTCTGAGTGGGCTTCTTGTCTCTCACGCTTACTCTCATCTTTGTCATAAATGGACCCTTTTTTTAGCCCAGTGAGCTCCCACCGCCCGGCCCAGTTCTACCTCTCAGCCTTTATCTCTCGGGATGTGTGCGGCTGATGTTTGACAGTTTTATTGTTTGTTTCTGCTTTATCCCTTCAATTTCTCTCTCGCTATTATGGGACGTGGCTTAAAAGGAAGATGGTCCCACTGCTGTCTGACACAAGTCCAATAACACATGCACACGTGCAGACACACAAACACACACACACACACACAAAGGTTACATGTTGCCTTAAATTAAGCTGCCCGCTCAACCCTGCACGTGAGGCGAGATGGCAGCTTTATGATCGCCGCAGATTCCTAAAAGCCTGCAACAAATCTCTCCTTTCTCCACATCAAATGGACTTGAGAGACTCCTCCAGCACGGAGCTCACTCTCTAAACCATTCAAAGCCTCGGCACAACTTCTTTTTTTTCCATTACCTCCTTCCTTCCACCATCCATAAGCTATTTTCTAGGCTGTCAAGGATGCCGGACGGCCTCCTGCCGGATCTAAGCTGAAAACCGGCAAAAAGCCCCGGCCCACGAAGCCGGAGAAGGTTACTTAGAAAATTACAGGCGTTATTACTGAGCCTGCTCTTGGCTGTTAGTGTCGGACCGCACTATTATAACGCCGACGTATAGAAGAGCGATGGCAAACGTCTATTTAAAGTGAATGTACCTGCACGTTGCTGCAAAATCCTACAGCCACTTTACAATTAAACTGACACGTGGGAGTTTGAATCTTTCTTCCAAGTATATAAGATTAAAACTCGATGTGCTTTCAATAATTAACACATTTTTTCTCAACCGTGTAGTTTCCCTTATGTTCCCTTGTATCATAGACGTTCACATTTACTGTAGCAAATGGCTCCAAAACGTAATTACCATCTACATTAATTGAATGCGGCGAACATGAATGCATGCTCGGAGACAACTACATGAATTAATGTTGTGTGGAGGAGCCGCTGAGCACCAGTTAGCATTAATTTCAGACGCCGCTGAGATCACCGACACTTATCCCGACCCCTTCCAGATGAAGTGCAGCCTGCAAACCCTCAGTCAACAGGGAAAGAGAAAAAAAAGCATTTGCATTTGCAAATTTTGATATTTACAAAAACGAAGGAGTCAACGTCACAAAAACAAGTGTAATGAGTATCGCTAATCTGAAACAGATCATCAACTGTAATTTCGGTTCGCAAAAAAATGTTTATTTCCAGGCAGGAAGAGAAACGAGCGGCGTCTCGTACTGTATCTAGGCCGACGCTGATTAATTAGCCGTGTTGTGCTGTTGCGTTGTGGCATTTTGAAAGAGTGCAGGGAGGGAGGGAAGGTGGTGGTGGTGGTGGGGGGGGGGAAACAAAGGATGAAAATAGAGAGGTAATTAATCAGCTGTGTTCTGAAAGAGCAGGGAACATGACCAGTTGAACACACGATCAGTCAGTGCATGGAAATGCTACATGCGAGTTTCATCAGTGTGACACGCATGTAGCACTTTGTTAGAGGATTCACATATTTCAAGTCTGTCTCGCCGCAATATTTACATGCTCACATTTACATGAGATCATTCGTCATGAACGTACTGTTCCCTACGCCGCTCTAATGCAAGTTGAGCTGAAGCTGTGATGTTTCGATGGTGACATTTCCTCTTGTGCTTCCCAAGACACTGTTTCCTTCCTGAGTTGCAGCAGAAAACACAGAAAAAAAAAAAAGAGAATCTGGTGCTGAAATGTCCATAAATATGGACGATACCCATCTGGTTCTTCCAGTGTTATTTCTGCTCCTCACATTAGAGGTGATTTTGTCCACACATCAGGCACTGAAATTGCATTTGGGGGCGTGTGAGTGTTGCTTTGAGACAGAGCTGAAGCTGCATCTTCACAGAACAAATCAATCCAAAGTGTAAAAGTGTCCACCTATTTCTACACGTGGTTAATATAAGAGACGAGACGTGTGGGCGTGAAGGACGGTCACAGTTCTTTTAAGGCATAGGTGACAAATCTGACAACTCAACCATGGAAGTAACGTGTGAGAACTAACTTTAAATCATTTTACACTTGTTATTTTAAAACTGCGAACTCTATGTGGTTACTTGAATAATTGCTGCGTTGCACTGATACTGATGAACTAATCTCTTACATTAAAGTTTCACGATTCCTTCAACTAAAGATTTCAACCTTTTCTGGAAATGTGTTTATTTTGCTGCATATATAAATAAAGACTAATTAATGCTGTGTGTTTTTAAAGACTGAAGTAAAGTGAGCTGCGCTGTAGCAAAGTTGTTTGTTACAGAACATTAGCAGCGAGTTAAGAAACAGATTCTTTGCCTTTGACCATAAGCGGATGTTCACTCATTCAACAGCCATGAGTCAGCATGAGCTCAGCTGAGAACCCCTGTGTTTCTGTGAAGAGATTTTCCAGCCGCAGTCGGAGCCGCAGCTTTTAAACCGTCACAGCTGCTGCCGCTCGGCTCAGAGTTCAGGCCCGAGCTGTCACTTGACTCCAACATACTCAGTCTTATAGTTTATATCAAGTGTTCACAGGGAAACTGTAGCATGCACAGTAAAGGAGGGAGTGATCACTTTGTGCACTAGTTGCCTCCCTGCAGCAAAGGTGATATTGTTGTAATTCCCCGTGTCTGCCAACAGGGGTCGTTATTGCTCACTGATTGCCCATTGCTGCCCCTTTAATAGTCAGATGAGGGTGATTACCTGTTGGTCTTGATTACAGGAGTTGGCAGCACACACGTGAGTCTCCATCCGTACGTAGCAAGAGACTGCAGCAGGGGAACATAATCAGCCTTCACCTGCAGCCCCTGTGAGGAAAAACAAGACGTCAGCAACAGCCTGGAACCAAACAGCTCTGCACACACATAAAGTCTCCATCTTCAATATGCATGTGCACTGTGGAGCGGAGTGCGGTCACAACTGTTAAATACAAGCAGCAGCGTATGAGAAGCAATCAGGCTTCAGCATCACTCGGATCTCATTTAAAGAAACGTTTCCTCTCCGATACGATGCTTCTACTTGAGGTGTGTGTGTGTGTGTGTGTGCAGAATGCAGAGGTTGTTTTCAACAGCGATGACCGACGGAAAGAATAAGAAAAACCTGTGATGTGAATCTGCTGCAACTGAAACTCCCAGGTGGCCACGAGTCAACAAGGCAACCGGGTCTATTAATGACACGTCAGCGAGTCCTTGTACAAACAGGTTGCTCATGTGAAACACTTTTATTATTGGTGTTTGTGACGTGCATTTAAATCAAGAATAGATGGAGGAGTAAACTTTTAAATGTTTATCTTCACTTGTGGGAGAAAAAGTTGTAATTATCAGAACACAGACAGACACACGGGGGGGGGGGGGGGGGGGGGGCAGTGTGTGAGGGACAGGAAGTGTGTGTGTGTTGGTGTGTGTGGTTTAGTCATCTGTAGAAACTGAATAACCACCACACGTGTCAGTCTCGTCCCGACAACATTTGCATTCACACGCACAAGAAGACTCACAAAACAAACCCTCACGCAGAAGCGATAAAAAAAAAACCCTGTGTTCCTCACAACACGTGTACAGATGTGGACGACGCAAAAAAAGAAAAATGCACTTGAAAAACAAGAGTGAAATAAAAGTCTCTGTTGCATATTTTTGCATGAATTCCAGACCGTTCTCCTCGGTGGTGCAGAGCGAATCCCGAACACACGAACCGAGCACACCACCGAGAATATTCATCGTGCAGCTGATCAACCTTTGAAGAGCAGAGGCGACACCTGCACGCGCCACATTTAGCCTCCGCTGTTCTGAGAAGTGTGAAAACTAATTAAAGCTGCACCCGCCAAAGGTTTCATATAATGAACACCCACCATCAGCTGCCTCCATCGCACACAGATCCTGGCCCCCCCCCTACTCACCTCCAATAGCTGCTACTGCTATTGTACTGCAGTGCTTTTCCTACCACTACTTCTAATTCTGCAGCTGGACCCAGTCGCAGGCAACAGAGAGAATTGAAAAGTGAGAACATGTCTGAGACCGAGCGACTGATCAGCATGCAGCGCTCACTGTCTGCCGTGAGACAGACTTCCAATCAGAACACTTGAACCCACTCCACCGCACAGCGCCTCGTTTTCTCTTCCACAGATTTGTATTGACCGAGTTGACGGCGCGTGCACAAACAGACCTGAAGCAGTCGCACATTAACTTGTAGGCTTGCTAATCGTTGGAATACGAGACTGTTATTTACACAAGCATTACGTCCTCAGTTCCAACGGGGAGCGGCGCATCTACATTTTTTCGGAGGGGAGTTTATGTTGGAACAACTCCCAGAAACACGCTCTCGCACTCAAAGTCTTCCCGGAAAGTAAATTGAGAAATCATTTTTTTCTGTAATGGCTTTGCTGTTCTTTGGAGTAGGTGAGAGTTAATCACAGCTCCCGCAGAGGGGCTCACTGCCCCCCTGACTTATTATGCGGGGGCCACCTTGCTGCATCAGCACTCCTGCATCTACCGGAGAGGCTCGAAAACTAGAAAGTAATCACCTCGGCCGACTCTGCCGATGTTATCTGGGACACTTACAGAGGGATCACACAGTGAGAAGACG
Organism: Verasper variegatus; assembly: GCA_026259375.1. Taxonomy (NCBI): domain Eukaryota; kingdom Metazoa; phylum Chordata; class Actinopteri; order Pleuronectiformes; family Pleuronectidae; genus Verasper; species Verasper variegatus. The sequence continues at coordinate 21,452,931 of CM048048.1, forward strand.
GAGGAGGTGTGTTCTAGCCGTCTTCACACAGTTTAACAGGTTTGTACCTTGAGCCAAACACCTTGTTAAAGAGCAGGAGGGGAGAAAAAACATGTTTTCCCAGGTGATAAGTAAAACAAAAACTGCTTATGCAACTTTTTATACCTTAAAATAGAAGCTTCAGAAATGAGTTTGATGGCTGAACTCCGGATGATCTCCTGAAACTTTCCACAGGGGCTGAACGTGAGAATGCAACTGTCAGTGTGAGTGTGACTGACTGAGAGTTGCAGCTGAAATTGTAAAAGAGTAACAACAACCGGAGTTTATCTCCAATATTCAGCCTGGAAGGTTTTGAAAGATCAGGACTTCTAAGCGGAGTTTGGTGGATTTGTTCCACACGGAGCCCAACAGAAATAATCTCCACCTGTGGCTGCAGAGGGCGCTGTTGCTCAGTAAAAGTTACACAGTGTTGATTTAACATCTTGGAAGCTTAACCTCCTCTTTCATTTTATTTTTTTTTTCATTTTCAGAAATATAAGACTTAAAGTCTCGTTGTCCGGCCGGTGGCAGAGGAGGGAGCGGCTGCAGGTCGACGTAGAGTTCACACAGTGCACTCTGGGAGTCAGCTCCACAAAAAACAAAGCGCCATTATTTTTCTATCAAGCTCCTCCATCAGCTCTGCAGGACAGGACATAAAAAAACCCTGCACATCTGTCTTTTCAGCGGCTCAGAATCGGGCTGTACTTTCTCAGACCCGTGGGGTCGACAGGTTTTACAGTCCAGTAATGATGCAGCAAGTACCTCAGATATCCTGATAGGCTCGCTCAACCTTGAGCGTTGTCACAGCAACAGAGCGGCGGCGGCGCGACGACCATTTCAAATTGTAATTGACCATTTTAAAAACATCACAGATAAATATTTCATATTCGTGCCTTTTCTTTACATATATTCCTCGCAGCTAAACCTGCTCACTTTTGTGTTTCGATTACTCATCATGGATTTCTCAACAGATTTATAAATGTTTGTCAGGTAATTGTAGACGTTTAAATATATATTTAATTCTTGTTTATGTTTGAAACTAGAGACTGAAAAATCTGACTTTAGAGAAAACAGTTGACAAAACAAGTTCCCTGTAAGATCCACTTGTCTAATTGTGCTCCCCTGACGTTTCCACTGGCTCCACCATGAGGTCGACATTTGGAGTCCAGAGGGAAACAGCTCCACACTGCAGGTTGCTGTAATAGTTGCAGCAGACATCCCGGTTCCCACACGATGTAATAACTTTGATCCCCTTGACTTTCATCTGTCATCATCACCAGGTCAGAATTTTAATTTGTCCAATACTTTGTTTTTTTCCTAACTCTCCAAAGACGCCTACACGTCACCAGGGGACATTTTTCTGGCTCAAATCTTCATTACCGCGGCAAATAACAGAGATTAAATAGAAGCCACGCAGAGAAGATCCCCAAATTAGACTTTTATGAGGCATTAGCCGACTTTTGAGTCAGAAGTAAACTATGCAGCCTGATAACACATGATGATGAGGTAGTTAGGAAAACAAAGGATCAGCCAACACATACGTTTGTTCCTGTTCATCTTGTGTCAGTGACGAGGGAAAATAGAACAGGATGCATTGAAGACAAGTCGTCAACTTTCAGGCAGCAGCCCCTAATTATTTTATTCAAATAAGAGAAAGGGCCAAAAGCTAAATTCTGACAGGTGTGGCCCAGAGCGTCTCTCTCTAGCTCTGTTTACTGTTATTTGCATGAGCTCAAAACCAGATGTGTTTTTTTTTTTAAAGGTTAACTGAGATGACTCTTTTAACCACAACCTACTTCAGAGACAAGGGGAGCGAGAGAAAAAGAGACGACAGTTTCTCTTATAACCTCAGTTCAGCTGAACATAAACTGCAGGTGCACCACAGTGGCTCTTTCCAGACGTCCCTCTCGCCTGGACCCATATGAAACAGAAACTCTTGAAGGTCCTGCACGATGTAGTAGCTCAGCAGCGGTGGAGGAAGAACTCAGACTCTTTACTGGAGTAAAAGAACCAATAAAACTATGTGAACATACTCAAGTAGAAGAGAAAGTCTGTGAAATCATGAACCTGTGAGTTTAAATATACGAATTCACTCAAAGTATCGTTGTTTTGGCCCCTGTGAGTGATATCTTACCTTATTAAAGTTTTACAGATGCATTGACAGATGGAGACAGTTCTTTTGATGGAAATTGACCATTTGAGGAGATCTTAAATTGTGGGAACCAGTGGTATCAATTTGAATACTCCAGTCTGAAATCTTTCAATCTCAATCTGTACAAGGTGCAACATCCTTTGTCCTCAACCCTCGACTAGAGAATAAATTCATGTAAAGTACTTGCGTAAAAACAGGAAGTCTCTTTTCACCACTGTTGCTTAAACATTCAAACAAGCCTGTTAAGTCCATCCTGTAAATTACAAGCTATTATTTTCTACCTTGTAAACAACTGCAGCCTATAAAGGCCGCCCTCCTGCTCTGCAGTTATCAGCATCGTCTTCACGTTGTCTGACAGAGCGGGCGCGATCTCTCACTTGCACTTGGACGGCGCAAATTACTCTGCCTCTATCTAGGTCACCTCTTCTCTCACCTCAGCCAGGGAGGACAGAGATATCAGGGATGGGCAACGTGCGCGCTAACGACCGTCTCTCTGCACAACACGCAGGCCACAGCATGCACACGGGCACGGTACACAACAGAACACAACACTTACTCCGCGCTGTGAGTCATGCACGAGGTCTGAAATTAGCAGAAACACAACACATCTGCATCCTGTGTTCGTGGCACCGACCGCTAAAATCGATTCCAGCGAACCCCAGAGGAAGACGGATCTGTACCCAGTGGTATTTGCGTGAAGCTAATTTCAACACACAAACACACACACATGAGCTATATCTTCACGTGTGGATCTGAGGTGTCCTTTTCTACGCCTGAAACAATTTCTTCAAAGATTCCTCGCTGCCACACCAACGCTGTGATATCTGGACCTAATCCCGTTTTAGACATGACTCAGTTTCAGGAGACTGTGAAGTGTTGCTGTTCAAAGCTGGAGATGCCTGTGCGGCGGGGAGACAACAGTGTCAGCTCTGCTAAGCTCCTTTTACTTGCTTTGACTTTGGACTGCCATCCCTTGAATTTCAGCTGCAACTGATATTAACTCTAAGGGTGTCTGTTTTTCTGCAGGAGTCGACACTTTTCTCCCGGTGTGTCTTTCGGGTTACGAGTTGTGGAGATCAAGGAGCGAGCGAGCGCGGCTGCGACATCATCAAACCGCCGCGCTTGAAGAGGCTGAGAGAAACATTTTACTCACTGACAATCACGCAGCGACTTCAACGGGAATCTCAAAAAAACCATGTGCAGATAGAAATGTGCTCAAAAAGAAGGACACAGAGAATGAAGCATCCATTAAATCTGCATTAATACGTTGCAGCATCCATGTAAAATCTGAAATAACAAGTTTTTTAGCTTCTAACAAAGAAACCAGATCATAAAACAAGTGATTTCCTTTGTTCAAGCTGCGCTAATAAACAAAGCCGATTGTTCGGTGACCAGGGAGCTGGTTTTGCAATGTCTTGATTTCTGCTCTGATCATTTTTCTAAGTTATGTATAAAGCTCTGGTAACTAACGCACAGAAGTAAAACAACGGAACTAACTGAAGTAACGGATGCATGTTTGTGTTATTGCTGTGATGAGGAACATTTCAATGTGTGACCTGCTGCATAATTTAGGTTTTATGGGGATTTCACTCTCTTTGTATTGGGGGTGGTTGCATCTTTACAAAGTCCAAGATCATGTGCAAACCACTAAGGGGGAGTGTGATCATAATAGCCAATGAGCTCAGAACTCATATAACTTTCAAAAACGTAAAATGGCAAATATTCTACAATAGATATTTCCTCTGTGGCACATGTTAAAACCCAGTTCTGCCTCGTGTGCAGTCGTATTGCTCCTTCTGCTGAGTCTGGGAGCGTCGGAGTGGATCACAACATTTCGGGGCGTGAAAGAAGAAGATGAAAAGCGCCCGAAGGAACATCAGACCACTCACACACGTCTGCCGAGCTACAGTGAACATCAATTTGTCTTTTAATAAAACACACGCATGTGGAGTCTCGCGCACCTTTACTGTTTCATCTGTGTACAGAAAGACTGAGACACACAACACCTTCCTCTTAATGCATCTCGCCCCCGTCGAGGAGTAAGTTCTCCTGCAGCTGCTCAGTGTGAGCAAACATGTTAAAGAGCGAGCGGAGCCGAGGTGGGAAGTGAAGAAGAACACGTTTTGTTTGGTTATTGCTCTTGTGAAACTTACTGATTGGAGGCAGCTCCTGGATTCACTTTCCCTCAGGACGCTCGAGATGAGAGGCCGGCCCTAATTGAAGTTTCATAGCGGAGGCCCTTGATGTGTTATTAATTTTGAGGCTCGCCACCATCTGCCTGCTTCCTGCTCTGGTCACTTCGCTCAGGAATAAACATTCATCGTGTTCGGGCAACTGCGACAATCTTTGTGTTCCTTTTCGATGTATCTGTGCACAATCCGAAAGCTGAAAGAAATGTCTGACACTAAATATATGCATGTTTTTAATTTGTTGAACAGCCTGTTTGTACGATGTTAATTTATTTCTCTGGGCTCTAATCATATGCATTTTTGCTGTGTTTGTGCCGCTTATCTCTCGACTCTGCTCTGCTGCTTTTTAATAGAAACACTTGCACCTGTCGTCTTTAAATTTCTTTCTATTTGTTTGGATTTCACCTGGAACAATATCAATGTTTGTCACATTTGTTGTATGAGTGTAATTTTCAGTACGACTAAATGAAACTCATCTTTTTTAGTTCATCTCTGGTAACAACGAGAGCTGACGCCATTAAAACCCCTACTCACACTTTTCACATGCAAATCCTCTGATTAGTTGCGACTTGTTTTATAAATCAAACAATTAATCAAAAAACCTTAATTTCTCTCCCCTCGTCAGCCACCATCCCTGAGATGACACCCTCCCACTTGACGACACTGTTAATGATTGCATGCCCTCAGTGGAACAGCTTGTACATCCCAGCACCTGTCAGACGTCTGGATGAATAAACATTAGGAGATGTATATAAAGAACGGAGGGGAACGGGGAAAAAAAAACACCCGCAATCCATATTCAGCCTTATTTTTCATTGTAGTTTTCCCAGCACCGAAACAATAATGAGCTGAGAGGATACTCTGCATATTAATTTCAGGCAGTTATCACACTGGATGGTGGGATTCGCTCCTTTGTGAACGAGCGTGTTGTCAATCTGACTCCACGTGGCGCAGATCGCTCGGGTGAGACGGGCTTTTTGAAAAAAAAAGTTGATTGGATCTCCTGGAACTTTTTGGGCGTCGGTTCGGTGTCATTCTCTGTTCACATATCTGGGGGAAGCATTGAAATCCATTAAGCTGTCACAGTGCTACCATTCATCTCAGAGGGGAGGAGGTTCTCCCGCCGCCGCCACCAGACGAGCGTAGGAGTCTTTTTATTGGCACATGTGGGCATTAGCTCTGTGCCGGATCCGGTGAGACACATTTTCATGGACAAAAGTCTCCTTTCACACTTGGACAGCCCCGGGCCTCAAAAAAGTCTAAATTCAATTACTGAGATAGCATCGGCAAACACATCCAGACACACAGACCCCAGCCCGTCCACTGAGTGGACACAAACACACACACACAGCAGCTGTATGCACAAACACATGCATACACACACTCACACACATACAGATGAAAAGCAATGACATGGCTGCAAAACCTTCAATTCTAAACAAAAAGCAAAAGAAAAAATCAATTTCCAACTTGGAACCCGAGCTGAGGAGAGACACTAATCGTCCGGCAGATAAGGTTCGATCCTGATAACACAAGCAACCGCTACACATGTCCTATAAATCGAGATCTGGCAGATTTGCCTTCGAGGGTTGTTGGCAAAACGGGACGGGCTGTAAATCCGGCTCATGGACGCAGATTAAACACATTGATTGAACAGGACGATATTGATACGAGCGGCACTGATGAAGGAAGAACCGGCAATTCAGCATCAATCAAGTTTCTAGGATTCAGTTTAAACACAAAAAGCTGGTGATCATAATCTTGACGACTACAGGAGATATCACAACCTGTCCCCTGCCCCTGTCAAATGTGTCACTGCATGACTTCTAACATCATGTTAATTCAATCTGCCATTCAGAACCGGTATCATGTGTCCTATGTACATGATGATGCAACGGTTTCCACAACAGCACGTCTTGTCCTCTCCGCTGCACGAAGCACAACGACAACGTGGCGACAAGAGAACAGATCTCTCCACTCACGTCGATGACGGTCCACTGCTCCACGACGATGGCGTCATACGTCTGAGCGGCCGCGCTCTGCTCGCCCTCGCTCGCCTCCTGGAAGATGAAGACGCTCTCCACCGACTTCGGCAGCAAATCTGCAGAGGAGAGGAGGGAAAAAGGGAAAAACGTCCGTGAAAAGAGTATTTACTGGATGGAGTGTGTCTGCCTTGTCTGCCCCTTTAGCGCCTTCAGGCCAAAGGAAATGGAATGATATCAGTCAGCCACATTCACACACAACCCTTTATTACACAGCCCGTGGTGTGGGCCATTTGTATGAGCAATGTGCACTTTATACATTATGCAGGGAGACAGTGTAAAAAGAAAAGAGCAGGTATTCCCCTTCTGGGATGTTGAGAAAGAAGAGGAGACATTACGCTCGCTACATCAGTGGGGGTTGTTTTTGGGACCCAGAGCCGCCGCTGGTTTTCATGCTTGACAGCTAAACAGAGGCTAATTACAACAGGGAAGCAAGGTGAATGCAGCGGCTGATAGGATTTCAAAAAAAAACCCGCAGTGCTCTTTGTCCCGAGGATCAGGACGGAGAACCGGCGCTTTAAACGGAGACGGACAGATTTTAGCGAAGGTAAAACGAAGCCGCTGATCTAATGAAGTGGGTCCGTGAGGCATTAAAGCGTAAATCCTGTTGCTAAGCCTGCATAATTCACCTTAAAAAGACTTGAATTAAGAGGGGGGGGGGGCCACATAAAGACGTTGATGTTGATGCTGCGGGCCACTGGTAAGATTGTGTGCTGCTGACCAGACTGATTGTATAAGCTCCTCGTCTGTTGGGGGCTAACAATCGCAGGATTGGCGTCTGGCCCCCGTGAGCAGGGACCCAGTGTCTGTTGTTATTTCTTTGATGCACATAAACATTACTTGCAGACACACACACACACACATACACACACACACACACACAATACATGCCCCGTGGTCCAGTCTTCCCGGCTGGCCTTAGTGCTTTCTCATTACTCCCACACCATTTACACACTAATACAGTTTGCCCGGGCCCCGGCTCCAATACGAGACACTCCACATTTCATTACTGGGCCCTAATAATAGGGGGATGAGAGGCGGCTGGAGAGCCCACAGAGAGAGGGAGGGACGGAGCAAGACAGATGGAGAGGGAGAGGGAGAGAGAGGGAAAGAAAGAGAGTGGAGGGATGACAGGCTCTTTATTCCCCCCCCCGTGAAAACCCATTTAGGACCAGTGCACGCTCAATTGAAGACATCTCTCCGACATCTACTGGCTCTCTCAAATACAGACATTGTCGTTGTTCACCTCCATCCCGCCCCTTTGCCTTTTCTCCTCCTCAGCCCCCTCCATCACCCCCTCCATCCTCCCCACACCTCCTGTATAATTGGAAAGAAGTCTTTTTTTGGGGGGGGGGGGAGGCAACGCGCCAACATCGGTTCCCTGCCAGCACAACAGGGATCACTCAGGTGAGATCGACACGGGGCTGAGTCGTCGCTCTGCAGGGGCAAAGCCTGTCTCTGGTGATAATGCAGACAGACGCTCAGCAGAGGAGAGAGAGAACGAGAGGAGTGGAAGAGAAGCAGTCGGCTGCTGGGGGCGTCGAGTCCGTCAGGGGAATGCATCGGCTGCGTGCGCGAATAAACATTATCTCGCGCCTGTTGACTGAGAGCCGAGCTGAGCAGCCGGCGGGCCGACTGAGAATAAGTTGTTTACACTTGCAAAAACCTCCGTGCAACCTCGGTGAAATGGTTCTGCAGCCCCTTCCTTGACTCACATAGTCAAGGTCGTGCAAATATACAGTGGCACGGAGAACAGGGAGTGACAGCACTGGGACTGGGAGACACATCAGCGCATGGGTGAGTGACACTGGTTGATGTTGAAAGCACCCAAATGACAGGGGAGAGGAACATGCACCCAGAGACTAAAGTGTTGAGTCGGTAAAAGTCTCTGGTTTGCGTGTGTTTGGGTGTAGATGTGACGTCTTCAGGCTGCACATATTAAATCAGTTTGTTCCTGATATTCACGGACATGTTCGCAAACCTGCTGTTTCACATTAGTCTCTCGCCGGCAGCCTTTTGAATCAACAAACAGGATGTTGTTCAGATGGAGCTTTCTGCAGCGAGCAAAGTCAAAGTCTGGCTTCAGAAAGACAGGATCAGTGCCACAGGTTCACATCACATCCAAGATGTGACCCTCGGTGGAAAACAACACTGGTTCCATGTTCATCCCAATCAATACACAGAACCAATTAGAGGACCAACCACCAGGTTCCGCATTTTAGATTTTGTGGAGTGTATTTTCCCAAACAGTGTTGCTTTCCATTTATACCTGTCTGAGACTTAAAGGAGCTGAATGTGAGTTTTTGCTTTTACAACGAAGCCAATATCAGCATTTTACAGCTGTTTACTTCACAACCTAGCAGAATGAAATGTTGAATCTTCAGCATCAACTGTAGGTAATGGTGGATGGATGAAAAATTACGCCAAATGACCCTGGACATGGGCGTTACCATCTTGTGCATGGTGTCGTCATTTGGAGCCAAATCGTGAGTCATTCTCAGCCGTCAATCATGAGGTTTTGATATCTGTTTCTCGTTAAAGACAAGATGATTTCATTCACTATTTGCTTTATAATAAACCCTCAGGGGTGGGAGTTCTAAATTGAGACCATGGCCCCTCATCAGTCATCACTCACAGGCACAGCAGCAGCAACAGTCATTTTCATGAGCAAAGTTAGGAACACACATTTCCTTTTGAACAACTTGGATTTAGATAAAGACAGTAAAGATCAGACACTATGAAAAAGGCCTTTTCCTGAGTGCAGCGTGTGAAGATGAGTGTGTGGGCAGTGAAGAGGTTTGTCCAAGAGCAGAACTCAGCTCAGACACAGTTCTCTCAGACGCTGCCGGGGCGAGGAGCAGAGGTGGTTCGATCTGTGTCTGAACTGCCCCTCGTTGTGGCTTTAGTTCACTCATCTGTCGAAGGCTAAACTGAGGCCCACATCACTGCCTGAAAACATCAACAATTCAATAAACTAGTGGATTTACAGAAGTATTGTTGGTTTCTATGTAAAATCTTTAGGAGTTTTTGATGAATCATCAAGCTGACTACATCTGTTGTCCTCTTTAAAAGAGACTCAGTCTGAGAAGGAGAAGTAAACTAGATGTATTATCACTTTATAGCATAATTTAATCCAGTTGCATCACTCAAAGTGGGGATTTTCTGAGTGTGTATGAGTTGAAGTCCGGCTGACCGCTGCGGAGCCGGAGAGTGACCCTGCCCCCGGGGTCACGTCTGCTGACATGATTTAAATATGCGTGTCAGAAACTCCCTCTGAGAGCTGGAGACAGGCCGCTGACAGCTTATCTATATTTCAAACAGGACGAGTGGCGATCCAGAGAGAGAGACGGAGACGAGGGCGTGTAACGTGTATAGGTGTGAGGATTTCCCGTGTGGCTCTTCCCTGGCGGAGCCAAAGGTTTGGCAGCTGCAGGCCGGTTACCTGTGTGTTACCGGGCAGACTTCGGCTGGCAGGGACAGAGCAGAGGATGGAATCTGTAGAAACCTCCAAGTGGAGACGCATGCATGCTATGGAACAACCACTTTATTAATATACATTTCCAAAGTATGAATTCTTAATCTTCATTAATATTGTATTGATTTCCATCTTCTACCAGGTTACAGTTCATATGGTCACGTGACGAGTCAGAACCAACCAGGAGACAGATCCTTCATTCACCTGCATCGTGCACAAACCTTTTTTAATATTTTTAACATTTCAAGATAAATATATGTAGAGATTCAACCCTCATTTCCAGAATCTGTCAGCGTAGAAACAAGGTGAGTAGTTAATGCACTGCTTGTAGTATTCACACACATGGCTGGTAGTGAGCGAGCGCACACGAGCTGCTGGTCCGACCCACGGAGAGCAGAGGAGCCCGGTGATCGGGACACATCAGCGTCAGAAATGAAGGAACCTTGGATCAAACCGCCAACCCCCGTTAATTAGTGGAAGACCCGCTCTGCCTCCTCAGCCACAAAATCTCCGGCATCAGATGAATTTGTGGATAATCTCTTAACGGTGTTTCTCTTCTCCCTCACGTGGTGCTTAAGGTCTAACAAAGGGATTATCAGAACCCTTTTAACACAGTTCAGTGAGGACTCTGTGTCAGATCCACAACTGTGAACATCATCTATTTTCCAGTCTTAAGGTTTTGAGTATTTTGCTGAAGCAATACAAGTTATAATGCAATTTTTGAGAGGTTGTTTTACTTTTATCTATCTAATATAATTCCATAAATCTGCCTGTCTGTCTCTATGTGGCTCATATATGTCTTAAACTTGTAATCTTAGCAGCTCCACTCTTGTTTGTAATATTAAGGAACCAGTGCTCTGTAGTAGCAGCTGCTGTGACATTCAACGACTCCAGATTCGAGCTTCACTGCACTTTGAATAAACGGGTGAACAGCATCAGGGTCCTGCAGACTGACTCCTGCAGACTGACTCCTGCAGACTGACTCCTGCAGACTGACTCCTGCAGACTGACTCCTGCAGACTGACTCCTGCAGCATGGAGTCTTTACTCGCTGTGACTCAATCACTGCAGGTCACTTTTACACTTTTACAGTTTCACAGAGAAAACTGCAGCCAGCATCACCACAGGCAAACAGCCCGTTTCCTCACAGACATGTTTAGAACAGCCGCTGCACTGAAATGCCTCAATTGAAACGCTTGTGTGTCTGAACAGGTGAAGAGAAGCTGCAAACTGATTTCATTATGTGAACAGACGAGGGAACTGTCACACAGCTTGTTAGTCTCAGGGAAACGAACATTTTCTTCCCTTCCATGAATTTCTTCTTCTTCACAGCAGACGACCTTATTGGAATTTCATATTCATATTCCCTGTACCCCCCCCCTCTTTTCTTTCTCTCCCCTCCGTTGCCCAAATTTAGAAAGCAGTGAGGGCCGACTGTCGTGCGTATGAATGGCTCAATGTTTCACAACTGGGCTGCAAATCCTCATTGTGGCTCTGGAGATAGCTTAAGCTCCACGAGTAACAAAGGCCCACTCTCCACCAACACCATTACTTCTTAATAAGGGTTTAGTAAACAAACCCCCCCGCGCGTCAGACAGCATGAAAATATGTGTATATGAGTAACTTTTTATATATAAAGTACGTGTGTATGAATCCTTAATGTGCGTTTTAGGACAGTGGCTCCATGCAGCTTTGGATCTGTGTTTTAATATCAGTATGAAATCGGACCCTGTGGCACAGGCGAGGTCTGAACTCACTAAAAGACATCACAGCCACACCACACTGGACTTACACAGAGCGAGTGATGCATCATACAAATACACACAAGTACACACGTCTGTACAAACACCTGCAACCTGATCCTTCTCTATCTGCTTCACCATGGAAACCCATCTTTTGAAGGAGCAAAGGGACATGGCATGTTTTAGTGTGTGTGAGGGTGTGTGTGTGTGTGTGTGTGTGTGTGTGTCTCTTCATGACAAACAGCTGGAGACAGGAAGGTAACATGTCCAGGACAAGCTGCTGCAGACCGACTGCAGGGACATGAAAAGTGATATATATTCTGGAACTAAATGAAAAACAACAACAACAGACTCTTATGGGTTTATGCATTTCAATTTGTCACATTTGAATGTTTAATATCAAAGTACATAACTGTCGGTTTAATGCTTTTTGCAATAAATGCTATGCGAGTGCAGAGGTTTGCACAGAAAGAAGGTTCCCCAGTTTGAGTTTGCATGTTCTTGCCGGGTTTTGTCCAAGTACTCCGGCTTCCTCCCAGAATCCAAAGACATGGAGATTGGGGGGGGGCGGGTTGGTAACATAAAGACGTCCAGGATGTACTCATCTAATCTCAGCCGGGATTTGCTCCAGCTCCCCCCCGACAACCCTCAGAGGACAAGTGGGATATAATGTATATAATGGATGGATGGAGGTTTTCAAAAGCCTATAATTCATATTAATCATGCTAATCAATCTTATTATTACGAAAGGAGTAAACTTGATTGTGAGCAGGGTAAGGGCATAAAGATCGGCGAGATCAAATCATAAATGCATCAAATAATAAAGAACCTCATACTGTTCTTTTTCTACAAGAGTTTTCATCTTGATTAAAAACTATTATAATGTGTAGTATTGGCTCAGAGCCGCACGGATAATTAAATTCAATCAATTACTGAGTTTAAGTAATAATTAATAACTGTCACTCTATGGTTTACTATCAGTGATTAATGTTGACTCGCAGCACAACTGTGTTGTCATGGAAATACATCTTTATTGAATTAGGGATTGAGTGACCGATGGGAAATCTGTCGTATTCTCAAACAGGCCAAATTGGAATTTATAATCCGTGTCAGATTACACAGCATTACAGCTACGACAACTTTCCAATCAGGCAGGTTCACAGGACTCTGAGCTGAGGGTCTCTGGTTCAGACCAGGACGACACAGGTCCTGAAGCTAACGGGAAAGTCAAGTATCATAATATCAGAAGTGTCATAAATCAAAGTTATCACAATTTAAATTGAATTTAAAGACAATGTGCCGCGCAACTGACTCAGACATTTGCATTCTCATATACAGCCCCTCCAGAAAAGTTGCATAAGATGTGCCGCTTTAAAAAACTATAATAGTCCAACAAGATAAGAGTAAAAGAAAATAAGAAGGTCACACGCTTAAGAACACACGTTCCTGTCAGTGGAAGACGAACTGAAGATGATCTGAAAACAAGGCTGTCATTGTCACAGCCACCTTCCTTCCCTGCTGCACGTGTCACTCTCCGTCAGCCCGGCGCCCTTTCGTGTGTCGCCCTGCTGTCAACCACGTCCTTGATGTTCGTAGGGGTTGCGATGGTCTCCTGCACCGTGTCGAGCGTCTCATCCTGATCCACAAACTTGTCGGAGAGAGAAGTTGCTAAATACGGAGACGGCGCGCCAGTGGATGCTGATTCCAAAGCCCTGAGCTGCAACGGCTGTTTGATGTAATTAGCTGCTAACAACAAACGGGATGCCGCTTTGATGTCACGCTGCCAGCTGCTCTCCACAGACCCAAATCCACAAAGTGCGGCGTTCACCTCTGTAAAGTTGTCGGTTTTTCTAAAGTGGCATGAGCTTAAGCCGTGAGCTGAATTCAGCCCGAGAAGTCAGTGGAGGGTGAGACAGATTCATAATGCAGTCGATCTGCTTTCTATTCTCCTCAGTAATTTCACTGTTCAAGAGACGCGCGTATCTTAGCCGTGCATGAAAAATGCAAAATATGTTAGAGCGCCAGTAATAGGCAGAAGTAAAGTAATCATAATAATACACTTCATTACTCCATTCTCAGGACATAAAATATGCAAGGAGGCACTAATTTGTTATCAGGTTAATTATCTGTGTTTCAGAGTTGCTGAGGCGTCGACTTTTCCAGATTAATGAATTATGACTTGTTATTTACTCGCGCTGGATTATTTCTCTCCAGTGTCGGAGTGAAGCACGGAGCCGCTGATGGAGGAGGAAGGAAAAACCCAAACATGAAACTGTTTTTAAAAGATGGGAAAAAAAATCTCCTTTAACTCCGGCTTCCACGGGGGAACAGAGAAACCGTCACGTCTGCCACGCAGCACAGCTGGTGAAGCGGAGTTCAGCCTTTTGTCACTTTTAAAAAGAAAGACGACGCAGATATATTCAGATCTTTTTACAGTCTGATGCTGCTGCTGTGGCTCAGTTTGACCAAATTACAATGATGGGTTCTTATGGCGCCATGAGCTGGATGTTTACTTCATGCAGCAGTTAAAGCAACTGCAATGAAACAATGAGGATCCATGGGAGGTGTAGACGAATGCTAACAAGGACATGCAAATGCTGAGCTAAGCAGGTATGACATTTTCCGTGGTCGCCTTTTTATTTGTGTTGTGCCATTAGTTATTATAAGTAGATTTTCATAAACCAAATTCGATGTCATTCAACCAAATGTCAATCAAGTGTCAATCCATCAAGCAGACGTTAAGATATTTTGTGAAAACCTTGATCTGCTGGTGGCGCCAAAGGAAATTTGAGCAAATCAGTCATTTAGATTTTGCGTCCGGAGACTGTGTCTGGAAATTTCACTTGGATGGATAAAACAAAAACAAACATAAATGCTCCTTAAGACATGAGCATCACATTATTCAAGTTTCTTATCTCCTGTTAAATCTTTACTTCTGAAGGTTTTGATTGAACAGGGGGTGAAAACCTGTTTTGCTTCTTAGAAATAGCTGTGTGCAGTTTTCTGTGTGGAGCTGGCAGACGTGGTAAACTCCAATTTTAAACTGTGTGTCGACCAGAGGAGCAAAACAATGAGATAAGGAGGTTAAAGGCTGAGTGAAGCTGCAGAGTTGACTCTCAGTGGGTCTGACACCACGAGGGAAACCTTTTTCACATCATTCAACTCAAAGCTAATATCACAAAATCAGTTCAGCCACAAACTTCTGCTGTTATCTAGCAAGTGTGTTTGCAGTTTGAAAAAATCCTGCACTTCCTCACACCGGCAGTGGATTCATCCACAGTCATGTGTTTAAATAGCTTCGATTGATTTCTGGTAGAAAGTGAACACTCTAATGTATAATTAACAGCACACAGGGCGAGATGCACCATTACCTGCTGCTGGTTTTGTAAAGGCTGATGTGACTTTTGACCTGCTTGATGCTAACTGGTGAATCTGTGATAGAAATAAAGAACCTTTTGAATTTCTAATAACTCTAATGGGCCGAGTTTTGAGCAGAAGAACAATTCTGGACGGGGGAAAACCAAACTGTGTTATATACTTACTGTTCACGTTGCCCAGGTGGAAGTATCCATCGACCAGCGAGGCTCCGTTGTTGAAGTGCTGGGTCATGTGGTCCAGCCAGTTGGCCTCCACGCCCTTGACCCCCTCGTCACAGTTCTGGACCCGGAGCGGCACCTTGACAGTGTAGTACTTCACCTGGCCCTCTCGCACGGGCGGGTGGTTGTACAGAGCCAGCAGCTCCGCCCCTGAGGAGACGCGACAGAAAACAAGTGTCTTGTCATTGATTTCACTTTAATGGATGTGACAACAGCGATGAAGCCTGCGGGGGAATTGAACTTCTGTTACACACAGGCCTCAATTTAAAGTGGACTTTCTGCTACAACACGTTACTGGACAAGAACATTTTAGTGTAATGGCCCATTAAAGGTTAAGCAGCTCCAAAAACCCACTCTTTTAAGACTTTGGAGAACTTATCTTCCTGTGACTCTTCAGCACGAACCACACATCCAATGTGGTAATAATCAATTTGAAGTGCATTTATTTTTTTATGAGATAAGAAACCAGGGGAAACTCAGCCAACATGTGGACCGTCAACACGATTCTTGGCCAAAAAGAGACTTGGCCGCAGGGTTTGTGGTCACCAGCCATAAACAGCAACAAAAAAAAACAATTCGTGCACATTCTTGATTTCAGACGATTTTCCCGTCTTGTGCAAATCTCAGAGGTGAAATTTATCCTCGTGAAGACGGATGATATAAAAGAAACAGCCTGGTGCAGAGGACAGATTGCACGGGTCCTTGGAAACAATTGTAAAAAGCTGAGCTCGATAAATAGGGCAGCATTGACTCAAAAGTATAAGACATACTCTGCGAAAACAGCAGCCGAGACCTTCCATCAAATCTGACCCCGACTTGTCAGTTTTTGTCTCAAAGGGTCCAGATGTGATTTTTTTGCAGTGATTATACAGTCAATTTTACATAACAACTTCTGTGTATTATATTTGCAGTCGTCATTAAGTTCCTCAGACTCTTATTATGTAACTTGCAGCACAGTGGTATTCTTTATTTCTAGGACTTTTACAGAAGCAATTAAAGATGCATGTGCTGAGTTCTGCATGTGTTGCATATTCATTTCTGGTGTCCTGTGCAAGCAGGACGGGACACATTTGCATGTAAGAAACTATAATTAAACCATCAGCATTATTATCATATCACAAACTAACATTTTAACTTGGCAGGTGCAAAATAGACGAGACAGTGAAAAAGTGAAACAGGATGAGATCTGTGTTGCACTGAGCTGCTCTCACAAACATGCAGAGCCGATGCCTGTTTCCAGGCGATTCTTCTTCCACAACAACAAACGTGAAGTGAATGAAGATCAATTTGGGCGTATTCATGCTTCACATCATCCTTATATTCCTTTTAATGTTCTGCAGAAGTGATGCAACGCGACGGTGCAGAACTTAAAAGGGACCGTTTCATTGTAACCGAGACAATTAATAGTATAACCTTGAATAATGCATTAAAAGCTCTCCAGCTAACCGTTGTTTACATCAAGCAGAAATATACATAATGCAGCGATGCAGCCTCACGAGAGGGAAACAGGCTTGGAAATCTGCCCACGGTACGTATGTCACTCCTCCTCGCTCATATCCTACTAAATCAAAGTGGAAAGACTTTTATTTGTTGTGATGTGAGTGAGTGAGCGAAATATTTGCTTCCGCTTGGCCATGAAACAAACAAACACACGAGATGTGAGCGAGGTCTGAATCAGGCAGAAAGCAATTCAAATGGAGCCCGGTTAGGTTTTTTCCCCCTTTTCTTTCGAATGCAAATGTCGAACTGTCATACCCCGAGTGAACCAGATGGATGAGCAGAATGTGCAGCACAGCCACCCGCCTGTCCACCCACACACACACACTTTGACGAGGGGGGCGGCGGCGGCGGTGGGAGTCATGGCTCAGTCGCTTTGGTTCCTCCAGCCGTCCATCCGTCCGGCAGACACCCAGGAAGAATGAATCATTTATACAACCATCTCTTGTCTGGCTCGTCTGAGTGATGTGACAGCTGGCCACCAAATTCCCTAAATCTTATCATTTGTCACTCTTGAGAAAAGTCGAATCACAGCAGAACGCTCGCACACACACACACACACACACACACACACACACACACACACACACACACACACACACACACACACACACACACACACACACTCCCCTCATCCTCCCTGTGTTATACCCGTGTTACACCGACAACAATATGGCAAACAAATCCTGGACAACGCCACAACTTCCCCCTTTTCAACACACACAACTCGCCACAACGACACATTTCCTAACGGCGAATCATGTCTGGGGGATTTGTATGATATTAGCTGGTTTACAGTTGATGTGAACAAGCCCGGAGATGATGCATCACAAAGAATTAGTCCCCGTGAATCATTGCACCAGGAATCGCAGGGAGCTTCAGGCAGGTCATGAGGACGCCTGCTTCTATTGTGTCATGCTGTACTGATTTAGAAAAGCTTTGGGTCACAGCTCTAAATATCAGCAATCGCAGCGTAATAGGATAAGAAACAGCGTTAAACCACATTTAACACAGATTGTTCCACCTCTAGTGATGAGGCTTTTATAGACAGTGGTCAGATTTATAGAAAAGCACGTCAGCGAATAACAGCCACGAGCAAGAAACGTGCTGCCCTCCCTCTGCCCTCCTCACGATATTGTCTGTTTGCCCTGTGAGAGCTTTGAGCTTGTCATGCATTATATTTCATTACAGCCTAATTATTCTGTGGCCATGGCACCAAGGCGCCTGTTATGCAGGCAGAGGATATATGGCTTGTTTTTTAACCTTTATTTGTCTGCAAGCATCCTTCCTGCAGTGCACTGGATACACTGCACAGAGGCGGTCTAGGATTAAGTGCCTTGCCTAAGGGCAAGTACAGCAGGGAAACCACTGAAATAGAAGATAAGAAGACAGCCCTTCATTATTGATATGGCGAGGCATAAAGGAATCTGTCAAACTGATGTCCACCACACTGGACACATACTAAAATACTAGGAAGTGAAACTGGAGCCTTGCGTTCATCTGGTATTCTGAAGTATTTAGTCTAGTATTTATTTTGTTTCAGGGTGGGCTGTGATTGGATAGTTGCATTGGTGCAGTGCAAAGTTAGTGATGGTTGTGGATCAGATCTCATAAGAACAGATACTCCACCAAAGCCCAACAGTTCCCTTAAGTTCAAGTCCTCACCAAATTTCACATGCTCATAAATATCAGTCCCTTAAACCTGAGGATCCACTGGACACTGGTGAAAGTGTAGAAAAAGCTCTATCTTCCAGGTCCCATGGTAATCCGCCCGTGGGTTTCTGCATAATCTTCCTTATAAACAAACCAACCAAAGGATATAACCTCTGAGGTAATTACAAGGGTATAAACTGTTCTAATTAAAGTGGCAGTATATTAATAAAACCCCTAAAGACAAAGAAATAAGACAATACAGTATGAGCTGGCTCGTTGCACTTGGTTTTGCACATTTTAGAGTTAGGAGATGGAAGTAAATCAAATTATTAAATGATCTAGGCGACTGTTTGGAAGATTCTAAACTGAACCTTGTTTACACGTCACCGAAGAGCTGCCATCTTTGGCCCCGAGGCCTCAACCTATTGGCAGATGAGGTGATTTTCTGCAAAATAATAACAAGGTTTGCAGGTCCACTGTCTCCTCCCTGTGTGAATCTGGGTTTAAAATCAGTTTCATGTTCATGTTTTAGATGCTTTAGAACAATAACTCTATATCTAAAACTATAAAACTTGCAGATGAGCTGATATTTTATGATGAAGAAGAACGTAAGGTCAAGTAATACTGGGTCTTTCATGAGCTCCATGACAAAACAACGTAAATCTCTAAAATAAATCTTCCCACTCAAGGTCACCACTTGTGCCAGAGCGGCCTGCAAATGATATGCAAAGATTATAAAAAACAAAACATATTTAATCTCTCCAGAGCCAAGATCTGGTGGAGAGGTGATAATTCACCATTAAAAAGAGGTAATAAGATGACGGTGTTATTCACTTTTTGGCGTTTATAGCAAGAACAAGATATTAAAGCCATAAATGTCACCTTACGGCAAATTCATTGTTCCTAATCAATGACTTTATTAATGTTTCAGAGAAATATTACAGGCCTGGAAGTAAAATCTTACTTAATGCCCTAATTAATTAATATTTATAGATCTACTTTCATACCCACACAGACAGACACACTCTCTCTCACACACACACAAGCGCATGCAAGTGCTTTGAACCTCACCACACGAATTCATTACATCAACAGACGACTGCTAAGCCTCGGAGAATAGAGTCTGTGCGGCTGACCTGCCACTTGTTGTCGATGGAGCCGCCGGGGGCCAGCGAGAAAACAAGCTTCTGGGTGTCGTGAGGATGTTGGAAGCGAGTTGCATCAAAGGCTGATCTGACAGCAGCTCGGCCGTCCAACTGACGAGGTCGGGCGGCTCGACGCGATCTTGGCGAATGTGGCGTTCCAGCGTGACATGTCATCATTTCAATGTCGGTTTTAATTTTTTTTTTCTTCTCTCTCTTCTAATCTGAGGAGCTGGACACTGATCCCATCCGAGCAGAGATAACACTGATCTCCAGGATAAAGAGCGAGCGGCTGAAAAGACTCCTCTGGCCAACTGACGACTGATGTATATGAATATCTGAGATAAAAGGTCTTTACTTTATGTTGCGCAGTTTGTTCAAAGCTTAAAGGTTTGTAGTGGTGTGAAGAAACTTCGTCCGGCATCTGTGAATGTTGATTGTGCTTCAATATCCCCTTTTATTAGATGTTTGGTTGAGCTTCTCCTTCACTTTCAATTTTATGACATCCCCTGCACAACATCTACTCTTATACTTGATTATTTTTTCCGATCTTTATTCAAGAGCGTTTTGAGAGCAAGATTTGATTAATTTCAGGTTTTGATTCTGCAACGCTTTCACTCGAAACCCTGCGTTTGCACTCAAAAAGCTGGGGGGGGGGGACCGAAGTAAGGCAAACACATATATTAAGTGGAAGTATAACAAAATCTGAATGTTAAATCAATAACTCCTGCTTTAAAATGTAAAGACCTCACTCTTATAGAAAAGGAAATAATAGAAAAGGACAGACTGGACACTTGGACGTATTAAAACAAAGGCGGCAGCTGAAACCCTTGGTCATGATTAGGGCAGATGTGGTTTAACTTACATATTGAAAAGGTCAGCGTGTTCGATCTTATAGTTCAAGATATCAGCGACTCTTTCACTGTGACCTCCGCCTCACTCTGATCTATGTGCCTCAAGTTGCCTAAACATAACCACACAAGTGATTCTCATGCTTTAGCAGTTTCAGTCGAAATGTTTCCTCTGTATCTTCATAAAAAAATAATCCACTTGGCATTTCATTTCCGACAAAACCTTGTCCCGCTCATGCAAATTAGTTTTAACTTTTATGAGCACAGACTCGTCTTATCCAGACTTGCTTGTACAGCTTTTACAACCATGCTACACTTTTCATTTGCTCCGCCACACAGAATCCCTTCCTCCGCGAACTGTCCAAGCATTTCAGTCCCCACACTTAAGGGCTCAGTTTCTATCCAGGGCCACGGTCTCGGCGATGGTGTTCCTTTATCAAGAAAGCCGCAGACTTTCGCCGGTTCGGCTGCCAGCACTCGCACAAGCGTTCACCTCCAGATCTGAGGATTAGCGTGGACAAGCCAGCAGTGTCCGAGACTCCTGGGCCTCCTCGGCAGACTGGGCATTAGCAGAGAGGGACATGGCAGCTTGGCAGGCTCCCTTACCACCCCGGCTGGCTGCTACTCCGCTGCTGCTGGCGTTGTCAGAGCGATTTGGGGGCGGTGGAGGTGGGGGTTGAGGAGAGAGCTGCGAAGCTGAGGGAGGTAGAGGACGAGGCGATGGGGGATTATCTCACTGCAAAATGCACTGTAGGGAGGCCCAGATGGACCAGTGGGCCGTGGTCTGCTGTGATGCCAAGTGTGTGTTACCGCACTTATATGCATATATATATGAGGACGCAACCAGAAGCACAAAGCACACACACCAAAGACGACAGTCATTATGCATCACCGAGTATTAGGTGTTTTGAACCTAATCGCATTACAAACTCTACATAAGGTGCACACACACACACACACACACACACACACACACACACACACACACACACACACACACACACACAGACGTTAACACTCCCACTGGGACGTGTGTCTAATGCACAGTTTGCACATTTCCCCCGAAACACATCACAAATAGTTTTTGAGCGAGGACGAGAGAGGAGCAGGAGAAGGAGGAGGAGAGTGGTGGGCGTCTCCATCTGTTAATCCGAAATGCTCGAATAAAGTTGAAACTATAAGTGTCTGAGCTAATTTCGACACCAGGGCTATCATGAATAACTCATAGAGGTGTACGGCTCGTTTCTGGGAAGACGGCAAGCGAGCCATGACATTTTGCAGATTCCGAAGAAATACAAAATAACCCGGCAAAAAGCGGTTGTGGTGAATTTCACAGACTCCCTGCCTCATCAGCTGTTAGTGTGAATTTGAATGCACCGCAGCTATAATGTGATTCTTTCTGTGTAACGGATAAAGAGGATTATATCCCAAGGCGGCACATTGTTGTGTAAGATTGAGGCAATAGCAGGAAATGACACCTCCTCAGTTGCCAAGTGTTTCAAGAGGGATCTACGGCACCACGCCGTTCTTTAGTCAAACAGCCAAAAGGTACGGCTTCAAACGAAGCACAGGCACACTGATATCTAGAAAGATATTGGCTCACGATTAGAGGCTGTCACTGGGAGTCTCTGAATGTGCGAACACGAGAAGCTGCCGTTTGTAGTGATGCCCTTGAGCAAGGGATTTCATCACCCAACTGTGATATCTTGTCTGGGACCAGGAGCTGATTGTGGTTTGATGACGACGCTCACAGGTGTGAATGTGTTCAAAACACGCAACACAAAACTCGTACAGCGTTTTTCAAACTATGGCTCCGGATCAGTTTTAATCATTGTTCAAATAAACAAATATCATAGGACCCCTCATATATTCTGGGCATGTGCGTGCCCGTGAAAACAGGAAATACTTGAATACTAGCTTGTCTACTACTCACGTTAACAGTTGTATCGTTGTAAAACTGAACAGGGTCGGCAAAGCTTGTGATTGATTATCGATGTTGCGTTTTACACTGGTAGCCACGGTTGTCAGGGGTCATGTGATAGGAGCCTGACGAATCAGCGAAGGATACTGAAAAGACCCAATGAGCAAGCGGGTGTGATACGTCATCGTCAGCACTGGAGTTTTCAAACTAAAACGGGACCAGCAGCGTTTTAATGTCTCTAAAACTCCGAAGCAGACTTGATTCGTTTTCAAATTAAAACGCCGTCGTATGGATGTAGCCTGTGTTTACTTAAAGATGCTCGGACAACAGTGTCTAAATGATGCAGGAGCCAGAGCATCGGGCCTGAGATCCCGAGCACAGAGCAGGGCAGCGGCTACGTATTGTTCTTCACAGCTTGAAGCTTTGACCTTTAATTATCGTAATTATTATTCCTCATTATGCATCTCTGTTTAATTCACGGGGATAGCTGGTGTACCAGTCGCCGGTCTCGGGTCACTTGGAATTAAGAGTCTTGTAAAGTTTTAAAGTCGGAAAATTTGACCTTCAATTACAGCCCGCCCATCGGGGACGACTGCTGCAGCTTTGTTTTAAAGGCTCAGTTCGACCATTTCACAAAGAAGAAAATAGGATTTGAGATATTTGCTGCTGAGGTGAAATCCACTGACCTCACTGTGACCAGCTGGGTCATACAGAAGATATATTAAAAACAGCTGACTGTATTTTTCATGGATTAGCTAGTAGGAGCTGTGTCTCACTCCTCTGTTGTGTCCAGGTTGTACAGATACACGATCAGTATCCTGGACACATAAAACAGGGACTATCAGCAAAGCTCTAGTGGTTATTTGGGTGAACTGACCCTTTAATCTCTACACGTTTTGAAAAACGTGGCCCAGTAGAATCTGAAATATCAATTTTACTAATAGAACGTGTCTGTAAATATATGCAAATAACCTAATTCATTCTTCGGTGGTGGCGTGTGAAAGATTTTAAATCCCACATTTCCATTTTTTCTTTCTGCTCGACATGTGATTTTCATTTTAGGTTGAGTTTATGATGGTAACCATGGAAACCACTCACCGTCGCCTCTCCGCTGCCGGTATCTCGGCCGCTCCTTTGTCTCTGTGCAGCCGTCTTTGTTGTTATTGTGACACGGCGAGTTCTCCTCCCTCAGCTCCACATCCAGCTCTGATACTGGAGACGTAGCAGGCGAGACCTCGCCCCCCACCCGGCTCCCCGAATGGTTCCCAGTGTTCTCGGTGTGATTCTTCTCCTCGCTCTGCGCTCCTTCCAGGGCCTCGCACGAGGGTTCCCCGCCTCCCTCTTTGTCCGCGGCCGTTTTAGCCTCAGCTCCGGGTTCCGCGTGGTTTGTGGGACTCGAGGGGTTCGAGGGGCTGCAGCTGCCCAAGGAACCGAGCAACGAGCTGGGGCTGGAGTGCAGGGAGAGGGAGGGGGTGTCTGGTTCTCTGATGGTGGTGCATGGGGCCCCGTAGGGCTCCTGGACAAATCCAATAAACTTCACCCCCTGGTCAGCGGCATCCTGGATCTGCTGTTGGGAGCAAGAAATAAAACTAAATTTAAAAGCTAGAACAATAATGAAAATTGCTGCTTTTTAATTTGATAAGAGCTAAAACGATTAGTCAGATAAATGATGTGAAATCAATACAATTCATTTTTTCTCTTTCAGCTTCTCAAATGTGGATATTTACTTATTTTCCTTCTCATATATCTTCAGGATTTGGGGCCAAACAAACAATTTTCATTTGAGACACTAAACGATTAGTCCACTAAACGGTAAACAGATGAAAATACATCATTTTTAGTTGATTCAGTTGATTTGATTGGTTATATTGTTGGATGTTTCGGTCGTGAAGCTGCAGCTGCAATCAGATTTAGGCTTTGACGCGTCGGGCAAATGCCAAAAATGCAAAAGACGAAGCTCCGAAGCGGAACATATTTCCCAGGAGATATCAAACTGAACCCAAACTTTCAGAAATAGTTAAACATCAGTTATCCCAAAAATTAAATTGTTGACTCCTCTGCATCTGTTCGATCTCATTTGTTCCTCGATTCTTTTTGTTCCTCTCCAGCAGATTCTCCAATCACACAGCTGTTGATTAGATCGGAGCGGCCGCAACCCTCGTCGGGCCCGGGCCGCATCCCAAATCCATCGCTCCACTTTTTATTCTCTCTCTCTCCGTGTCTTATTGTCATCTGGCACTTTATTGTCAATATTAGGATTCTGCCACAAAGCGAGATTGAAATGTTAACTGTCAGAGAATGTTAATGACGACCATTCTCCCAGCTCTGCCCCGGCCCACGAGCCGAGGGGGCCGCACGTCTCTCTATCTTGAGCCCCAGTGAGGGAAGAGAATAAAAATCAAATCAAATCGCAGGTTATTCACTATGAAATTAAATTGGAAAACAGCCATGTTGTTTCGCAGCCATATTGTTTAATATCAGTGAATGCTCTCTGAGTGCTTCCGCATCACATTCCTCATACCAATATGTTGAAATGGAATTGCAGAGATAAAAGAAAGCAACTGTTGTATCTCATTTAATGGTAATGCAGGCAGTCGCAGGGAGAGATGAATGGCTTTGACTGTCTAATGTCGCTGCAGTTGATGGCACAGAAGATTCAAATAGTGGGCTGTAACGATTGGATTTATTTTTAGTGCCATTATTATTTTATTATTACTGTGATTGTCGTTCCATTAAATCTCTTGTATGACAAAGTAGAAACATCCGCACTTGATTCCTTCTTTTTTTCGGGACATCTTGACAACAGAGCAGCATCAAGGCAAATGTCAATAAAGCAGCAACAACACACGAGTTTATATCAGTGAAGAAGGATTCAATTACCAAATAGTCTCAGTTTTACCATATGATCAAAACTAATTAGATCTCACATTTAGATGAGTTCTATGTAAACATGTTACTGAAATAAACAAAAACAAAATAGAGCTGAAACTATTAGTTATAGTCTGAATGATATGCATCTTTTCAGGGCTGATTCTGATTAAATAACATTTTTGATACTGATAAATCAGCCAACATGTAAATTTAAAAACATTTAGGCAATGATCTTATCATGACGTAGTTAAACCATAATGTCAAATACATTTATTTTACAGTTTAAGCAACATTTATATGTATAACTATAAATATAAAGAAAACACAAATACAACCAAGTATATAGAACTTAATTTGGAAAATAAACACAAACATCAACACACGTTCTGTAGAACATAGATGCTGATAATAAGCTGATTATATATATATATATATATATATATATATTAAAAATAATGGAACTTATCATACAAGCTTTTCTTGTAACTTTAACATATGAGATCAAACTTAGAAAGCAAGAGTCAGATGATTAAAGCTGCACAAACGTGTGTATTAAATGTCTACAGGCTACATTTGACATGTATATCAGACGATGTGGATTAAGATAAGTTTTAATTAAAAAGTTAAGGACACCAGCTAAAGGGAATCTGAAGGATTGTTAAGGAGTTGACTATAAATGAGACTGGTTCTTAGTTACAGTGCCGTGTCCCTCATGCACAACTGGGAATAATAGAATAAATGGAGGATAAAATCAAATTAGTATTCTTCTGAACTCCTCAGATTCTCACACAAGTTAGTGCGGCTCAGAATGAAATCACCTCGGGTCAGAAAAACAAGGTTTCGAGGTCAGAAAATGAAACTTTGCGTCACATAATTTCTGTTCATTAACCCAAATGATGCAGAGCACAAACTTGATGAAAAATATTCTGGAAGCTGCTTCCCCTCATTCTGCCGCATGAATATCAACAGCCCCGCAGTGCGAGAAAAAAAAACCCATTTCAATTTTGACTTGAGACCACATTTCCTATTTTCCCCCCTGTAAGTTATTAAAGTGGCACCAGGAGAAGGTGTCTGAAGGTCAAGCTGAAAACCCCGGAGAGAGAGATTAAGCAAGGCGTAGGGAGAGCGAGGGAGGAGATGACAGGGGGAGAGGCAGAGGGATGGATGCGGAGATTGAGACAGTGGTGGAGAGAGAGAAAAGAAAATAAGAGGATGAAACAGGCGATGAAGAAAGAGAGAGAGACAGAAGCGGAAAGAGAGGCGGAAAGGGAATGGACTTCTCTGCTCACTCCTCCACCACTCATCCATGTCCACTTTCTTTTTTAATAGATTTCTAGCCTCGCCTCCTCCTCCTCCTCCTCCTCCTCCTCCTCCTCCTCCTCCTCCAGCAGGCCTGTAGCGGCTCAGTAGATTAAAATGATAACCAACAGTAATGAGGTCCTACAGGACTGCGGTTGCATGACTAATCGAGGGGCAAAACGTACAGAAAGGTTCAGGAGTGAGGCTTCAAAGGCCGGCGCAGCAGTCGGTAATACACAGATTAGGCAGGAGGGTTGAATCGCGGTGACGCAGCGTCAGTGACACACGAGAGAGGAAGGTGGGTCAGCGTGTATTTCATCTGAGCTGTCATTTCTACATCAGAGCATCATACCGGTGGCGTCAGTTCCAGATCAGGGGACGCTGGGATTTCACATCTTTCCTGCTTTCATCTCCTCTATGGATGATACAGAAAATTATTTGGTTTGCTAATTAGTGATTAGCCTTGAACCATTAGGGAAATACTAGAGTATTGCATACGTACATTCAGATGCGTTGCAGGGAGAACTGCAAATGAGCAATGTACTGTATTTCAAAATGTGATACGTGCAAATGATTTATTCTATATGAAGCCAGGAGTAGATTCTCACACACCACGATGTCTGTGAGGCTGATTTTGAAATGATTTGAGGGAGATTTTAGGATTATGGGACTAAAAATAACTCAACTTTACAATTATATGAATTATCCAACTCGCTGCAACTCAGGTGGAAAATGTGCATTTGACTAAGTAAGGTACTCAAATCCAATTTTCCAGGTACTCAGACGTCACTTTATCATTATGCGACTTTATATGTCTTCTTCATTTCAGAGGGAAATATTTCAACTTTTCAGTTTTCTCTTTATTTTTTGTGTGTATCTTCTCTTTTCTAGACCCTAAAGAAGATGAATGTGTTTTTAAATGAGGGGTTTGGAACAAACACACAAATAAAAATATATTTAGATCTAGTTTTATCTGGAGTTGCAACACTATGAAAACGTGGTTCAAAATTAATGCATCAGTAATATAACACCCTCAAATATTCTATTCCCTATCCCTATTCTATCCCTATTCTTCGTAATACATTTTGCTGCTTACACTTTCAAGTTTTGGACCAATGGAATACTACACCACTGGTGTATTATCACTTTCACTGAAATCAAACAGCTGAATTACACGTCTCCACAGGTCCACTCCACTTCTTATACCCCAGACTGGCCCAAGACCTGAATAAGGCCTGATCACATCAAGAATAATCAGGTCAGGCAGGGTCCTGTTATAATAGTAAGGGTCTCTTATCCCTGTGTTAATAAGTATAATACTCAAAAGGAGCCAAGCCGACCTGCTATTACCTCCTGCCTCCTGCCATCATTACAGCAGGGGAAACGTGTTCTTTAGAGGCGAGCTGGAAGGTGTGAACTGTGAAGTGCAGGTATTTCTGCTCATTAGTCGGTGGTGAGCACATTTTGAATTTGGGTCTATAATTTCTAACTGGGTGTTTCGGGTGAGTCAGACGTTTGTAAAAATGATTTTCAAATGTTTTCAAAAGACCTTTACTCTGAAAAAGCCTCTGCTGATCCGTCCACTACCTCCTGTCTGACTTTGACTGATGTAATTGGTGTAAATAATGACAAAGTGCAGCGAGCGTCACACAAATCTGATGAGATTGGGATTGAGATGCAGGATCTCTGACACGACCGTGATCTGTTTCTGCTTTTAGCTCAAATCGACATCTTGTTTATTACTCTGGCTCAAGCAGATAAGAGCTTTGGAGCCTGTCAACGCGCAAATAATTCATACCTGAATTACAAAAATATACAAATCCTCAGTTTTCTTTTTTATGTTTAAAGTGGCAATTAGGTTTAATAAACATTCTTTTATTGTCACTCCGCTCCTAGCATTCTGTGACGAGCTGCTATTAAACATCTGGAGCCTGACAGCCGTGTGCCGGCACTTTTAGCCACGTGCTCGATTAGCTGAAATCTAGTTGTAAACAAACATCGTGCTCCTCTGGACCTTCCGATGAGGTGACGCGCTGAACAAAGCCATTTCAGTTTGGGAGACAACTTAGTTTATATTCCGCACGGAGGCAATGGAGCCCTGAGAGACACATGTTCATGCTTTAGATGTTCTGACTCAGTATTTGATGTTAGAATCCACATCTCGCCATTTATTTATAAAGACAATTACCATTTCTCTCTCTCTCTTCTCAGTCCTCCCTCCCTTTCTGTTCCATCTCTGCTTCCAGCTAGGCACAAACTGACAAAACCTTCAGCTTGGCATTTGCCAAGCGGCCCCTTACCTTCTTGACGTAGCCCTGGATGAGCTCGGGGGTGGGCACCTGCCCGGCAGTCAGACACTCCTCCAGCTGCAGTTTGTACGGTGGGCACGCCGACTGGCTCCTTTCCGCCCTGCAGGCACCGCAGCGGGGGAGAGAGGACAATGAGTTTTCAGCCTGCTGGACTCAGGGTGCCCATGCATTAACACGCACACGTTCACAAACAGCCTCAAATCATAACATTATATACATTAAGCATCTGTGAACAGTTTGCAAATTACAAATCTGTAATGCAAAAATAACCCCCTATCAACAAATGACACTGCCTCCAGAAGCTTTGTTAATGTTAGTGGTGCCCCTTGGGAGGCGGGGGGGGGGGAATACAATAAAACACTTAAGTGAGACAAAGATCCACATGGATGAAAGCAAACACATGGGGAGAACAGAGAGCAGGAAATTCAATGCAGCCGCCCCCTTCCCGTCCCTCAGCCCTCACCGCTGAGGCCATCAGTATTTTTTGAGCTGGGAGAATCTATTTATATGCTGCTGTATTTTCCCATTCTGTCCTCTGGAGGAAATCCCAGAGCGAGCCCCGGGGAGACTAATGCCCCAGCTTCCACCTCTCAGCTTCTCATCCTGTTGACAAGGCGAAGGAGCCTCACACACCCTTTTCCTCAGTGTGCGTGCAGCTACAGTAATGCCTGTGTGTGTGCCTGTGTGTGCATGTGTGTGTGCATGTGCGAGGCTGTGTGTGTGCGCGAGTGCTCTGCGTGAGCTCTGACTTTACACGGACACCTGATGTGCAAGAGGCTAAAAGATGCATGTGTGCAAGCTGGTGTCTGTGTGACAGGCTGTTTTTTCACCTTCCAGTTTCACACGAAAGAGTTTGTCCCTAATGCATTATCACAGGGACTCTTTTCCCACTGTCACTGGATGCAGATTGAGCCGTCAGCTACTAACAAAACAAGACTTGCATCCTGAATTCACTGTAACAGGGTGTAACGGCTCCAAAAATACAAATGTATAAATTAAACAACGGATTAAAGGTGTTTTTCATGAGCACATTTAACAGACTAAACTGAAAAGTCCAAAGTTGCAGACCAAACAAGGCGGCTGTGAAAGAACCAACAAGCACGTGATGTGTTAATGAGCTTGAGAGGAGCTGGTGGTTGGATTGGTTTTATTTAACCTGTGGATAATGGTTTCCCTCGTTTATGCTGCTACATATTTAGCTTTGGATATAAAAATCAATCTCATCATCTCAGCAAAGAAGGAAATTCATAAACGCTTTCAAGAAAATTATTGACAAAGTAAATCGTACTTTCCAAAATCCCGTCCCTGGTGGTTATAATATTTCAATATTCAATTTTTGTTCCATATTTTTACATGTTCTTATATTTTATATACTTATACTTGCACAAACACAACACAGCAAATTCCTTGCATGTGTAAACCTACTTGGCAGCAAATCCTGATTCTGATTTGTTATTCGCATGAAATGCACATTTCATGGCCACGTGGTAACTTCCACCAGACGGATTTAGAAATGAAACGGTTAAAAGCGATGTCACAGGGGAGTTATCTCGACCGTTAGTCCCGACAAAACCACGAGTCCATGCTTTTCCCATGATGCAACTCAATAGCCTCTTTCATTAAGCCCTCCCTGCCTGGTTAACACCCATCTTTCAAACTTTAAGCCGCTCGCTTGTCACACAGGCTTTCCCTTAAAAAAGTGCAGTCTCCAGGCCCCTGGAGTGGCTCTTTAAAGTTTCCCCAAACTGATAGAGTCTGTAGACAAAGACTCGTCGACACTACACTCACAGGGATCCCCAGAGCAAAGTGAGCGTCTGCACATCTTCTCACTGTGTCTCTCTGTTGGGCCTCACCTGTTTTTTTTCTGTCTGCGTTGTCAGAATACGTCTGTATTGTTCTTTATTTGTCATTTCACCGTCTGAATAAATGTGGCTAACGTGACTCTTCAGAGGAGTGAAAACACATAAATCAGAATCCCACAGTTTGAAAGTCATCCCGTGATTTACTCTAAATCCAGACCTGAGACTTTCTGTCAGTCTTCACGGAGCAATTAATGACCCTGACTCATATCATATCAAAAAACCTCGTCATCACCACCCGACAGTGACACGCGTCGCTTTGCGTCCATCACTGTCGCAGGAACTGGGCCGACTGGCTTCACGCGCTCCAGCTGAGAGTCGGCGCTGCTCGTCTTGCACACTGTCGTTTACTTCCCTCTCATTATAAATGATCCCACTTGCACAATAGACCTTATGCAGCATGTTTGGGTAAAGCTCTGTTCAGGGGTCTGCAGGTGCCCCCCCCCCGTGTGCTGCAAATTAACAGGCAGCTTCAAAGGATAATAAAATGATTCATAACGATAGGAATTTATTTTGGGGGAGGAATTAAAACTCATCGTTCATAATCTACTAATATAATGAAAGTAATTCCGAGCTTCACAGAGAGATTTTTAATTTAAAAACTGGCACTTAAGTGCGATAATTTGCCGTCATTTCGTGCCGTAAAAAATATATTTTTAGCGCGGAGACGTTGTTGCGTCTTTTCAGAGGGTGAATAAATCTTTTTTGGGAGCGAAGCAGAATGGAGGGAGACTTCACCTGGCAGAGCATCAGAGAGGAGGAGAGAGCTGCCGGAGCGCGACCATTCAAACGGTGCACCCGGTCCTGGGGGGAGGCCTCGGGTTAAAAATAGCAGCCGCATCACCTGCAGTCCATCTTCTCTGTGTGAAACGGTGACTTTTCATGCAGCGTGCGGCGCTGGCTGTCAACCTCGGAGGCCTCACGTGGTTAGACGGGTGTCAAATGCCTGCCCGCCCGCCCGTCCGCCCCCCCACCTGGCGCCCCCCTCCTGGGTGAGTACACCTGCTTGGACTGCATCCCCTCTTGCCGGCTCACAGATGGGTCACATGCTTTGTTTCGCTGTAGAACATCTTGTGTTGGACTAATCACTCCCCTGGAGCTGAACGTTCACATGGTAACTGTGCATTACCGGATAATGGCTTGCTTAGGGATCTGCTTTATCTGTGAGGCGGCTCCATCATTTGTAAACGCGCATCCAATTTGTGTTTATTGGGGTATGAAAAGGGGCCGTGGTGACATATTCCTTTTTTTTTTTTTTTTTTTACAGTGGAACTACGAAAAAAGGTTTTATTTGAATCTTGAGATGTTTGCTTGTTAGAGAAATTTATCTTGGTCTTTCTGTTCATTGATTTTCTACGGATGCTGCTCTTGTACTCGTCTGCTCATCACTCACGCTAACGACCACTGCTGGAGACTTTGAGATTTGGTACAAAAGTAAGAAGTTGACTTTCTTTAAGGTTTAAGACAAATCGTTTTTATGATTTTAACTTTAAAGACCAAGGTTCTGTGATTCTGTACTTCGGAATTCGTGTTCGAACATAAACCTAAAACATAAAATAAGTGAAAACTCTTCGGTGGCACTGAAGAGTAAAGGCATCTCCAGACTAAAAAACCCAAATTCCAACACGACAAAGGTATAAAGTCACCTGAATCCTGAGGAGACCACAGACGTCTGTACAGAAAGGACACAGCTCTTTAGAAATATCTCTGCTGAGACCAAACGGACCAGACTGACCGACGCTGACACACAAGGCACAATTAACTCAGCCTTGAAATTGTTCAAATGTCACGTCATTTTCATCAATACTCAGAGAACCAACCACCTACTGACTCGCAATTAGCTCACAAAGGCATTACTCAGACGGGCTTTCAAAGACTTCAGCACCAACGACCCGCTCCTTCTCTCACAGCTTCTGCAAATCACACGTGCGTCACTTCTCATGCACAGGACCGTATTCAACAGGAGACAAGGAGTCCGATCAGACGTAGTCATTGCCTGACGGTGACAAAAGTGCACATCCGGTAAAGCATTATAAATCATCGCTTTGACGCCACCCGTCTCAGAAAACGACTTGAGAGGAGGTGAATCGCACTCATCTGATAAAAGCTTTTTCTTTTCTTCTCTTCTAGGAAGAAAGTCTGAAGCTGAATGCAATTATTCAAATTGTCGTCAATGAACTTTGGTGAAAAATGTTAATTCGCTCCCGTTCTTTTGGAATCAGGAACAAAGTTGTCTCAGAATATCTCACGATCGCTATGACGACAGTTTTGCACCCTGTCATCACGGAGCTTTAATGACACAGAGCACCTCCTCTTATGGCCCATTTTCACACATTCATGAATAATTTCACCACAGCCAGTCCCTCTAATGGTTTTTTGAGTCTGCACCTTTATTTTTCCACCATCTCCATCTCCTCCATCTCTCTCTCTTTCTCTCCACCCGTCTCCTCCCCCTCACCCCATCTCTCTTCCTGAGCACACAGGAGCGCCTTGCAATTACCCAATAATGATGAATATATCCCATCAGACATTGCCTGCTGAACTGTAACCCTATTCCATCGCAAACCAAATTGAACACTGGGAAAATTTGACAGTTGACATTTAAAATTTTTTCAAACGGTCCAATCCATTCTGTCCACAGTGCAGTTTTTTTTCCCCCTCTTCTTCTTGTAACCGGGAGACGGTCGCCGCCAGTGACAAATTGCCGTCAAAAGGTTTTCTAAAGTTATAACCCACTTAACCGGATGTGTCAGGCGGGTGACAGTGTTTTAACATGTACAGATGACATGCCTGCTGTACGTACACAACCTCTGTGTAGTTCCAGACTGTGCACGGGCTCCTGCAGCATCAACCCCTCCATGTTAAGTGCCTTGTTGGCTGAGCCCTTCACTCTGAGGCTCATACTTTAGAGACTGGGACTGGGATTGTGTCCACGCGCAGACTGTGCATGTTAAATAAAGACTCTTTTACAGCGGCTGTTCACCAGTCGGCTCCTCCACCTTGATTTTTTCGTTTTTTGTTTTTTCCGTACAGTCATGAAAAGAAGTTGCTTTTGGACGGACTGGATGAATGGCTGCTCGCTGTCATGCGTTCAGTCCCATTCGCTGCAATCCGCCAAACAACTGCCTCCTCGTTTCTCTTTTGATTCCAAGGGTCTGACAGCAAAAAGGCTCAGGAGAGGAGAAGCTTTGCTTGTCTTATTTCTCTTCCTTCATTTTTCCCCCTGCAGATTTTGGATTCCCCTGGGCCTGGTGCTGTTGCGAGCAGCTGTCTCCACGGTGACAGACGCCGGAGATAAAGCCCGGGCCCTGCTTTTGGCCGGTGCCATGAAAGGACCATACACTCCTCTGCCCTTTTCACTCAATATCTCTCTCTCTCTCTCTCTCTCTCTCTCCTTTTTTTTAGAAATATCCCATTCAGCCTCCTTCTGCCTTCCCAGCTCTCTCCACCCAGCTGTGATTTTCATGTCTGCCTCCCCCCTCGTGGCGTCTTTTTCTCCGGAGCAAGGCAAGTGTGTCTTAAAAAAGAAGAAGAAAGATATGCAGTCCATTCAGCTGCAGCCTATTCATGCAGAATCAATATTTCCGCGGTCCGGTTTTGCCGCGGTGAACAGCGACCGGACTGTTTGCACGCATGTTTGTGCGTGAGGAAAGTGAACCTGAGGTGTTCTACACAACAGCATGGGAGGTGATTACTAATGGAAACAATCTGCAGCGAGGGAAGCGAGATAAGCTGCTCGGCATTTCAACTACATGACCTTCCAAAATGCGGTCGCTGGTTTTTTCTTTTCCAATCCAGTCCTAGCGTTTGTCTACACATTTACAATAAAGTTATAAGGATCTATGGAAAAGTAAAAGTCACGTTTCGTTTTAGGAATAAGATAATGTCGGACTCCGAGGAAGTTCAGAGGCTGGGATGAGCACGAAACTCTCCTGGTTAAATTGATGAATGGACTGAATTTACATAGATGTGTTAAAGTCTAAACGACCTCTAGAAGTGCTTTTCAGTACAAGTCACGTTCATCCATTGACGCACACATTCATCCATCTCATCTATGCACAATTTTGCCATCTCACACCGTTCACACACACATGGCACATGGCGAGTGACGCCCCCCCCCCCCCCCCCCCCCCCCCCCCATCTCTGTCTCCACAGCAGCTGATAAAAACACCTCAGGGTTCATGTGGATCAGAAAAGGCAAATTCCCTCGTTAAAAAAACAGGGTGAATGTGAAGTGGAGCACGTCGGTGGAATATTGATGCATCAGGGTTAATCATGTGATGTTGTCATATCTTATACATATCTAATAAAACACCAACTGATCCAAAAGTCTTTCAAAAGTCATGAGTTGATCATGACCACAATCTTACTTTAACCTTAACTAAGTCGTTTTAAAAGCCAAAACGTACCCAGACCTTCACCATAGAAATTACAGATTAAGAGTTATTTAAGGACTTGATGTAATGGAATGATATTATTATTTTTTTAATCTTTTAAATCTGAACTTGAGCTTTAAATGAACAGATCGTCCTTCCTGTCTGAATCGCAGCCGTCAGGTGATTGACAGTAAAAAGGAAACATCGCAACGCCTTGCAGCGCTCAACTCTGGCACAATTACAGTAAATAAGGATAAAAGTGAAAGTCTGAAATTAAGTTGTCATGTTTTTTTCCGTGATGAATGATCTCACGCTGCGGTGAAGCTGTTTC
The DNA here is from genome assembly GCA_026259375.1 of Verasper variegatus. NCBI lineage: Eukaryota > Metazoa > Chordata > Actinopteri > Pleuronectiformes > Pleuronectidae > Verasper > Verasper variegatus. Next base: position 21,488,253 of record CM048048.1, read on the forward strand.
TCTCGCTGTAAGACAAGAAGAGGCCTGGGCACGGTTTCTTCAGAGGGGAATTTCTCCAACAAACACCAGCAGGGGGAACAGACACAGAACTGTTTAGACACTTGGCTCGAACCTGAAAACGAATCTTCCTCAGGACATAAGTTTCGCTTTCCCCCCTCACAGGAATTTCAATTATCACCCGAATCCATTTGTACAGACCAATTAATTTCCTTCCCTTCCTTTTTGACGGTTTTATTTTCAGCGCTCTTATCTTTCGTGCTTTTGTTTTCTGCCCTGCTTGCGTTGAAGTTATCATATTTTACTTTGAAACCTTACATTATCCTTTACAACTCTCCCACAGGGATCCCCAAAAAAGTTTCATCTTGTTTCATCTCATCTTAGATTCATCTCAATTCCCCCCGGTCGTCGCTCGTCTCCCTCCTGGATCTGACGCTTCTTTCTCGTTTCATTTGCTGAGAACAACACCAACAAAAAACCCTTTTCACAGTAATTCTGTCTTTACTTTTCATTTTGTGTTCTTAGTGTCATTTTTTCCAACATGATTTCTCTCTGGTTGCAGCAGAACTATCAGCGGCTCTGATTATTACACTCCTTACTCTCGGCTGCTTGTAATATCGGGTATTGGTTTTTTCGTTAATGCACTGTCGCTGTGGGGGAGAGCGTTAGCTAAAGGACTGAAATGTCAATGTAGATTAGCGGCAGCGTTGTCATGTTCATGCTCGGCACTGAGGAAATTACGGGAATGGTTTGTCGTTATTCAGAAATGTGCGCTGACATCGGCAAAGGAGTTCCAGTCGCAAGATTTATCCACAACAATGTCGTTCATATGAGCATATAATTATATATCATATTAATTAATCATAATCTTAACACAACAAAGTTAGTGTGTAAATCTTATAAGAACAATTATAAAGAGGAGGAGCAATGGATTCTTTTCCTGACACGTCACACACTCACATTCAGCAAACACACACGTCCACGCCCTGGACAGTGGTGGAGCAAGTACTCAACCATTTAACATGTGTTCTCATTGTTCTCAAGTAAAAAGTACCACATTAACCTCTCTACATGATTAATAGCAGTACTTGCTTTTGAATATACTTAAACTATTTGCACAATGTAGCCTTTACTACATCTGCTGCAAGAGGTCGAGTGCTACCTCCCCACACTGAGTCAGAGCTGCAGACAGATCAGCCACCGGGGCTTCAAACCTTTTGACTGTCGTGGTTTTGCCTTAAGTGACTTTACAGTACGTGGTGCTGAATAAGCAGATCGGGTTTCATGACCCCTGGGGGCTTTCAAACACATTCTGGGTTTTCCCCAAAGGCCACAGAGACGGATTCTGACCACACGACGAGCGAACTCCACCCTCCGCTGTCCATCACCGCTCCTCCGTGCCCTTCAAACACACTTGGAGCTGCTCCCAGTTGGCGCCGTGCCCCTCACTGAAGTGCACACCCACCCCCTGCAGCTGCCAGCACAGGGGGGCTCGGTCACGGGGCTGGAGGGCAGATGTGGGGGGGGCGGCCGTGGCCATACAGCCGGTTTTGGCCGGAGCACTGAGGGGACTGGAGATGCAGGGCTGAGATTATCGCTGACTCACATCCAATCCAGCTGCCCGCAGGACAGCTCGCCGCGCCGCGAGCAGATGTTGTGACGCTTTGAAGCGAAAGGTTGAACAACTGATATGAAATGTTAAATGAACCGGGCTTAGGAGGATGTCAAGCTGCAAACATCTCTGCCTCCATGTATCCCCTGTAGAAAGAACTTGAAATATAACGCAATGGCCGTAAACATGTTTAATTATGATATAAACCTTAAAAATCACTTACCGACCAGCAGGAATAGCAACTTGTGCCATTATACACGTGAAGATAAAGAAAGATCAGATTCCCACGACATGTTTTTTTCTGCATAATGACACCAATTAAGGTACATTAGTAATCTCAGCATGTTTTTCTTAAGTGACTGTAATGGCTTCATCATCTTGTGATAACAAAGGTCGTGTTCCCGGGGGTCTCGCTGAGAGATCTGGGGCCCCTGAAAGATGATGGCCTGGCCCCCACCTTTGTTAAGTAGAATGCATTACTTTTAATTAGGGACGTCTTCCTTTACTGGTCACAACAATGGGATTACTCCCCCCAAAAAACCATTGTGAGCAAAACAGGATAAAGAAAAAATTCTTAAATACCACATGAGTACTTAAACATAAATACACAGTTAAATATCAAAAGTGTTGTGGCTCTTACCCGTCGTTGAGTCGGACCAATATGGCCCGGTAGAGCTGGTGCGGCGGGCTGTTGGATTCTGGTCCACAGGGGTGGACGAACGGGTGGACCGCTGCCAGGACGAAACCCTGCTGGTAAAGCTCCTGCAGCTGACATGGCAGCTCCCGCACGGACGAGAGATGCAGAGTGGACGTCCCACCTGGGGGACACAGAGGAGACGGGTGTGAGACCAAACTGTTTGTGTTGCAGAATGATTTATCTTGTTTGTTTATTTCGAGGGATTCACACGGACACATGTTGCCCTGTGGACGTTCGTACATTCTCTCCAGGTCTTTCTGACATTCACATGATGGTGCAGAAATGGCACCACAGTGACCTTGACCTTTGACCCCTGGCCACCAGTGGTTACTGAGATATCCCATTGATGCTTCAGTTGCAAGGATCAGATGAAATGATGCGAGAGCAAAACAGGAAGTGAAGATACTCTCCTGCTCTCCAACATCATTTATCGTTTCATTCTGAGAGTCGTCGAGAAATAAACATCCCTGAATATGGTTTGTTTTTGTCCTCTGTCATTTGTATTTCATCAGGCTGCATGATTTGCAATTCAGATACCGATGGTGATTTTAGATTCAGTCCCAGTTTGTTTTCGCAATTAGCATCACGCGTTTTGCTCCATCCCCTCAATCTGGGAGTTAATAAGACGGGATCAAAATCCAATCAGAGCTGATTGCTCCGGCTCTGTATCACAGCAGCTCTCCACATTCTGACACTTACTTTGATTCCCTCCGAGCTCAACATGACTGTAGAGCGGACGAGGGCCTGACATTAATGAGCTGCAATCACCGAGTGGACGGCTGCTCTAAAAAAGCAACATTTAGGGATAGAGTTGGTGTGAAAAGGTCTTTTCTCCACATGATATTCTCCCAGTCTCCCTCTGCAGGGGATGGGACCATCGAGGAGCCACAAACAACTACTGTCAGGCAACATCAGCCAATCAGAGGGTGGTTCAGGTCCAGGAATAGAAGCAATGAGATTAGAAGGTAATAAAGCGCCTAATAGTGGGAGGGAGACGGGGAGGGGAAGATGGAGGAAGAGGTCAGAAAAGAGAGGAAGAGAGGGAAGAGAGGTAAAGTTAGAGACACGATGGTCGAGACGACGCTTGGCCCTGGATTCGTGGCGGCTGGGATCCCAGCGGCGCACTGTACGTGGTGACATTCACAGCAGGCCAAACAGCTGGGGTGCGTGGGAGAGCGCCAAGACAAAGAGCTGGATGCAGAGGGGGAGAGAGAGAGAGAGAGAGAGAGAGAGAGAGAGAGAGAGAGAGAGAGAGAGAGAGACTGGGTGGGGGGGGGTGGTCTGGTTGTCTGTACAAGCTGTCACAAGACGTGGGAAATGCGGCTGCGGCTAATTAGAGTCAATGAAACCATACAGAGCCAAATGTTTCCGATCTATGGGAAAAGTCCGAGTACAGAAGTTCAGCGGGAGGTCGGACGGGTTTGACTGACACCAGGGAAGCTAACGTAACATCTGTGTTGTACATCTGGAAAATCTAAGTATTTCACACTGTAAATAGGGCGATAATGATGATGGAATGAAAATCTGCAAGAATTGTTCATAATTTCAAGCTGTGTCAACGCGAGGTCGTCGGGGGGGTAAATTCAGGTCAGTCGGTCTCAGTCTGACATCAGGCTGTTGTTGCTTGTTTGATGTTAATGGCTCCGCGCTCTGCGTCACGTGTGTGTAATGTATTACAAACGCTCGGCACAGAGAAAGTGTTTTACAGCGAACAAGCTCCCGTGATAACAACATGTTGCTCTTTAAACATTAGTGATGGAGTCATCTACTCATTTTGTTCGGGACTTTTTTTAAAGATTGCGCAGAGAATAATTCATCGATCTTGAATCAGGTACATTTAGAGAACCTGTGGAAACCTCATAAAAAACTCTAAAGGTGTTTAGTTTGTTGGCTAAACATGGCGGCCTCCGTAGAGAGGACCCGCTCCTGATGTAAATGTAAAGTTTTTAAATATAAAGGGTAAAGAAAACAACAACTAAGATGATCACACACGAGTGAAAACATCTCTGGAATTATTTTATATTTCATTCATGCCAATAGATCCCTTTCACCTAGATCCTACACACTGGACCTTTAATCTTTTGCATAGAATCTGTCTTTCTCTCCCCTTTTCCCCCTTCATTCATTCTTTGCAGCCAATCAGCAGCCGCCCCTGAGATGTAGAGGGAGCTGATTCAGTTCATCCCGACTCTTCCTTCCAGGCAAACATTCCAGAGGTTCATTATGAAACCACTGAAGAAGGAGCGGAGAAGAAAGAGAAGGAGAAGAAGGAGAAGAAGAAGGAGAAGAAGAAGGAGATGCTGTCCCTTCAGGGTGAGTGAGCACTTGGGCTAAAAATACAAAAATTTCTCAATCACGCTCTGTCCTATTGCACCGTAATGCAGGAGCCTCAGAAGTTACAAGGCATGAAGACATTAAAACAAAGAAATAGGTCGCCATTGCAAACTGCTTAAACGTATTCGCCCCCCCCTCCCCTGCTCCTCCCCCCTGCCTGCTCCAGTGTCTGCCTGTGGAAATGGAATTAATCCTTCTGTGATCTGTGATTTTGTTTTTTTCCTACGTTCCCTCTTCGTCTCGAAGCAACATAAACACGCCGTCCTTCCCCCCCCCCCCCCACCCACCCCCAGAGGGAAGCGATTGCGTGTGCGCACGGTTCACGAGGCGGTAGATATTAAGTGGAAAACGAAACCGTCTTTGCTTGCTCTCTCATCCCCTTAGTTGAGATGAGTAAATAAGGAATGGTTTCAATTAGGCGGTGGGAACACAGCCGCTGGCGACTTCAGTTGGCTTTAATCGCTGTGTGAGCTGGTATTAATTTTATCCAGGGGCCCTTTAAATACACAGGCTGTGCATTTATTTATCAAACCAATTTTTTATTTGTCATGCTGCCTCCGGAGCAGAGTGTTGCCCGGTGCTAAGTTTTTTCCGACCCGCTCGTTGTTGTAAAGATGTTTACTCTACCCTAAAATCTTGTTATCCACGGAGAATCGCTTTGTTGGCGTAGATGAAAGCAAATCAGCTGCCGTGGAAGCGCCGCACGTGTCAGCGCTGAGGTTCTGTGCTGCGAATATTAAGGCCTTTGAAGGAGCCTGGTAAAACCTTACGTGGTGAAACCGGCAGCCAATTACTTCACTTCGACTTTTTTGTTTACCCTGGAAGAAGGTTCTCACACATATCAACAGAAGAGGCCTTTAACTCGCAAGGAGCAAATCGCTTCGTGACAAATAATGTGAAAAAGGAAAGAGGCTCCGGGCTGACAACTACCAAATTGGTTTTCTGGAAAAGTGTGTAGTGAAGAGCAATCAAACGGACGACACCACTAAACACAGGGGGGGAAATGAACGCACGGAGAGGGAGCGATGCTAACGGGAAGAGGCGCGACCAGCTAGTCACTAGTTTGTGGTGGATCACAGGTCGAGGGTCAGAATAAATGTTGTGTTGTGTGAGTATAAAGAGTTTGTTTATGATAAAATCTCTGCAGATAGAATTCAGGCCAGAAAACCCTGAAGCCACCGCTGCTGCACAAAGAGCGGTTCACATGTTTAAAGTTCAGTGAGGCTCAGCTCAGGACGCACAAACCTGAACTGAACTGTTGTGATTGAGCTGAGATGAGTCCCAGCTGCCGCCGCTGGAGAACTGGTTCACTGTTTATTGAAAGTTTATTAGTATTGAACTTGTTGTGTGTCTAAATTTGACACCGCACTTTCTTGTTTGTCTATTTTCTTTCTATTTTTAGCTATTTCTAATCAGGTTTATGGTTAAACTGTAAAGTATCAAGCCGCAATTACATTTCTTTGTAATAAGGTTTTAATAACGACATCTTAGGAGTCATTGCTGATATTTCTTTTAATATATGTATATATATATATATATGACAGCAGTCCCAGCAATGATATCGTATCGTATATATCATATTGTATCATAAAGCTTGAATCATCACAACTGAAAGCTCCAGAACAGCTGCTAAATGGACCTTTGGGTGGAGAGTGGGGAGCTCACTTACTTATTCAAGAGCAAAAATGTGAAAACGGAACAAGGCTGTTTGAGTAAGTGAAAACAAAGAGTCTCTAAAAATAATAAGATGATGAATGCAGAAGAATAAAGTGAATGATATTAAACTAAATATAGTTCTCAAATACTGCAGGTAAACAGTCGAGGTGGACAGATCACGTGTGTGTGTGTGTGTGTGTGTGTGTGTGTGTGTGTGTACAAAGCCTCAACATTCAGTTCACAGTGAAGATGTAAACATGCAGTTTTTAATATGCATGCCTGAGAGGGTTCATCTCAGGAGCGGAATAAATAATAAACAACCGTCCCATTTATTCCTCTGGCCTTCCACACACGGCCACACATCTTTAACTGACTCATCACATGGAATCAGAAGTGGCCCTCGTTCCACGTGTGTCTCACTTCTGGATGAAATCCATTTATGATTCAATCGACTCGTATTTACACAAACAAAGTCTGATCGCAAGTCTGTCTGAGACATAGTTTGAAATAATCACATATGACACCTTACAACATTTCTACGGCCGAAAGATCTGGATTATTTCAAATGATTTCAGTACCATCATGACCTATTATCACAGAGGTGAGACCCTGGAAGTGGCTCCTGTTTCATACACACCACACACACTGACTCGCTTTGTAACACGTCCACGATCTGGCCAGGCTGCATTTTAAAACTTCTTCCACCTCATCTTTAAAACTTGAAATCAGCAGGCGTTCAGACTGAAAACTGTTCTGCATTAAAACATATCAAGGGGCTGCGCTGGTGGACACGTGTAGCTTCAGGCTGAAAAATACAGAACATACAAACCAAAAAGTCCAGTTGGAGACACAGAGTCACGAGTGTGAAAACGGCAAAAACTGTCTATAAATACAGTGTTTGCATGTATTTCACTGGGCCTCTGCTTAAGACACTGAGCTGAGTGTAAATGAGTTTAAATGCAAATCTGTGACATTATTGGCAGCTCATCTCTCTGCAGGGACCTCTCTCCCCAACCGCCACTAATCATGGTCTCCCAGATAAGTACAGAATGACGTGAAGATAAAGGCTCCGTGACTCTGAAGCTTGCAGTTCGAATCCTTCCAACAAACGCTTAGAAAAAGAAATAAATAGAAGCACTGTTCCCTGTCTGAGACAGTCTGCCCTTGAGCAGGGCACAAAAGCCCCAGACAGGACAAGTGTAGTCTCGGTCCTCAATAGGCGGCGGCACAGTGAGACGCCCGTGTACGCTCACGCTGCTTCCCCGTGGATAATTCTCGCTTCCCATGAATAATAAAAGAAACAGGATCCTTCAACGTTGAATGGAAATCCTGCCTCTGACTCGGCGCTCACTTCCCCCTTTCAAAATCCATCTGCCTTGTAAGCACCTCTGAGCTGCCGGCTGCCGCGCTTCCATCACTCAACACATTTAAAAAATAAATGGGTAAATATGAAATTAATAAGCTGAAAGATTGGAGTTCGCAGCCGAGGCTTTGCACACACACACACACACACACACACACGTGCACCGCGCCACCTCTGGGAGAATTGGTTCGACCACATTTGCATGGGGTGGGGGGGGGAAATAGCCGGGCATATATTATCCACAACCACTGCAAGTGGATTCTGATCCTGCAGCTACCGTCCCCCCTCATTCTGTGATATTGCGTCATCTCATCGTGATTAGACAATTGTTTGTTTCTGCTAATAGTAATGACTCAATTAGCAGCTGATGTGCTCACACTGGGGAACGGCATCTCGGACTTGGATTTATTTTTCTGTCAGATGAAGGAGAGGTTGAGAGAAATGCTGCTTTTATTACCTGCGACACAACAAGCACGACATGATGATTGAAGCAGAATCCTCCCCCTTGGTAGGGGACATGGACATGGACCAAATCAAAAAGTCAAAATAGAAATGGAATAATTTTTTCTGAAGGATGGTTCCTGTCATTTTAGGTGGTTGTTGTCACCCTGATGTCTGATCGCCGGACGCTATAATAACTGGTTGAAACATCATGATTGACAGGTGATTGGTCAAACCCGTGTGTCAGTGATTGCTGCTGTGCAGACCCAGGCGCCAAGTCACATTATCATCATCCATACAGCAGCACTAGTATCCAGGTTATTTCTGCTTCCTTCCTGGGGACCGAAGTGGGAACTCGTCGTCCATCTTGACAATGAATCACATAACTACATGTCTGCAGGTTGCGTCACATTAACGCGTTCGAGTGTCTTTCAGCTCATTGTTGACGGAGCTTTGAGTTACTCTTGTTTCCGGTCAGAGCTCCAAACAACGCACAGACACTGTCAGTGATTGGCTGGTGAATAAAGTATTTAGACCAAAATAGAGCTGAAAGGAGAGTTATTTAAATTCACGAGACGCCCAGAGTCTGGTTGAGCAGCTACGTGCTAACGAGGTGTAATTTGTTTCTGTTGCCTCTTTGTTGTGGTCTTTGTATGTTGTATGCTTGTGCACATACATGTACGTCTACGGGTTAGAAGAGCACAACATGCAACCCAAACAAAGGACTCGCACATGAACACAGTTCCAAAAGCCCAGTAATAATACACCAGTTGGAACTGGCCATTTATAATTTGCCACATTATCGCTCTGTAATACCATGATGTATGTTTCCTTTTCAACCTTTTAAAAAACCCGTGCACCTTCATACAGTCTTAATAAATGGAATAAAACACGAACACACTGGCCTTTTGCCACTGAAAGGACCTCCCCACTATTCTCTCTCTATGAAGTAGTCATACCGTTATTCAGCGTCCAATTAAAACGGCCTTCTTCTCCTCGGGAGCTCTCCACTCCTGTGAGGACCACCTGCAGGACCCTCGCTCAGGCACAGCAGTCTGCCTGGAGTCATTAGCCTTGATACAGGCTCAAAATGGAAATGCCAGTAACTCCTCTGTCCTCCCCGCCGCCACCTCCTTTATATCCGCTCTCCTCTCCCTCAGCTCCCATTTCTCTCACCCCTCTGCCACAGGAGGAGGAGAAGGAGGAGGAGGAAGAAGCTTCTCTGCTTGGCTCCTCTGCACATTTACCCTTTTCCTTTTCCCCTCCGCTCCTCGCAGGGAATCTGCCCCACTGCCTTAAACCTCTGCTTTCTTTCTGCAGCCGCATGCCCCCTGCGAGCCCCCTGCGAGCCCCCTGCGAGCCCCTCCATCCCTCCATCCATTCCCCACATTGTGTTGAGAAGTGCAAAATCTTTGAGGGGTCGTTTCGGCTCTTAACCTCTTTCTCTGCCTCCACATGTGGATCTTTCTCTCCTCTCCAGACCAAGGTACCAGGGGTGTGATACTGAAACAGGATGAGCTCCGACAGGTGAAAACTGCACATAAATATTCTTCTTACCAGGTATAATGAACATGTTCAGCATATCAGCCCCTTGCTTACTTTTGCTAGTCATCACTTTAACCCTGTGCACAGACGTGGCAGAGGAGAAATTTGTTTTTCTAGTATTTGGTCATAAATCACAGTTTTGGACGAAGTGAAATTTGACCTGATAATGGCACTAAAAGGAAAAGTCAGGAAGGATGGATCCAAGTTCCATGGAAATCTATGTGATGAGACAAAGAAAATGAAGAACTGGCACAAGGAAGAGACGTCAATGTGTCAGACTCACGGTTTAAAACCATTTATGTGTGTAACAAACATTGAAATGCTGCGCCCTTGAATTCAACCGAGTTGGTAAAAAAGTGCAGCAGCTCTCTGCCGCCTGAAGACAGCCGTGTGCCAACGACGTGACTGAGCACATCTCAGTTTAAGATCAACCAGCCCATGGCCACTCAGACGAGCACAAGGACGTTTGCTTTTTAAAAAGCAAACGTCCTTGTCCTCGGTGCAGATTTGTGCTGGATGTAACATGGGGCTTCTTCAGGGTGGGAATACATTAAGATTATTTCATCTACATATTCATTCATTCAATCATTCAAATCTTTTCGTCATGCAGCGCTTCCTCCCTCCATTGGATTTTAGTGTTTTTAATTAACTTATTAATTTATTTTATAATAGCATTTTGGGCTGAATAACGAGGTGTGTTTCATGTCACTGTTTATTGGAAACAAGGGTAAATGAACTTCACATTATTCTAAAGTTGGAGTTGATATCCCTGCGGGGTGTGAGCAGTATCGACCCCTCCGTCTTCTCACCTCCCTGTGTGAGAAGCAGTCTGGGCACCTGCTGTGTGAACCGATCTGTGTCTCTCTCTCTCTCTCTCCATCCATCCATCACCCATCCATCCCTCCTCCTCTCTCTGAGGTCCAGGTTGGCGTCATTAGCAGTCGGGGCTCAGAGTGCAGCTCGGTGGAGCCCTGGGGCCAAAGCTTTGTGCCTTAATTACCCACCTAATGAGTCACTGGGAAAGTCACTGGGCCTGCTGGTGCCTCCTTCTCTCTCGCTATCGCTCTATCTCTCTCTCTCTCTCTCTCACACACACATGCACAGTCTTCACTTCCTTCCCCTTTGACTTAAATCCTTAATCACTCATTCACTCAGTGGCGCACAGACACGCTTTCACACACACTTGCACTTTTTTTTTTACATCCACCTAATGACTGCTGTTGTACTCGCCTGCTCGCTCCCTCACTCGCTGATTTACACAAACATGTTTTTATTCAGGGACTCAGTTGCTCCTTCAGACTTCATCCACAACACTGAGCCCGCGAAGTCTGACGATGCCTTTTAGGTGTGAAAACAACACATCCACATTTTCAGGTTGTTTTCTCCAAACAGCGACTGCAGCAGAAAGTCTCATTCTCTTCCTCGTCTTTCCTCCTGCATCTTTGCACCACATCCAACATATGGTAAGGAGCTGGACGGACATTCAGATGAGCTGAATAGACCTGGCTTCTATCCCATCATGCTCTGGGATCACTTAGCCAGACTAGAAATAGTGATGGACAACGCGTCTCCACCTCCTGCTCCAGTACAAAAACTAAGCAGAAATATCTAGGATACGGGTGCCGGCATGTTGTGATGCACCGTAGTGATCGTGGTGACATGTGTCACGTGTCATGCTTGACCAGTCACAAGTAAGTGTCAGCTGTCAATCAATCATGTTTGACCCCTTTTTTGAAAGCATCAAATACCTAAAACCAAAACCTAAACTTAAACTGATAGAGGGCATCGTTGAGAAAAACAGGGCAGATGAACTAATTGGCTCGTGTACCTGTCTGTCACTAAACGAGCTGCCTGCAGGCACCGTGCTCTCACCGTGCACACTCTTCAGCCGGGTCGACACATACACCGCTCAAGCAGAGATGCCATTCAGCCTCCAGCAGTTTGCTGCACCTTCATGTGTTTTAGTTTGGTCCATGTCCCATCTGTTAGCATGGAGGAGGCAGGGTGTATGACACACACTGCAGCCAGTCACCAGGGGGCATTCAAGATGAGTTGGCTTTACTTTTGGAAGCTGTCGTCCATATTTACGAACAGTTTTAACAAGAGACAATTCACAGTACAGCTATTGTTCTCATGAGCATATGTTTCTGTTTGTGTTGACAGTGGAAAAAGCATTTGGTTTGATCACGGTTCATAGATTCCTCCTGTCAAGAAAATCACTAAAATCATGAAGCATTTTAAACATAACAACTGTTGTATCAGGTGACTATTGAAAAATGAATAATCACAGAAATAATTAAAGGTTCCCGGCTCCAGACTGAAAATGAGATGCACCATGTCCACAGACTGAATAGTGTTCATTGAAATAACTTTAGATTATGTTACATCACACAGCTTCATGCACACACACACACACACACACACAGACTTGAGAGACGCACACACTCTCTCGCTGTGCCTTCACACCTCCTGCGCTCTCCCGCCTCATATTTTCACAGTAACACTCACACTGATGGGATCGCACCTGCATGTAGAGCAGAACAGTCTGCTCCTGTTCACTTCGCAGATGCTGCGAGCCGACATGATGACACTTGCTTTGCCATTAAATGTAGGAACCTGACCGCTGCCAGGGGCCGAGTCCCACTGCGGTGAAGTGCTTTATTAAAACCAGTTCAACCATGAATGTTCAACAGAAATACCAACAAAACCGAATCCTGCTTTCCTGCTTTCAGGGCAGGATTTGGTTTTCACCAGCTCTGATGGAATTAAAACCAGAACAGACAAATGAAGTACATCTACTTCCCTAATGTAAAAACGTTTCCTTGTCACAGACCATTGCTGCCGTCCTGTCTCTACGGGTCTAAGGTTTCAAGAGGAAAGATTCAGGAGGAAAACGAGCGTCGGCCCCGAGGCATAAATTCAAAAAGCAAACTCCTGACCGGGGGAGCGAGGAAAATCTGAACAGAGGAAGCGGATGAGACATGCCTTGCTGCTCCTTCAACAACTCCTGTTAAGATGCCCTTGAGCAAGGTGCTTAATGGCCGACTGCATTCGTGGTGGTACTGGGCAGCTTTACTGAAAGAGACCACACAGCCGAGCTTTTTATATGAAGATAAGAACAAATAGCCTTGATGGCTAAATGCTAATGCAATTGCCCTTTTCTCTGTCTAGACAGAGCGTTTAAATGCTGCTTGGGAAAACTTGCAAATACACGTGCATCTCTCAAATCTGTGTCCGGAGCTCGGGAGGAAGCTTTTACTGGAGCTGGGGAGAAAAGAAAGTCAAAGTCATCTGCTGCTGCCGCCCCCCCCAAGCTAAACGGCTGGAGCACTGTATTTTGAAGGCGCATGGCTAAATGAAAAGGCGCCAGATGTCTTGATGGGGGGAAAACTACCTGTAATTTGTTCAGCCAGTAAAAAGGTTTATATATAGAGAGAGAAAAATGGGGTCTGTATCTTTTCCCTCAGTGCCATTCTCTCCCTCTCGCTTTCTCCCAGGAACTTAAGTACGCCTCTATCACCGGTCTCCCGGCTGACAGGATGCCCCCAGAGTGCGTTTTGTCCGCTCGACGCCACTTCCTCCACTGACAGCCCTCAGTTGCCTGGAGACGCCGCTTGAGAGACAAGCTGCGGTAAATGAGCAGGTTGTTGATCAAAGCCCCCGACGGCACCGCCGCTGCGTTCGCAACTGACTCTCACTTCCTCTCGCTGACGACAAGTTGCGGCCCCTTTTTCCGTACAGTGCATCCTGACATTAGCCTCCTGTCAAAAATCACATTTCAGGCACTTTCTGCAGAGATGTGCCGGCTTGATTGGGGGGGTTTTCTGCCATTAGCATTGCAAAAGAGGGTGAATTTGAATTTCAAAACACGGGGTTCTGCGATGATTAAGCTCTCAGACAGGCTCGGGATATGTTGGTGGCACCGTGGGTCTGCCATTAGATGCTTTGTGCAGTTGATTATGGTGCATAATTTGCTCTACGCGGCAAGACTGCAACCACGGCAAACAACCAGCGTTATTGTTGCTGCCACCGTACAGGCAGAACATATGAGAATAGCGTCGGGGGAGGATAAAACTACAAGTGTTTTATGAATTCAAAATTTTAGTTTTTATTGTCAAATGCTACAAATCCAGATTTATATTTACGGTTGTATTTAGACGAAGCTGTTTCTTCTCTGATATGTTCACTGCAGCTAAATTTAAAAGGTGCATAAACTCAAGATACCAATTAAGCGATCGTGGTCGTTAGCCATCCTTGGTGCCATTATGTTTTAAAACACTGAAAATAATGGGACATGAGATGCAACCAACTCCCTGTATCTGTGTCTCAGCAGGTGGGGGGGGGGGGGGGGGGGGTTGCAGCTGATGGTCAAGCCAGTACCTTGTGTGGGAGATTCTTCTTCTGTAAGTGTATTTGTGTGTGAATAAGAGGGACATTATAAAGCACTCAGGACGGAAGCACAATATAAAGAGGCGCAGCCCATTTTCCATTTCATATTGAACCTAAAAGCTCTCATCATGCAAGAGGAAAAGCCACTTTCTGTGTTATGTCATTATATTTCATCACACATCCGTCCATCTATTTTCTTGTGCTTTTTCGGGGTTTGGGTCTTGATGCAACAGGTAAGATTCTCCAGGTTTTCCTGCTCTTCCTGCTCCATTTAACCATCTAATTCAACAATATCCTGAGTTTTACAGTCAACATTTTGGGCTTTAATGTTTTAAAAATACATGAAGAGATTGTTATTCTGTATGAATTCATGTGCATAAAGAATTGTCTAGTTGTAGATCGTTGATTTATCCTAAAAACTAGATCTAGATAAGGGAAACCGCTTTTGTCCCCAGTTGGAAAAGTCAATTATTTGGTTTTTAGCCTGAAATTTGCCCCAAAGGCAGCCTACATCAGAAACACACACACACACACACACACACACACACACACACACACACACACACACAGACTTAAAACCCCTCTTACATCGAGTCTGAAGCCCTTGACATTCCTGCAGCTCAGCCCGTGAAGACGTCTGCAGTGAGAGCCGAGCTTTCCCCATCAATTACCCCCACAGTCCTGACTGGAGCAGAGCCTGACGTGTCACTTCAGATGCTCCGCTCGCGGGGAGCTTGTCCAAAGTACCTGGCTGCCTGGTTTGGTGACAGAGCCGAGCGCAGACGAGCGTGGGTGTGATCCACAGTGTCAGAGGGAAGGCTTTGGGAGCGTCACCGTTTACCACTGGATGTGTTGTGATATATATCCAAGGAAACATCTGGGAGTGTGCAGTTGTGGGAGCTCACTTGTCACATTCTCTTCTACCCTCTGACATTAGAGTTCTACTACAGTAGCAGTGGGTATATCCTGTCTAACCCGTGATGCTTGATTAAGACAGTAAAGGTCATGGTTATCTGGTTTAAACTGTATAAAAAGATAAAAAGAGGTCAAACTACAATGTCCAGGTAGCCTACACGTCAAATAAACATTTCTTAAAGACATTTCTGTTTATTATCACACTTATGTTTGCTCGAGTGCCAAATGGGGTGAAACGTCATGATGGACAGCTGAGACTGACACGTGATTGGTGGAATGGCTCCAACCCCTGATCACCACTGTGCAGACTCTGACTTCAAACAGGCAAATGGCTGCATTAATATCCAGGATATTTTGGCTTCATTTCTTGACAGTGTGAGAAAGTGGAGATGTGAGAAAACACCGTAGTTCTGCACTTCATCCTACGTTGGTAACAAACAATAGCATCAATTAAAAACAAAGCACTCGTAATATAAAAGCCTCGTTAATGAAAGTGCAGAATATGAACTGCTTTGGGGACAGAGAGATTTTGGTCGATGAACCAATCAGCTCAGAGGCTCCATAAGCCTCAGTATAACAGTAAATATGTTTCTCTGTTAAAGACTCCTCCAACCATTAGCCAGCCTGCTCCACACTTACGAGATGAGGCGCCTGACTAAAAATAACAACAAAGTGTGAAATGGTTGCAGGCTCGCAAATTGCACTTGACTATGAAACTGTACACGGGCTCTGGTGACCTGTTTGCTGCAGAGCATTGCAGTTTAAATTTGGTATCTGGGCCTGTTCTGCCTGGAGTCTCGAAAAAAAAAACACGATCCCAAGAATAAACTCAGGATTATCTCATTTTATTCCTCTTCTGCCAGGTCTCTCAGAGCATATAGGGGTTTTTTCACTGCGTCTCCATTATTCAGTCCATACATGCACAGCTAATCCATTTATATATTTTTCATCCTTTCCTCTTGTGCTCCTGTAGCATGTGGAGAAAAAAGTAATTTAAATTTGACGATGAAATTTCTCGGCTAGAACGGACTTGTCACTAGTAATGAAATAATAAAATACGTTGTGGATACGAAAGAAATCAATGGTCCTTGTAGTTGTTGAGATATTTGATGAGCACCTTTACTACGGAGGTTATGTTTTCACCCCTGTACGTCTGTTAGTTTGTTAGCAGGTAGGAAAGTACACTTTGAAATGTTTTCTAACCAATAACCAACCGATGATTAACCAGCAAGATTCAAATGTTTATAATGTGTCTGATGCATTAAACGCTTTAAAGAAAGCTTTAATTTTAACATGTGAAACTAAAAAGTTGCTTCGACAGCTGGTGGACCGTGAAGACATCCATTTAGTTTTTAGCGTCCAAGTCGGGTGGACGTCAGCGTGACTTTCCACTTCCGCTGTGCGTGTTCACATCAACATACTCTGGTGCCAAAATTATTCTTTTCAGATAATGGTGAAAAGGTTAATGACAAATATCCCCATGAGCACGACTACGTAAAAACCACGGAACAGATTCGTTAGAAATTTGGTGGACGGGACCTGGGCCAAGAACAAACACATTAAATTCAGGCTTGGATCCAGACAAAGGGAGAGATCCAGGAATTTTATTATGACTTTCTTTAACCAATAATTCTTGGATTTTAATTAAAAAAAAAATCAGACAAGGCTTATTAAGAGGACTGATATCTATGAGTGTGTGAAATGTGATGCCGAGCTAATTAAAATACGTACTCTAGGAAGTTTAAACGTGGTTTCATAAGGACCTTGGTGAAGTGCCTTTCTATTCATTTCATATATATATATATATATATATTTCTTTTAAAATCAAAGTGGGGGACTGTTTAACTGACATTCACCGTCCCCGGAGCTTCACCACTGCTAATAGTTCAAAGAAGTAATTTCCAAGAAAACAATATATCACCTAATCCTAATTCAGATTTAGTGCCGGAGGAATATGGATGGATGGTTTTCCACAATTGAGCGTTTCACTGGGCTGCACCGGAGGGCCGTGGGGAACCGGAGACCGAGCGTATGCTAATAATGACGCGGGGCTAATCCATCACTGGGTCTCTTCAGAAGTAATTAAGTTAAATTATAATCACACACACACACACACCCGCACCCTTAATCTCCCTCCAGATGGGGACCCTGCTGAGCAACAGGTGTTCTCTCTCCACACAAACCCCGCGTCCCACCACTGTCATTTGAATCCAGGGAAACAATGGCGGACCCAGAGAGCCCGACACCGCCGTGAAATATGAGACGCATGTGTAATTATGACAAGGTGATTGTACGTGAGCGATATCTCTTTCATAATTAACCACCCACTGCGCCTCTGTGACACCTGCCTCTGTCTTTTGTGTGCGATTCTAACGGCACACTGACAAAAGAGATGCGCGCCAATGGCTGCCTGAACATTTTCAAGAGTTCGTAAAAGTTCAAGTCATTATGAGCGTGTGAAAACAAAAGCAAAAAAACAAAAAGGCAGCACCTGCAAATTGGTTTGGAAACCAGCACGTTTTTTACTTATTAGTGAGGGGGTATAAGTAGCAGCTCATTTTCGGTGCGCTTGGTGCAAATTTAAGTGAAATATGGAGATCGCTTTTGGCAAGAAACAGCACATTTAGGTGCACGTGGACAAATGTATAAAAAACTAAAAGTTGCAGACAGAGGCTGAAGAGAGGAGCTGCAGCTATGGACAGTATGAAGACAGACAAATTAAAAGCATGACCCTAAATACGACGCTAATATGTTAAAATCACACCTCTGGCACATTTGCAAAGAGCTGACCATGTGTATTTGAAATCCGCAGCAGGTGACAGCGTCTGTGTTTACACTAATCATCTTGCAGCATAAACTCTGTCTAATCAGGCTGCCATCAGCATTCGTCACAGAGGAACAGGCGATTATGCATCCGTGCTGCGGTTGGGGACAGTGAACTCCTGATTGTTTCTCTTCCCGTGACGGCAGATTCATCACGCCGACAGATCACTCTCTGCATCTCACGTGGGCGTAAGTGCAATCAAAGTGTAACGTGCACACAAAATTGACCCCAATCAGCAAGCTCTTTTTTGAACGCCACATTTCGATCGTGTATGATGGGGTTGGGGAAACACACGCAGGTTTGAAGTGTTTCCGTTCCTGCTCGGCGACGGCTCGAGGCAGATTGTTACTCGCGAGGATGAAATTAAAGGTGAGCGAGGCCACTGGAAACACGGCCAGTTGAAGAAAGACTCATCAGCCGAGTCAATTAAGCTACAGACATTTGCCCTGAACCTCTCACCCCATTTGTCAAACGCAAACAGCTGCGTGTTTCACTTATTGATGCTGAGTTGATTTGGGAGGAAGGACGGTCGAGCGAGGGGCTGGTGCAGCACAACGAGCCCGCGCTGCCTCTGCCAATTCGTTCTAATGAGCGGAAACTTCAAATATGCTTTTGAAAAGCAGCCCCGCTTTCCAACGCCTAACACGTCCACTGAGAAGAATTCAAAGAACTTCAGAGGGTTCAGAAGCCTCAGTGGGAGCTGCCTAATGGAGGTGGGAATAGCTTTGGCACACGGAGGGAGACAAACACAACTGCCTGCAAAAGGACAGTTTGGATATCTCTAAATTTGTGGTCTCTGATCTGCGCACGAGATCCAACACTCGTAGAACCTGGATTAGGCCGAAGTGTTGAAAAAGAAATACATGGATAGTTTAGTTGAAGAGGAGAATTCTGCTGTTTAAGATCAACGCAAGAACTATTTATTCACTGCACTTGACATTTAGCAGCTATTTCAGAGATGTAGAGACTGAACCTAATGCCTCTGTTGTGTTTAAACAGGTTGTTCTCTTCACTGAGGACTCCGACATGCAAAGCAAATATTTAACATTAGCTTAGTTGTGCTGTCTCCAGTAATAATGGAAACGATGCTGTGCACTTCACTTTATCTCACAGATTACAAAGCTGTTGTGTTTCTTGAGAATGTTTTTTTGGTGAATTTGAAGGAGCAACAATATATGCAAAGTTCTGCAAAGATAAAAAGCCCAAAGTCTGAAGGACATCGTTTTCACAGGAGACGTCTATGACTTGATAACAATGGAGAAGCAGCTTTCATTATACAGCTGACGAATCATAGCTATTCACAGTGTTCACGTTATTTTTCTTCCTATCAAGAAAAAAGTATGGAAACGCTGAGCGTGCACTTTGTAATGTCATTGTGCAAATGCTCAGGAATCCGATTTTGATGATTGTTTGTTTCCAGTTGAGCTGAGTGATCACACATGAGCTGATGAACATGATCTGACTTCTTGAGCTCATGAAATCATTTCACAACCTCTGAGGGAAATGCCCAGTGTGCATTCCCCCCCAAAAGACAAAATCTCAAAACAAAAAACTGCAGCAAACATCGGACTTTGCAAACATAAATTTCCTTTTGGAACTGGCATCTGAGAACCCACAAACGTATTTTGCTCAGACAACACGCTGTGACTGCCCTACTCGGCAGGAAGTGAGGTCGGGGCTGAGGTCACTTCCTGCACATTCACGCTTGTGCGGCCTCCCAGGCTTCGGTGGGCGAGCGGCGAACAATAGCTGCGATGGCGTGAAAGATCCTCCGCTTCTCTCCACGCACACGTAAATACATTTGTTCCTCTCCGGAGGTGCCATCAGCGCCCGGCCAGAGGCAGACGGAGGTGTTTTGTTAAATTTAGATTGTTTGCTCCTCCGCTGTGGAGACCCTGATTGCATTTCAACACAATCAATACTGGCATATTGGATCTGAGTGAGAGGGCAATAAGAGCCAATAAAGCTTTGAGGGGGCGCTGAGGCGGATTGTCTGTCAAGCGGGCTGGAAAACAGCGGAGGCCCCGGTAGAAGAGGCAACAAGCAGACAGGCTGGAAAAAGAAAATGCAGCAGTGTACAAACACAAGATTTTAAAAGACTTCAGCTACACGTGAACATGCAGACGACACACACACACACACACACACTTCTATCTGTTCCCCCCTTCATTTCCTCTCTCTTCAAAACACTACTCACTTACTCATGTAATGACGCACGCGGGTTCTCCACCCACATGCAAAATGCACATCTCAAAAATAAAACACCACAGAGCCTCAGGATGTGTTATGTTGCCAAAGCATTGGGACGCATGATAACACTGTCGTTTATAAAGAATAGTCATCGCTGGAATCTCAGAAATATCTTTAGATTTACCGAGCTTTAAAATGTCTTGAGTGTTGCGCTTCTCCTTTTCCTTTTTTTGGGGTTGCTTTTCTTTGAGTCCCCGGCCTTCTGACCTCTCATCTCACACAACAAGAGCTGCAATCCAGCTGAGGAACGTGAAACACTCTCATCGCGCAGGCCCGAGCTGCCTGAATCAAATCATGAGGCGAATATTTTTCTGAGCGAGGGGAATTGCATTTGCTGCAACACCATACAAACACACACACACACAGACACACACTGGAGACCGAGTTCAGTTAACTGCAATAACAAAGCCTTCAGACACAGGAAATAGTCTGCACAGAATACGAAGCATTACAAGGAAAGCTAATCTTAAACATACTGCTGAGCGAGAGGCGGGCGGGGGGAGCGAGAAGGAGGAAGGAACCGAGCAGAAATCTGCGTTTCCTGTTGCCGAAAACTTTTGTCAGCAGATGCAGCCGTTTGAAGCCGAGCGAATGGAACCTGCTGAGCTGCGGCTCTGTCACACGCCTAAACTGCTGCTCTGACATCTTCGTCTCGGCAAACGATGGCTTGGCATTTTGCTGCCTGAGTGGCTCCAAACAATACGAGCAGCGCCCACTTAGTATGCCACTAACTGTGGATGGAGGCAGAAACAAGAGGCGGCGACACAAGTCTGAATTTGTACTGTCAGCCTGGACGCCAGCTGATGCATATTTCATGCACTTTTCTAGAAGATTCCACATAATTTGTCAGTAATCGCAGTGAGAGCCGTCATCGGGAGCACTCGCTGTGCAGTGACAGGCCTGTTCTGAGGGAGGTCCGGGAATATTAATTCGGTATACTTTCCGATACAGGATCACCGCTTGGCCGTTTTCTGATTTCTCAGAGCATCAGAAGACACATTTCCCTCTCAACTAAGTGTGGCCTGCATTCCCATTTACAATCGTGTGTTGGTTTGAGCGCCGCAGCCACACCCTAGGCAGCGGGGATATAATGGAAATATAATGTAAAAACCAGATGACCGTGAATTCAGTCTTCAATGTCATTCTCCCCTTCAATAACCGCGATTCATTTCCACCTCTCGCGCCGAGGAGCCGGGGGGGATAAATCCAGGCTCCCCCGCCATTCAAGGACTAATCTCCCCTCAGAAAGCCACTCCGGCGCATGGCGTTCACGCTGACCTCTCCTGCAGCTCAGTCTTATATCTGCGAGGAGCGGGGGGGGGAGGGGGCGGCGGTGGGTTGCTGCTGCTGCGTGTCACTCACCTGCTGCCACTACTACAGCTCATATTAACAAGGGGACTTGGGGCTCTGGGGGTTTTGCATATAAATGATGTGTCTCGAGATGATATCAAGCGGTGTCTGGCCCTGTGTGCACGTGTGTGTGTGTGCACGTGTGTGTGTGCACGTGTGTGTGTGTGTGCAAGCGTCACATGTCTGCTCACCGGCTCTGATGTCAAGGGCGACAACTTTATATTCCCGCATGTTTTCAATTTTTTCATTCCTCCTGACATTTTTTTTTTTTTTTACCATTTCACAATTACATTTTGGGAAACACGATTCGTGCCACACGTCCGCCGAGTCCATCGTGCTCTGTGTTTACAATTTTCCACACCATCTACCAGGGCAACAGCGAAAGGCGCTTTCCCAGCTCCCCCGTGGGGTCATGATCTCAATATCAAACAGACTCGCCGTTTTTTGTTTTTGTGCAGCTCTCTCGGGGCTGAACGAATAGTAGCAGAGTGACCACGAAGCGGATCCAAAACGATCCCGCAAACACGAGGCAAGCGCCCCATTGGTTGGCTAATGCTGATATTTAGTGCAGAGGGGGGGTTTAGTGCGGCTCTGCTCTTCCTTTCATCGCTCCCTCTGCAGTGAAAGGTGTTATTTCTGTACACTCGCTGCCTGCCTGGTAGCTGCGGGGCCGTCGGGGTGGCAGTGGGGAAGAGCTACGATCTCACACTGTAGCAGGAAATTATGACAAACATCATTCACAGAGCAGTAGTCAGAGCAAAGAGAAATCAACAACACAAGGCCACAGTTCCTGAGAAGAGAGAGATGGAGGGGAGGCAGAAAACTCAGACTTCATTTTGTCCCAAACATGCTGGTGCACAATCTCGTTTTGAATATGACAACATAAAATTGTACTGGCTTTTACCATCAATAAAACATGGCTGTTTTGTTGCTGTGGGTTGTGACACAGACAAAGTACTTCATGCAATCATAGCATATTACTACTTTCTTCATAACATTACGAAACATAACACCACTGCTTCAGTTACGAAAGTTTTGTCTCAACTGGTTCTCAAGAAACTTTGCTAACAATAAGGTCTGCCTTACTTTCCTGGGAATCCCAAGACTCAGACAATTGGGTGACCTGACACACAGAGACCACAAACAGCCACATGTGTACTGGTAGGTTAACTTGAGATACTGCTAATACATACATGTAAAACTAAATGTAACAGTACCACAAACAGAGAAGTCACTAACAATAGCCACTAACTTCAGGTCAAAGTAAAGCTGCAGGAAGAAGAAGATTGTTTCAGTTATTCTTTCAAAAGTAAATGAAGAAGAAGAAGATGGATGTAAACGCTTCAGGGTTTCTTTAAAACGTCAGCTTCTCTAATGTCGAATGAGGAAGTAAATATGTACAACATATATGCATAACCTACGGCCAAGTTTAGAGTCTCCAATTAAAGTAAATGTCCATTAACCTCTGTCTTTGGACTGTGGGAGTAACACAAGAGAATGTGCAAACTCCACACAGAAAGACTTCCAGCATATTTTCTGCACTATTTTCCTTTTCCTAATCGTGTCGTCTCTATTAAGTATTGAACCGGCGTCCAGATGAAAACATCCAGGATCTTTACCTCTCACTCACGTACCTGGATCAAGGTAATTACACCTGTGAGCCACACGCTGACCCTTCAACATGAAAATCTGCTGATGC
This sequence comes from Verasper variegatus, assembly GCA_026259375.1. Classification (NCBI taxonomy): domain Eukaryota; kingdom Metazoa; phylum Chordata; class Actinopteri; order Pleuronectiformes; family Pleuronectidae; genus Verasper; species Verasper variegatus. Next base: position 21,511,325 of record CM048048.1, read on the forward strand.
AGTGGAACGATTCAGCCACTGGGGCTGCACTTACACACTGGTTTCCCAAACTCGATGAGCTCTTAGGGAGAACACACACGCACCCCCACACACGCACCCCCACACACGCACGCACACACGCACGCACACACACACCCACACACACACGCACGCACACACACACACACACTTTAAGATGAACAACACTCATAGACAGAGGCGTACTGACAGTGACAGAGAGACAGAGCAAGAGAAAACTGATTACAGTAAGTACCAACCCCCAGCATTACAAAACTTGAAGATAATAACGTGGCCGCAAGCCAAACACACACACACACACACACACACACACAGAGACACTAACACAGAGTTCAACAATAGGGAGGAACCTGTCCAACCCCCACATGTGCACCAGCAGCCCCCACGGCCCACCCGGCCCCACCCTCATGTCAGGTCCCGTACGAGGGAGGACGGAACAGCCCGCCTGGCACCGCAGACACCCACGCTCCCCCGGCTCCTTCATCCATCCAGTCCAGTCAGCCTGACAAACTAATGGAGACTAATCAACTGTCAGGCTGAACACGCCGCACACTACATCTCCTGGCTTCCCGTACCACCCCCCACCCCCACCCACCCCCATCATTACAGCTATAACTGTCGAAGAGCTGAAGTAACAGAGCGATGGCTAAATATAGCACCGCGACTCCTCCCTGGCCTCCAGCACACAAACATATTCCCAGTGCACATTAATATCCCATTTGCTCCCCTTCACCTAAATGACCTCCGTTATATATTTAACCTTCATTATGTCCTGGTTCTGAACCTCATCTATAAACTCACTGTGAGGAATCAGCGCTGAAATCAGGGTCACTGAAGCAGATATCTTAAAAAGTCTCAATGTCGGCAGATGACGTGGGGCTTTACTTTGTAGATCAATATGTTCGACGGCTGTTCCCGGAGCTCAGTGAGAGTTTACAGGCACTGAGCACAATACTTCTGATTGTTGTAACTGTCCTTTATGACTCTCAATCACATAATAGTGCAATAATGGAATTTCCTCTTTTAAAAGATTTTCAGTCTGCTTTCTTTTCGTATTAGATTCTGTTCTCTTGTTTGATTTTGAGAGCCAGCTGCAGAATGTCATGGGAGTGAAGTGAATCTCAAAACTGAGGAAGAAGATGCTCTGGTTTCAGGGGGCATTTGTAAAGTAACTTTTGCTTTTAAAACAAACAGCACCAGAAACATTGGTTGTTTTCAGGTGTCTCTTAAAGTGTATTTTCCAGGTAGACAACCTACTTTCTGTGCAGGATGTCTCTTCGTCTCTTGAGCAGGTGAGCAGAGTTTTAAGTGTTTTACGAGTGAATTCTTTGTGGGTTCATGACCACTGGTGACATCTTTGAAAACTTGTCTCCTTGTCCCAAATGGACGTGACCTTTCCTTGTCCTGGTGGGACCTAATCTAACCCGATTTAACAAAACCTGATCTAATATGTGAATCTAATCTCCACTTTACCCACAGTAAAATCTATTCCAATCTTTCAGTCCAAGTTCAAACAGTCTGTTACAAACAGATTGTTTCACAGTTTAAAGACGCAAAAGCACAAACAGACGTGCAAACTCGTCCATGCACAACAACACACACACACTCACACACTCACACACACACTCAGACACAAAGAAGCCCCAGAGTCGTTAGCTGAGGTCTCAGCATCTCAGGAAGCTACGCCCACCTTCCATATCGTAAACACCTCAGACTGAGGAGAGGAAGGAGAGGAGGGGCTTCTACCGGCCTTTTCTCTGTGAGTGTGTGTGTGTGTGTGTGTGTGTGTGTGTGTGTGTGTGTGTGTGTGTGTGTGTGTGTGTGTGTGTGTGTGTGTGTGTGTGTGTGTGGAGGGACGCTATTTTTGCAAAGGAAACTGATTCATCTCCATATTTCCATGCACAGCACAGGCAGCCGCAGATTGTGTTTGGCTGTCAGTAACATCTTCATAGTGAACGTCTCGCCTGCTGCAACATACTGAACCGAGCGGGGCCGCACTTCACTGCGAGGATCAGAACTGCGACACCGAACAAAACTGCCTCTCCGACCCGGCAGGCCCACCCTTCACTTTGTTTGCATCCTCGGCTAGCAGACCCCGGTTCCATACATAATTGATGGCCACCAGCAGGATATTTGGCTTGGAGAGGGCTGCACAAATTCCACATCATTAGCACAATGTGAAAGTATTACTGACTAATTGTCAGAGACGAAAATTACAATGACTGCGGCTATACGGGGAGCGGGGCGCTAATTAACACTCCATCATTACAAGAATAGTCCTGATTTTCATCAGTGCTATTAGTAAACATGAGTGATGGATTTTTCCGCATGAATGTTTTTTCTGCTCGGGATATGCAGGTATAATGGCATTTTCAGTGGGGGACCAGACAGATTAATCACAGCGGAGGCAACGTTATTCTGTGAAATATACGACACGCAGCATATAGGAGATTGCTGTGCCGCTCGGGCTGTTTCCAAAACTTGTGATTCACATTGCTGCCTTATCATGATGCAGCAAAACGGCAAAAGCCCTGAGGTGTTCATATAATTTAAACTGTGCACGTGGAAGAGGGGCAATAATTTCGATTTTTTTTTTTACAACCCCACAGCACAAAATGACTGTAATATATCTGCAAGAGGCGGCTGTGGGGATTATTGATCAATAGCAACAATCGCTCGGCGGACATGTCTGGCTCGGGGTTTGTGGTGGAAATTTATAGACGGAGACAAGCTCTGTTTTTCTTCTTGCAGGCGCACACTAAAAAACAATGAAAGTCACAGATCTTATTTTTCCGGTGCGGCTCTCTGACGCAGATCGGCGGAGACCTTACCGTCTTTGCCGATGAGAAAGTCCAGGTAGCGGTAGGTGTAGGCCACGCCCACCTTGGTCTCCACCTGCGGCCTCTTCAGGGTGGAGTAAATCTTCCCCGGACTGTTCTCTTCCGACGTCGGCTTCATCTTGCGCAGCCCGCAGCCCATGGCTCCACGGCGTGTGAGTCACTCTGAGCACAGACCCTGAGGGAAAGACAGTGTTTCATGGTCACTCGTGTGTCTCTGACTCTTGCAAGTTTTAGCTCTTTTCCATTTTTGCTGACAAATTCTAAAATGCCGCTCTACGGTGAAATTTACAATTAAAAAAAAAAATCATGTATCATCTGAAAATGGGCAAAAAAACCTTGTTGAATGTAAAATTACTACAAGTGAGTATAAAGCACAAATGTACACAGTTTATATCGTGATACACACTTGGTGTAAACAAAGAAAGACAAAGTATTCGTTATACAGAAAGGCCACAAAATAATAATAATTATGTATATTAATGAAAAATAGTAGTTATGCATTAACTCATGATATAATGCATCATATTTTAGAACCTGACAATACATAGATTAATCTGTAAAGACCATGAACACGTGATAATGTTTGCCTCTTAATGGTATTGGAGTAAAAGTATCAAATATCAATTTTCAAGTACAAACAACTCTAAAACTCTACATTAGTACTGCGCTTAAGTAAATGTACTACTCACTTCCCCGATGGGTTTTACTGATGGAGGATCACATTACCTCTCAGTGACAAACTGCATGTACACACACACACACACACACACACACACACACACACACACACACACACGTGAAAGCTCACACTCGGATAACCATGATTCCTCTGGGATTTCAGAAGGAAAAAAACAATAAAGAAGAACATGCTCGATGAGCGTCTGTAAATAAATAAATCAACACGACTAAATGAGCTTGATTTTCCACGGGTTCCCTCCGCCTCATTCTAAGAGAGACCAGATTAATGGAGACAGCCGTAGAGGAAGAGGAGGCCGTAATGAACGGGCGCTACGGACGCCAGCTCACCCCAAACGGCTTGTGACAGCGTCGCTGCCCGTCTGCGGCTGCATCTGGAAGCAGGTGACATCCTATTGTGTCCCGGTGATTAAAGTCCTGGACGGATGGATGGACGGTCGGATGGACGGACAGTTGGATGGATGTATTAATGGCAGCGGAGGCGTCCTCCCCCCTCCCCCTTCCAGTATTATAATATAATAGAGAGGAGCCCTCTCCATTATACTCTCTTCTAATTACGGAACATGGCGGGGCCCTGGCCGGATTTGAGCCAGCTGTCGCTTCAGAGACGACAGGACAGGAAGTGAGGAGGGTCGGGGGGGGGGGCGGGATGGAGGAAGGAGTGGAGGAAACGAGCAGTCGGGCTCCAACATTAATGAGGTGAACGGCAAGAATGGAAAAGGTGAGAATCAATCAAGGGAGAAAGAGGAAATGGGGACGGCCAGGTTGGAGATTGTTCCTCGGAAAAAGAAGGGGGGGGGGGGGTAATGTAATGCATGGCAAGTAGAGACTGGAGAGAAAGGGAGCGTGCAATTAGAGTCCTTTGAATAGAGAAGGGTGATCAACATACGAGGACGGAGAAGGGAGAGGGAGATGAAACAGGAGATTCATTACGGTTGTCATGAAAGCCAGAATTTCCAGGGGCACTAACATGAATGGCTTTGTCTGGCTCGTGGATATCAACATGCCGCACAATCATATCTCTACATGCCTCACAGCAGCCCAGGGAAATGAAGTGCAGGCTGACGGCCGCTGCACGTTCCCCCCCGCCGCAAGACAAACGTGTTCAGCGCTTCTAAACGGTTTGTGCGTGGTGAAGGTGTGCGTCGAGGAGTTTTGTGTCTTTGCGTCGCTGCTCGTGCAAAGCAGGACTGATGTCTTGCTTTGGTTTTCAAGAATAAAGGAAGCCTTACAGCAGATCTGCAGAACTCTGTCATCGTCAAAGTCCCCCCCCCCCCCTTTAAATTGTCACTCAGGACTGCGGTTCCCCCGAGCAGCCTCAAAAAAATGGCTCCGACATCAAAAGAAACAGGGTTAAGAATTTTTCCAAGTCTTGGATTTTCCACTGTTGCCTACAGTTACTTGTAAATAGCTTTTTATCATTTCTGTGCCTACCCTGCAGAGAGAAGGAACAACAAGGGGGAAGGCGAGGCTCTGTCATGTAGTCATGCAAGAGAGACGGGGAAGACGCAATCAGAACAATGGGATTGGGGGGGTGGGGGGGGGGGGGGGGGGGGTTCGAGGGAAGGGTGTAGAAGCAAAACAAATGGAAGGGCTTGTATTTGCATAGCTCCTTGAGACCTGAGGGGAGGCGAGGGGAGGCGGAGGCACGCGGAAGTATTTTTAGAGCCGAACTGACAGAAAAGTGAGATGTTTGTGATTTTTTTTTTTTTTTTTTGAGTTTCTCGCCTCAACCTCCGTCCTCAGAGGCGCGAACTCCGGGCAGCCCAGCACGCGCCCCCGCCGCCTCGCCTCAGCTAGAGTTCTGTCTGTGATTGACAAGTTGGGAGTCAGGGAAGCTTGACGCCGTAGACAGACGCTGAGCAGCTACGGGGGAAAAAAACAGGAAGAGGTCCATTGATTTCCCTTTTGCTGAATTAGCAACGATCCTCTTGCCGTTCTGTTCTATCTTTTGTCTCGCGCTAATGGAATTTGAGGTTTTATTCGATAAGAGGTTTTATTCGATAAGATTTCCTCCTCATAAGCCGGAATTGATGTTCGGATGCTTTGTTGGAGCTGCTGTGCACTTAGCCCCGGCCCTTGTGCCCAAAGCATCCCACAGCACTTTGTATTGAGCTGAATGTGAGAGACAACGTGAGAGAGGTTCTTGTCTTTCACGTCCGTCACTCGACAACAGTTTGTCAGTCCAAGGTTTTCTGTGCTCACATTGATCGCTGAAGTCATTGCCTGTTGCTTCTCCGGGGATCAAGCACATTAATGAAGCTCTGATAATTGATTTTCGGGGGGGGGGGTCACTCTGGACAGAAGAACTCTACTGGAAAGATAAAACAGTCCTGACATGTATGAGGGTGTTCAGATGTAGCGTCTAAAACCAACTTATACCTTTCATCGAGGGATGTGGGAGGTTGTGCTTCTGTTGCGCCTGCAATACACAGCAGCCAGATTGACTCGTCCAATTAGTAGTGACACTCCAGGACTTAACTAACTTAACTACAGGAACTAAGCTAAGTGGATTTCCAGCAGCGTAAACCACTCTCACAAAACTCAAAGTTTCACAAATGTCTCCAGGAGATTTGTTTGAATGACGGGAGGTTCAAAGCTTATTTGAGATTTAAACAGTTAACCAGAGCATCCAAAAACTTCAGAAATGGTCTTTACAGCTCAAATGTTTAAAAATCACATGAATTATCACATTATTTTCACATCTGGACACTAATCACATGGGTTTCACATATTATCACATGCGTTTCACATGAGTATTTACAAGGGCTTCACTCATTTTACCACCAAAATGTTACAAAACCACATGTTTCCCATGTTTTGCACATGTAAACACATGCATTGCACATGTGAAGTTCATGTGGTTTTTCTGTAAGGGTTGTTGGGGGTAATAAACAGTCACATGACCTCTGGTGAGCTCCCTGCATGTGTCCATCTCTGTCTGCCACGACTGAGCCGGCACATCTCAACAAATGTCCGCCAAGACACCATCACTTTCTGTTTTGAGAACACTTGACGTGCATCTCCACTGAAAGTGAGGAACTGTCCACAGAAAAGATTCTACATCTGAGTGGCCCCTTATGAAGCTGTCGTGGCTGTTGTGTTAGCAAACAGTTGTTTAGCATTATTAATAAATAAGAGCTGTTTTTCTGTTTTTCTTCCAACTCCTTGTGATGTCTCCGAACATGACTCACTCACTCAGCTTGTAGCATCCAGTGAATCCAACATGTTGTCATTAAAACCTAAGAGAGGGTCGAGGCTGTTTTGATCAAATATCTGATTCATCATCTTGTGGACGGAGCAAATCTTTTAGCTTTAAAACCGAAACACTGAGCTCAAAGACACTAAAAAGACTTGGGTGATAAATCCGTGTGGGCTTGCATGCTTCACATTATATCATATAAAAATAATGACTAGTGCAGCTTTAAATTGTTCTGTATCTCTAATTAGAAATTAGGACGTTATGCTCGCGCCTCTTTCAGTCGCACATGGTGCTTCAGCCAGTAGATGATCATACACAAGCCAGATTGCGCCTCCAGACATCACAGCATTGAAAGCGAGCAGCAACCGGGATGCACGGTTTTCCTTAATGCAGTCTGACGGAGATCTTCACCATAACAAGACCTGCTTTGATAGCAGCGTTGCTGAGATCAAACCCAGCAGCATGGGAAGCTTCCGAGTGGATTAATGGAGGAAGACATTAATTAGGACACTGTGTTCTTGTGTTCTTCTCCGTGTAGTCTCCCTTTTAAGCCTGCTCTCTTCCTCTCTCCGGCTTTATCTCCTGCGCCCTCTTCGCCTTCTTTCCGACTTTTGATCTTTTTAATCTGACAAGTAAAGTGAAGCACTGGGCTGCATTTAGTGCAGGTCCTGCATCATCCATACTTTATTGCGAGGAGTAGAGTCAAGGGCCGAGGCAAAGTGGTTTAGAGAGACGAGGGAACGAGACAACAACAGTGGCTCCTCCTGTGGTCGGGTCGTCTTGAGAACAATATCTGGTTCTTTTTTCAGTCCAGAAGCAGAGTTGAAAATAGCCTGATATCCTGAATCAACAAAAAGGGAAGGAGTCACAGTGGGTCAGGAGCAAGAAGGTTCCCGGTTTGAATCCCGGTTTCCACTGGCGTCTTTCTGTGTAGAGTTTGCATGTTCTCCCCGTACAGAATTGGGAAAGGGTTCGATTGGAAACTCTGAATTGACCATAGGTGAGAATGTGTGAATGGTTGTTTGTCTCTATGGCTACAACTATGAATGTTGCATATCACATGACCACTCACGTACACTGGGCATGCACGTGCACGAAGGATTTGCTCGTTAGTTGCAAAAAGAGCTGGACTACAAGCTAGAGGCGGCAATGGGGAAAAACAAGAGCAGGGATTTCTTGTCTTGGACGATAAGGTGGAACAGGAGGTGTCCGAGGGATTCTACAGCCGAGGCGAATGCTGGTTGTTTGTTTCCCCGAAAGGGGGTCATGTGACAGTAGCCTGACGAATCAGCAAAGGCTACATCGTCTTCGTCATCGTTTCCAAACATCTTGTCATTTTACTTCTCATTCTTTTATCCATGTTTTAATTTCCAATGATTTTAAAGCACTTTGGCTCCACTCCTGTTGCCTTTAATGTGCCATGAATATATAATATAAAATGAATCTGACTTGACTTGTTTCCTACCAACTATCGTCATTGGTTTCGTGTTTGTACGGAGACGATCTTTCACCACAACGGTTCTTTCACATCTGTAATTTGGTTCCTTTTGTCCCCAACTGAGCAAAAACAAGCAGTAGTTTTATTTTCACTGTTACAAATTAAGCTTTTATTTGCCTTTTTCAAACTAATCTTCAAGCTGTAAACATGAGGTCACTACATGGACACACATGGGGAAATTAAACTTTCTGGAAATTGCAGATTTTTATTTGTTTACTAAATGAATCCCAACTGAAAATGAGGAGTGCAAGAAGAGTCTGGACCTCGTACAGTCGTATCGTGTAGAAATGGGAAAATAACTATTCATGAGGAAAGCTCCTGTGTGGTTTCACTCACTATTTGGGAAACTGCTAAAATAGGCAAGTAGGACACACGCTCAGCTCACTCCTGGTTTGAATCATTTGTACTTTCTGATGTGTGAGGGAAATTCCCCACACTCATGTGCTGACACACGTGTTTCCTTTGTTACCAAATTACCTATAGCACAAAAATATGCTAAAAGCTGCTCATGGCCTGCAGATCAAGAACAATCCAGCAACTTGATTCATACATTGTTCAGCACGTGAAATCCAGATGAAGTCAAACACAACCTTGGATCCTGTGACTGGTCTGCTGTTGCTTTCACACCACAAATGAATCACACCTGAAACCAGAGCAAACCGTCCCCTCAGCAGACAGTTTCTCAGTCTGCACCGGAGTGCAACCGCCAGCTTTCACATCATCTGAATGAAAACTCGCCAGCGCGTGAGGGAAGTCGCAGCAAACAGGTTCGGCGTGAAAGCACCGCTCGCCGAAATGTTATCAGACCTTGACCACAGAGTTGTTTTCCCTTCTCTTACAAACAACCTCTATTTTAAAGGAGAGGTCACAGGACACACAACCCATGTGTCTAATCGGCGACAGCCTCAAATAGTCCGATCGTCCTTCACTAACTCTCTGACTGCGGTCTGTGGTGCTGCAGGTGACAGTGTCAGTAACTGGCGGACAATGTTAACACACTTCAGCTGGAAATCCCCTACTACTCCCTTTCTTCCTTCCTTCCTTCCTTCCTTTCCTGATCACCTTGAATCCTCGGGTTCAGTCGGACAACAAAGCTGATGGAAGAAGGAGGGAGCGTGCAAAAAGAGACAGACTGGAAAACAGCGGACACGTGGACAGGATGTCAGCGGTTTGTTTGTTTGATCGTCAGAACGATTTTTGCAATAACTATTTGACGGAATTCCACAAAACTTGGTAGCAGGAGGAAATGTGGGCCTGAGACAGAACCGATTAAAAATGGCCATGGATCTAAAAAAAAAGGAGCTGATCCATGAATCACTTTTATGTTTTTTTATGATACTTTCACAGATTTGGAATAATTCATGGGCCTTAATGAAACATAATCAGGCATATTTAGAGGAATGTGTGATGTGGTGCAGCTTGATTGAATTCAAGGGGAATGTTGGGCCTTGGTGGAAATATGCACTCTACTAAACCGTAGTTTCCACCGCCAAGGATTTTATGTTTTTCGTCTGTATTTGTTTGTCTGTTATTTAGCAAATAACTTACACCAAAAATCTACTGTACGGATTTCCATGAAACTAATTGGAAGGATATCCAATATGTCCTTGACATCTTTAACATGGTGTTTTACTACATTTTAGATTATTTCTTAGAGAATAATTAATGGACCGTTTAGGCATATTTGGAGCAGATCCAAATAAAAATCTGAATCAAGATAATTTAAAAGTTCCCTTCCAGTAGAAACTGTTATATAATCAAAACCTTTTCTTCACCTGCCTACACATCATGACAACAGACACACAAAACCGTCGGCCTGCAGCAAACATAAGCTTCTTTGGGAATAATTTGGTGAAAGAAACATGATTCTCCGACCACAACAAGCACACAAATAGACAGAGAAGAAGTGGTTTGTGCTGCACGAGGGCTGTGACGCTTTTATATTTATTTTCTCCACGAAACTGGGTCACAGTTGGAATTCATTTGAACTGTTGTGAAACTGAGCTATGTCCTCCGCAGCAGCACAAACTGCAAACTTTGCCGAGCCTCCATTTAAGCGTGCAAGGGGTCAGAAACTTTTGTTCTACAGCCCGTGATAACGGAGACAATGTCCTGTACTGATGCGAGTTCAGCCTGTCGCCCACTGATTGTGGCAAATCGAGACACAAATCTCGAACAATGCCACCATTGTTTTTTTTCCAACTTCTGTTAAATACAAAGATTTAATTTCCTTTGATGCTCAATAATTTAATGTTATATCCATTAGACTGGCGGCATGAACAGGCAATTGTTTTTAGGGCTTAAGCTGAAAGGGAAGTTTAGTTGGATCTGCACCAGGAATGAAGAGGCTAAGTGAAGCCGGACATTTTTGGATTCTGTTCCGATTAACCCTAAAGCGCTGTGGTTAAAAGGTCACGGCTCCACAGATGAAGCGAGTCCACTGGCGAGTCGAGAGGTCGTGGTTAGTTCAAACATGTTTGTAATAACAGCAGGACAGAGAGGACTAAACAGTAGACGCTTTGAGACGGCGGAGATTACAGCTAAGACGCTGGGAAACAAACTTAAGAGGAGAACTTTGGTGGGTTTTAAGGATAAGGACAAAACCAAGGACCGTTGCTACTGTGCTGGGTTTTTCTTCTGGGCTCACACAGTAATTATTGTTCACCTTTAACAGAAATTAATAGAAAATGCTGTGGATGATGTTGATGGAAGGTTTAACAGTCTAGAACATAATTAAAACTGGGGCTGCGAGCAGCACTGTGCGGGCCCGGGCACTTGCGATCTCGGGACCTGATGCGGCGGCGGGAGAGGGCGAACAGGGGCCGGGCGAAACGGCTCCGTGTTGCGTGCGAAAAATCGAATCGTAAATCATATTAAACTTGTAAAACAAACCTTCTTTTGGCTTTTATTTTATAATGCCCAATCTCACTATGTTAAAGAAACATTCCTGCATCCGCCCATTTATCCTATTTCTATCCTATATATTTGAGTAGATTTGGCGTAATCCTAAAAACTAACAAACAAACACGGTTAAAAACACAACCTCCTTGGTGTAGAGCTGATGTACGTGTGTGTGCCAACATCTTGATATGACCAAACAGGAAGTGTTTCTGTGACTTTGATAAGAGAGAAGTTGTCAAGAGAAGTTTGAGGCGTGAAATTATCACTTCATCTCCGAATTTGTGTTAAAACGGTTAAAAGGTAACAAACAAATATGCACTGTACTGTGAACCCGTACAACATTTTTATTTTTAATGCAACAGCATGATGCACAATGGTGGGTAAAAAAAAAATGGAAGATGAGAGGTGGGGTAGAGAGAATGGACGTGTGGATAATAGTGTCTGTCTGACATTCTCCGCCGTTTCAAGGCCCTGGGTGGCTCCACCTCTCAGGACGACCTCGGCCCAACTCGTCTCCATACAGTCTCAAGGTCCGCGTACAGTCCACACACACACACACGCACACACACACACACACACACACACACACACACACACACACACACACACACACACACACACGGAGGGAGCTATTGCCATGGGAACCAACCCCTCTATGACTATTCCCTTCTCAGGAGAATAATAGGCACCAATCTCTCTTTCATTGTCAGTTTTCCTCTTTCTCCCTCTTCTATAAGCTCCCACCCCCCTTCATCTTCCTCTTTCCTGTCCTCCTCCTCCTCCTCCTCCTCCATGAGCAGGAGCAAACATCCATGTCCTCCTATTCCCCCTCCTCTCTCCTCTGCATGTCTTTGACAGTCATGAGTTTGATTTGTTATGCATAATCTATCCATGCTGGGATTTGTGCAGCTCTCAAAAGTGAAAAGCAAAACATTATCTCAGCCCCGACCCGAGCAAACAGTGTGTTGGTTGTTTTTCAAGCTGCAGCCACAGAAACACCGTCAAAGGGGGGGGGGGGGGGGGGGGGGGGGGGGGGGTGTTTGTCACTTTAGGATCGGAGGAGAGAAAAATACTCGGTTAAAAATAGAAAGTTCTTCGGTCGACCCCCCCCTTTGCTATTTTTCTTGAAAAAAACGTGGAGGGGTTTGAGGAGATTTCCCAGGAGCGACTCGCTGCTTTCTGTGAACTCGCTCCAGGCGGGTCATTTTTTATTAAAGCCAACTTCTCTGGGTTTTCAGAAACCCTATCGACATGTCTATGTTCAACATTACCTGATCAATACTGCTGCAATTTTTTTTTTTGACCACCCATTACACCAGGAGTCAATCTGCCTTATAGAAATACCAACGGGGGTGGGGGGGGTGTTGTTTTTCCTTTCTCTCTGCTTCGAGGCAAAGCTACGAAACCACCGGGCGAAGATTGGCTCCTGTGTTTTCTGTCTCAACCGCAGAGATTCATCCTGACGTGACGTTTTCAGGTCGAGGGCAAAGCAGAAGGCCTTGAAAAAAACCCAAAAGGTGTCCCTTCAAAAAGCACGATCAGTGTCACCGCGCAGAGGAAGAGAGGGAGAGGGAGGGGGAGAGGGAGAGAGGGAGAGAGGGAGAGAGGGGGAGAGGGGGAGAGGGAAACTAATCTCAACCGGAGATCTTGCAACCAAAGCGTTTCTAAAGGGGGGAAATATGTGCATCAGAAGGCTGCTAAACCCCCGACATGAGAACTGCAAAACTCACACCTTATCATTTGCTTCCCTAAAGTTTATATTGAATTCTAGATGACTGTATTATCTCCTAGAAGTCCCCCCCCCCCCCCCCCCCTGCAGCATCTTGTTTAGGAACCTAATCCTTCCAAATAGACGTGTACGTCCGGAATCTGGAGCTTGTGCAGGTTTCGCTCTTGCATCACATCGAGAAATGAGAGTAGAATCAAATGAAGGGCGGTTTAAAAATAACAACCTTTCAATTCGACGTGGCCTAAATTGACTGAATATAAAAACGACATTTTGTTTGTGTGCGTCTGTCGGTGGGTGTTTGTCTATACATACCGAGCGGAGAGGAGTACACATTATGGTTTACACTGGCCAACGCTTGCCAATTACCTTAATCAAATTTCACACGACACAGGGGGATTGACTGTGCCCGGATCAGATAGCAAACACAAGTTGATTAAAATACATGTTTGCTAAAAAGACTGGAGCGGAAGAAAATCAACACAAGGCTCGGGGGGGAAAAGAAAACACACAAACTCGCAGCTGAAGAATTCAGAAGGTAAATCAGTAACAATCCGAAAAACTCACAATCGCAGCAGCAGATATAACCGACGAGTCTATGTGAGAGTTTCCAAATGATCTTCCTGGTATTTAGCCGTGCAGATACTTTCAGTTGCACGCGGCCGAACGTTGAGACATGTTCACTTGAATGCTACAAAAGTCGTTAATAAAAGGTCATAGATCCGCAGGTCTAAATGTTAGTCGCTCATCAATAAAGGTTAATGGATGTAGCTCTGTGAAGAACCATCACTTCTGCATATCAAATGTTAATAAAGTAATTAATTAAGAGTCCTGAGGTTTTTCACTTTCTATTAAGACGCTGGCCAAAGGTTAATAAGTCATTTACAACTCTGAACGTTAATAAATCATAGATATGAGGTTGAGATCCATCGAGTCTGTCGTTAATACAATACTTGGCCTACGTTGTAAAGTGTATTAGACACTAATATCCATAAAGGTTTGTAGTTTTCCTTCCTCAAATGACGACAAAGGAGGAAACTCAGGATTTTATAGAAGCCAAATTAAGTGGGTATCTTTTCAGCCTCAGTCTTTTATGATATAACATTTCTTCTTTGTGTTACAGTCCCTCCCGCCGCCGCTGCTCTGCAAGGAAACTCTGCCAAAACCCAGATGAACCCTGATTTGTCAGAATGCTGAGGCCTCATATATTCAGCTGAGCTTCAAAATGCATTTCTCCAGTAAACAAGGAACGTGATGTCACAGACGTCACGATACACATGGATCACTTCCCCGTCCGTTTGGATGTCGGCAAGGGAGTATGCTATCAAAACTTGCTAATGCATAGAGTTTGATTCCAATTACCTGCAGCCTCTTTCATTAGCTGACTCAACAGTACACTGGAGCAAGGACACAGCAAACAACACGGAGGAGGGCAAATACCAACTTACAGAGATTTTAAACAACCTGGACACCTCGTGCACTGTTTGACTTTGAGCCTATTGAATCATTAATAAAGCTCTTGGGTATAAAACGAAATATCTTAAGACAAATGGTAGTTTTTCAGGAACAGGAATTAAACGTCGCCTCCACTGTTTTGGAAATAGAGGTTGAAATCTTAGAGATAAAAAATATCTGAAAACTCGGACATAATATTAAGAGCAAGGAAATGTGTTTGTTTTCTTGCCATTAGAACGAGTTAAACGTTCGGGGTAATGGCTCCTTCACCTTCTGCCCTGAGCACTTCCTCCATTCTCCATCGTAATCGTAACATAATGAAGCTCGAACCACAATCACTTCCACATTTCCTGCGGCCGAGCTCCAGAGTCGCCCGTGCATAATGCGCCATATGGGATTTCTACAGTGTGTGTGTGTGTGCTTGTGTCATGTGCACGTCCAGCATGTATGCATGTGCTGCTACATGTGTTCACTGAGTGTCGTACACCCACAGTACATTTAGCCTTTGATATACACACTTGACACAAAGCACATGGCTATGTGTGTGTGTACAGTGTGTGCACAGTGTGTGTACAGTGTGTGCACAGTGTGTGTACAGTGTATTTACAGTGTACTTTTGTCAGTGTGTACTGCACGTGATTTTCTTTACATGTGTCATCTTTCGTGTTTGTGGTCATGGTTTGAATGTGTGCAGCCTATGACATGTGTGTGTTATTTGTGGTGCTGCCCACATCTATCCCTCTCCCTGTGTGCACGTGCATGTATGTGTACAGTGTGCATTTGTCAGTGAATGTGTAAGTGTGTATTGCATGTGATTTTCTATACATGTTAAACGCATTTTACATTTTTCTATGTCATGTTCTGTTTGTGTCCATGTTTGAATTTGTGTAGCCTATGACATGTGTGTGTTATTTGTGGTGCTGCCCACATCTATCCCTCCCCCTGTGTACGTGCACGTGCACGTGTGTGTGTGTGTGTGTGTGTGTGTGTGCCTGACAGTCAGACAGAGACAACTCCTGACCCACCAACAATGCAGCCTGACTCCACATCTCACCAGCTGAAACTCATTAACAGCAGTTCAGTCAGCACCAGCTCTCATCTCACTTTCTCTCTCCCTCTTACACACACACATTTTCCCTCCTCCTCCTCCTCTTCCTCATGCCCTGTCTTCCTCCTCCTCCTCCTCCTCCTCCTCTTCCTCATGCCCTGTCTTCCTCCTCCCTGACATACCCCCCCCACCTCTCCTTCACATCTTGCCATCCCCTCAACTTGTTTTTCCCTTCAAACCCTCCTCCTCTTCCTCTTCTTCTTCTTGTGTCTGGTAAACTCTCACATGCTCGGTTGAACTCGTGCACCGGGGCACACGGTCCACACGCATGCAAACATCCACTTGGATGGACGGACGTGCGTGTAGCAGTAACACGCATGCTGCACGCCAACGGGAAAAACAAAAAGCAGTTTCGCCCTTCACACCTCCAGTAGCCCCCCCCCCTCCCCCCGCTGGACTTCTCCTGACTCGTGGGGGGGGGGGATGCCGCACGCGCACATCTTGAATCACTGTCAGGGTTCACAGGGTGGGAGTGGAGTGGATCCAGGTAGACATTTCTGGCATTCCCAGACCCACTCTGTACCACCCATCAGACACGTGACTTCAAAACCACCAGGCCCAGTGATGTGCGCGATAAATGACCAGAGGTGGGTGAACGTGTGTCTGTGTGTGTAAACGTGTGTCTGTGTGTGAGTGTGTGTTTGTATGCGAATCAATTAATCCAATTAGATTTGTACAGCCTATAATCACAATTCACCTCGAAGGGCCAAACAAGGAGTGACACCCTCTGCCTTCAACAAGAGGAGGAAACTACTCCTACTGTGTGTGTCTGTGTGTGTGTGTGTGTGTGTGTGTGTGTGTGTGTGTGTGTGTGTGTGTGTTAGCAGTGCAGTTAGTTGTTGACTCTACAGCTCAGAAGCCGAACTTGTGGCTTGTGGCATCCTCTAATGAAGCAACTCTCCTCTGTGGTAACACCATTCAGTCCAAGTGTTGCTGTGGCAGCTGCCCACAGATGTGAGGTGTGAGTGCAGCATCTGTCCTGCAAGTTCAACAAAAACACACAATCCACACACACATGACGTGGAGCGGCTCCTCTTAGCACACACACACACACACACACACACACACACACACACACACACACACACACACACACACACACACACACACACACAGCAGGAAACCTACCTGGTTTGAGATTTAAGTTCACAGCTCGGACGTAGAGGCAGCAACTGGACCAGAGCTTCCAGCGGAGATTCGCATTCTATACTGGGAAGGAGTCCGGCGCCCACACACACACAGAGAGAGAGAGAGAGGATGGAGGACGTTCTCCGCTGACGGAGGTTGCTGTGGAGCTGTCCGGTTGAGAGGAAACACAAATCCAGAAGAGAGCAGCAGAGAAACCAGAGCAGCAGCAGCAGCAGCAGCAGCAGCGGTTTGCTTCGTCTCTCCCCCCCCTCGCCACCTAACGGAGCTCAAACACACTTGCACGCCTGGTGTGTTGAGGTCATGCTCAAAGTATGCCTGTGCACTGATGTTCTGCAAGCTCAGGGAAACCACATCCTGTCACATATTTACCTCCCTCCCCCTGTTCTCTCCTTTTCGACATGTGCACTGTTCTCTCTCTCTCTCTCTCTCTCCCTGTCTGTGTCTGTTCCTGTCTTTCTCTCGCTCCCCCGTGATTGTCTGAAAGCGACTGAGCGCTCTGACCCAGCGTCTGCTCAGCACAGCCCCTCCGCCTCACTGTGTCTGTCTCCCCGGCAGCCGCACCAGTTCCACTCGGCTGACTGGAGAACCCATCTGAGGAGAGAGAGTGAGGGGGAGCGAGGAGGAGGCGACGGAGAGGAAGAGGGAAGGAGGGAGGAGAGAGGAGAGGGGAGGATGAGGGAGTGAGGGGGGGGGGGCTTCACTGGGAAATACCAGAGTTGGAGAGAGAGAGAGAGAGAGAGAGAGAGAGAGAGAGAGAGAGAGAGAGAGAGAGAGAGAGAGAGAGAGAGAGAGGGGTAGTGGGTGTTCATAGAGGGAGTGAAGCACTAAAGAACGATGGGTGGGCAAAAATAATGATCAGAAGAAACATTAAGAAGTAGAGAGGACATTGTCAAGATGCACACACACACACACACACACACACACACACACACACACACACACACACACACACACACACACACACACACACACACACACACACACACACACACACACAGGACCCCCCTATAGATGTGTATGTATTATTTAAGCCAGTTTGTATGAACCACCGTTCAGGAGAAAAACCTCTGATACATGAACTGCATCATAAACACAACACGACCTCCACCTCCAGAGTGCACGTCGGTGCCGAGCGTCCTTGCTGGAGGTTGAACTCGGCTCTGCAACATCAGAGGAGACGTTTCCATCACTGTCAGTCTGCATCGTTAACTCTGCAACCCCACAGACGTATTGATGGCAACAGAACAGCAATGTGCGGGTCAACAGAACAGAAGTTTTGTGCTGACTGTGTTTGAATGTGTTATTAACAATAGATCATACAGCTACTTGACTGTGTAGCTGCCCGTCAGCCTCACCGTGTTTTATGTTATCGTTTTACTTTTCTGGTCACAGTGTTGGTTTTACTCTCACCGCTCTCATGGAATCAGCTTTTCCCCTCAGCAGCGGCAGAAAAGCTGGGATAGACCCACTGAACAACCTGCGCTACAGGGAAAGGCAGGAAGAGGAAGTTTATGACGAGCTTGGGAACCTATTGGAGCATTTAGCCACTGAAGAGACCAAGGCTACAGCTAAAAGGAACTTTAAATGAATGCTTATGTTCATCAATGAAGTGTAAAAAAAAAAGCAATAAGTTGCATCAACATCAACTTAAAAGGTGAATATGTTTGTGCATCTGCTGCAAATGGACGGAAAGAGAATCTGCCACTGCAGGTTTAAAGATCCGGTGAAAAAGATGGAAAAGCAACGTTTCAAAAGGCACATTTAGCTGATTTGTTGTTATATTAGAAAGAGAGAACTTGTGACCCACTGACCCTTGTGTGTGGAAAGAGGCTCAAGATGCTGGAGCTGATCCCAGGAGGTGAAGGGAGTTGAGCAGAGGCTCAGTTACTTTAAGCATTGTTTAAAAGAATTATGTCTGACATGAGAACTAAAAATGTGACTGACAGCAAAGAGTCAAGATCTGAAAATTCATCAAATGCAAATAAAAATAGAAAGTGACGCTCGCAAGCTGAGAAAAAACCACAGGCAAACAACAAAAGAGTGGATTGACTTTGCTTTTGATGAGTTTCCATAATTACTGGTGAAGAGCTCCACATACTGGGATTAGACTGGTCCTTCACAATGTGATCCTGACTTTGGGCTCTTCTCAAAGTCGTTTTTAGCCTAACAGGGGATTCAGCCGCCGCCTGTTCAAGGAGAGTCCCTCATTCAAATCTAACTCCAGGCGGCAAATTAATGATACGTCTCTTTTAAAGAAGGAGATGCTGTCACATCAGGAGCTCCATCACACTTTCATCACAAGAACGAAATCTAGATCCAGGCAATGTACGTCCCATTTTCTTCTTTATTGTACATCAGACCACCTTCACATGAAAAAGGTTCAACGCTGGAGGTGGAGAAGAGGCAATCTGGTGAATGGTATCTCTGAGACCCCTCGGGGGGGCAACCTGAGGTTGGGATTCAAGAACAAAAGATGGTGAGGTTGTGATTGAGGGTGGAGGCTCCAATCACAACCAGTGAAATCAACCAAATGCCCAAAACGCAGAAGACGCCCTGACATGGCTCCGAGGCTTGAATGACACTAACGATCACCCACAGTGGAATTGCCAACGTGTTTTAGATTTGGAAAATGGCTAAAAAAAACATACACATTAGGCAAGATGGCATTTATTTTATTTTCAAATCGTCACCTCAGTGGGTTTAGCAGTAAATTATTTGAGTTTAATGTCCCGTAACTTGGTGGAAACCTGACCTTGCTGCCCTCCAGATGCACACATGTGTGAGGAGAATAGTGCAGCGACTGCAATGGGGACAAATGATGTGAGTGGAGCCACAGAGACAAGCAGCCATGCCTGGTGTTTGTGGAGGCATCAGTCTTACATGAGCGGCTGAGGAGTCGGAGAGACAGAGCGAGCCGAGCGGGACTCATCACTGTGGGAGCTAAATGAGTCTCTTCATTCTGCTGCCATACACCAGCACTGCTCAATCACCGCCTCTATTGTTCCACACAAAGACAACTGCTCTGTTTTTGTCATTGGACGTCAGCTGATGCCACAGCTCCTCTGGTGTGACAGCGCCCCCCAGTGGAGAGTGAACTGTGCTTCCCTGATGTCCAGTGGAAAATAATATGAAGGTCTTCCATTGTAGTGTCTCTGTATAGTTGTATTGTCATGTATGTGTCTCCTGCTCTGTGTGGTCGTGCTGAATAAAGCAATAATTACATGTACACATAACAACTTGTATTTTCAGGGTTTTGAAGAGAACAAACATTTACACTAATATTCATATACTTACGTCAAATTAAGAGTCTCTGATTAACCTAACCTCAATCTGCATGTCGTCGAACGCAGATAAATACAAACTGCTCACAGGTGGGCCCCGGCCAAACTGGGATTTGAACCGGGAACCTTCTTGCCACAGCTGAATAAAACCCCTAGATTTACTACAAAATTATTGTGAATTCAAAAAAATCACAAAAAAATATAGTGATATTGACAGAAATGGTCCAAAATGAGTGTGATTTCAAACAAGGCTCAGGCCTGTTAGATCTTTATGCAACAATACTAATTATTAAATACATTTTAAGTTGATTTATTTCTATATACTTATTTATAATTCATACATTTTATCTATCGGATGTAAGAGGTTTTCAAAGTCTGAGACTGTGAGCATCCCCATCAGACCTCGTCACACCTTTGTTTACTCACTTAGATTTCCTCCATTTCCTGGATGCCTATGATTCTGTTATTTGATCCCAACAGAAGAATTGAGCAAAGATAAACTTAATATTGTTTACACCAAATACATAAAAGGTATTTTTTTAGTTTCTGACGTGCACATGATGAGCTGTTGATAAGTAATATAAGAAAACATGTAACCTCCATTGACTGAGCCTTTCTTAATAGTGCTTGGAGCCGCTCCCACTTTGAACCCCCTCTCCAGACTCCTGAGCAGTGCACGTGTCTTCAGGGGTATTTTATATTTCCTCTAACCTGAATCCAGATCCAGCAGCAGGGGGTGAACAGGAAAAGACTTTCAACCAGACTCCAACCTTTCTCACATCATTACCACAAAGCCACCCCACTGCATCAGTCAGTTTTCTGCCCGGGGTGTTCGTCTGTAGCTGCTGCAGGGCCCCCCCCCCCCTCCTTTCTGTAATGTAATGGCTACTATTATTTTAAAATGGTGTGCTTTCACTCCAACCTCCTGGGAAGAGGTTTTGTTCTGAAGAAAAGCAGATCTGAATGTATACAACGCCATAAGTACATAAAGTACTGCACCCACGAAATCCATCACCACATAGAGCATTAATTATCGGTGACAGGGGAGAGCCGACCGGCTGTGGCCGGATTTCTGTGCTGCTGGGTTTTACAGGTGATGGAGCCGGGTTCACACGTCACAGCTTCACTTAGTGGCAAACTAAACTATTACCTCAACATATAAGCATTGTTTGATCAGAGCTGTGTCGGAGTACTGTCTCATTGTTCTAGCTCTAGACTTGTTTTTAGTTTTGGTCGAATCATAACTGGGACAAACTCGTGTTTTTTTAAAGAGGTAAAATATTCCCAGGGTCAAGCTAAAAATAATCACACGGGAAATTCAGCAGCTCATTGGTTTTCAGTTTCAACAATAATGTTCTTCACCTGACGACCGTTAAAGCAGGTGGGATATTACCACAGAGATGCATTAAGTAAAAAAAAAAGGCGATAGCAGCATAATGCTCATTTTAAAAACACACAATCAAGAATCAACAGAGAGGGAAATGTTGCCTTAAGATAAAACTGTGCTTTGTTCAAGTATCAGCAATCCAAGTCATTACTGCATTACAACGTGCACTGTACTGTCTTTGGAATTTCCAAATAAAACAAGTGAAATATTTCAGGTACACTAATGGAAAGATTGGGAGCACCGTACTCACATTCTTACATTGTGTAGTCTGGGATTTGACATTTAATAGAGACACATTATCCCCTGTTTCACTTTATTGTTGTTAAACGCTGGATTACGATCCTGTAACTCAGAATCAGTTATTTATCTTTCGTGCTTCGTGCTCTGTTCCACGGGGTCGTTGTCAAAGTGTGCGGTCGCTGCAGCGAGGCCTTTATTTGGGCTTTTTATAAACCACAGAGACTATGAATCATTGTGAGGCCATTAAAACAAGCTGCTGTGGTGAAAGTGTATTTACACACGAAGAAGACACAGAGCGATGATCGGCAATCTCACAAAGTCTTGTTTGTGTCAAACTGATTAAAAGTAAGTCTAATGGTTCCGCTCCTTTTAGCTCTGTTTTGGTTTCCACCGGCTACCAAGAGGAGGCCAGATGTTCCACTTACCTCACAACGTTCTGCACCATTTGGTTGTGGACAGGTCTTTTTCCAGTGGGTCTGTCAGAGGTTTTCACTGAACGCCGCCTGTTGGAAACCATATGGATCAGAGCAGCGAGCGAGAAACACAAGAGCAAAACTAAAACAAGCGGAAAGACGCTAAACTGGTCTGCAGAGATGATGGGAATTATAGATGTGGGAGAACGTTTTCTGCGGGTTGGTCACCACGGAACAAGGAACAACAAATTAAAAGACTGGTTTCCCAAGAGACTTAACTTAACTAACAACTTAAACGTTTTCATAACCTGTTATTATGACGTTCATGTTCAATTCCTTCTCATTCAAATTATAAATTGTGTTTAATACAACTCCTACATTTTGCACCAACACACAAAAACACAACACTGGTTTTTCCACATCTCATATTTACAGAATATAAGTAGAAAACCCTTTCAATGTGTGTGGGAGTACCACACACAGTGATCAGATGATGCTTTGGATGTGTTACTTTCGTGCAAAGGCAAATGTTGGGTGCGTCTTCATCCTACATGAGCTGTATGACTTTAATCCATTTACATACACGACCATATCTTGTAATCTATCAGCACCTCCATTTCTCTTGTTTACCCTGGCCTAAGACATCTTTCCATTCCATGATGTGCAAACTTGAACCAATACATCAGGTAGGTCGCTGCACCCGAGAGCTGAACAATGCCTTGTTTACTCAGTTGCACTTGTTTGAAGAAAAACCCTCTTCGCTGCTGTGTGATAGATTTGTTTTTCATCCAAGTCCTGGATACTGAGGCATCATTAAGAGCCGGAGGGGGGATTTGCCGTGACTCTGACGATAGCGAGCAGCCGTCTATAAAAGGAAAGGAGACGCTAAGTGCCAACTCACCTCCACCTCCCGAAGACCCAGGTGCAGGTACATCTCCCAGAGCGTTGCTTTGCATTTATTACTGATTTACAGAAAACATCCCGAAGTCAAAGGTGCATATTTAACGTTCATCATGTTAACTTTTTCCTGTTCTGCTTTTTACTATTTGTGTCAGACATTGAATTTAAATTGAGAAGATCAGTTGAGATACAAATATGCATATTGTTATTTTATTTGTATTGATATTCATGATATTCATTTTTGCCTTGTCGTGATTATACTGTAGGTGTTTTGCTTTTCGTCGACAGAATGTTTGGGATCCTGATGTGCATCTTGACGCTGCGGCAGGTGCACTCTGCCTGCGTTGTGGTGAGTTGAAGGGTAAACACGTTATTCAATATCAGAAGGAGAAGTTGTGGTAAAATTAAAATCTGTTTGCTTAAGTGCAAAACTTGAGTATTGTTTCGAAGTAGTGTTCTGATATTGCACTTAAGTTTTTCAATATTGTGACACCACAGATTATATTTTAACATTTCCCAGAAATACACAGGATATCAATTATTTAAGCCCTTCTTTAAGTATCAATAAAAACACCACAGAAGAACCACTGCATACAATTATTCTTCTTACTTCAGGTACTTTAGTTAAGTTACAATTTAATAGTTATACAAATAAATGTATTTTTGTATTTTCACTTCAATATTTCACTGATGACAACCTTTCCTTTTCTCCCCCCCCCCGCCCCACATCCACTTTGCTGCGTTCCCTGCTGCGTCCACAGCAAGGTAAGCACATTTAGAGTTAAATGCATCAGGCGTGTTTGACTTTACAGACGTATTATATTTCCCAGCGTCAACTTGAGGACCATGTCTCCAAACAAGATTATGGGATTTGGCACAAACCTCTCTGTGTGTTCTTTTATTATGTTCGGCCATTCCAGAGTAATTAAACCAGGATATGTTTGTGAGTCATATCGTGGACATAATAAGCCACCAGAGTAAATATCACTCTTTATTATGTCTTTAATCTTATGTTTACACGTGTGTTTGTGTGTGTGTCTGTGTGTGTGTCTGTGTGTGTGTGTCTGTGTCTGTGTGTGTGTCTGTGTGTGTGTCTGTGTCTGTGTCTGTGTGTGTCTGTGTGTGTGTCTGTGTGTGAGTCTGTGTGTGTGTCTGTGTGTGTGTGTGTGTGTGTGTCTGTGTCTGTGTGTGTGTCTGGGTGCAGACATTTGCCCAGAAACCACAGTGGTTCAGGCTGAGATCGTTGACCAGCACAATGCCTTCAGGAGAGTGGTTGATCCGCCAGCGTCCAACATGCTGATGATGGTCGGTACTTGTGTCCAAAAGTGGCTCAGATTGAATTTAGCATTTGTTTTCATACATGTGGGAATAAAAAATAAAATTAAAACACATCTATAAATGCTGTTAAAAAATGTTTGACTAGGAGCTGTAATAGATAACTGACTTTAAGTTGATAGTAGGTCTGAATATGAGCTTGTCCAGAGTTGTGATTGGCCCCAAGAGCCTCAAAAAATAAATAAAGTATGCAGTATAGATAATGAGATGATGGATGACGGATCATTGCTTTCAAATATATTCAGTGAACATCTGAA
The DNA here is from genome assembly GCA_026259375.1 of Verasper variegatus. Classification (NCBI taxonomy): domain Eukaryota; kingdom Metazoa; phylum Chordata; class Actinopteri; order Pleuronectiformes; family Pleuronectidae; genus Verasper; species Verasper variegatus. The sequence goes on from CM048048.1 coordinate 21,535,731, forward strand.
TTGAGTTAAAAATAGAGACATTTCATTTCCTTTTGAAAGGAGCTGTATGTCTGGAGGTGCAACATCTCTCCAGAGGAGTGAATGGGGGAAGAGGGAAAAAAAAAGAAACATGTGCTTGTATTGAAATTCAGATTTGGGCTTTGGGCTTTTGGGGGGCGAGCGAGAGAGTTTCTCTCAAACCTGAGCGCCACCTGAGTTCAAACCCTTTTCATATTTTATGGGTCAGAGTGGAACGTATTTTGAAAAATTCCATCAGTTCTTCAAATCATCAATCATCCAGTTTTCAGATCCAATATCTTGCAAGAGAATGAATCTCATCTACGTCGTTTGAAATGAAACTCTTGATTTGTTATGTCGTTTCTTTTTCTTCTTTCTACCTTCATAGAGTTATAGTGAGGAGGTGGCAGTCAGTGCTCAGGCCTGGGTCGACAGATGCATCCTGGCTCATGGAGAACCCAGCACCCGTATGCTCAAAGGTACATTTCTCCATCTTTTATCCATCATCTCTCTTCATTTTCCTTTCACTGGGCTCCCCAGACACCAGGACCTCATACATCTCAGTGAACCGACTGACCCTGTGACTGTCGACGCTATCTAATCTCCAGTCTAAACACTTCTCAAAAACAAATTACCCTGATATGTTATCATCGAGGTGATTATCACCAACAGGCATTTTAATGAACTGTTCTATCCAAATAATGTAATCTACTCAGACATGAAAGCTAGACGGTGTATTTGCAGACACCCATTAATCAGCGCCGCCATGTGTTTCTCACCATTGAGCAGGATATGAATTAGGTGAGAATCTGTTCTATTCGTCCGCACCGTTCCCGTGGACGGACGTCATCGGTGCCTGGCACAGCGAGGTGTCGCGCTTCCAGTATCCCAATGTGTCCACCGATGGAAAATCTATTGGTCACTACACACAGGTAACAGCAGGGAAATGATCATTATATTCATTAGGTGTTTTTAATGTACTTTTAAAAAAAACAGTGCACTTTCTATGTACATATTTCTAGACACTTGTTTAAACACCATAAACAGCCATTATTGTGTTTATAAGAAAACACAGTTGTGGTTTTTTAAATATTTTTCATCAATGTTCACATTTTTCCTTTCAAATAAACCCACAGAAACTAAATATATTGCCCACGTTTTTGAAGAATGAGATATTGAAAAACCGAGACACAGCATCAATGAGACATAACAGTGTTTAAAAAAAGTCAATATTCATTATTACTGTGAAGGTTTTCATATTAAAGCTGATAACTTCTTCTTTCTGCTGTCAGGTGGTGTGGAACAGCTCTTATAAAGTCGGCTGTGGAATGACCCTGTGCCCCAACAACATCTATTTCTACGGCTGCCACTACTATCGAGCGTATGTGACCCCCCCCATTCACTCTCAACACGCTTAAAACACGTGACTTTGTTCTGCATGTGTATTCCTCTGGGAGACCATTTTGTAATTTATTTGACAGAGGAAACTTCAGGGGTTGGCCGCCCTATAAAGTGGGACCCCCGTGTGCTTCCTGCCCCGGCGCCTGTGTAGATAAGCTCTGCAGTAAGTAGACCATCAGATACCGTGACCAGTACACAATGTGCATTCTCCGGGTGGTGATGAGGATATTATACAACATGAACATTGTCCACTGAGGTGGAAAACAGACAGCGGGTTAACCTCTTCATTGCTGTATTTCCTTTTCTCCGTTCCAGCCAACCCTTGTCCTTACATAAATAGGTACATCAACTGTCCAACCTTGAAAGCCACGACAGGATGCGGCAACGCGCTGGTGTACGCCTGGTGTCCTGCTGCATGTAAATGCATCGACAAAATCATTCCAATAGCCTGAAGAGAATTCCTGCAGTCGGCAAATGTTTGACTTTTCACATTATCTTCATGAGACTCTCCGTCTGTGAAGTAAGCCAATACCATGTAAGCTCTTTAAGAATATGATGATGACACAAGCAGAATGTATCTGGAATAAAAATCAGGTTTAGGGTTCAGTGTCTGAAGCTATAGGGGATGTTTGGGGAGTGTTTTAAAATGTGGAACATATCAATATTCACATTCTTGCACTTATTTCATGTTGGAATTCAGGTCTAATCTGAACTAATCTGTATGTTAGTGTTACAAATGGGTTTAAATTACAACGTGTAACTTGAAATGATTTGTTTCACCCTGATAAACCTTTAAAGAATCAAGAGACTGTGCAGTTTCTTTTGGTTTGATGGTTCACGGCTTTACTGACTTGGTTCACCGCTCCCTACAGCAGGGGGATTGTGGACAACACCAGGTTGTGTATGTAAAGGTTCTGCAAAGTTAAAAAGCCCCAAGACCACGAAGGGAAGCTCCTGAACGCCTCATTAGAAATCCTGCCTGTACTTTCACAATGCCTAACACACGCCTAGCGGCAAAGACAGGCACAGAGGATAGAGGCCTTCAGACAAAAAAGGCCACTAGGAGGGAAGTGATGTGTTTTCTCAAAATGTGAGCATATAAAACTTTTCAAGCAATAACCCATAACAAAATTATAAACCTGGATATGAGCAAAATATGTCTAATATGTCTCATTTAAATAGATATTGAACTACGTGGACTTGAACTCCAACAATGATGCAAAATCTCAATGTTGCCATGTTAAAAATCAGCTGCATGAGGTGATAACACATCAGTGTTGTGCTTGAAGCTTGTCGTGCATCATCTGAACAAACAGCAACTCGGCGGTAGGTTGATCAGTGAGAGTGAGAGAGCAGCAGCAGCTACTCTGTGGCTAATGGTGAAATTGCTCCGTTGCAATAGAGCCCCATAAAAAAAACAGACAGCTATTCAATTGACCAACACCGTCAACCAAGTTAAAACCACAGTCTGTGCAAACATTCAGAGACGACAAAGCACCGGCAGCCACGACACTGTCAACCGGAGCAGGTGCAGCCAGGCAGAACGACCCTAATCGAGCTCGCCCAGTGGCAGAGCACAGGGTGCCTCTGGGTAAATGTGACATTTTTACTGTTAAATGATCCTCCGGCATGCGGATTTAGAGGGAAACTGTTTTAGTGCGGTGACTTGCATAACAGCTGCCAACAGACGGCTGGTGCCAACTCCTCTGTGACAACCAGAGCTGAGCCAAGTCTATCAGGAGTGCTGAGTACACACACAAACACACACACATACACATAGACACACATCACCATGCCCCATCTTTAATATTACACTTACACTTCAAGAACTCATAACTTTTTCTGTAACATCAACCTTCTTTCACGGGTTTTTGCTTAGTCCTCGATCCTGCAGCTGAATTTTATCAATATCAAATTTAAAAATATGTGATGCAGGGGCTAATATTGCCGACAGTATATCTGTGAACAGCTTCCGTCATACACACCGATGCAAAAGATATTAAAGGTGCATTATTGCAAGCTGGGTAAATATTGTCACTATCTCTTTACACTATCAAACCCAAGCAAAGTCTCTGAGCAGGAAAAACCAAAGTTCAGTGACTTGCGCTTGTTGTGTTGATGGATATGTCTGATATAACAAGACAGGAAATACACAACAGCTGCTACAGACTGTGTGAATTACTCCTCTGGCCTCGTGGTAAATGGACATGAACACCCACAAATATCAAAACATGATGTAAAGGTTCATTAAGTATTCTCTGAGAAAATGTCGCACAGTGTCCTAACTTACAATATGAAAGAAGGTGAAAAGAAGAAATTCCTGAATCCGGCCCCTGATCTGGATCTGCACCACACGTTTAAGGGTTCGTGGAAATCCTTCTGGTAGTTTTTATGTAATAAACAAGGAGGAGGTTATCATATAAGGCACTAATTTGTTTTAAAAAGTCAGAAATATAAAACTCTGGCTGGTAGAACACATCAGATAATAAGGTACCAGTCCACAAAAAGCACAATTCAATGACCACTACATTCCTGCAGATGGCTCTGTTGTACAAAGCACCTCTCCTGCTCCTGCATCTCACATTAATTAACATCTCTTCCTTTATCTGAACCAGTGGCCTGTGAATAAAAGTGCATCAAATCATGTAGAACAATGGGCCTCATCACTCACCCTCTGCGTCTCTCACACAGGAGGCTTCATTGATTCGCTCTGTGAACCACATGCAAGGTTTGCGTTGAAGAATCGATCTTAAAAACAAAACAAACAAGAATTGATGATTTGTGATGAGCTTGTTCGGTCACATCAGGAAACTGCCAGGGTTTGTGTTCACAGAAAGCCTGAGGCAACAGCGCAGGAGACGGTTGGGGCGGTTACACCACCGCTGACATTACTCCATCACCTCCACGCTGCGTCCACGTAAAGAGGAAGATCTGAGAGGAAGAGCTGAAGAACACTTGTCATGTGACGACTGCTGTCCTTGAGGGGTGTCATGTGTGGCTTCTGAGCAGAGCTGACATCAGATATATTAATAATCCAGAGCACCAATATAAAATATGAGCACAGCTTCTTTTTTTTTTTTTATTCAACCCCTTAAACAGAGCAAGGATAAAAGTTATTTTCATTTAATCATGCATATTGGTTTGAAACTACCTTGATGAAGCCACTGCCAAGCCTTTTATTTTACTTTCATTTTACTCTGACTCTTCTTTTATCTTCAAGGGCACCTGAGGTTTCCTGAGTTTATACACGAGGCTGATTGAGTAGTTGGCCTCTTTTAATATTAATAACATCTTTTATTAAAGCTATTTGTGCGACACACTCAGAGATATTTCTCAATGAATATCAGATGAATATAGTTTGTGTTTTACACTGTTTCACGTGTTGGTCCAGTTTGTGTTTCTGTTGTTTTGTGCGTGTTGTTTTTTGTGTATTAACTCACTGAATTTGGTATTTTTGGTTGTTTGTGTTTTGTTAAGTTGTGCTTTGTGAGCATTTGACCCTTTTGTGTATGTTTTTTCATGTTTACTTTTTTGCAAGTAGCTATATTCATGTTCATCATTGTGTAGTTTTGTCTTTTCTTGGTGCATTTCTTGTGGTATTTTGTATACAATTTTCTTGTCGACGTGTGCAGTTGGGCATGTGTTTACCTGTGGACTTCCATGCTGTTATGTTTGTAGTTTCTTGTTGACTTTTGTAGTCATGCATGTTGGCAGTTGGACCTTTGTGTGTAACTTTCTTGTGGATCTTTGTGTGTGGTGTATCTGCCTTTTTCTAGTTGCATTGTGTGGTGTTTTCTTTAAGGAGCAACCTTAACGCGTTGAATCTTGGTCCAACCTGCACATTCTGGGGTCTGGATCCAAACGGCCGCAGCCTGGACTCGGCCAAACAAACACACAACATGCTGAGATATAAACTGTTTACTGTCAACAGCTGTTTATCAGACCAGGCTGCTTTGTGCACATGGACGTGTGATGAACAAGTTCCTGCAGTGATTTTAAAAAGTGTGTGCGTGTGTGTGCATGTGCGTGTGTGCTCTGAAGCAGGGGGCGGGACCCGGTGTGGCTGTAAAAATAAATAATTAGGTTTGATTGACCGCACAGTGTGTTCCGCTCGGAGCGACACACACACACACACACACACACACACACACACACACACACACTCGAGTTAGTTCGCTCAATGGAAACGAGCTTAACGAACAAACAACCGCTTTACTCTCTTACGCTGCTGGAGGCTCCTCCTGTCTTTGTTTGCGAACCGGGGGCCAACGACACTGGACTTTCGAGTTGGTGCTGGCGAGGACTAACTTTCACCCAGCTAGCTAGCGAGGAGGAGGAGGAGGCGGGGGCGGAGGCGGGGGGGGGGGGTTAGCTTAGCAAAGGCAGCTAACTAGCTCGGCTCGGCTCGGCTCGGCAGACACCAAGCGGCGGCGGGTCTCCCCTTCAAGCTGCGGCTGCAACAACCCAACAAGGAAGAGCCTCCTTCTCGTGGAGGGAACAAGGTAGAAGAAGAAGCCACGATGAGATCAAAGCATGAAGGGGACTGAGCTTGTTTGATCTTTAATTAACTGACAGTGATTTGCGCTTAGCAGGAGATGCTGTTACTACTGTGTGTGAACACGATCTAAACAAAAACACACACACAACTTAAACATCTGCACACATGTGTCTTTGAACATATGGCTTTGATCTGGCTGTATTTACCGGGATTTTCACCAAACGCCTCCTGCAGCACAGAACAGCAGCTCCTGTTATATATATATATTTATATATTTATTTAAATATATATATATATGTAACGTGGTGGTGCCTGATCATGTGTGGTCTCTCTCTCTCTCTCTCTCTCTCTCTCTCTCTCTCTCTCTCTCTCTCTCTCTCTCTCTCTCTCTCTCTCTCTCTCTCCACAGATCACCATGCACGGAGGACGCCCCTCCGCTAACCTGCCTGAGATGAGCACCGGGACGTGATGGTCGCAGCAGCATTTCTATTGCGAGGCAGGGAATCTGTGTGAGGCTGCAACACACAAGGCGTTTGCTCCCCAGCAGCAGCAGCTTCCTGTGTGTGTGTGTGTGTGATCGAAGTGCCTATGGCGGAGTTTGTGGAGGACGGCAGGCTTCCTCCATTGCATCTCGGGGATTCGGCCGTGCCCAGCGACGAGGCAGCTGCTGCCGGGAAGACGCATTGCGAAGTGTCCATCCTGAATGGAGACTGTGGGATATCGGACAATATGGTCGGTTCACCTGGTGCCAGCCAAGCCGGGGTGGAGACAGCCAACACCTCCGTGGGACCGGTGGATGCCAAACACGAGATACCACGCAGGAGCAGCATTATCAAGGTAAGCCTGGAAGTTGAAGTCCCCCCCCCCCACCCCACCGTGCATCTGCATTAAACACAGCATTTGGAAGTTACACTGCAAAAACACAACAACCCTGGCCTCATGTTGTTAGTCTGCGTTGAGTCCATGTTTTTGTGTGGTACTGTCAGCAGGAGAACAACACAGGCCAGCAAATGGAGAAGCACATCCTGCAGTGCTGGGTCTGAATAATTTGCATTGCATGTGTGTAGCAGAGCTTCTCCTTATTCTGAAACACCAATCAATCTGGCTATAACGTGTGTGTGTGTGTGTGTGTGTGTGTGTGTGTGTGTGTGTGTGTGTGTGTGTGTGTGTGTGTGTGTGTGTGTGTGTGTGTGTGTGTGTGTGTGTGTGTGTGTGTGTGTGTGTGTGTGTGTGTGTGTGTGTGTGTGTGTAGAGGAATAAGATAAGATGATCTTTATTGTTCCCAGAAGCGGAAATTAAAGTGCTGCGAGCAGGGGAAAATAAGGAATGAGCAGTGGGAGGAAAAATAATGCAAACAAAACTCTCATATGCAGAAGAAGCATGTGGTTGGAAATGTGATGCTCGTCATACTAATTCAGAAGCGAGGGGCAGTATTTAAGGTGAGAGTAAAATCAGAGGGATAGAGATTGCACCCGTTTGAATGAACGGTGTACAGCTGTTTTTACAGAGGGCAGTAAAGGCAGCACGTGTCCTATAAATAAAGTGTTGTACTTCATTCAGAACGAGGCTGTGCTCAAAGTGAATAGCAGTGTCTACAGTGGAGCCAGTGCAGCAGCAGATAGCGTGGACTGATGGTGGCTGCTGGTAATTAAAATGCAAGCAGGGCCCCTGAATGATTTTTCATGGTGAGCTCATGTACACACACACACATTAATCCGAGTCTGCCTTTACTTTGTTTAGGTGTAGTGCACTAGTAGTGAATGTGACTGTGGTGTTTCAGTAACACAGTAGAATATCTTCCACTGCTGTAAAAGAGGAAACCACTGAAGTCTAATCCTGCACCAGGGGCTGATCCTGGATGCTCTTATCACAACATGTACGAGAGGAACATGCTAACAACATGCCTTTCACTGATTACTATCTCTAACTGTTCACTCTCAGAAGGAAGCTGCCTACAGCTGTGTTTTCAGTCAACTTGTCTCCCCGGCATTGTTGATGAAGCTTTGCTGAAGGGGCGGGAGAGATCATGACACTTCATCACGTTGCAGTAATCTACTGTGTGTTTTCTGGCGCTAATGTCAGCATTTTCTTCTGGAAGTCGTGGCTCTGCTGCAGTAGCTGTCATAACGTCAGTCATGAGACCGTGAAGGAACAAGTTTGAAGGTGATGAAGGGGGAGTTACTTGGCTAGACTGAACAATGGAATCATTATTCTTTACCATGTCATTATCGTTGATATATGAACTGTACTCCACACCTACAGAACACGATCATAGCCTGGAACCAAAGTGTTTCCTGAAAGAGATGAAGCATGCCTGTTGTTTTGATGTGTACATTTCGGCTTTTAGAGGTCAGTAAATCAGTTGAGGGTCAGCGATTTAATTCCCTCCAGGGACAAATAGATTTATGCATGAGTTAGTTTAACAGCTTAGGTCAGAAAACACTTTTTAAATGGTTTCTGGTGTGTTTTGAGGGAAATTGTTGGCTTTATAATTTATTATCACGTGTAAAGAAAAATCAATACTATAATTAGGTCTATGATTTGATGCCTCAGTGAGATTCCGCGGCTTGAGGTTGACTCTCCAGCTGTGGACGGGGCTCAGCGGCTCACCTCTTTGCTGCCAGGTTCTAGCAGACAACACATTCTTGGCACATTGTGGGTGTTGAACTCTGATGTGCCATCTGCCTGGAGACTGATGGGGATAATATTGACATTTCTGCCTTGTAAACTCTGAAGTAATGTCTCAGTACACAGGGACCCGTCTCAGTTCCCAGGCCATTTGAGTCGCTTTTATTGTGGTGGGATGTCCGTGCAGAAGTTTATTAGATCATCAATAGTTGTATATTGGATTTTACACATTTTGGATTCAACCCAAAGGTTATTGTTAAACAAGTGTGAAGCCTCACTTCACTCTTTGTGTCTGATTTTGTGAACTGATATTTCCCACAGATAGTTGCCGCGGTTGGGTGATACCCTGTTAACCAACACGCTATCGTGCCCGCCTACTGCACAGCGAGGGGGCGGGTGTAAAGTCCCTGAGGTAGTCTGCGTTACCCAGATTACATAACTTGCCCACCAGCCACACACCGTCTTTGTTAATTTTTACACACATAAAACCTAGTTTGGTTAATTTACGCGTATCCATTGCAGTGCCCACGTTTATCAAATAAAACTACTCTTAATTTGTCAAATACTACTTATCAATACTTTGTCTGAAGCTGTGAGAGTGGCATAGATAAGTAGTGGAGTCCCATGACAAGAAGAGAGTTGACCAATGAGGATGACGATGACTTGGTTTTTAAACTTAATGGATGTTGACCAGCGGACTAACAGACGGGTCAATTTGGAAAAGAGCGTTCCACAAGGAAGCAACAGGGCAAAAACAGATCTTTTATGTTATTATGAGAAGTGTTAAACATTTTTGGCTCATTATGAAACTGTGGCGGGACAAATTAAACTATGGCGGGCCGCCACAGTCTCTGTTAATTAATGGGAAACACTGAATAGAGGTTTCCACAGGGTGGTCCAGTGCCAGGGTATCCAAGCATACGAGAAACCACTCTGAAATGCTCAGTGACCTAAGTTCAACGAGCGCCACCTCAGACAACATAATGAGAGCCTTCATGACGAGGCATATGAAATGCACAAACGGGTCAGTTCGAGATTATTTAGTGGCGCTTGCTTAGCAACACAACACACAGATGGACGAACATCCAGTGAGTCACAGCAGAGATGATGACTTCTGGTAAGTTGGAGCCAAAAAGGAATGTCATGTTAAGTTTCCATCAAGAGGACGTGGACACTTTTGCCAAGGAGCGGCTTAAAACAGGAAGTGCTGAAGATCACAACCTTTTCTTTACTTGTGAATGAACAGCTCAAAATGTCCTGTCTGAAGCTAATCGTTGAAATCAGCCCTTGACTTCATTACAATATTTCCTGAGTTGTTTTTTGCCTCTGACAACCGTGACTGATGAAATATTGCTCTGAGACGGAGGTTGTTGAAGGGCAGGACCCAGTAATAACAAGGCAGCCTGTTTCACACAAGTCAGTCAGAGTCCTCAGTTCTTGTAAAACAGCTTCTCAAGTGTCGGGAGGATGTGGTTGGAACAACACCAACCACATTCTCATAGTAACAACTATAATACTCAGCGTTAAACTGCCTGCGTGAGTTCTGTAAAGGTTTCTGTCGAACATGTGGTGTGGATGTTTATATGCATGCGTGCGATGATAGGACATTAATCTAATGACTGACCTTTTGTCTCCTGACAAAAATATCACCTCGGCAGAGCTTTTAATTTAATGGTTGCTTAATGCTGAACTTAAATTGATACCCCACTCTAGATCTTCTCTCACCCTCCCACTCATCCTTCACATAATGGCACAAATATTCCCATTGAAAGTTCTCTCAATGATACAACTGTCAATTCATATGCTCAGTATATTTTTTTGGATCATTGTGGAAAAATATTACCACTAACTCTGCCTCACGTACAAAAACACAAGCGCTCTTCTGTGAAAACCTTTTTTCGCTGAACATAGGGGTTGAAAAGGGTGTTATGCTGTAGGAGTGGTTGGATAACTATTTATGACTGTTGTGATTCTTTGAAAAACCATTTTAACATAACGTTATTTAAAGTAAACCACACCATACTGTATGACCACTTCCTCTCCGTGAAAGATTGAACTGCCAGCGTCTGACAGCCACCTACACAGGGTTCGATGAACCGAACTGGGTGGAGCTGCACTTCACTTCTTTCTTTTTACCAGAAATCGTAACTTAAGGAGGTTTGTTCATTTGTAGAATATGTTGACTTGAAAATGAAGTTAAAACATCCAATCGGAGTCTGATGAACTGCCCCTGCACCACATTTAGAGATTGGTGCAGCCCGGCCAGACTTATGAGCCCTGCTTTGTAGTTTGAATTATAACCTTTCATGTTCTAAATATACCAAATGAGCCAGTTTAACCCGTTAAGACCAGATGCAGTAGATGTGTGTATGCCGCTTTAAGATCTGGGGAATAGTCGTAGAAGATTCAGACATATGACATTACTGTTGACCCCTTGGCCAAGGCTCAGGGTGAGAGACATGTCTGACAGGTTTTCACAGCAAGTCAGAGGTGGAAAGACCTGATAATACACTGTTACAGGGTCACCAACAGCCTTCTCTTAGACACTATAGTAAAGTCTTAACCTTTGGCGTTGTCTGCCCAAATGTGTGTTAACATTTAAAACAAGAAGCAAATCAACATTTAACAATTAATCCAAAACAGAAAGAGGCAGTGATGTGGAATTAAAAAGCCAAATGTTTAAGCTCTCAAATAGGTTTTAATTTCATGTTTCTCTCTACTATAGTAACATGTTACTAAAGGTTGGGGGGCAATGAACCGATACTGCCCCCCATAGCTAACACAGGTATTGATGACTATAGCGCTGATCGATTAAATTCAATCCCCTCTTATGTCAATGTGCAGAGAATGACCCCAGTCCCTTCCACAGGGCTGAGGCATAGAGATTATTAAACATGTATCGCACCAGTACATGTTATCAGTTGACACCCACAGCACAAGTGTCATTTTCGGTATTAGGACTGAAATAGACTAATCAGTGCATCATTTGAGAAACCACATACATGGTCTAGGTAATGACTATATTGTTAACATGTTATGTTAATATGTTATGAGAGTGTTACCAGCGGCAGGAGAAATAATAAGCCCCTGGGTCCACTTCACTTCCCAGCTCACTTCTCACCTCTGTTCTTCTTCTTCAGTGAAGAGTGTCTTTTCACTGCTTCGTTAATAGCTCTTATTTCACAGCTCTGGTAGGAGAGGAAAACAGTCTCAGCTGGTGATATAACCCTGTTAAAAGGGAAAACAATATGGCAATAATTATGGTGGACCAGCCGGGCTGTGGAGTTCATACATTACGTTATATCACACTGTATCACTTCGCTTCTGAAAGATAGAGCAGCTGCTCGTTCGTGCCGCAGATCTTTCCAGTTCAGTTAGATTCAGATGTGTCGAGTGGGAAAGTAAAGTGAACTCACTGCCATGTCCAGGAAACCAGTGACTCTGTGACATGGTGGATTTGGATTCTGGACAGAAGATGGTAAGATGGTAAAAGGATGACTTGTAACTGCATTATTTTTTTTTTTGGCATTGCACTGCGTCCACATGATTGGCTGATTGGGTAATTGCATGAATAAGCCGGTATACCGTGGTTCCTAATAATGTGCTCGGTGAGCGTATATTGAAATGCAAGCGTTTTAGGAAAGGCTTTCCTTGAGCCAAAGCATCCTGGTAATTATATTTTATATTAAACTATAACTTGAATTACTTCCACACTGAATTCCATCTTCAGTGAACTCCCCTGGATTATGGAACTACACCTTCACCTGTCACTGAAGAGGGGGGGGGGGGGATAACACTTTCTATTAAAGAGTGTGGTGATGTAAATGTTGTTGATATTGTTTCACAATGTCAAATTAATTATTCATGATTCTACAAACTGCCACCGGAGTGTTATGACTGACTTTCCTTCATCATTTAGCCGGAATCTGAAAACAGATTGTTGTTCAACCCTGGTGCTTTTTTATTTTTTCATTTCCCCCAGAGAGGAACTAGCTGAATATCTTCTGGAGCGATGCAGCTCACTTGCATGCTTGCACGGAATCCCGTTGCACAATCCAATACCACCGGCAGTTGATGGGCTAATTTAATAAAGATCTTTCAACAGCCGTCCTTGGTACAAGGTCCTGCCGCTGCCTTCCAGTCACTCGCTGAGGTTCTATGTGTTCAGGGCGACTCCCAGTTGCACTCAGTCACTTACTTGAATCGTTGCCTATTCATGCATCAGCTCAGGTGTCACTGATTTACACAAGTACTACATGCCTCACCCATTTATTTATTGAGGGGTAGCTCAAATGACTTGGCAGTGATTACACTTGTGTCATGTTAATGGCAGAAGTGGTTTCAACGCTCGTATGATGAGTTGTGTTAATGTGTCACTGTAATAATCAGCGGAGCACAGAAGGCAGAATACATATTTAAACATTTAACGATGAGTTTAATTATAAATAATTATGTTTCAACACCACTGTGATGTATTTAAAATCCCAGAATCGAGGCTGCGAGTCAGATCTCAATAAAAATACATTTAATAAGCGTCTCCCGTTGAGTGGGAACACAAGGCTGACCGTCGGTCCCAGATTGTGTGTTCAGGGTTTAAACAGGGTTTAGCTGTTCTAATGTGCTAATGCATAATTAACATAATCCAGACTGTAAGTATGCTGATACTGACTACTTCAATGGTAACTGCAGAAAAACTAGAGCTGCAAAAGGAAGAAAGATATTTCTATTGGTTCCAGCTTCTAAATGTGTATAATTGCTGTTTTTCCGTGTCGTAACATTATAATAAACTATTTAACCTGTTTATAGTTTGAGACTAAAAGTGTGGTGATGTTAGCTTGTGTTCTAGGAATAGTGATGAGAGCTTTTCACTGTTTTTCAGATGCTTTACGGGTCAATTTCTTTTATCGTTTCTTGAAAAAAACTAAACAATTACCAGCAAGTGTTAGTCACAGCTGGAAGTCACAAGGTGTTCATTGTCATTGTTTAAATTTGGTTTCTTTGGATAACCGCTCCCATAACCGCTTCCATTTCCTGCACATTAAGTATTTTAATATTTAATTAGACTATCCATGTAATGGTCAACCATGAGAAAATGTTTCTCAAACAGTTTACAGAGGCCCCTCTCTCTCTCTCTCTCTCTCTCTCTCTCTCTCTCTCTCTCACTCTCAGGAAAGCTGTCAGAGGAAAACACAAACTGAGGCCACTATTATTCTGGAAGCAAAGACTAACTAAACAGCTATTCTGTTTCTCTTTCATAATTAATATATACTAAATCATGGAAATATTGAAAAACACTTGTGATCAAAATGACCAATTTTGATAGAGCACTATAATAACTTTTAAGATATTGCTATTGACTGGATTTAAACCCCTACATGGACACCAATAAGACTATTGTGTTTTTTTTGTATTATTCCCTGTGCTTTAAGTTTGTGTTGCATCACTCTTCAGCCTTGCGAGGTTTCACGGATGGAGCTGCTGTTGCAACACTGACAATGTTGAAACACTGATTTATGTAACTGGCAGCTAAGAGACAGCAGAGTGTTCTGAATCCGCCTCAACGTGGACGCCTTATCAGACGCTGTGTTCTGATGATGCCACTCTCTGTCTCGCTCTCCTCTCTTAGTCTGAACTGTGACGTGACGGTTTTGCTGGATCCTTCTTCAGCCGAGGTCTGATCAGAATCTGAATCAGATCATTTGCAGCGTTGACCCGACGTTAATATTGTGCGAGTGCTCGGAAGTCTGACCTGGAGGTGCTCATCAATAAATGAGTAAACGACCTGCCCCGTTGAGTTTCACAAAGTAGAACATAATAGATTAATCGAAAGAAACAGACATTCCGGCATCAGGCGTTTTACTCAGATGAATTCTGGCAGTCGATCTGTCATAAACCCTTAAGGTTGGGAAACAGACAAGACAAACAAAAGATAAAATGCTGTTGAACCATTTGCAAGCCTCAGTCTCAACCTGAGTAAAGGACAGCCATAGGTTTCTTTAAGTGCCAATAGAGTTCAATTTAAAAACACATGTGTACTGTTACAATCTCCAATAACCCATTGGCTTTGCCTTCACAGTGCGGGTCAGTGGTTCTTAACCCTGGACTGGTCCTGGGGAGGCTTATATGTGGGTGTTTTTGCATTGTAGTCAGAGAGCTGGGAAATGAGAAATACTACTGATAATGATTCGAAATGCCATTTTGCTCAGCTTGCTGGTTGACATTCAAGCTCCTGTTTCATTCAGCAGCACAGAGGGTTGGACGATCATGGTTCAAGCTAACGTGCAGGACAAAATAAAACAAGTGGCACAGAGTTAGAAAAGAGGAAAACCATTATTTTTCTTTTAAAATTCAATATTTGCAGGTGAGAGATCAGTGATTGTGTTTCCCCCTCTTCCATACACAGTAGTACATTGGCTTTGGTGTCAGAGACAATATCCAGGATGCTCCTGTGGGTAAAGACCATAAGCACGCAACCTAATAAACCATCAGACGTGTGTAAAGGCTCTAAATAATGTTACTGAATCAACAAATGAATATTGTAACTGGGTAATGGCTCAATCAATATTTGAGAACATGAGAGGATTGCTCGCAAAGCCTAGAGCCAGAAAATTAAAAGCTGATGATGTAGAAACAGGAACCTTCCCCCCCTCTGGTTAAGTATATTTTTTGTGAGTAAGTGAAATACTGCCACCAAAAAAGAACAGTGGGGTATAAATTCGGGGGAACATTTTTCTGGCATTTGTGTAATTTATGGACAACGTGCAATGTCTCTTTTAACTGTTTTGATCATCACTCATGAATATCCAACCAGCAGTGGTACGCATGCAAGTGATGAGCACTATTCTTTTGTCTCAGCCTACAACCAAGGTAAACAAGTGAATCTGTCAGTGACATTACATCAGTCAAAAGCCCTCAGATATACACGATTTAAAAATATGAATAAATTGGAAAGTCTTATAATAAATTGGGCTCCCTCCTCCTTTAGTGTCGGCTGCAGTCGAAGCTCTGGGGACCGACTCTTGGTCACAACCGCAGTGTTCCACAAATAGACATGCTACACTCATTTCTGTTTGTTCAGCTTTAAAAGTTAACTCCCCGGGTTTTCACCTTCTTCACACTTCATTTGACCGACAACTGATATTATATGGTAAAGAACAGCAGCATCTGGGCCCTTCAGCAGATTTAAACCTCCTGTGGGATTTGACTGCAGTGCAGCTGGAGAACAGAGTCCATATGCTATTTTAATAATCAAACAACAAGCCCTTCACCGGAATATTGTTTATCTTAACAACTGTACAGTTAAATCATTTGTAACGTCTTATTGTCTTAATAATTTCACATTTAGGTAATGATTTACGGAAACAAAAAATAAACCCAAATGAAATTAAATTGGTTAAGCTGTAAAGGTTCATTTAAAAATCCTTCATCCTCTAAGCCTTGACTCCTAATCTTCATATTTTGGTGCTCGTATGAATTCATGGTGTTAAAGTGATTGGAGTTTGTAACGTGACTCATCGCCATTTCTGAAAAGTTTATGCAAGAGCTCAATGTCCTCGACCAAACCGCCTTTTATTGATTCATGCATTTCCTCTTCCTTACTGTCACCAGTGAGGTTTCCTTGTGATTCATTTGCTTCTAGTTTTTAGTGATTCCTCCAAAGCTTTGTCACTGTGTTACTCTCCCGTCTGACTTTCACACATTAGACCTGTTTTCATCTCGGCCTCCTCTGCCCGGTGAACGTATCAGGCTGTGTGAACACAGACTTGTTATTTAATGATGCAGCTTGGAAAAGAACTCGCAGTGGTTGGTTTAATGCGAGAGATCTTCTTGCTTATTATTACTCCACAGAAGTTCATATTATGAAAGGGACCCCGCTGTATGTATAAATGGGTACATGCAGTCCAAAAATCTGTTTATAGTCTCAATTTAAGTTATTTATGTGTAGTTGTATGACTGTGTTTTTATATATAGTTATTAGTAATAAAGTTTATGGTTACTATCAAGCCTCAATTTATTATCATAAGAGCCTGACAACGACAATTCAGGTCCAATCTATATTGTTTTGGGCTCTAAACCGCAGTCATTTGTACCTCCTCTTTGAAACCATGACCTTTATTGATAAACCCGGCCCTTGGTGTGGAGCTGTGATCTGCTCCTGTCTGAAGCAATGTGATTCAGGTGAGTCACACTGCATGTTGTTGGGGGGGATGTAGGTAGAACAGAGGAGCTGGGCATAATGGGTCCCCTGTGATACCCTCAGTTGCTCTGACAGTTCACAACTGCTCAGTGAGCCAGGAGGAAAATGCAGGATTCAGGCCATTAGAGGATTCGGATTCCTACGGGGATCAGCGAGCAGTTGGACATACTGTGTCTCACTTGGTCATTCTCTCTGCAGCTCGCTTCCTCGTCGTCTCTTCCTCGGTCTTCTTCACTAACTCAACACATGCTCTAAATCACACCAAACGTATTTTGGAACAGCAAAGGCCGATAACTAACGTCCCTTGTCAGGATGAGTCTACTAGAATTCCCATTCATATGTATCTCTTCATTATGAAACACAGTGGAACAATCTGACACTTGAATGTGGATAACGAGCATAGTGAAGCAATTTTTCTTCTTTCGTACTTTCCAGCTCGTGCTGTATTATAATCACGATAGCTTGTGGACTTAAATGCACTTCCAGTCCGATTATGCAGGTTAACCGTCGACCCTGGATGACCAGTCCCTAAATCCTCAAGGGGTAATCCGTCCTACTTCTGCTAAAACACAACAAACCTGATCTTTGCTGGACATATCAAGGTCTTAATCAAATCGGTGTGTGCTGATGTTACTTGAGCATCTCAGGTTTCATAACTTGTTTTGGGGATGTGCTTTGGTCTGGCTCTAAAAATCTTAATCCTGGTTGACTTGGTATTTATTATTGAACTCCAAGGAACAGAGATTAACTAGGGAGATATTCGTGTATAGGAGAATATGCACCCTATAAGGTAGGGATCTGATGTGACTATAAATAGACAACCTGATAACGGTGATCTGGTCTTATAAGCACCTTTTAAGGACTAATAAAACTGTACTAATGGCAAAAGGAAATACCCTTGGTTACCTTACTTCCCTTAGAAAAAGGACTGTTGCATAAGAAATGGCGCCTTCAGGAAACAATAACACGCGGTGTTTGTGTTTTACTTTTGGAAAAGGAAGCGGGGGGAAATCCTGAGGTAATACAGCAGGAAGTAGACACATACCATCAGTAAGATGTGACTGTAACACAAGGTTAACACGAAAACATTCTTGACCCGATCATAAGGATTATCTGCAGTCATGCATTTAGGTTTTAAGCTTTAAGAATGTGATTAATGTGTTTACATTTAACTCGACGTGACACATCCATGGTTCACAGAGAAGTGTGAAATCCCTCCAATCCAAGTTATCCTGTCACAGTCTGTGTTTAGCAATACCTTATTGTTATATAATCGTATATGTATAATGATTTATTAATTCTAAGAAATAACTGTTTGGGTTTAATTCCAGTTATAGACTGACAGGCTTCCCAGGATCTGTGTGATAAGATGTTATCGTGCTGCGTTTGAGATGTTTTTCACAGGGGAATTTGAGGCTCTGCACAAGTCAAGCAAGTTTTATTATTATAAGTCATCTACTATGACAAATTAATTGTTCAGACAAACAAACCATCTGACTGAGTCTATTCTGGCTGCAGCAGGCGGCAGCCTGTGGTCAGTAACCACTGATTGTGCTGCATCCTGTCGAAATGCGATGAAGTATGTACATGACACGTAGCACAGAAGTCAGTCTCTATTTACCTCTAACAACCACTGCTCAGCCAGGGCAGTGAACAAAGCCGTAGAGGAGACAGTAAGAGGACAGAGTGGGGACAAAATGACATTAGAGATGAGAAAATGACAGCAACACTCATCTATCTCAGTTGGTGTTGTCAAATGTATTGTTAGAAATGCCGTCACCAGAGAAGGTGGAGTTTCGTCACGTTTCTTTGTCACTTATGCTTGTGTTATAAATACATAAGCCGTAAATGTCAGGGAGGATGTGTTGAAAGCTCGTCCATGCGTCACATAGTCAAACACATGGAAATCATGTATGCAACCAGGCAATCATTCTGTGGCTTTACCCATCCTGCCTTGACTCAGGTGATCTTTGTGAGTCTTGTTTCTGTCAGCATGTTGTGCACATCTGAGTCTGATTACACGAGAGGCTGTGAAGGATTCAAGTATTTCATTAAATCCCTGAGGAAAACAAAAGTCAAGGGTTTCTACTGAAGTGCAGTGTAAGGAATTCTCGACTTGGCAACATCGTATTGTTGACAAAGTGATGCATTCTTTTTGCATCAAGTGGTGCCATTAAGCTGCCACCAAGTGATTAACAATGGTTTGGGGTTTGGCTGGTCTAAATTTGAGAAATGAGCTTGAAGAATCAGAAATGTAAAACAGTTTGTTCCCTGTGCTGAAGGAACCTGCCACAGTGGGAAGTGCAGGGTTAGTTCAAAATGTCAGACATGTGGCTTCTGTAGATGTCTGGATTTTTGCGGGCAATACTTCCTCAGGGAGATTCCATGTTGTGTCTCTACAATATACAGTGACAGGAACCTGAAGTCACCCAACAAAAGTCGCTGCTGTGATTCCACAGAGCAACTGCTCAGATTGAACAAAGGGGGGTGGGGGGGGGCAGGAAGGAAGGACCGAACATGGAAACTGTATCAGAGCAGACAGCATGTTGTGTTGGGCTGTATTGTTCTGTAGTATAAGCAATTGCCTGGCTGTAACTGTAAGACAAAACATCTAATCCTGGATTTTATTGTGAAAGACATTTGTTGGACTTGGGCATTTTGCTAAATACCAAAATGGAAATTTTGGAAGTCAAATTACTGTGGAGAAATTTGGTTGAAAACCGCTGTAGTGTCTGAGCTAGAATTTATGTCCCTCTCTTCCCCTGTGAAAGATTGAACATACTAAGAATGTAAATGGGCATCAAACATCCTAATAGACTTGTGAAATAAAGGGCAAAACCCTTTCAGGGAAATAGAAAAACCTGATTCTGAACAGCTGAAAAGATATTCATATTCATTTTGAGTAAAAACATTTTAAGAAATGAGGTTTAATCTGATAAATCACAAGACTTATTCTGTTTCTGAGCTTTTTATTTACAGAAAAATGTTCTACTGTTTCTTTGCAGGATGGTTCACGACAGCGCAAAGAAAGGAAGAAGACTGTATCATTCAGCAGCATGCCTACCGAGAAGAAAATAAGCAGCGCAAGTGACTGCATCAATGCTATGGTGGATGGCTCTGAGCTGAAGAAGGTGCGATCCAACTCGCGCATTTACCACCGCTACTTTCTCCTTGATGCTGACATGCAGTCTTTGAGATGGGAGCCCTCGAAGAAGGAATCAGAAAAGGCCAAAATTGATGTGAAATCCATCAAGGAGGTCCGCACGGGGAAAAATACAGACACTTTTAGAACTAATGGAACCTATGATCAGATATCAGAGGACTGCGCTTTCTCAGTCATCTTCGGGGAGAACTACGAGTCCCTGGACTTGGTGGCAAACACAGCAGATGTAGCCAACATATGGGTAACAGGACTGAGGTACCTCATCTCCTATGGGAAACACACGTTAAATATGATAGAGAGCAGTCAGAACAACATGCGCTCGTCGTGGTTGGGGGAGCTTTTTGATGAGGCCGACCGTAACAACAGCAAACAGATAACAATATGTGCCGCTGTGCAGCTCGTCAAGAAGCTGAACCCGGGACTTAAAAATGTTAAAATAGAACTGAAGTTTAAGGAGCTTCACAAAGCGAAGGACAAACCAGGCTCCGACGTGACCAAAGACGAGTTCATCGAGGTCTTTCATGATCTTTGCACCAGACCAGAAATTTACTTTCTCTTTGTTCAGTTCTCCAGCAACAAAGAATTTCTGGATACCAAGGACTTGATGATATTTCTAGAGGCAGAGCAAGGTATGGCTCAAGTTAGTGAAGACATCAGCCTGGAGGTGATTCAGAAATATGAACCATCTAAAGAAGGTCAGCTCAAGGGCTGGCTGTCTCTCGATGGCTTCACCAACTACGTTATGTCGCCAGAGTGCCATATATTTGACCCGGAACACAAAATGGTTTGCCAGGACATGAACCAGCCCTTGTCCCACTATTACATCAATGCATCCCACAACACGTACTTGATTGAAGATCAGTTCAGAGGTCCCTCCGATGTGACAGGGTATATCCGTGCACTCAAGATGGGCTGCCGCAGTGTAGAGCTGGACGTATGGGATGGGCCTGATAATGAACCTGTTATTTACACTGGCCACACGATGACGTCACAGATCGTTTTTCGCAGCGTCATCGACGTCATCAACAAGTATTGC
Source organism: Verasper variegatus (assembly GCA_026259375.1). Lineage (NCBI taxonomy): Eukaryota > Metazoa > Chordata > Actinopteri > Pleuronectiformes > Pleuronectidae > Verasper > Verasper variegatus. The sequence continues at coordinate 21,556,651 of CM048048.1, forward strand.
TTCGTTGCATCCGAGTTTCCGCTGATGTTATGTTTAGAAAACCACTGCTCCTTAAAGCAACAGAGAGTCATGTTTCAGCACCTGAAGAAGATCCTTGGAGACAAGATCATATTGGATCCTCCTAAACCTGAGGACTGTTACCTCCCTTCTCCCTCGGAACTGAAGGGAAAGATCCTGCTGAAGGGGAAGAAGCTGAGTACGAACTGCACTGCTTCGGAGGGTGAGGTGACCGATGAGGACGAGGGGGCAGAGATGTCCCAAAGGATGAGCATCGAGTCTGCGGAACAACAGACGATCGCGCTCAAGAAATTCCAGCTGTCCAAGGACCTCTCTGATCTGGTGACCTTGTGTAAGTCTGTGGAGTTCAGAGACTTCGCAACGTCCTTCCAGAGTCAGAAGCACTGGGAGCTCTGCTCTTTCAATGAGGTCTTTGCCAGTCGCCATGCAAGTGACTTCCCTGGTGACTTTGTCAATTATAACAAGAAGTTCCTGGCACGGGTGTACCCCAGCCCCATGCGGATCGACTCCAGCAACATGAATCCACAAGACTTCTGGAAGTGCGGTTGCCAGATTGTAGCAATGAACTACCAGACTCCAGGCCTGATGATGGATTTAAACATCGGCTGGTTCCGTCAGAATGGGAACTGCGGCTATGTGCTGCGTCCAGCCATCATGAGGGAGCAGGTTTCATATTTTAGTGCCAACACTAAAGATTCTGTGCCTGGTGTTTCTCCACAGCTCTTGCACATCAAGATCATCAGTGGACAAAACTTCCCGAAACCCAAAGGCTCAGGTGCCAAAGGAGACGTAGTAGACCCCTACGTGTACGTGGAAATACATGGCATCCCGGCTGACTGTGCTGAACAAAGGACTAAAACAGTCAACCAGAATGGGGACAACCCTCTCTTCGATGAGAGCTTTGAGTTTCAGATAAACCTCCCAGAGCTCGCAATGGTGCGCTTCGTGGTGCTAGATGACGACTACATCGGGGATGAATTCATCGGCCAATACACAATACCCTTTGAGTGTCTCCAGCCAGGTTTCCGCCATATACCGCTCCAGTCTCTGACGGGGGAAGTTCTGCCACACACCTTGTTGTTTGTTCATGTGGCCATAACTAATCGAAGAGGAGGAGGTAAACCACACAAAAGGGGACTGTCTGTACGGAAGGCCAAGAGGAGTAGGGAGTATGCCAGCATGAGAGTGCTATTGATCAAGGCTGTGGATGATGTCTTCAAGACAGCCATTCTGCCACTTAGGGAGGCAACGGACCTCAGAGAGAACATGCAGGTAAGAAATTAAAGTTCAAATGCATTTGGTTTGCTTGTGTTCTCACCATTGATGGTCACCGTTATGATCTAACATGAACAGTATGTGCTGACTGCAAGAACAACCCCCCCCCCCTGTCATCTTGCATGAGAAGAGTAGAAATCTATACCCTCAAGTCAAGCTTATATAATGTAACATTATAACCATATTTACTACAAAGAATTTTGAGCATCCAAAAAAAAAAAGGCTTCCTCCTTCGAAAGAGAAACACGTAACCACCACGCATCTGATTAGATTTAACCACCATGTGTTGTGCAACACTCAAAACAGATGCAGACAAGTTGTACATTACGATGAGAGTCCCATTCTAATGCGTAAATCGGAAACAGTTACAGCAGAATGGAAGAGGTAGAGAATAATCATGTTAAAATGCTACAACAAATGATGAAAAATGTCCTTTAGCTTTAACCACGACACCCTGACCCACACAAACCCAGTGTCACCCTGAACTTCTTCCCTCTGACATTGAACACGTTTGTGTATCATCATGAAAACAGTGTAATACTCTCTTTTATGTGTAAATGTATTATATAAATGCTCATTCAGAGTCTCTGTTAAGAAAGCTTTACAGGAGTCTCACAACACACTGTGGTTGGTCTCATGTCGTGTCTCTCCAGGCATCGTACTGGGATTTATTTTTGGTCACCCTGTTTATATTGCAGTCATTGTGTGATAATAAGCCACTGGCCTTGAGAATATAACTCATCCCGGCCGTCCTGCCACAGTTTGTCCCTTCAGTTGTTTGTGTTGGGTTTAAATTTGGCCTCTCACAGGAAGGTTAGGACTTGTGTGTGCGAGCTTTTTCCATTTCCATGTGACTCTGGTGTCAGTCCAGTTGGTTTGAGTGCTTGCGAGTGGCTCACGAAAATGAAACTTCTCACAGGTCATTAGTGAACTTGCGGTCACTTCCTCTCACAGCGTCTTAGTTATGATTATATGTTTTATTTAGATGAATGCCAGTAACATGGAATATTAAGTTACTCTCTCTTCACACTGTAACTGATGGTTATGGCATCAGATATTTGTTTTTATTGGCATGTTCTGTGCAAACCAGTATAACTGCATGCAGGCCCAGCTGTAACCTCTCTCGTCTCTCTGCAGAACTGCCATTGTGTCCTTTAAAGAGCTGTGCGGCCTTTCAGCTGTGGCCAACCTGAAGCAGTGCATCCTGGCCTTGTCCCCTCGACTGACTGGACCCGACATCACTCCCCTTCTGCTGTTCAACCTCGCTGACCAGTACCCTGAGTTGGAACCACAGGGCCTACTGCCAGAGGTCCTTAAGAAGGTCGTCACCACCTATGACATGGTAAGTTGCAGTCAGGAGTTCGTCTCTCAATGGGCAGAGTAATGACATGTCTTCGAGGACAAGTAGAAGGGGGCTTAAATATTTAGCATTTAGTTTCCTAATATCTTGCAGCCCTAGTGTAAGTGGGCAGTAGACAGTGGTTCACAGTCACAGTCACAATGGAATGGAAGAGACCTAACCTACCAAACTAGCTTCGACTCCACTCAAATCAATACTTAAGCTTCACTGGTTTTAATGAGGACACACAATGGTGGTTAGGTGGGGCCAGAGCTCTGTTAAGTAATAAAATCAATATTCGTAAGTTATGCAACATGCCATTGAGGTTATTCCCAGACAATACCATTATCCCCATCACATCCTGTTCTCTGACCTTGATTCTCCTCACGCTATGACGGAGTCGAGCATTATTTCAAGCAGAAGGAAGAATTCCACCGACTAAGTAGAGCTACAAGTGAACGACTTTGAATAATTTTGCATCCAGTACTTAATTTGTTTTATCGGATATTTACATCCTTTTGGTTGCAGCATTATGTTTCCAACAGAGACACAATGAAGTGCTATTCACACCCAACAGAGTTATTTTTACAACACTCTTCATCCCCCTCAGAGATGAGCATCTGAAAAAGGGGGATGATGCCGAAAAGACTCGAGACGAAGACAAATTAAGGTGACCCCCTCTGCTCAATTCAGACTCGGCAGTGGAGGGGGAGGTAATTGGCCCTGATGGAAAGAGTAGCAGGGAAAATTTAGTTGGAGGGGGAAGAAAGGAGAAAATGACGGGTGTTTGGGGACCAAAGTCGAATAAATTAAGAGGAAGGGCTTAAGTGGTGTGAGGCTGCGGGGCCTTGATCATCCGCCGAGTGCCCGGAGAGACGGGGAGCTGACGAGCACGGAGGCGCAAATGAAATGAGGAGAGAGAAAACTTAAAGAGTAGTAAATAATGTATGGGACAATAAAAAAAACCTGAAATTCAGGCACTGTGTCAAAACCCACCAGTGGGGAGGAACCAGGCTTTCACTTCCTAATTGGCAAAAACAGAATCTGGGTCTCGGTCCCGGTCCATTTATGTGCAGGAAGGGAGAGATTTAGCACGATGACAGTTTATGGTCTTAGATAATAGGGTCCGGTTTCCGTGTTTGTTTCGCAGCAGAGGAACTGAGGCCACAGTTGGTAGATGGAGAAAATATGAAATCTCTGACATGTTGATCCATGGAGATAATGATTTCTTCACTTGGCAATAATCCAATATTATTTCTTTCCTGTGGTATTTGGGAAAGCATCTGAAATACTGTAGATATGCATCAGCGCTGTGTTGTACTATTATTCATCCAATACACAGTAAAGGTCTGTTGTGTTAAATAATCCATTCTTATAGTTTTTAAATGGTCCAGTGCAGAATGGAATTACTCATCTTGCGTCACCTTAAAAATAAAATGCAGTGCGGCTAGTAATGATAATAATACGAGTAAACGCACCAGCACTTACAGTAGGTAGTCTTTAGTGTGCAAATGGGGCACAGTGCACCCACCTACCTTTTTCGAATGTGCCTCCCAAATGAGATGCTTCGTCTGCCACCAGGGCTGTAATTTCTTCACCCGTCAGGGAAGTAATCACAGCGTGTGCGACAGCTCGACGTGCCCCCACTGCAGCTGCAGAGTGACACGAGCAGCCACAATCACTTAGTCATGAGCGCTTGTAGCCTAACATGGTGATTCACTACATGGGTTTGTGAGACTGTGTCTGTCCCCCCCCCCCCGTGAAGCACACGACATGATGGAGTCTTATGTCATCAGCCTTTTAGAAAAGAAAAGGCAGGACGTTTGTTTTGTCTTTAGAAAAATGTCACAGATTCTCTTAAAATGGGATTTTAGAGCTGAACTGTGATGCCGTAAGACAAAAAATGAATTTTTATAAGAATTTTCTTTTTTTAATAATTCAGTACGTTGACGAGAAAGATGGAAAAGCCAACAATTGATTTGTAAGAGATCGTCCTTCCACAATCGCTCCTAAAGGACAACTCGTGTCATTATCCATTTTTCTTACTGTTCACAAACAAACTTCAGAACCAGATCAGTAGAAGCTTTCAGCAAACGGCGCTCCGACAGGAAGAGCTAGTGCACGTGTGTGGGGATTAATACACGTTTGCTGCTCCAGTGAATTTCCAGCATCAGGACAAAGTGTTTGACTCTAAATAAATCACAGCGGATGATTCACAGTGACGAGCAAACACGTGACCCAGAGAAAATGTGGCAGTCTTCAAACTGTTAATATCAGTCAATATTAATAATAATATATTGTGATAATTGTTGTTTCTCTGTAGTAAAACCCACCTTCTCTACTCAAGTAATAAGGACATTACTAACTGTTCACTCTTGTTACTAATAGAAGTTTCCCTTTTCGCCCTCCATTCTGCCTTCGACACCGCCCGCTACTCGTTCTTTTCTTGGTGGTCAGACACGTGGCCGGCGAGCTCCAGAGATCGATCTCAGGGGCACAATGTAGAGAACTGCTCTTTTTGTCACACTGAGCTGGAATACAAATTGTGTTTTTCCTCTCATCCTGGCAGCAGAGCCGGGCGGCCTGGCCTGCGTGGCACAACCTTGCAGTGCACTTAAGGCACTTAGGGAGTGTACAAGTAAATGTACATGTCAATTAAAAACAACGCCGCGAACACAAAGGCCTCGGATACCAAACAGGCATTAACTGAATATCATCTCCTTCAGATGAGACAATTAAGCCATTACTGGAATATTCAGGGGGGAAAGATCCAGATGGTTTGCGAGCCACCTTGTTCACTCCGTGCTTGTTCACCTGTCTGTGAAAGGCTACACATGCATCATTAACCTCCTGAAACGCCTCTGAAAAGCCAGAGAGGTTTTCCTTTTCTTTTTTTTTATTTGGGAGCCGTGTGGGGAGGATGCGGTGTCTGGATGTAATAAATGGATTCCCGAAGCCTTTGAGTCGGCTCTAACGGCCACCATGAGAGTTTTAACAGTTTGCAAGTCAGAAGAGATTGTGCACTCAATTAAGGCCGAGCACAACAGCAGAGGAGCTAAACTTAGCATCATTCACAGCTGCGGTTTCACGGATAGCGCAGTAGTGGTGTGACTCATAAGGCTTTGCACCTTTTAGGTTTAACGGTTCACTCGACATCATTATCAAACAACTTCGATGATCCGCCGTAACAGAAGCTTTCCAAACCAAGCAGCAGGTCTGACATGTACCTTTAGATATAGGACACTTCCTATTCTGAAAGAAAAGGTTCACATCCTAATTGCTTGTGTCTCCTTCGCCTTTAATTCTGGGCCACAAAAATGCAATTAAGCGACCTCGCCCACAAGCTCTCCTGTAATAAACAGCTTGTTTTTCACAGCCCTCCCTGGACAGAAAACACCCGGCCAGCAGACCGAGACTGCTCCCTGCTTTGTTGTGGAATGCCACTTCTGCTGATGTGGAAAATGAATGCATGTTTTGTCCGCTTTCAGGTGATCCAAACCAGCCGGGCCCTCCTGGAGACCTATGAGGGGATATATGACCGAATCCTACAAACGCAAAAAGCAGGTAAGAGACGGAAAAAGAGAGAGAAACCCTAAAGGCCCCTGTTTCCCGACAGTTTTAACCAGCCGCCGATAAATCAATTGGAAAATTGGGTAGAGCTGATTATTCTTGGCTTATTTGCAGGAGAGTGGAATTACCATTCGATTCATGTTTGAATTTATGAGGCTGTGATTCCCACCAGCCCCCCTGTGCTGTATTTTAATTACAAGGTTTGGTTCAAGGTTCAGTGATGAGTGAACCTGAGACTGACAACGTCAGAGCTAACAGACGGTAGCTCATTAGCTTTTCCCACAAAACATGCAGTTACACCCTCGTGTGAATTTAAAGGAGACACATTTTCCTCATATACAGGCTCATAATTTTAATTAAAAAAGGTTTATATGGTCAAATGTAGAGAAAATACTAAGTTTGAGCTCCTGTCCCTCTAAGGCCCCAGTCTACCCCTGACTGGCCAGCTCTCCCATTCTGTTGTGATCGGTCAACCACTTCCACCACGTGTAGGAGGTGCAAATATACATATACAACATGTCACATAATGATGTATCGGCCTAATTATCAAAGGGGGATTTGAGAAACTTATATTTATAAATGATATGCCTCCTTTAATATGTTTATTCAGCCCCCACATGTTAATATGATGTGGTCAGGGATAAAGTCAATCCACTCGTTCGATTGGCTGCTCGTCAGTGAATCTGCTGATTGCATTATTCTCCGCGGTCAGTGTTAGTACGACCCACGTTCAGTCTTTATTCTGTGACAGTTCTTGTTCTACGCATGCTGCAGTGTACAAGGCTAAACTCTGGTAACGAGAAAGAGTTCACTTTAGAGATTAATGTGCTTCATAATGCAGCACTTTGTGGTAAGGGATTCCATCAAGTAATATAGAGAGCTGATTTATCACTGAGTAAGAATGGTGGAAGCGCCAAGTGAGAGTGGAAGGGAGCAAAGATGGACCATCATTACCGTGGCTCAGCTTTATTGGTTTCCAGATGGATGCCTTTATAAAATATTCATCGGCGATTGTCTTGGCACATCAGAGAGGAGCAGGACTGTGTCTTTTAATCAAAGGCTTGTTGCTGTTTTTCTGTCTTTAGTCCACCACGTTCCAGCCCTTAACAATTACCAGATAAAGGGGAAGGGAGTGTCTGAACTCATCGGTTTGCGTGTGCAATTTTATAAATGGCTGCTGTGTGAGCGGAGCCATAATGACCCTTTTTCCTCTGTGCAGCCTTCATGAGCATCTTTCCTGTTCTACTTCTCAAGGCCACCGGCTGTTTGGCAGTTTGCAGATCTACAGTACGGAATTATTCACAAGTGTGCACAGTTTGCAAATACGTTGACTCAACACATTAATATTACACACTGTGTGATTTAGAGAGTGGATGTGCATTGTGCTGCCTCCAGTTCTACCCGTTGCTCATCCGCACATAACTTCTTTATTTGAAATCATTCAAAGCCTGAAGGAGATGTTATCTGCTTCATCACCGGATCGTCTTCACAACATTACATTTAATTATCAGTAAATCTGTCGTTATATTATTTTTTCGCTGCATGTTTTGTCAAATTCAGTCAAATTCAACTTTGTGTAGTGATTTGTCTCTTTGTTTTCCAAATTAATTTTCACAATACTACAAAAACAGTTATACCCAATATGTTGGAGCATGAGCCACAACAGCCGGAAGAAACAAACGATTTAAGAGGGAATTGATTATTTGGTATTTTAATTTGGTATAATTTGCCTGATTGATTTATTGTTGGCTAAATAGATAAAAACTTCACAGACAGTATCTTTTTTACTCCCTTATATCAATGTCAGACCCCACAAAATCCATTTTGCTCAGGCTCTACTTAACATGATATTAATATTCAATGTTTTAAAAGAATCGTGGTTATTTTCACGACCAGTATATTGAGGCAAAAACCCCAGGATCTGATGTAGCTATCATTACAGAGTGAATTATTCCCACCACCTGTAAACAAGCGTAAATCAAACCTTTTTATTCAAAAGCTTCCACAGAAGCTTCGCTCGAAGCATCGTCAGGTCTGATTATTACCTAAAAGCAGCCGGACACATTTCAACAGCTAACAATTGTGAAGTAGGACACAACAGATGGCAAACTGATGAGCTTGAACATTGATTTATTTTTCACCCTGAACTGACACATTTTCATCCTAGCGTTCTGTGTGTGTCTGTGTGTGTGTGTGTGTGTGTGTCATGTGGTTTCATGCACTTGTCTGTTGTGGGGAAACTGGGTCAGTACAAACCCAATTCCCCCGTTACAGCAGGCGGAACGTTCCAGCAGCAACAGCTATTAAAGTTGTGAATAATCCATCACATCAGCTTAGACAAGGGCTCACTCCCCTCCTCCCCCCCCCCCCCCCACTTTCCAAAGGAAAAACACACACACACACACACACACACACACACACACACACACACACACACAGTGTCAGAGAACACAGTCAGGTGTTTGCGGCTCAAACACGGATGTCACTTCCCTCAGCCGACAGTCACTCCGCTTCCAATTAGTGAGTCCAGCTCGATGGCTGAACAGACTAATTAGATGAGTACACAAGACGTCGTTATGTGCCAAGTGCCACACGATGGTCGGTGGGTTGATGCTGTGCAGAGGGAAGCGACAGGTTTTTTCTTCTAAAGCAAGGAGCGAGTGTTTGTGTTACACATGTTGAAACACATTAGATGGGTGGAAACCCTGAGATCACACGGTGCAACACCATCTTTGTTCTTTGCTCCTTCAGTATGTAGGCCACTGCATTATAGATTTCTACGGCTGCAAGTATTTTCATTTTTCAATAATCTGCTCGTCATTTTCTTCATTAATCGTTTGGCATCTTTCTGATGTTTTGTGAACTAATCACAATTTCATTATATCAAGGTTGTGAGACCAATTTCACCATCTTCAATATGAGTGTATATACGTATATGTTCAGGTTTCAGACTCGAGTCGCACAAAACCAGAAAAATCGATGACGTCAACCTTGGGCTCGGAAAAATTGTGACGAGTGTTTTCTTTAATTTTCACATTTCATTGTTCATCTGTTTAAACCTGACAGGGGCTGCAATTATCAAATGATGTGTATTCTGTGTGATTCTCAGATTCAGTGATGTGAGTGGATACGATCGATAATCCACTGAATAATTCAGATTATGCTAATCTTATCTGCGATGCTATGCTGTAGCCGTTACACTCTGTGAGAGAGAGAGAGAGAGAGAGTCGGGCTTTACTGTACAGCTGCCGTCTTGCAGCATTACCTCACAGACATCACAGTGAAACGCCTTCCTAAGGATGAGCTTCCCCGTTTCTTGCCTGCCCGACTCCATAAAATGTTGCTAGGCAACCTCCAGAGTGTGTGTGTGTGTGTGTCTATGTGTGTGAGACAGAAAGAGGAAGCTGTGCACCATTTTTCAGCAAAGTCATGGTTGACGTGCGCAGCAGCAGCGGCTCAGTACTTACAGATGGTGAAATTGAAGAGACATCATTTCTACGTGATGGTTAAAACACTGGAAATGTAAAAAATGAAGGTGCCAGTGTTTCGGGTGCAGTGGTGTGATGTCTGGTTCAACGATGACGAACGTGTCCGACCTGTGAGTTAATTCTCTCAGCTGTCTGAGGTTACGTTCCTGCCCGAGGTCTGTTAACAGACTCGTATCTTCAGCTGAGAGGCACTAAAACAACCCAATCCCACACCTATTATGATGATTTGCCGCGAAGGGCTATCTCTCTCTCTCTCTCTCTCTCTCTCTCTCTCTCTCTCTCTCTCTCTCTCTCTCTCTCTCTCTCTCACGTGCACACCATGTTTCCATAGCAACAGTACCAACAGGGCCCCCGTACAGACTCTAGATATCAGCGCTTCCAGCGAACAAACGCGTTGTGGGTAGTTCCCAGTGCAGACGTGTATTATGCAGCTTTGTGCGTAGCAGGAACTCTGCGCTCTCTCTGGTTTATTTACCTCACAGGCCAGGGCTGCCTGTTGCTGCTGTGTCAGTGCTCGTGCTGTAAAACACACTCAACATTAAACATGTCCTTGCTCAGACTCAGTCATGCAAAGGGAAGAAAGGAGAGGGGGAGGAAGAGAGGAGGTGGGAAACCTCCTCAGGAGACAAATCCCTCCTCTGTTCGATGCTTGATGCTAATCCACAGTGAAAGAACGTCATGTCTGTCTGCCTACACAGCTTCTCTCCTCCACTCTTCTCTCCGTTTCCGGGGCGCTTTACTCCCTCTCTCATCCTGCCTCAGTGCTTCCTTCAATTTTTTTTGTTTTCTTCTCCTCCTCCTGTGTCTTATCAAGCGTCTCTGCTTTCTCTCCTTTTTTTTTTTTTTTTAACAGGTTCACCAGGTTTTTCCTCACTCATCTCCCTCGACAGCCCTTTAATACCTTGTTGGGATCAGCCGCTCGCTCACATTTCACCCCAGGACATAGATTTCAAATTAATGAAGTACTGCAGGAGGGCACATGTCAACAGACAGCACAGTTAATGTTAATGTAACACTGTGTAGATCGTAATTAATTAATCAGATTGACTATGAAATCATGGGGCACCCGATAGCTCACCTGGTTGAGCTCCATCTAAAGAGGCTTTAGCTGTTTTCCTGAACCTAATTGGATCAAATGTAACGAAGACATTAACCTTACTTTGGACTTTCAGGTGTAAAAACCTCCTTAAATCTAACTCTCTGCTTGTATATGCTCAGATATGTTGTTTCAGAGCCGACACCTGCACAACAACAGTTACTGTGATCCCCTCTCACACTGCAGATGTGCAGTAAGGAGAGAGGAGTCGTCCTCCACAGCCACAGAGTCTGTGTACGTCTGCTGCAGCAGTCGACTGTGAAATGTTGACAGTACATGCCAGGGTCTAAGCTCTAATGTGTTTCACCCAGTCACGTTTCCCAGACTCCTGTCACCTCACCGCCGCACTTCTGTTTCACAAACCGACGTGAACTCCGGCCACAAAGACGGATGCAACACTTTATTTGTCTGTTTCTCTTTCAGCGATGGAATTTCACGAGAACCTCCACGACTTGGCCACGAAGGAGGGCTTGAAGGGCCGGAAGTTGCACAAGGCGGTGGAGAGCTTCACGTGGAACATCACCATCCTGAAGGTGAGGGTTTCGACTGAAATCAGCCACAACGCCGGTGCCCACTGTGATGTTTGCGACAGGGCACTCTGTATTTTGAAATGTGTTACTTCTCATATCGCTGCAAACACGCTGATGGTCGCAGGAGGTCAGCGCACAGGGTCAGTGGCCTCGGGCGATTCTCTCTCTCATGAACATTTCACCATTATTCTGGTTATGTGACCGTTCTTGTTAGCGGCTGTGCAGCAGAATGGTTTCCAACTGCAGCTGAAATGAAAAGAGCTGCAAATAAGCCCTTTGAAAGGAAAAGGACAGAGAGAGTTTCTGATTGCGGGGTTAGATAAAACTTCTTATTAAAGATGAAGACAGTGATGTTCTGCCTGCACTCCAGAGATAAACGTTGATTCACCCCGACATTGCGTAAATGTTTGCTGATTCCTTGTTGCTGCGTGGGAGGCATTTGGAGAAACTGCATTAGATCCACGACGTTCTGTTCCATTGTTAAAAGGATTAGTTCACATTATGTCACATTTTTTTAAATAAACCTACATTTAAGAGTCTATAAGTCAGCAGTTCATGGAAGGGTCTTGGCTGATATGAGCAGTAATTTCAGTTATAAAACGATGTGATATCAGATTCCAGGCTTTCAGGAGATGTTGTATGTCTCTAAACTGAAAGTAGTCGTTGTTGTGATTACGTCTGCAGGTTGCTGGTTAATCATTGTTGCTGAAGGGAACAACAGTAGCTAGGAAGCTCGTTGTGTCATAACCAGCAAGTGACTTGAGGGCAAAGACGTAAGGAGACATTTGATGCTTTTTCTTTTCTCTGGTGGATAAGTTCTGCAAAGTTAAAAAGCCCAAATGACGCAGTAACAGGCTCCTGACAGAAAGAGGCTCCTGAGAGAAAACACTGCTCCTGCAGCTCCTCGTCAGTAGTCGGGCCGACACCTCCTCCTCGTCGTGATGTTCCTTGACACGATGCCCGACATTTGCATAATGCACGTCTTGCAGCTAGTCCGGCTCGCCCACTGACATCCAGGTACAGCCAGAGCAGAGGCTGACTGGTGCTGCACGTGCTGGAAGACTTCCGGGGGGGGGGAGGTGATCTTAAACGTAACTTGATCAACCCTGTACGACACAGCTGCCACTGCTCTCTGCCCACCACCTCTCTGACACTTTGTTCCATCCCCTCAGGGCCAGGCGGACTTACTGAAGCACGCCAAGAGTGAAGTCCAGGAGAACCTCAAGCAGATCCACTACGCCGTGCTCACCTGTAACCTGAGTAAAGGCGGAGCAGCGGGCGGCTCCACGGGCTCCGAGTCCAGGGGCAGACGTAGCCTTGACGCCATCGCCGAGAAGGCCACTGGGGAGGAGGAGCTCACTGGTGAGGACAACTGAAGGCCCACAGTCCCCCTGACACCCCCCCGTTCAGACCTATACGCTGTTCCTGCCTCCTGAGCTCAAAGCCCACAGCTCCCTCCGTCCCTCTGTCTGTGTCTCTAACCTGACTTCATTACTCTACACTCATGCGCACTCACTTACTCAGACACACGCCAGTGTTTTTCCACATTCCATCAAGTACATTCCTGTATCCCAAGCACAGCTGTAACCTCTTACTGCCTTGTAATCATACATAAAATGCCACCACCACTTCAACCCAACTTCAAATCTTCAAAAAGGTCTGAGGTTGAGTTGTTGGAAAATTAGTTTTTAGTATTTATAACCTAAAATGTTGCAGCGTTGTACTGAAGCAGGGTTTTCTCTGGGCGTCTGGGCTCAGGGGCTTTTTGGATTGTCAGAAGATAGCGAGGAAAAATAAAGTCACTGATAAAGTGAGTGCTCTGTCCTGAGTGATCTCAGAATGCACCAGAAGAAAAAACAAAGACCTTGTGTGAACTGCACTTTCCTCCTCCTCCCAAGGCAATCTGACAGTGTGCGTTCTTGTTGGTGTCAGTGTCGCTGTGGCCACTCATCAGCTGACTGAGACCCTGTAGCGAGTCGGTTGCTCTCACATAATTCTCCGACACTTCACATTTCTCACACTCGAGTCTATTTGAGCTCGTCGTCTGTGACAGGATTTTCTCCGTGGTTAATTTGCGTTGCAAAATTTCTGAGAACTTGTTTGCACTGAATTAATTTCCTGTGTTGCAGCAGAACATGTTACAGCAACCTCCAGGAACTCCTGCAAGTTCAACCAGACTAATGAAACACGTCTTAGACTGATCAAATCTAGAAGACTCGCTGTAGATTTGAGTTGCTGCGGTTGTCTGTGTTACTGGTGTCACGCCGTGTTCAGGCAATATACCAATTACCTAACTTGCCCACGGCTGCACACAAGATAAAGCAAGATTAACTCCGTCTATTTCATTTTTATAACCATAAAACCTTGGTTTTACAGGATGGTAAATACGTTATGGGTGTTTTAAAAGGTGACTCACCATCAGACGGGTCAATGTGTCAGACAGGGCACGTGATCGAGCAGCTGCAGAGCAAACAGCTCTACTATGAAGCAACAAACTAAGTTAGAGATCTCTTATGTTATTATGAGAAGTCTGGCAGTGAAAGGTCTCAGTAAGCGCTCCACAGATCCTGAACCAACTCAAGTACGTTCTTTAAAAATGATTTGTAATTGCACCGGTGACAACATTAACTGAAAGAGCAGTAGAGAGCTCTCAGCAAAGGGTTCTCCATTCATTGTTTTTAGGTTCTGCACCTAAGTCCTGTAATAGCAGAGGAAACCCTGTGTGGTGTCTTTCTTTTTAAACAATAGCTTCACATCTGACGCTTCCCTAATGGGCACAAGTCGTGTAAATGCCAAATCTTAAGCATCCAGCAAAAGTAAGTGTCAGACACAGATCACCCCTGAAAACTCACATCATTCATCTACAGTCGCAGCACAGACGGTCGTTGTCCTCCATTCTTCTTTCTGACCCTGTCACTCACTTCCTGTTTGAGCTGGGAGGGCGAGGTCAACTACCAGCCACGTGACGGATAAAGACGTGAAACTGCTCAGAGACAGTGCACTTCTACTCTGTGGACAGAGAGGTGGGGGGGGGGGCGATTTTTTTTAAAAGCACAATTTTCTGGAACTATGAATGTAACAGGACTGAGGGAGCGGCCGGAACCAGAAGGAAACGGAAGGAAGTAAACAAAGAGGAAAACGTGAAGAATGAGAGTTAAGAGTTGTTTACAATAATGAACTTGTCCATGTTCTCGTCTGCCAAATTAGTATCATATACTATGTGTACATATATATATGAAGTTTCCTGTTACCTTTTTTCTGCAGAGTGCATCATTTTATTATTGTAAACTTGGAAATATAAGATTTATTTTATAAAAGATATATAAACATGTCTGTGGAGAAACTAAAGTTTTACGTGTGTGTGTAGATATCTGATAACGAGCGTCGTCACTGAGAGAAGTGGCGTCAAGAGTCGTCCCGGTGGACACGGAAGGAACTGTACGAGAATGTATTCAAACAGCAAAAGTCTCAAAAACCACAACCAGCAGCTGCGTGAGGAGGAACCACGACTGGAAGTTCAGCACATTCGCTCACATTTCAGCTTTTCATTTGGAAATCAGTGTTTGGTTTTACGCTCCGGAGGATTTTACCAAATTTCACTGTTACTTTCAGATGTTTGCAACTCATAAAAACTGCCAGAAACTCTGTCTGTTCTCTTTTTCAAATGTATTCTTCCAGGTACAATACGTTCCCAACCAATTCCACTGTAATTTGAAAAACAAAAACAAATGATAAATCCCGTCTGGCAGGTTTTAAAAACTCATTCCCTCGTTTGTTAGTAATGGTTTTGGTTCGGTCCTCTTCCTGAGCAGAATGATTGAATACATCGCTCAGGAAAGTAACTCCATGTCTGAACTGGAGGTCATGTACAAAAAAAAAAAGACTGTGTGGTTTCATTTCAAATGTGCAGTTTGTGCTATTAATCGTCTAAAAGTTGTTTCCCTGTGCGACACTCTCGTCACTGCTCAACAGATCATCCACGTGCGAAGTCTGAAACGCTGCAGCATCAGCTCGGTGGGATTAGCTCTCGTCCGCCTGGCAAGTCGAATGAGTCACTTTGTAAGAATTTAAACTCAGGTCTTTTGAGGTGGTGGAGAAGGAACCGGTCCTGGTGACACTCGTCTTTAATCCACAGTTACGCTGTGTTTGAATTGTGCCTCATCACTGCTACATGAAACCTATTGTATCGTGTGTTAACATGTCCCCCCCCCCCACCACCACCACAATGTAGCTTCCATAGGGCTCCAGTGTGATTTTCATTTCACAGCTCATTACTGTGTCTATATTAAACAATTCAAACTAGTTTCTATTTCTAATTATTGAACGAAGGATACTCAAAAACAACAAGCAAGAAACGAGGTGGCAGGGCGGGTCAGGAACCCATTTAAACTTGATCCAGATCAGTGCAACCAGTTAGTTTAACCTGCTTGACAGCCTCTGGGCATCAGATTCCAGTTTGAGAGAATATTTAATGCCCTGAAATAATTTGAACCGTGAGGTTTTGACAAATGTTCGCCAGCTCAACGACCATCACGCACTGTTCATTAAATAAAGAGGAGAGCGGTGTCCTCTGCCAACGTGTCGAGTATAAACCACAAAAACAGCAAGTTTCTTTCTCCTGAAAAATTATGAACATTGGTAATTTGATAATTTTACAACCAAGTCATCAGTTTAAAGACCTTTAAGTCTGAGCCTTACAATGTAATGTGTCATTAAACTGCCTTAAAGTTGTCTAATGGATTTTTTTGGGGGGGGCGAGTGCTTGGACGTTAATTTAATCAAAAAGTTTGAAATAAAAATTAGATTAATATACAGGAATGAGTCTCTCCTCAGCGAGCAGTGGGACTGTTTGATTTCCGTCTCCTCGCTGCTCACAAGGCTGTGCCCTTCATTCTTAAACCCTCTGTCAGATCACATGATCCAGCATCGTCTCTGAAGTCCAGTGCTGTGCCAGTCAACGTATTTAGAACTGTCGTGGAGAGGACGAATAAAGACGCGTCTCAGCTGTATCACCAGCCTCATCTCTTTATCTGTCAAGGCTGGAAAAATAAACAATGTTGGATAGATTGTGCGGCTGCGGTGTTGTGTTAATAAACCAGATAAATAAATAATGTGTTTTTTCTTCACTGTGTCCTCGGGTGACGGATCAGATGTTGTCCAGCAGCTTTCTCTGCAGCTTCTTCCTGCACAAACAGTTGCATCTGGGAAATCCATCATCATCATCATCATCATCATCATAATCTGCCTCATGCTGTCTCCCAACCCCCCCCCCCTCCTCCTGCAGCAACCAGGTCCACGCTCGCTCTCCTCCCTGCAGGATGCACCATGTTGGACTGACCTTCCCACTTCGGTCATCGCTGCTGTTACTCCCTGTTTCCCTCATGTCAGGTGGTTCACATCCCGGCCTCTCATCGAATCACTCAGTTTCCTTTCCACTGACGCGAAGCAGAAGAAAATCACTCAAGTGTAAAATGTCACTTGAGGGTCAAAGGGATATTATACGTATTTTTCTGCCCCCCCGGCTCCATCTCTTGCATGGTTGAATATTGGTTTCTCAACCAGTAATTATCCAAGTGGCTTTAACTCACAAGATGAAAGTCACTGGGTTTAATCACAGATGTTCTCGTGAACCACTCTGAAGGTGTGCTTGATAACCAGGCAGCACAACATTTCAGGAGACGCGTGCTTTTCTCTGTGTTTATTTCCTCTAGTTTGTTATAGTTTCTTTTTGTGTTCATGTAAAAGGTAAGCAAAGTTAAAAAGCCACAGAAAACCCTGCTCGTAGATCCTGAAGCGCCTCGTCAGTGGTGTGAGAATTAACAAAACAACCAATATATATATATCATCAGAAAGACAAGAAACTCTTAATCCTCTTTCTATAATATCTAATTCTGAATTCTTCTTCACAGTAATCCACTAACAATCAAATTTGGTCTTTTAAGGCATTTTTCATTTCTTCCTCAGACACCCCCCCTCCTTATTCAAATGCAAAGCCCTGATACTCAGTCTTGTGTTTTTCTTATTCAAAGCCACACTGAATGAATTGCAGCCAGATGCTCATAATGAAACGATTACCAGAGGTTAGTATCATGTTTAATGAGAGGAGTTCCAACACCAGCATCGGAAATGACTCCGACACTGCTGCAGCTTTTGGGTTGTGCATCGACGAGTATGCAAATCTTTAACGAGATCTGAAACCATGTCTCTAGAGTTACTATAAAGTATCTGGAAGGCACAAATGATATCGGAAAACAATGTTTAATGCAAAAAAAACCCTAAATATAATTGCTGCAGAGCCACATGACAATGTGATCGTGTTGCTCCAGACTCTTCCAGCTGTTTTTCCAAAGCTGGAGAAGCACGTGCATTGGTATCGATCGGCTCCCGGAGTCACGTGGAGCAGAGGGCGCCTGGGGAAATGAAGCTCGTTTCAGATGGATCTGCCTTCCAGCACACGCACACACACACACACACACAGACACACACACACACACACAGACCACGCAGGCCCTGTATTACAGACATGCCAGCTGTGTAGTCACTGGTGAGCATTACATTCAGGGCCCCTGACTGCAAATGAACGATCATCATTCAACTGTAATTCTGATCTGGAAACTGTGTTCGCCTGGATCTAAAATTATAAATATGTAAATTAAATAAATGAAATGGCTGCAACTGACCCACTTTATTTCTTTAAATGAAATCACCAAACATATATTTTTTTAAATGAGCTGTCAGCCAGTGTAGATTCTGTTCTTTATTTAATGGGAGTTAACCTTTATGATCTCTCTTATCTCAGGTTAAAAGCCGACCTGTTATATCACTGATGGATAAGCTTTGCAAACACAGACACAGACACACACACACAACACTGTTCCTGCTGCTCTCGACAGCAGTTCACTAAACGTGCGTGAGGAACATGTAAACTCACAGAAAGGCCCTCTAATGTTCTCTTAAAGGAGCTTTTCTGATGAGCGCTGATGTGTAACAGCACCGGGGTGAAGTCAAATGGGTTTTATGAGCCATAGGAGGGTTTAAATTGAGGGTTTCTGTTTGCGACTTTGAAGCCGTAGATTGTCCCTGTTGGGAATCATTACACATTGTTCTGTCATGTTCAGAACTGATGTTTAAAAACAAACTATATCTTTGTCACGTCACTTGAAATGTGACAATGTTATAATTGAAGTTTAAAACACATCAAGCTTGATGATTTAAACTCGCAGGGAAAGCAAACAATCCTTATCTACAGGTTTGAGCACTTAAATCCACGAGTTGGACAATAAGCGAGTCGGTGTTGAGGGTTTGAACAGTAAACCTGGAATAAATCACCTGCATCACAGCAGACGAGGCCTCATCGCTGATTCAGGGACTCGCACATTCCCAGAAGTAAGCAGCAGCAGCGCCATGAAGATGAATGGGATTGGACGGATGGATGTTTCTGGTGCCAAGCGTCACGTCCAGACCTAAATCATCACGTGTGCGTTTACAGCAGAGCGGGGCCACTCAGATGAGCTGTGTGAGAAATGTTTGGACAGGGTGTAAAACAAAAGGGAGCGCGGCGCACGCTCTGAGTGAAGGCGCTTTCTGTTTGGAAGTAGACGTCTGTATCCTGTGGTCGCTCCAGCGATGGCAGCAGTTTGTGTTACTGCCGCCGTCGTCCTGTTTCTCTTGCAGCCAAATGTCGGTTGACAAGTCGTGACGGCCTCCAGGCACCTTTCACAGACCAGGTCCCGAATGGAATAAAAGGTCAGTGAATGCAACGCACTCAACATCTCGAACATCCTCTTATCTTCCTCGTGTATTCCCTCAGGTTATCGATCCGGCCTCCGATCCTTCCACAGAATGCACTGTTCTCATCTCAGATACACGGCCTCTTACTTGGCTTCCTCAGCCAAGAGTGAGGCAAAACAATAGAAAACAGTAGCACAGGATACTCCCCTTAGTGAAAGGTTCAGGCAGGTATGGTTTGAGTCTGCGCCTCCTCTAGGGTTCTGAATCTTTTTGAGATTCATGCATACATCCATCTATCGCCTTCCACTTATCTGGGGCTCAGGTTGCAGAGGTAGCCGGCCACACTTTCCAGCTCTTCCCAGGCTAGATGGGATATGTAGTCCCTCCTTCTGGGTCACACCTTCTGCTTGGACGTGCCATGGAGGCCACCTGACTAAATATTCGTATGCCACCTCAACTGTCCCCTTTCGATGTGCAGGAGCAGCAGTTCTACTCCGAGCTCCCTCAGGATGTTTGAACTCCTCAACCCATCTCCAAGGCTGAGCCCAGTCACCCTACGGAGCTCCTTGTCTTTTGCGATCTCCTTCTGTTGGTCACCAGAGTTTGTGACCATAGGTGAGGGTTGGAACGTATGTTTGACAGATATCGGTGACAAGAACCACCTGAAATCGTCTTTGTGAGGCCCACCAGGGGCCGATTATTAGGATTTGGCTTTACTTTGGGTAGCTGTCCCTGTCGTACATCTTTATATAAAGTCTCTGGTATTGACCAACATCTGCAGCTACTGTGCTCATTATCAGTTATTGAGCCTTTACTAAGATATAAACCAGCCAAGTTTCCTGAAAATCTCTGCATACGTCTACATCTGCACTTGTTTCTGCAGCGTCGGCTCTAACGTCTCTCCAGGCCTGGTGCACTTCAACAACACACACACACACTGTGGCAGAGTTACCTTCCCCCCCCCTTGTATCTTTTCTCAGTGAATATTTCATGCTCTGCTCGTCACTAAACTGCATGTCCCAGGGCGCCGTCTTTCCCCTTTGTGGAAAGCAAGCGGTTGCTCTTCAGCAGCACTTAGTGCCTTCGCCGCAGATTGAGCGTTTCCACGATCGTGACCGAGTCATGAGCCCCACAGCGCAGTTAAAAGGAGAGACTGAGGAGGCTCGTAGATCTCAGAGGAGACTCGCCTGATGCTCACCACGCTCATCTCAGGCCCTTCCTCTCAGACGCTGAGGGGGAACGTGTCAGGAATTGGGCAGCGGCTCTGGATAATTCAGGGGCCATTTAACACGGCGTCCCTCGGCTGGGAGGACGAGATACAGTTTGGAGTCTTATCTCAGGAGAAACTTGATGGAAGGAACATTTACTATTTACTAGAACTTATAGGTTTGCAAAGTACAACTTATGACCCTTTGAAATGAAAATAAAAACACAAATAATATAAGATCCATCTAAAAAGAAACTGACCTTATGCAAGAAAAAAATAAAATAAATATATATATATAGTAGTAAACTAAATCATCTTTAATCAAATTAGACAGAATGAGCAGCGAATTCCAAGTATTTGCTGGTTTACAACCAAATTGTATATTTCAAACTTACTTCTAGTTCTGTAAATCAAAAAGCCATATTCATCAATGAATTAGCAACGTGCTAACGACGCTCGTGTTCGACTGAAACTTTATCTCTCATCTCCTTCTCCATACATTTCATTCAGTTGCGTAAAACATCCTTACATCTGTTTCC
The DNA here is from genome assembly GCA_026259375.1 of Verasper variegatus. Lineage (NCBI taxonomy): Eukaryota > Metazoa > Chordata > Actinopteri > Pleuronectiformes > Pleuronectidae > Verasper > Verasper variegatus. The sequence goes on from CM048048.1 coordinate 21,577,444, forward strand.
TACCACATTTATTTCTTTATTCAAAATGTCCATTTAATACATCATCGGCCTTAAATAAACCCGACACCTTCCACTCTCGCTAACTTGCCTTGGAACAATCTAGCCGGCCGAGGTGTCAGGAAGGAAGTGGTGTTGAATGACCTGTTGTTGTGGACAATGTCACACTGCAGCCCAGCAGTATTTCTCACTGGGACACAATAACGACTTGTTCTTTGCCATTGAACATTGTGGCTCTGGTTGGACCGGTGCCATAACTGCGCCGGCAGGATTTTGCCAGCTCCCCAAACAAACTCTCGGCTATCCTCTGCCCCATAATGGCGCCTTCTTCTCACACAATGCCGTCACTAAAAGTACATGATGTGACACTGGCTGATTTGACTCTGCGGTCACTGGGGTCGTTTGTCTCGCCTGGCTTGCTCAGAGGCACACTGGCAGAGTGTGAGCGTGCACGATTTCTCCTTGGCGGCTCGGAGCTGCCTGCGACCCTGACGCCATAACTCACGCCGGCCGGGGCCTGGATGTAACGGTTAAGAGGAACATTGTACGCTCCAGCACTAATGACATCCATTCTCAATCAGAGCAGATTGAGGGTGAGCGAGACGTCACGGAGAGAGAGCCTCGTTCCCCTTGACTTGATTAGAGTGGTCGTCGAGCCAATAAACTCCAGGACAGATATTAATGCAATTGCTGAAGCAGCTGGTTCCCTGTCTGAGTTACGATCCATTGTTTCACGGGGGGGGGGGGGGGGGGGGGGGGAGAGGGGAAATGCTACGGAACAATAAGCAGTTGTTGGGAGGGAGAGAAAGAGGAAGTTTGCACAACAGACAAACAATGTGGCCCGAGTGTGAAGGCCCACCGGCGTCTGTCTCCACAGCTACACGTCCTCTCTTATACTTTTGATAAATAACACTGTCTGGGTGTCGTCAGTTAACAACTGTCAGTACACATCACACCTGAGGGCCGTGCTCTCCCAAGGTCTTTCAGAACCGGGATGAATTCCCTCCAGCTGCTTTGTCTGAAGCTTCTCATTCAGACGCTGTTCATGCAAAGAACTTCACGGGATCTTCATTGTGTTTTATTTTGACGTTTCTTTTTTCATACTTTCCCCTCAACAATCACAGGATGATCACACCCTTTCGGTTCAGATCAATCTGAAAAGAAACGCCTGTCAACCCCCCCCCCCCTCCTGGCTTTGATACTGGAGATGAAAGCCTCATCTCTGGAAATGTGCATTTTTAAAACTAGTCATGTGCCGCCACCTCGTGGTTGCACAGCGGTAATGCATATGCAGTGCAGTCGCAGGGGGAGTCTTCACACTTCTGCACACATCAGCTGCACTTTGTCCACACAGCATTTCCTCTTCTAAATAAAGCCGTGACCTGTTTTAATGTTTAATGTTCTTTTTGCTGTTTGTTCTGCAGGTGAGCAGGAGTCAGCACATTTCAGAGATGCTGTGAAAAGGAAGAACATCGTAACACGTCCAACTGCAGCCGAGAAAAATCACTGCTGCTCATGTTTGTTACAGAACTATTTGGAAATAAAAGAATCTGTAGCTATAGAATCTGAATGTGCACGTAAACAGGATTTCCACTAGATGGCAGGTTGAGCTCAGACTTACTGCCATCCTCTCGCCCCCCCCACCCCCACCCCCAAATCTGCTCAAGAGTTTTCCATCTAATCAAGTCTTATTCTGCTGGGAGCCGCCTCCCGGAGAAGCACACCTGCCCACTTCCTTTTCGTCTCCATGCCAGGGGAACGCGGTAACCTGCTCCCACAATGCACCGCAGGTCCCCTCTGTGAGCAGACACTGTGGTAGCACTGTGAGCATATGGCACTTTCTTAAAAAGGAGGTTAAAAAAATAAAAGGATTTAAGAAGTGAATGTTTCTTATGAAACATATGTAAATGCTGAAGGGAGTCGAGAGGGAAGCTGAAGTCTCGGGAGCGTCAGGTGACATCGTTTCTCCACGGTTCAAACTTTGGCCTTTTCAGGATTATCGGTGCAGCTCGTTTTTAATATGCAAAACGTGCGCAAAGTGGGATTTGAAACTTTTCCCGGTGATGTTGACAAAACTCCTTCAACCGTCGCTCCTTTGAAAGAGACGACTCGAAATTCATTAAAAGCTCCACGTCGTTTTTTAATTTATTTGACGAAAAACAGAAAACACACAAGACTTCTGTGAATCTTCTGTGAATCTTTATCCACGAGGGAAGGATTCGTCGATTCGTTGTTCAGTCACATAACTGTTATTCAGCTTGAGTTGTGAAAAGAATTTAAGTTTAAACCGTGAAAAAGAACCACAACGGACAATTCAACCAAATATTCCACTGCTCTAACTACACATAGGGCCTCTTCTGTCTTAGGCTGCTGCAACAAAACAACACCGGAATAATCTAATACGGCGATAATTATCAATCCTGTGAGACGCATGTGACATAAGAGATATTTCAAATTACACAAGGCCTGTTCGGGTGATGCAGATTATCTTTGTCTGGGCTGAGTATTGATATCCCCTCATCCTCCCTCACTTCTCGTGTTCGCAGCCCTTTGTTCGGTGGAAGCCACACGGCGCTGCGTTGTTTGTCAGGCGCAGGGAGCCTTGATGGAATCAGAGTCCATTAACATGGAAGGCAGTGTCGAGGTGACTTTAGCTCCTAATTAAAAACAGATGTGTCCATTTAATAGTCTTAATACTTTGTGGGAGAGCGAGACAATCACCGCAGAAATATCTATTTGCCTCATTAAATCGAGAGGCTTGATCATGATGAGAAGCGGAGTAATGAATGAAGACAGACATGTTTACCGGCTTGTTTAAACAGTGTTTGCTGAGGAGGAGAGAGAGAGGCTGGAATCTGGATGGACTGTTGTTCAGAGGAAGGAGAACTCAGACATGAAATGCGTGAGAGGTCAGAAACTGGACCAGCTCTGAACTATCACTGTCATTTATGTGCTGTCATGTTTCAGTACACTGCTACGAGTGGTCTTAGGGCTTCTCAGTGATTCCAGGCCCGTGTTGCACACTCAGACTCGACAGGAAACTCTGGGACGTTTGGAAATGGGAAAAATCAGGTTTAAGTTTGAACGTTGCTTCAAATATTCATTCACCTTCGACCACCACCGCTGGAAACCAACGCTCGGGAAAGTAGTCGCCATTCAAATGCAAATGTTTGCGGCTCCGCAAATTTGAAAGTCAAAGCATCGACTTTTACGTAATGAGGCTGAGAGCAAAGCTTATACGCAGATGTTTAACAGGTATAATGTTCAACATATTCAATATCTTAGTTCAGCCTGTTATTCTGCAGAAAATACTATTTAGCTGATATTGACATATGAGAAGATATAAGATTTAAACTATCTGTTATTAAAATAGTTGCAAATCACTGTTCATTGGATCAACTGTGCAGAGTCATGCTGATCAACTTCATTCAATTCATAACATCAAGCATTTAGTGAAACACACACACACACACACACACACACACACACACACACACACACACACACACACACACACACACACACACACACACACACACACACACACACACACACACACACACACACACACACACACACACACACACACACACACACACACACACGTAGCAGCAGACTGGTTGTGCAGTATGACTGTGCGCTCCTGTGTGTGTGTGTGACAGGGACAGAGATGTGTGTGGACACTTCAGCCTCGCTCAGGGATCTGCTGTCACATCCCATCACCGGAGCGGTGCTTTCCCACCAGCCGCCGCTCCAGGACGGCTCACTAAGTGGGTGGCGAACCTTCTACGGGGCAACGGTGGTGGCTCATGCAAGGGATCAGTGTCAGCGTCAGTTACCGAATCCGCACAGTGAACTTGTATCCTGCATCATTCAGGAGGCCCCCACGAAAATTAGAGTAGTTTCTGATTCATTATCGACTGTTTGCCGGTTTATTTCCCCGAGCAGGAGCCGAGCGTGACTGAGGGAGGCAGAGATTAGGAAACAAGGAAAACAGGCAAACTGGGAGTAAAGTTTGATATCAGATCAATTTGAACAAGAGAGATCAGGTTGTGCAGATCAACCTTATATTTTATTAACTTATAAACAGTATGTTATATTAAGTAGAGATCAGAGCTCTACCGAGGTTTGAACTCATAGGGAAACCATCCCTCTCTTCAAACATCTGATATGTGGCCCCACGCCTGAATGAGTGAGGATCTGCCCAGTTGACATCAGTGTTGAGGAAACATCTGTAAACTGTAGCTACAGAACCTTCAAACTAAAGTTTCTGCCTCCACCACCACAGGTTGGTTCTTATCATGATTAAAGCCGTGCTCCACAGAAGTTGCTCCCCTGAGAGAAGTCTTTGGATTTAGCTTAAAAAACAAAAAGGTGCACGTCACTCACTCAGTCATCCAGCGTGTTGGTGGCTGCTGCTGCTGCTGGTGAAGTTGTTGGCGTAGATAATGAGCTAATTGGCACTGGACGGATCTGCTGTGTGTGCTGGAAAATAAAAAGGTCCCCAGGGACGTGAATTCACCTCCAGTGGAGAGATGGAGGGGCGGTGTGTGTGTGTGTGTGTGTGTGTGTGTGTGTGTGTGTGTGTGTGTGTGTGTGTGTGTGTGTGTTTGGAACAAATGTGGATAGAAAAGCAGGTGAAACACAACAAGTCAAAGTGGAAGGTTATGGTTGAGTTGAATGTGTTTTTAAATTTCACCCTTTTCAGATCATTAACAATCTGTTTGTGTGATTTAGACAGAAACACTGATTTAAACTTTTAACAAACACCCAGCACCTGATTACACTTTATATATTCAGTGTAAGTGAAAAGTATTACTATTACCGTATAGACAGTTTACTTTGATATATATATATATATATATATTCTGCCTCAGCTTCTGAAGTGTAAAAGTGTAAATCCTACTGTTCACACCCACCTGACCAACAGGGGCAGTGTAGTGTGACTTCCAGCATCTGTCCATGTCGTAGACTGTATATAAACAAGTCTCCATTTCCTCCCACTGTTCGGAAACTAAGCCAAATAGAATCTTGTCAAATTTCTGTTTCACAAAATAAACACTAGACTGTATTTTGTTTTGTTTTCTGTCACATGAGTTTACAACCTGTTGATAAAACGACCTCTGAATCATTCACTGATATTCTGTGTATTAAAAAGTCACTGTTATCGATCTATCTACACTTTACAAGTCAACCCTCCCTCGAGCAAATCCTCACTGGACGGCGTCGACTATAAACACGGCAGCCCGACGGGGACCCAACTGTCTCCCGATGGGTAATTATTATTATTAGTGCTCAGAGCTGCTGCAGGGCGCCCCCCCCCCCGAGGCCCCAGGAACAATGATCCACCTGGGTGCAGTGACGGGCTCATCTCGGTGTCAGAGCCCGTCAGCGCCACGTTAATACCCAGGCTAATAATGGCTGCCAAGTGGAGCCGGCTCCCAGCTAATAGCAGCGGTGGGGGACGGGCAGGTGACACCGTGGGGACGCTCCTCGCTCAAACTTGGCCGTCCAGAGGCCTCGTCCTCGGGCTGTAATTAGTAGCCAGTGACAACAGAGGAAAAAACGCAGCAGCAGCCAAGCAGGTCCACCAGGGTCTGAACAGCACTGGTAATTATCAGTCATCAAAACAATCAGCCCCCTTTGCTGACTATTCTATTACATGGAGTCTCTGTGAAGTGTCTTAAGGAAACGACGCAGTAAACTTTGTCATTCAGCAAACTAATGCTGCTCTTGATCCTTCAACGTGATTGATAAGTAACATATACAACATTTGTGTAAGGGTGTTACCTTAAAATGAAATCCACCAACAGTACAACAAATCATACGAGTCATTGCTGTGACTTGTTGCTCGACTCTTTATATTTTGAAGATGTTCATGTTTACATATCGTGAAGAAGCAGCTTAACTTCTTGTCGTCTTGGTGGGATTGTTTTCTACAAATATAGAACAATGTCTCTGTTTTCTCTGATTTACAAGAGCTCAGAGAGAAACCTGACCAACAGGATGATGAGTAATAATTTAGAGACACATAATAATAATAATAATAATAATAATAATAATAATAATAATAATAATGTGACAGGTAAGATTGGTGTCAGATGTGCTGAAGTATCTTGAAACTAAAGACCAGAAGCTGTTCTATTCTACATTGTGTATTTGTGTTGTTTACATTCACTGATGCAGTGAATCTCTTGTTGCTCTAATAATACTTTGGATTTAATAATCCAACAAGAATTGACAAAACAGAAAGTAAATCACAAATGTCTTGTTCCTCTGAATTTGCCGGGCGATGACTCATCCGACCAACTCACCGTTTGTTCACTTTACCCCAAATCGCTGTTTGTCCTCGTCCCAGCGACGAGAGCAGAAACGAGTGCGGAGCGAGAACAAACGTTTTAACAGCGATCGAAGAAAAAAAAACGAGGCAGACGCCCATTATCCTTCCTCAAAATACACATCAGGCCTTCACCAGGAAACAGTTTGTGTCCTCGCTGATGGTCTAAGACGCAATTACCACACCCAATAAAACAGCTCACATTTTCATATTTCATCGTACCCAGAGTGTAGAAGTCGGAGCTGTGGAATTACTGACCTGCTCCGCTCAACTGGCTGAGTGTGGGTTTAAATATGAATGCCACACGCCCTGCGTACATTACATTAGAATCCTCTCTGCCTCTTTATGTGGAAGTAAACGTGGTCGTAGGGACATCGAGCGCGTTTCTAACTGAAGTAAACAGGAGGGAGCACTGAGTCTTATTAATCCCACATGAACAGTTTGAATCTTTCTGGTTTCTTATAACTGTGTCTGTGCTGTTTTGGTTTGTTTGTCTGTTACTTAGCATGATGATGCAAAAACTACAAGACGGATTACGACAAAACTTGGTGGATGGATGTGATACGGGAAGAACAGGGAAGAACTTATCAGCCCCACTTTCTTCAACATTGTGCGATAGTGTTTTTCAACATTTCCGTTGATTTCCCAGACAACAATTCATGGATCTTGATACAAAACAAGATCTGATACTTAGTGGTGTGTGCAATGTGGTGCAGATCCAAATAAAAATCTGGATCTAGTGAATTTAAAAGTGGTTTCATACGACATGAGTGTCCCTTCTAGTTACTCAGCGCATTTAGATATTTAAGGCTTCCTTCCTCTATATCCTAATCTATTTATTAGAGGTATTACTTCATATTTTGGTGTCTTGTGAACATCTGATAACCTCGGTTTGAACAGACAAGTGCTAGCAAACATCAGATCAGGTTATTTAGAAAGCTGAGATATGTATAACAGCCTTCAACTAACTTATCCTGACCTTTAGATTCAAGGCCACACCCAAAACGATGCGACAAAAACAGATTATCTTTAAAATACTTTCTGTGCGTCTGCTTTATTTATTCAGCACAGAGTAAATACACCTTACATGCTACCCATCCACGGTGCTGTATAGTGACTGTGATGAAAGGAAGTGGAAGTTGACAAAGCTCTCTGCTTGGAGACCTCCCAATGCGGTTGTTGCTGATACACAGTATCTAAAGCCGACCCCTCGCTGCACTGAGCCCAGGGGCTGATGGGAGTTCTCGGGGGAACCATTAGTGAGCGGATCGGCAATGTGGCGCGCAGGGAGCGAGCACAATTCATGGGAGAGCGTCGAACTCACAACACTCTAACAACACCTGTCACCCCTGCGCCTAATGAGAAACACAATTAGCAATTAACAGTGCGATCTGTCAGGGTTAATACCTGCCACACACACACACACACACACACACACACACACACACACACACACACACACACACACACACACACACACACACACACACACACACACACACACACACACACACACACACACACACACACACACACACACACCAGACCCCCCCTTCATCAGCACTTCCATGCAAGTATGAAATGAGCCCAAACAAGCGGATCAATTAGACAGGTGATGTAATGTTGTGAAACCTAAGCTGATGCCTCGGCGGCAGATTTTCCAAGCCGCGTCCTCGCTGATGCTCCACAGTGACTTTTAAGACAGGAATTAAGTGTGATTTTTATCACCCGGCGGGGAACTGAACTTTGGAGCCGGATGTGCTTGCATGCTGGCCATAGATCATACAAGCGTGGGCTATTAAATTGTGTGTGCAGCGGGAAGTTTGTCAAAGCGCACTTTGCTGGTAGATTTGGTGCTCTATTCTCCTGTAAAACAATTGGCGCCAAGGGGATTAGCAGAAGATGAACTGAAGTGACTATAAACAGGCGCACAGGCGGTGAAGTTCCTTAAATCAGCACAGGCGGTGTTTACTTGGATCCCTGTTAGCGGCTGCTGCCTCGTGGACCAGCTTCCGGAGATGGATGGATTTAAAAGGCAGCATTGATCCTCACACGACCCCCCCCCCCCCTCATGGATCGAGAACATCTGAGGACACTTGCAGGCGTGAGCGAGCTTCAGCGACGTCGTCGAGGAAACGCAGAGAAGCAGGCTGTTCATGATTAATAGTTAAGATGCAAACATTGTTGCTGCATGTGTAGAATAACCTCCTTATCATGCATGCATTCAGGACATGCACTTTTATATTTAATACACACGATGCAATAGAGAAATCTGCTGAAACTTTAATGAATTGCAACAAAGGCCGGTGCAATGCTAATTCGAGACTAGCCTCTATACATGTCGGCTAGCTAATTACATATCAAGTTATTGATCGATCACCGTTATTGACTCTTTGCACGATAATTGATTCATTATACTAATTGAATGTGGTCAAAGGTCAGAGGTCAGGTTTGGAAACAGACCCTGCAGCTGCCAGGGATTCAGCTTCTTGCTCAGTGGCACTTCAGCAGGACAGATGGGCTGCCAAACCGAAACTTTCAAATCTTCCGCTTTCTACATTTCGGTTCAGCAAATTGTGTTTGACTCTAATTTAATTCAAATTATTCTATTTAAAAAAAAAACAGACATAATGAAAACTTTTGCATTATGAATTTCTAGTAAACTGTCTGTAAAGCTCACATCCAGCCTCACACACAGCAGCACCAACACTGGCTGGGTTCTAATTGGATTATACCAGTGTGTGTGTGTGTGTGTGTGTGTGTGTGTGTGTGTGTGTGTGTGTGGGGGGGGGGGGGGGGCGTCTTCAGCATAGTAATTGTGTTGGTCAGTGGGGAATTGAAGTGTTAAATCTAATTCTGAATTTGTATCTCTCTTGCAGAGGAGGGGGAGATGTAGCGTGAGTACCGACCATATGTCACCGTCCCCAATTCAGAGGGATTGAATATGGATGAGAAACATCTCAGGGTCCTGGCATCGCCACCGGTAGCAGGTTTACACTGTGGCGGCGCGGCGCTCGTTTGTTATCCAGCGAGGAAGTGGAGCTGCAGCTCGGCGAAAAACTGACAAAGATTTCCTGTAATGAAGATAAAACATTGACCCTCGTGTTCCTCTGCTACAGAGTCGCTGTGAGGCTGCTCTGGACGAGGAGATCGGCCATGAACCGGTAGTTTACGTGTTTTTCTATCGGACAAACACTCGTTTGAATTTCCTGGTTTGTTTGTAAAGACGACAGTAATGTCAGAACGCGCTGCGACTGCAGAGATTAGCAATCCTTCACTTTTAATCTCGCCCACAGATGCCTTTGAGTTGTGTAAACCTCTTATCGAGTCCAATATTTGACTTCCTCTCAGCTGCCTTCTCATTATTATCACCATCCAGGCTGCGGCGAGCGCCAAGTCACCGTGATTCCAAAATGATGATCGCAGTCTCAGGTGAATGATGTAAGATTTAATTACAGCTGTGGCAACAATTCAAATTGCAGAGTTGAGACACAAGTCGCATGTAAGGTTATGTGCCTCGTGCTGCGGCATGTGAATGTGGTCCAGGTCCGTTTTAACCTGAGAACCACAAAATATCACATCATCTTTGAGTCTTTTATTCATGTAGTTGAATCTTGTTTTTAATGTTTTGTTCTCGATTTGATTTATTCAATGGATCCTTTTGCTCCCATCCTAACCCTCTATCCTTTCCGCCAATTGTCCAGGAATAAATCATTGATCTTGATGAAAGAAACAGGCCTGGACATATTTAGAGGACAAATGTCTCCGAGTGTGTGGAAGCGTGATTTGATTTTAAGGGGATCGTTGGGCCTTGCAGAAGTTATCCGCTCTTTACTGCCATTCTATTCTCTCTTTATTTTAACTGCTTCGAGCTCAAACCAGTTCATGAAACCTTTGTGTCTTTTCCAGATTTTAACGTTGTTTCTTGTCTTTTTTTCTGCATCAATGATTGACACATCTGTTTGACGTTTTTCACGTGAGTCACAGCAGAGAACAGACACACTGCAGCAATCAACACCTGAACATGTGAGTCAAAAACAAAGCACGACTCAGGAGAGCTGCCACTTTAAATTAATAAACAGTGTTAATAACAATATTTTTATTTTTATTTTTAGTGTTCTATTGTTTTATACAGATGTAATGTTGGTTCTTAGATTAGAACAGAAGATATGAAACTTCACCAGCAGATAAATGGTATAAGGGATAACTGGGGGGGGGACTCAGTTTGTGCTGCCTTGCTCAACTGCCCTTGTGCAGCTCATTTTCTTTTGTATTTCAGGAGTTCGCTGGTAGTTAAAAATAAGTTCATAATGTATAATATCTCACTGCAGTGTCCAAACCTGTTTCCCCTGCAGCTCCACCGACTCTTTGACTTATTCTGCACCACAGAGATCTAATACATCGGCACTATGAATATAAATATCACATATAAAGCATGTAAATTGTTTTTTTTTTAAAGTTAATTTTGCTCTGTGCCGTCTTTCCCTTCACAGAAGTTACAATCTCACATCGTCTCTTCTTATCATTACCGGGAACTGTTTCTCTGCTCGAGCTGATCCATTGCTCCTCCATGGTTTTCTAAACAAGCCACAAAAGGCAGCGTCCGCGGTGGAAGTGGCAGGTTAACCTCGGTGCTGTCGGCTCCCGGTGAGCGACCGCTCCACCGAGCCCACTGTTTCCTCTTAGAGACGAAACGACCACCCTCGGTTTCAAGTGTGGAGAGAAGGTGGTGCAGCCGAGGGAAGCCTGATCTTTTCAAATCAAACCAAAAGTTGTCACTAAAAATACATCTTCAAAAAATATCGTTGGCTATTACACAGATATTCATAGAAAGCCATATATTCTGAGAAGAATTAGTAGCTTCTACAACACAAACTAGAAAATGAATAAGAAATATGTGTTTTTGTAATTACTGTCTTTCCTCGACATATGGAGAGAGCTACACAAACTACTGTTGAGTAATAATATGACTTTATCGGTTGGCTGATGTGAGCCTTTGACAGACAATATGATAGAAAAAGTAAACGTGAATAAATGCAGGAAGTATGTGCATTTGTGTTAACGTTGCCTTTGTTTTTCTAATACATATTCGAGTTGATATATCAGTGTCAGAATTTCTTTAGCCCCCCCAATATCGGTATAAGCATCAGACCCTGAAAACCCATACCGGTCAGGTTTAGGTTCTTAGGTTGACGTCTACTGAAGCACTTCCCCGAAGGTCCCGTTTAACGTCGACACTCTTACCAGGCAGGAACGAGAGCTCTTACTCTAGAAGTCAGACAAAATGTGAAAATCAAATGAAAGCCTTTTATAAACTGGCACAATGTCTAAATTAAGTTGGGTTTGACTGTTTTCTCTTCACACAGCTGAGGGATCCGGTGCAACATGTGTTGTCGCAGCACTGGTTTTAGAAAACCCACCACCAGCACGTCTCCACAGACACTGACAGTTTGATGTTCACAGTGAGTTTATTAATGATTTCAGTCTAATTCTAATGCGTGAAGAAACGTGCATGTATGATGATGTGATTTAAGAATTTCTGAATTTCCGACTTCTCCTCTTCTCCTCCCATATTGGTCAGCGAGTTGTGCACGAGTGTTTGCATACGAACCAACAGACGAGTGTACACATGCACACACTCACCTCCTTTTCATTAAGACCAAGGAGTGTGAGCAAACTTTGCTTTTGTAATTGCCCTGCTCTTGCAGACTGTTTGACGGGCGAACCGTGCAAACACAGGTCCAGATCTTCAGTGTGTCAGAAAACTCCTGAGCAAGCTGTGATTAACCAGAGGCTGCGACACGCCACAAATTTACCGAAGCACGAGGGAAACCTTTCTGTTATTCTGCAGAGAGGATACGGAGACGCCCAGGGCGGAGAAAATTACTATTTCAACTGACCAGCAGAGTCAGAGAGACGTCTTCAAAAGGCTCAACAGGCTGAAGAATGTTGCTCTCTGCTGTCGTCTAATTCTTTGATATAAGAGATTTAACCTTTTCAAACCAGTAATGATAATGTGACCCCCCCCCCTCACACCTGTGAGCTGCCGCCCGGTACAGACACAGCCCTCCGCTGCTGCCGGCCACTCAGCAGCCACTGAAACAACCGGAGCCCTGAGCCCTTGGTGTAAGTGACTTGATCAAGGGCACATGTGCGATAATTGCTGAGGGAGAGCAGAGAGTTGTTCATTCACTTCCCCTGCTCAGATCCTCACCGCTGGTCAGGGCCTGGGAACCAGCGGGCGACTGATCACTGTGTTCTGTGGCTAATCAAGTGGAAATAAAGGCGTCTGTGATTTTCTAACAGTGGCCTGAAGGACAGAGCAGAGTCCTGGAGCATATGGACAAACTGTTATTAGTATTCAGGAACTTGACGTACTGCAAAAGCTCATTAGTATATTATAGTTGTTGGTCGGTTTAGAGGAAATCTGAGGATAAAGACAGATAAGAAAATAAACTCTGACCCTTTGCTCCTTACATTTTGTTTGTTGCACGATTGTGTACAACTAGAAAAAGACAGATTTATCAGTCAAAAGTTGGACAATATGAGCCTTTCACTGACATAAAGTCTTAGTGTTCATTTGTTAAATGATATGTACCAATATGAAAACATTCATTTTACAGATTAAACAATGCAGATAACACAGGCATTTATTTTTAAATTGTACCTTAAATCTGTTATATTTACTTATATATTTGGTTGTTATAGTTATGTTATAAAGTTAACGGTTAAACTGTGAAATATCAAACCTCAATGACAGATCTTTGGACATCATTGCCGTTTCTTATTTTGCAAAATAAAATCCATATTGGTCAGGTTTATAACCACTTGCTCCAAATACTGAAAGTAATCTTCAGCGAACACAACAGGCAAGATTCCACTTTGTCAAGGTTTATAAAAAACACCCTCAGACACATGATCAGAGGTTTGATTTCCCCCAAATCACGAAATGACTTAAAATCATTACAAATCAATGAGGCAGCAATGTACAAAATAAAAAATAGCCTCAGCACAGACACTATGGACACATACAAAACCCCAAAACACAGCTCAAACACTTGATGACACAACAATAATCCGGTTATTTCTAAAAGCACTAAGATGGACGTGTGAGGACAAGGAGTATTTTTACAGTCTGGAGCGTGAAGTTCTCACAGCGACGACAAGAAGCATAACCACTGAGTGTCAGCTCCTCTTCGCCATCATTATCTCTCATCTCTTGGCAAACTTGGGGCCACATCTATCAAGTCTGCGGCAACTCTGCTCCCCTTCCACCCCCCCCCACCACCACCACCACCACCACATCTCTCAAGCCTCCCTCTCTCCCTCTCTCTCTCCCTCTCTCCCTCCCTCTCTCCCCTCTGCAGCCCAGGAGAGGAGACACGGCCATAAATCTCAGAGTGGCTAATGAACTGCATTTAACAATAAAATGCACTGGAAATGGAACATTTCATTTACAAGAAGATCAATGGCAGTGACAAACACCCTTCTCGGAGCGACTAGTTAGCGGGATGATGTTCCGCAGGCAATCCAATCAATCACCGCACACCGACGCCGAGATCAATCAAAAAAAGGGGGGGGGGGGGGGGGGGAGGGGAAAAATACTTGAAGCTTTTCTCGTTATACTGTATTCATGGTCTTTATTTAAATGGGGGCCACTAATCACTCGGTGAGAAGTCCACCATTCTCTCCTCTTATTTCCTCGCTCTCTATGGATATTCTCCCTGTCTCCTCTTCTTTATATCCCCATTCTGTGTCTCCCTCTCTCGCCCTCCGAGCGCTGGGGAAGGCAGCTGAGAGGCGAGAGGAGGAGAGTGAGTGATAACCATCCGGGGAGTCAAGTGCTCCATCACCGCCATCCCCATCTGCGACCCGACAAGTTCATAATGCCAGGCATCTGCTTTCATTTATAAAGGCCTCACTTAGCTCTCGCACACACTCAGTCTCTCCAGCTCTTTTGCGACGCCCCCCCCCCCCCTCCTCCTCCTCTTGGTTTCTCTCCCCTCTCCTCCTTTTCCTCCCCATCCGGCTGGCTGAGAGGGAGAGTGCCTCTTGTCCTCTTCCTCACCTAATCCTCCTCATCTGCCCCTCCTTTCCTTCAGCTCGAGCCCCCTCAGGCCCCCCCCCACCCCCCCGTTTGTCCTCCTCAGATTCACCCCCCCCCCCACCCCACCACCACCACCTTTGCCTCTCACCACCCTCCCACTCAAATGAAGGAGATACACAAACCAGTTGACGCTGAGTGAGAGTTGCTGTTCTACAAATTTCATTTCACTTTAATTAGTAAAATAAGCAAAAACATTTCAATGGACGACTTCCAAAAAAAAAAATTAAAGACCTGCAAAACAAAAACTTGAAACCAAATATGAATATATAATAATAACTTCATTTGCATAGAAAATACAGTCACTGGTAAAGTATTCAAAAAAAGTAGGAAAAACTTAACGGTTAAGTTTCATGGGTACAAATTCATTTATTGTATTGTTGTAAAATGTCTTAAACTCCACAACTGGCAAATTGAAAAGTAAAATAGGAAAATGTTGAGCTGTTAACTGAATAAACAGATTCATGACAGCAGCTGTTTTCCTAGAAACGCACATGTGACGTTGACGTGGTAAAAATGATCTGATAAATAATATAAATTGTTCTTAAATCAAAGTTAATCTCACATGTAAGAGTTTTGCCGTTTGTTCTGCTTTGTATTCATTATACATTATTTGTATTTTTGCACTTGAACTGAACTTTCAGCCTCAATGTTTGGTTTCCTGCAGCTTCTCCACTGTTCAACCTGAAAGCCAGGCGCCGCCTGGGCAGAGAGACTCATCGTTACGTGACTCCAATGGTCCAAACTGTCAGTTTTTAAGAGAAGCGACGCTTACTGCAAAGTGAGAGTCTGACAGAGGAGACGTGTGCGACCATTAGGTGGTGCACTTCTCTCACTGTACATGGGGGGGACCTCAGGAGGAGGGAGGGAGGGAGGGAGGGAGGGAGAGAGAGAGAGAGAGAGAGAGAGAGAGAGAGGGGAGAAGAAAAACTTGCTTTGCCCATTATGAAGTAGATTTTCTGAAATGGGTTTTTATCATGAAAAATAAAATGCAACATCTGTTGTAAATATATTTGGATACATTAGTGTGTCCTCTGAGGGCTGCATGGAAATCACAGGCAGTGTGTGTGTGTGTGTGTGTGTGTGTGTGTGTGTGTGTGTGTGTGTGTGTGTGTGTGTGTGCATGCTTCATTTGTGCGATGAAGTGGCCACACACAGTTTGAAGCCACAGACAGAACAGAGGTTTTGGACTGAAGAGTGGACTTCTCATTTCCAGAAGGCTTTTGTTAAATACCACATGAAGTAGCTTTGATGGAGCACTTCAGCATTAAACTTCTGTCTGCAGAGGTAAAGAAAAGGGCAAACGCAATAAGGGAAACAGATTCTGAATGTAAAGGAGCAGATGCGAGGACGGGAGATTATTACAGTTCCAACAGTTTCGTGGAAAATAAATAGAAACACGACGGCTCTGACTCCATCAAGCTGTTTAGTGCAAAGGACTCTGTGCTTAGTTTCCTTTTTGGTTTCACTTCCATGACGACATCCTGTAAATGTCAATACATATAATAAATAAACATTCAATAAATTAAAATAAGAGGTTTTCATGAGCCGTGACCGATATAATAATGTTTAAATACATGATGCAATGCTGTAAAAGAGCCCGTGTTCATTTCACATTGAGATGCAATGTTTATAGCATTGACATCATGATGCCTGGCGGCGATGTTTTTTGTTATATTGTCAAGAAAAATAACTCATAAACTAAGGTTAAAACAATCTTTAAATACCAAATAATATTAAAATATCTTATGTGTAATGTATTTAAATAATGCATTATGTTATTCATGAATTATCTTTGAGTTCGAGGCTTCTAAATACTAAAACATTTATAAAAGTAGTGTGTTGACGAGATTGGAATAAATGTGCAGCCCACTTGATTATTTGTTTCACTCTTTGGTTTGTGTTGGTCATTATAGAAAATCCTTCTATGTAATAAAATTACACATTCAACACTGGACACAAACCAAACAACAGCTCACTAACTTTAACATGTTCAATGATACTTGTAGTTTAACGTTTATTAAATCTGATCTAATCCTAATTTTAAATTCTGTTTGCGAACTCTTGCGAAATCTGGACTCTGTTCCACTGGCCTTTCCAGAAATAAATACTCCACAAGCCGAACAGAGGTGTTGATGTTAGTATCAACCTAAGAAAACTGTATTTACTCCGAACAGGTGTTTCCAACAACCTGTTTATGCCCATTTTCAATATCCAAAATGTTTCTATGCTTAGCTGAGGAGGAAAAGCTGGTGAAACTACAACAAAATGCAATGAACATAAACTCTTTGAATAAATGACACGAAGCACGTGACGGCTGAAGAGATTAAACATAACAGCAAAAGAAGGAAATATTCTTAAAATTAGATTTTTAGATTTCCTGTTTTTAACCATTTGACATTTCACTGACATCACTTCTTTAAAAAAAACGCTTTCATGGCACCTGACCAGTGTCAATGAACTAACTTAACATTCACACAACAAAAGTTAATGGAAACTACTACTAAAGGTAGTTTTTGGTACCAACTTACATACTTCTAAGTATTTATTGTACGAAATGCAAAGCTGTTGACATATTGACCTGCGTGTCATGGTTGAACTGGCCATTGGCTGCACCAGGGGAAATTCCTCTATGTCATTGTGTCGGTGAACCATCAAAACGTCCGTAAAGTGTTTGCCATCCTTGGCAGGAATGCAGAATCCAAACTTTTCTGTGTATTTTACAACTGTCCACATCGTATCATACAAAAGGTTTGTTGTGTTTTTTCTCTTCTTCCGGCTGCAGCTGTTTACCCAGCGTCCTTGTGACAGTGTTGTTGACAGTTGAGAGCTCCCACCCTCCGAGCTACCGTCTCCCCCCAGCTGGCTGGCTGTAACGCTAATGGTCGCCCTCAGTAGGAGCCGGTGGGTCGCGGGTGCCTTTGCCGTCATCATTAAGCACCATTGGTTTAATGAACGCAGCGTTTAGGAGTGCTTGGACCTTCATGCTCTGCCGCCTCATTAAGTGGAAAGCAAACTAATATGGGGAGCAACCTAGAGCTCACCTCTAGAGATGAGTGTGAGGGGGGGGGGGGGAGAGAGAGAGAGAGAGAGAGAGAGAGAGAGAGAGAGATATATGATCGATGGGTCTGTTTGTACAGTCACAATTTGTGACAGGACTCACATGCACGGCATGCTTATGTTCCCCATCTTTACGTCCACCAGGGGGATTATGTTTCCATGTTTTTCCATTCCATGTTATTGTAAGGCTGAGGCATGATCCCAGGAGGAACCCGGTAAATTTTGGAGTGGATCCGTGTCAACGAGCGGATCCAGGTTTTCTTTTAAACTCTCTTTAACATGGAGAGATAGGGCCACTCCAGTAGTCGATTTCACTGGTGAGAGTTCATTATTTGATATGTTCTCTTATAAAAACCTGCCAACGAATATTCATTTTTCATGGACTATACATGAAACTACTGTCGTCCAAACCAGGCTCATCTCAATCTAAATCCTCAAGTATGATTTTAAAATATGACAATAAACCTGCAGAAAACATTTAAAATCCATACTCCCGATTCCAGCCATGACCCAGTTGGAGTCTGGAGTCTTTCAGACGAGCTGTGAATGAGGGAGACTTCTCAACCTGCCGCCCACTCCCTCAGGTGGCTGAGCCAAAATCTGCCCACATCCTGCCATCCATCCTGCCATTTTGGCCATCCACACATCCCCTCTCCTGCCCCTCCTCTTCCTGCCTGCTCCTCTTCCCTCCTCTCCTGGTCCCCTGGATGGGGAAATAATTCTCTTTCTGCATGGGAACAATTAAGGCCTCGGCTCGGGGCTTTATGGTCAGAGGAGCAGCTGCTTTTTGCCATTTCTGGATCCATAACTGTCTCAAATGACAACGTTGGGGGTAGCCAAGCATCAGAGGCCCCTCCTCCTGATCCTATACATGAACCGTCATTCTTTTCTGCCTATTCAGCATATAACACACTCGTCTGTAAGACAACTACACACATAACATCACAAAGTACTCGCTGTTTGTGTGACAGATTGCAGGTTGGCTATAAACATTTCTTGCAGGCAGGTGCTGCGGAGACGCAAAATAATCAGGATGGTTGAGTTAACCCGAGTGAGCAGAGGAGCCATCACTTCCGTGACAGACTTGGGTCCAGAGGAGGAGGCGACGGGCAAAGAAGGGAAACAGGAAATTCCATGCAATGACAAAAAGGAAGTCAAGACGTTACGGAGTTATTCGACTCCAAAGGTCAAATGGAGAGAAAGATTCTGTCCTGAACCGGCTACGTTAACGACGAGGACTGGGAAGCCTTGCTTTCATCTTACCACCAAAACTCTATACCGACTTTGATAGGAACAACCAGACTTTATATAATGATTGACCACACGTCTCCACTTCCTCCCACTATCCAGGAATAAAGCCGAAATTATCCCGAACCTGTCAATCATGTTTCTCCCTGATTTATTAAATCAAACACATTCTTTTTAAAGTGAACATATTGTGTGATAAGAACGATCTAAAGTGACAGACTCCGTCTTTGAGACTAAATCTATTTTGGGTGTACTTTGACCTTTTTAGTTTGGTCCATGCCCTGTTCTACATCGACCACCAGGTGGCGATCGAGATGTGCTGGCTTCACTTTAAGGGAACTGTAATGTCGTCCATCTTTTTATACAGTTTATGGTATAACAACAGTCATTTATCAGAAATATCCCTGTCGTACGGTTAAAGCTTCTGTAGGAGCAGCGGTTCTGTCCACGAGCCTCTAGCTAAGAACGTAAACTAGCTAAGTTGTTGACCTTCGGAGCGATCAGAGAAAACAGTGGAATGATAATAAAGTGATTTTTCAGAGCAACTTTTGTGAACATACTTCCAAGACTTTGCTCAACAACAAGTATTTACACATAAGAGACCACGAATACTGACATTTCCTATGTTAGCAGGGGAACAGATGCAGGGCTTTTATTTTGAAGTTCACCTTAAATTAAATTTGCTTACACTGGGGCTTCCCATACACAGCTCTGACTAGTAGGGCGACAGGAAATTGAAACCTATTTGCATGATTTAATAATGAAAACTAAATAAACAAGTTGCTTCATTAACAGGTACTGATAACAGGACATTTTCGCAATTCGCAATACCCAATTCGATAGGTTGGCTTAAAGATTCTTTTGCAATTAATAGATGATCTTTTCATCAAGCAGAAGAAACGTGACACTGACTTTGAGCCAGATATAGTTGGACAGAAACTCACATCTCTGTATCTCCTCATTATTCTTTTACAGGAGGAGGTCACACGACTTCAGGAGACACATTTTCATCAGGGCCTTTTCTTCTCGTACTGTTTTGGCAGGAGAGATTATACGTCCGGAAAATCCCCCCCAATGCTACTGATGTCCTATTGACTGACTCACTGTCCTAATCAATAAAGTTGTTTTTTCAAAAGGCCTGGACTGACACTGAGATGTTAAGGTTGCTGGTGGATAAACAGGGAGATTTAAGTATTTTGAAAACTGCAATACAGATTTGCAGCGTGCAGCGATGACATATTCACAACTCTTCTTCAACAGAAAAGTCAACTACAGCGAGCAACAACTACTACTGAGCAAAAAAAACTGCTGAGAAAGCAACAGTGGGGCAGAGGTTCACCAGAAATACTCCTTGTTCAGACTCAGTGGGGCCCGTGTCCTCATTCAGTTACCTGAACTGCCCCCCCCACCACCACCACACCCCAACACTGCTCACAGCCACCGGTCCCCATTGCAAGCGTATGCATTAATTAACAGCGCCATTATTCACCGCAAAACTGTAAACAAGAGTGGGGAGATAGAAAAGGGATGAGCGAGGGAAAGGTGACGGAGCAGGAGGCTAAAGACAGGTGACAACTGCTGGGCAGAAGCTACAGTCCAAACATGGTGGATGAGGAAGGGAAAGGGACACATTAGTGTGCAGGGTTTGCACATTTTCTAACCCCCCCCCCCCCCCCCCACCCAAAGAAAAGGAAGTTGCAGAGGCATCCCAGTGCCTGTTCCTCTCCTAATTATTCCAATTATCATGGCACACTATGAAAACGTGATTAATAACACAGAGGATATTGTTGTGGCAATTAGCCATATGGTGGTGGGACTCTGCTCCGTCACGATGTTGCCATTAGCATCTACTTGTGTTTGTCAGAGGCGTGCAGCCATGACAAGCTCAAGTTCTGCTCACCTTGCACTCCCCACTGAGAGGCGCACACTGAGGGCGGAGAGGGGGGGGGGGGGTGGGGGTTATTCCTCCCGGCTTCTCGCCTGAGTGAATTTTTTATGTGGCATCCGGTCGGACTGGGGACAAAATGTCAACCGGCGTCTGGGACGGCCCATCAAACCCCACTGCGTGAAAGGGAGGGGGCACGAGACAAGAAGAATCATTAGTGTGTTAATCGAACACAGAGAAAATATATTAATCTACAAATGAGAACGCTCCGTCTCTGCTCTAACTGTCTATTCCTCTCAAATCTGAAATAATGTACAGGCACACACGGATGTGAAGTGATGAGCGACACGCAAAACAGACACTAGGTCACGGCCAGTCAAGCGAGTGGAGTCGACTCTCCAGGCTGCCTCCATGCTAAGCAGTTTTTTAAAACGAGAGCCCCCTTGTTAAGACCTGTTGGTATTCTCCAGATGGCAATAAAAATGCATGAGGTCTGCTGGAACCGTGGAGAAGAGCTCAGCCTCTTAAGTAGGAAAAACAAAACCTCAGAGAGAAAGGGAGGAAGGAAAAAAAAAACAAAACAGAAAGCAGGTGGAGTGTGTCGCCAAGCTGATCCTCCGAGGACCGAGGAGGGAGCTTCAGATGAGTGCAAGCACCGCCGCCTGCCGCCGCCGCCACCGCCGCCGCGGCTGCTGGTGTGCACTTCCGAGAACTGAGGATGTGCATCTTGTTATGTAGCTTATCAACTTAAGATGTGTCACCTTGTTGTGCCATCGCGAGCTGGCATTTGACTGTTAAAGAGCGAAGGATGTTGGAATATTATTCAAAGTGAGAATGATGAGCAGGGTGCAGCGCTCAGAGCCTCTGGAAGAGAGTGAACGAGATTTGCCTCTGAGCGAGTTAGCCCCTGTTCGACACCCGTAATTGAAACAAAATGAGGGATGGAAAAAATTCTCCCACTTTATACAGTTCAGAGAAAAAGCTGAAAATAAGTTTTTTGCACGATAACAATTCTAATACTTGTTCTACTCCACACTGCAGGCAACATGGTTTCAAATGCAAGTTAAAGTTCCACGTATTCGCATTTATGTGAGTGCATGATGGTTTTTAGGTTTTGCTGCTGCTCCTCGAAATCAGTCAAAAGTAGTATCTTGTATTTTCTCTTCCTGTGGACTTCTGATTATTCTAAAGAGCAACACGAGGAAAGACGGAAGGAACGAAGGAGGTCGGTGGAATGGAACCAAAACAAGATCCCAAAGGTCCTGACTCACACTAAACTGGGGAGTTTTAAGGTCACGCTGCTGCAGCAGAGTCAAACATGTGAATGTAGCAGTGAGGAACCTTCACCTCCTTCCTGTCCCAGCGAGGGGGGGAGAATAAAACATTCACTTCCTGTGGCGAAGCAAAAAAAAAGACAGCGTGGGTTTGCATGAAGTTCAACTTTGGTGAACTTTGACCTGTGACGTCACAGCCTCAACCAACAGCAAGAAATTACACATATCTAATGTCGATGCATAATTGGATTATCGTTTCTTATTCAATTAAAGGGCTTTTTGTGATAATGCATATAAAATAGTCAATGGAAAAAAAAATACACCATTTGAATAATGATTTGGATGCTAATCACCATGGCAACGGTCAAAGCTTCAATTGATTCAGGCCAGCTCACATATCAAAGCATTTTAAGTATCTGTGTATTCTATAATTTATGTTTTAATTGTTTATTTACTGTTGAAATCCCATTGATTTACTCCTTTCGGGGTAATCATACCACATTAATAATTGATTTGTCAATTTAAGGAAACTTTGAATTTACTTACATATAAAAAAAAAAACTCACATGAGCTGGACATGAAACCGTAATTGAATAAAATGTCACAGCAGTGCAGAAGGAAATGGACATTTCATGTTTCCCTTGACATACATAAATTAAAAGTCATGATTAAATTCATGTCGCACTGAAAACCTCTGGCAAACGGGGACATCTGGAACCAGGTATACACTGAAAGCAGCAGCATCGGCCCGTATACCACGAATCACTGGTCCTTCCTGCCGTTGCATCACCGACTCATAAACTTCTCAGAGGGTTTTTTGTTGAGCTACAGCACAAACTCCAAACTACCAAGAACCTGCCAAGTCAGTAACAAACGCAGAAGAAAGGGAGCGAGGCACCTGACAGCAGCCTGGATGGCCACATTATCCCAGGGCCTTAATGTGGGCTGAGGAGTGCAGCTGAAGAGGAGGGATATGGGACTTTTCATAGCCATAATTAAAACAGCAAGATAGATTCAGTAATTGAATGAAAAATCAGGATCTGAGCAACATCTGTGCCGAACACATAAATCATTTCAACGAGAGGCTTGAAATGCCATAAAAACCCGTGTGACTGGGAGTCAGAGAGCCTGTCAAATGCTTCTCAGGGCAACGCGGATGACAAGATAACAGACATTAGACCTGCCACTTTAATTCTCCATCTAAATAAACTGGTGGTGGTGGTGGTGGTGATGGTGGGGGGGGGGCTGAGCACATGAGCAGAATCTCTCAACACAGGGATTTCAGACGTGAACGAGATCTAGATCTTCTTTGTTTTATTTAACTGAAAGTAAAAAAATACAGAAGACGCTCGACTGGGAGACATCAATGACCAGCAGGTGGCTGAGATTCTTCACCGGTGCAAAGTGCAGACGGGGTCGGGTTCGCAGAAAAACCACATCAAAGCTAAACGAAAAGGTCAGTGAACAGTCTGTGATATTTCCTGATGTGCAGGTGCAACGGCATCACAACAACAACCACAAACTGTCAAATGTGAGTAGAAGAACACAAACACTCACAAGAGGTTCAGACCGTGATCCATCACATTTGGACCGTGATGGGGTGGGAGAGTCAACCGTTGACATTAACAACACATAAGACTTGCAATGCAGTGGGAATATCAATATTTTCCTTGTAGTAACAAAATGTTTGTATCATTAAATATGTTTGGTTTCATATTATTATAATATTTTGACTGCTCGTCCACAATAACCTTTAGATTATAAAAGAATTGAATGATGAATAGTGCTGACCTCTGATTTCTGGTCTCATGCAGCAACATGATGAGTCACATCAATCACTAGTATTGATATTAGTTAAATATCAGTTAACAGCTGGAAACTACAAGTACTTGTACTGGTAGCACATTATATTACATTAAATATTGATGCTTTTCAATACTTCATTACCCACATTTATATCAATTTGAGTAAAGAAAACATATGAACGTAAACTTTGTACATAGTCTCTTGTGGAAACTCACCTCTGTCTCATCCGTCCTTCATTCATCTGAATCTTGCAGATGAAACTTCCAGCATCAGGATGTTTCTCATCACGTCAGCAGATGTTTCACATCAATATAATAATAATAAGTGATTCAGTCTCAGACACTTTGATTTAAACTTTGTCTCTGCTCTTCACCGAGGCCTCGCGTCACTGTGGTCGTTCACAAAGCCTCCTCCACATGTGTCGGCCATATTGGTTTGAGTCATCAACTCCTCACTTCCTGGAGACTCTGGACACGTTCAACCCCGAAGCGTTTCTCTGCAGTTTCCATGTTGAACACGTGATTCTCTCGACACGTGTTGCACAGAGTTTCGTCTCATGCCATGTGCGTGTCAGAGGTTTGCATGTGAACCCTGTCATGTTAACAAGGCAGTGACACGTGTGTGGCAGCTGCTGCAGTAACAGAAAGAGTATTTCAAAGTATTTAACACATATTTAAACTCGATATCTACCTCTGAGATTTCTTCCATGAGAACGATAACACTTGACTTCTCACCTGCCATAATTACAACAGTTGAATATCACAATATTATTATTATTGGATGAATCTGTGAAAGAAACGTTTTTGAAATGTTTCGTCTCAGCTGAACGCAGCCTGCCTGTTTTTTTGTTTTTTTTTTGTTTCCTTTTAAAACTTTATCCATGAATATAATCACAACAAAAGCAAAGTGTGTGGGATTTAGGGGCGTTTCACAACTTGCTAATTATTTCTTGAAATTAAAGAATTCTAATTGGAAATTTATTTATATTCACGCATGAACTTTATTTTCTAAATACTGATTATAGTGACAGATATTTTGAGTTGCTTGCTGCAAGTGACATTTTAGCAATTAAAACTCAGGATGAACTTTGTTGAATGATTTCTGTAACACACACTGACACTGTATTGATTTATTTACTCTCTTAATTAAGTTAGCTGGCAGATTTGTCTCTTTATCTATTTCCCCTTTGTATAAAACTGTTAGAATTCAATGAACAGTGTTGAGGTGAGATGATTAAACCAAAGAAGATAAACTTGCATGTGATGAACTGTGTTGATTCCTTATTGTAAAAGCTGTATCCCCAGTGTATAATATCCAGTAAGACACATCTGAGGATTCAGGATTCAGCCCAAAATCAGTCTCAAGACAACTTGTAACTTTAATGTTCGACCATAATGTGCTTTATTTTCATGCAAACAACTTTTTGGTGGGCGTTCTGTAGGTGTCAATCTTTTCAAACGCCGGATATCTTTGGGATCCCTCTCCTCCATCTGAGACACGTGGCTGATTCAGGCTTAAATCTGACAAACCACCTCCCCCTCCTCCTAATCTCATTTCTTTACAGGATTCATGCACATCCTCATTTTCGCTCCACTGTCCCACCTTGGTCACAAAGAAAGTTCCTGAACTGCACTTTCCTCGCGTTAAAACAGCGAAAACGTGTGGTCTAAATAAGGAGGGGGGAAAAACCCCCACTTAGCTCTGTGTTTGTGGCAGTGGGTGGCGTCCCAGCCAGTCCCACGGCGCCTTCGGAGATGATTTCACCTGAGACAAAGTGCAGCTTTCATTAATAAAAGATTCCTCAGCCCCTGGAGCAACGTTCCACTCATTTAAAGTCCTCCCTCAGCTCAGTGGGGACCGTCTGCTCACAGGGATATACGCTGTCTACATGGAGGAAAGTGGGATTCAGAGCCTCCACATTAAGAGTTTTACTTCCAAATTAAATAGGTTTAAAAAAAAAAGCCTGACACCTACTCAAACAACATGTTTCACTGTTTGAGTTTGTTTATCGCAAACTTTGCTGGGAATTTATTATTTCTGCTAATATCACGTAGCGCTGTGTGATCAAGACCTCAGTCACACACACTAATACACTTGAAAGGCTCGTTCTGCGGGTAGACATGATCCCCGCTCTAATTATTCAATAATCTAATGACACAATTGGTCATGGTGAGCAACACCACGCGCTGACACCAGATGGTGGCTTTTGCGATGAACCCACCCTCCACACACACACACACACATACCCACACACACACACACAAACACACAACACCCTCTGTGCATCCTTATTTTGGTTCGAATCACGGAGAGGCCTCGTCTGTGCCGTTCAACTTGCCAAACATGATTTGAGGAATCGGCCTGTGTTTATTTCAGAATCAGAAATCACCTCCTTTTTCTGTTTCATGCAGACAGAAGATGTGCAAATGCTTCAATCTTTCCCTGTCGGTGA
Organism: Verasper variegatus; assembly: GCA_026259375.1. Classification (NCBI taxonomy): domain Eukaryota; kingdom Metazoa; phylum Chordata; class Actinopteri; order Pleuronectiformes; family Pleuronectidae; genus Verasper; species Verasper variegatus. Next base: position 21,603,607 of record CM048048.1, read on the forward strand.
CATCGTCTAGACGAGGGGATTCATTTGTTTTTTCAGCGTTTGTGCCATCGATCATCTGGAGGCAGCAGATGCACGTCGTGTCGAGTTATGTGTTCGGGAGGGGAACTTGTCGTCTGTAGGTGTGCAGAGTCGCTTTCGGGGCCGAGACAACATCCGCTGACTGCTCCTGCTGCAGCTCCAGGGACCGAACAATGTGATGACCTTGATCTGAGGCAGTTTCCTCGAGGCTGCTCCAGGGCATAGGGACAGAATGTCAGGAAAGGTTTGTGCAAGATGTTGTTACTGCAGGAGTGTGTGCCAGGGTGCGTGGGTGGATGGTTGTGTGTTCACGTCTCTGCCTGAGACTTTGGGGACGAATTTCAGATTAAAAGAGCAGTTAATCTGGGACGGGCTTGTGCAACGTTGTCCCCCCCGATCGGGAAAAAGACGATTTCAGGTAAGTTTCACGGACATGAACTCAACTCTACTCCCCATAGGTGACCTGTGACAGGATATGTGTGTGTGTGTGTGTGTGTGTGTGTGAGGGGAAAGAGGGACTACACATACTTTTACTTTAATTAGTTTTCACATGTATCCTTGTGTTGGATATTTAGTCATTTTGAAAAATGCACATTTGGCGTCTCTAAACATTTGTGCCTGCAAACTGGCAGAACAACAAAAATGCACAAATCCTTTAATGTGACGTTCAACTGAACACATCACACAGTATATTAACCAGTCAAATATACAGCGAGGAGCTGTGCGTCCCACTTCCTCTCGACTAATACTGCTGTTTGAAATGTATATTATATATAACTTTGCCCAATGTTGAATGTCTTACCACAGATTTGGGTTTCTATCTTATTTACTTTTCTATTTTTGACCTGTGACGTAGTTCTATGGACCAGGAGAACCCAAAATCTGTGTAAAGTCAGAGAGACCCCACAACACGTACGAGCTGAGGGAAACTCCAGTGAAGGCCTCACCAGCATCTCTGGATGTTTGACAAACTTTTTCACAGATTTTCTTGTCAATCAATGTTTAACTTAGTGCAGCTTGATTGAATTTATGTATGTTTGGTGCATGTACATGTGCTGTTCTAGTATTTCAAACTCGACGTCTACATGTACACTCACGTTTTGTTTGCTTAGGTTTCTGCCTCTATTTGAATGCAACCAGGGTGAATGGATTTTTCTTCTGAGGCCTTCAAAGCACCGACAAATTGCATCCTTGTCATATTCTGGTCTGCAGATCTCAATGTAAACAAGTTTTTCATGGTAAATAAATGAAGATTAGGAGACAGACGTTATAGAATGTAAGCACGTGTGAGACAATACAAAACCATGTGCATGGACAGACTCTTCTGAGAATAAGGACATGTCAAGTGGAGCTTGTTAGTCACCGACCTACTTTGCATTCTTTGGCTCTCCTTTAATAAAGTGTACATTTCACTCCAACTTTATTAATGCACGTTTCTTTTTTCTCCCCAAAAACAGGCTCATCGTACGATGTTTTATTCCAACAAAGGACATAAATGCAGATAAAAAACAAAAGCTAAAGCACCGAGATATGATCATTAGCATTAATTGGATAGTGAGGGAGGATAAGAAACTTTGTTGCCATAAAAATCAAAATAAATAATTGCTAGGTGAAACTCCGGGAGAATGCATTCTCTATCTGGTTGATCATAAATCCTGGAATAATGACATGCTTACCCATAAATGACTAAACAAGGGGCCATTAAGGCATGCATGACTTCTCCTGATGTCTGTGTAGCAGATGTTAATAATTTTTCCATAATGGGAAAGGAGAGAGAGGGAAAGAGGGAGGAGGGGGGGGGGTGGACCTTCTCTGTTCGATCAAATCAAAGAAAATGTCAAATAAGGGTCAGCAATGTAAACAGAGGCTGAGGGAATAGAGAGCGGGAAGGGGGGTGGGGGGGAGAATTCAAGAGGTTAAATTAAGGTGCAGTATCACGTGAGACTTTTAAACGCTAGTAAATATTAGATGTTGCGACGAGAAAACGCGGTGTTGACAGTTCGGCGTCTTAAGGTGACTCACCGGCTCGGAGCAGCCGTAGATGCTATCGCTCCCCCTCGGTGTATCTGCACATCTCCTCAGTTTGTATCGGCTTCTCCTTGTTGTTTTTCAGATCGCACCATCTGATATTCACACGTTCAGGTCTGATGTGCGAGCCGATCGGCCCCCTGAATGTGAAGCTCCTTATCTCCGCTCAGATTGGTTCCGCCGGCAGTGAGACGCCAGATTATCGGTCTATTAGATTCATACCGGCACAAATGGCACGGATCATGTTAATGCCGATCTTGATTCACCCCACCTTAAAATGTATTATTTCCTGAGGCTGGGCCGTGATCTTATCAGCCATGGCTGTCAGATAACGGCTGATATCTGCTCACAAAAAAATATCCGTCTCCCCCTTTTGTGACGAGATGCTATCGCTCCCATTGTCTTAATTAAGCACTTTGTCACTTTTTTGTTTTTCGTCCCTGAGAAACATCCTATTTCAGTGTAAAGTCACTTTTTAAAAATTCGGCGTAGGAAAGTTTCCCCGGTGTTTTCTCACTTGAGGGTATCTACATTAAATACAGAAATGACTCAGAACATCGTCCCTGCTATATTAATCAGTGCAATATTGTCATCTTAAATGTTATGCTTTGTTTATATTGCTCTTCGTCCTGACATTTTATGATTGCTGTTGTAATTAGAGCAGGTAGATTATTGGACCGTGTTATGAGACTTGCTGCTTTATCGCCGAGCATAAATCCAGAATATTTATCCTGCTTCTGTGATGAACAATAATAGTTTTTATTGACCGAGGAAAATATAAAAAAAAAAAAACTTGGATCTGAAGTACTTTGTATCACTAAAACCTGTTTTCCTCCCCCGCTGGTGCTTGTAAAACACTATTGCGTCAATTTGTAATGTACAACTCTTAAAGGAGAGTCTGTTGAACTTTAAACCACAAACAGTCTAAATGTCACCTGATATCTTCCGTCAGACCAATTCTCAGAATTTCGGCAACTGACTCCTGCCGAAGTGTTTAGGGGTTTTTTTTCGTGACGCGTTCAGGAACCTTGAAACTTCTCCTGGGCTCTGTTGAAATGACAGGCGAGACAATTTCACAAATCTCAACAGTTCAACCATATGTGCTTTGATTTCCCTCTGTTCAGCAGCTTTGTGTTTTTGTCTTTTCAAACTGTGCCAAGGAAAATGAAAATGAAAAGTAAAAAGCCTGTCATCTCACACGTCAAATGATTAATGACTTTGATTCATTAGCGTGGAATTACAGATGACAAAGACATTAAGCTCCAAACCTTGATTTTTCTAAGTGCACCATTCACTGGTACACTCAATATGCATTTATTTTGGAGGAGGAAAGCTTTTATCAGGTTTTCACCTCACCCTTAATCAAACTCTTTGGTCTCGTTCACCTTGAACAAAACGAGGCAAGCAAAGCTCCTTCGGTTCAAAAATCACCGGCATTGTCTCGCGGTTCGTTCCGGAGCTGAACCCTCTGCTGTGGAGCTGTCCTGCAAACTTGAACTTTCACTTAAAAGACCCGAAATATCGCGCTGAACATTAATTTACATTATATACTTTTACACACCTTGGAATTTACAGGAGTAGAACGTCTTCCGTCTAATTGATTAATTGGCACCGTTCCACTTGTTCACCTCCGTTCCACCGTGTATTCATAAATAATTTAATGTGCGTCCCCGTCTATCTGCTGCGAGGCTGCGACTGCTTCACGCTGTAAGAGGGGCTCACCTTTCATACAGTTTACAACAACTCACATTAGCATTAATACTAATTCTGATAAAACACACAGCTCTCAATGGATTTACTTCCAAATAAGACCAAGAATAGATTTAAATAGAATGACTGTGTCCTCATTCCACAGCTACACAAAGACATTTAGTCAATTTCTATAGAGTGCACATACACATAGATAGTATGAACAATTATAAAACAACAAGTGCAATACAAATCCCAGTCATAGGAAATAAACCAAGATATTTACACTTAAACCAGACGACTTCACGATAATCGCCATTCGCCATTTTACAAAAGTTAAGCAGTTAAGTTTAATGTGTTCTTTAAATCCCTAAAACTATATGTTTTCGGTCGTTATGCCACAGCTTGTAATGTGTCGTTGACGTTTCTGTTTAAATGCTGATTGTGTTTGACTGGACTGTAACAAAGATCTTTCCTTAATGAAAACTGTTTTTGTTTTTCTGTGCATCTTGATTTGGTGAATCTCTCAAACACTGACAAATTTAAATCAGGCCATCGTAGAATAAAGTCTCTGATAGTTAACCTACAAAGGTGTATTTGATTCACCTCGTTGCCCCAGTTTCTGTCTCCTCTCTCCAACCTGATGTCGCCCACTTCGTGTTTGAGTCGTTCACTCAGGGAAGGAACAAGGCTGTTTTCTTTTTCAGCAGGAAAGTGTGATGACAATGTACAAAACAAGAAACATCACTGAATATTAAACTGAAATAAAATATCAGTGTGGGGAATAATAAAGCAAAAAACAAACGCACTTGTGTTCCCACTAAACTTCCCCAGCACATATTCAACCGTTCTCTTAAAAACACAACACATCAAACCTACGATTTCTCTGTTTTTCTAAAGAAATTATTGAGGACAAATGTCTCTGATTACAACAAAACAAGATCCTGTGTGTTTATTGGACGTAACAAATAAAAAGATTTTAGATGAAAACTGGCAAAACACATCGTCGCACAATCACATGTTTGCATGTGACCTCATTTGTGTGTGTATCTAAAATATTCATGTGATTTACCAACAGAGAAGCTAGAAACACAAACGTTAAAACTCTTCATTTGTCTGCTGCAGCAACAAGTCCTGAAAACTGACAATAGCTTTACGTAGTCGCTGCTTCTGCGAGCAGAAACACAACTTCTGCAGTTTGTCTGTGACTCCAGTGACCTATCAGACAGTGTATTAGACACTGATCTGTTTAATTACAGTTTGAGTCGCACGCCATCTGTAAGAGCACCTCATCGCCTCCCTGCACCATCCAAACGACTTAAAGAACCCAGAGATATTGTCCTCCAAGGACGTGCCTAATTGAGTTCTGTGCGCGGAGTGCGTTCTCCGACTCCAGTGATGTAAGCCTGGTCGAGCAGCGAGTGCTTTGTGCTGATATGAATTGATTGGAAATTGCTTGTGATTGTCAGTTACATGCAAAACAGGGCTGTGAACAAAACACAATTACGGATTTGCTTAACTCCTCGGTAGCAACTCGACTCGTGTGACAGCGCGGGCCAGAGTGAAGAAGGTAAGAATAACCTCGAACATGTAACGATATTGTTTCGGGAGGCATGAAAACAGACGTTTTTGCAAATGGATTTGGAAAGAGCGGGATGAGGCAAGAGAGGCTAAATCTGTCTCGCTCATTTGTGATGGACTTGGCGTGAAGCAGTGACTTGAGCTTGGATAAAGAAAACACACTTGCAGCAGAATTCTGCCAGTCCTTGCTTCTCTGTGCCGCCGCCACCGCCACCGCCGCCGCCGCCACTCCATCACACACACCCACACACAGCCGTACCTTCCAACACCGAACCTGGTGCTCCGCAGTCACCCATTAATCCCTTCATGTCGGATCCCAGCCAGGTAATTACTGTTTAAAAATATTTCATCCCATTCTCCCCCCCCCCCCCCCCCCCCCCCCTAAAAAAAGACAAACGGAAACAAAGGGAACACAGTTGTGAACAACGACAAAGAGGTGCTTTAAATACCTTCTCCTTTCTCTGGTGGAACCGGCAGCTTTGTTTGCATACAGTACAAGGTGTCTGAAACCAAATCTGCAGCTATTTCATATTTAAATGCAGCTGTCACGCTCCAGTTTTCCACACGCGGTTTGAAAAGTTGGTGATGCTGCTCCTTCTTCCGGAGAGAGAGAGAGAGAGAGAGAGAGAGGAAAGCAGAAGCTTCTGTTTGTGGTGCAATAAAACCTGTTTGTTGGTTCCCTGCCAGAGAACTTCCTCACTAAATAATATGGAGTGGGATGTAATTATGAAATACTTTGAAAAAAAACAACCCTGCAGACCAGAAGTATCTGTTTACCTGGTGTAGAAAATACATGTTCGGTTTCTTAAGTGACTCAGGAAACAAATTCAACTTTATTTCGAACATCTGCCCCCCCCCCCCCCGATGACACGAATCTGTCACAACTGTCGTGTCCTCAAACAAACAAAGAGGTAAATGTTTGTTGAAGTGGAGCTGCAACGAGATGAGATCACAACAGACGTGATTGACGAGATGATCTTACTGTGGGAAGGTCTGGAAGTCAGATGGGAAACGTTGAAGTTTCGTACCAGAAGCTTAAAATCATCGTGTTTTGAGGAAATTTAACGTACGTGACCAGAGTAGGGATGAGACGCTCGTTACCGAGATTCCAAAGCGTTTTAGTTGCAGAACCTATTCTTTTCAAGGCACAAGGTTTTTTATTTTGAAACGTGAGACAGGAAGGACTTAAGCTCGCAAGACCCATGATTGGCTGAAAAGATGCGTAAACACAGACGTGATCCATATTTTATTATCCAGATTAAAATATACCTAAGGCTCACAAAATGGTCAAATTACCGTGCATCATGCATTATCGATCGTACATCGTACAGAGTATATAAGTATATAAGATTATCGTACAAATATAATAACTATCGTACAGTCCGCTGGCCTGTATTCACTAAAGACAGTTTTATACGATCAAAAACACAGAATATATATAATGAGCCTCTGCTGTGTCTGGATCATGAACTCATGTTGAAGTGAATCTAGAGCTTGTTAGTCTCAGAGTAGTAATTACATAAAAGATCCAGACTTTTATTTGTCGCGACATTAGTTCCTTTGGAGCTTGGTCCTTGGAAGTGAGACACATTTCCCAGAATAGAAGTTATAAGTTATACGAGTCAAACACACTGTTCCACCCAGTTGTCATATTTTAACTGATGTTGAAAGCTCCAACACACGGTGGCTTTAAGTAATTATTTCTTTATTCACGCCATTAAGAGTCAAAGCTGCTGCACGACTGTTGCATTTACTGTTAACGCCCTGAAAGGTGTGAAAAACTTCTTCTTCTTCCTTTTGATTTATACGAGAGTTTAGCAAAGTGACAACGGGGCAACACATCAAACCTCTTCTCCCCCTTCTCCCTTTTGTTTTGTTATTCACACCTGTCCACCACGTGTCCCCTTCCTCCAGTTAATAAAGTGCAAAACCATTTGTCAAGTTCAACCGGCGATAAGTCAACTTGATGCCTTAATGACTTAATGCTCGCGTTGTGACATTATCCTCCTAAGAACAGAGGAGAAGATGTTGAGGGGTGAGAGATGAAGATATGAATGTAGTTAATATGCAGCTGGGTGGGTGTAGTGAAGAGTGAGGGGGGTGCGGGGGGGGGGGGGGGGCATCAAATGCATTCACCCTTCTGTCATCGCGTGAACCTGCAGGAATGAAGTGTTTGTTAATGCATGTTTGTGGTGGCGCGGCTCGTTTGTACTCTGCAGGTTCCAGTAAAAGGTAAATCTGCTCCTCTCTGTGTCACTGTGGAGGGAAAAGTGCGTCTACAAGTAGGTGCAGCAAGAAAGTCACAGTCGTGGGGATTCCTCTTGTTTAGATTTGGATGCAAGTTGACACTTAGAATTCAGGTTTCTGTATTTTAGGAACAAATCCTGTTTTCTGCCTCCAGGCAAAGAAACAGTGGATCTGCGACTGTTTGTTCCTGTTTCTGGAATAATGCACAAATAATGAAATATCAGAAATTGCTGGTTACAATGGGAGGATTTAAATACATTTTTAAAGGATGAATGTTTATTAAATTCCACTCAGAGGATTGCACGTGTGTTGTGTTTTCAGTGTATCACATCTGTATTTGTCTGTTTGTGTTTTATTGTCGTTGAAAACAATGTTTTTCTGGCCTTGTCTCTATTGCAAAGCAGATTTTAATCCCAGAAGACTTTTACCTGGTTAATAGAGGATAAACATATTTATATCGGTGTACATATATAAGTTGAATCCACCAGTGAATGAAAGGTGAAATCCAAAATGTAATGAAATGTCCACAGCCACAGACAAATTTGTATTTCACTGTAGAAAAAAACATTATATTTAGATTTCTAATGTCAAATATGGATGAATTCCTATTTAACTGATTCTAAAGGCATCGGCACACATCAGATTGTAAAGAATGTATAAAACTACAGACTGGTCCTTTAAATCAGTGATGAAAACTTCCTCTTCTTCACAGATTGTAATATAACAAAGGCCCAGATTAATGTTTGCAGTCATGTGAATCTAACAACTGCTGAAAAAATAATAAACACAAGTATCAATGTTAACAACTCAACATAGAACAGATATTAAAACAGTTTCCTCAACACGAGGCTCACACAGAAACATACCAGTGTTTTTCATATATAATCCTTCAAGTAAAAACATTAGCATAATTGGTGTCTACACACGGTTTCTGGTCATTTCTCCGTCACAGGTGTGTTCTCAGAACAGAACAGCGCGGATATAATTAGACAGTGAATATGGACAAAAGAGATGTCTTGTGGCATCTGGCGAGGTCAGGTGGAGAAGAAGAATCTTGTCATACAGCAGCAGAAAATCTATTAACTCCCATACATATGGATTTATGACAACAACTGGCATAAGGAATCATGAATAACTTACAGCCGGATGTTCTTATATAAGCATCAATTGTTAATTGAAGAAGCTGTCACACTCCCTGGGGCTGTCAACATAGTTTTATAAGCATTCAAACTCAGCTTTATCAAATTAATGGTCTATTCAGTGCTACATGATTCTCCTTGAATCCATCTTTTGTGCTTTTCTGCGGGGGAAACAAAGCTCAAATTCACTTCCTGAGACGCATCAATCACCGCGAGAAGAAGGACATTTCTTTACTGATATTAGCCCGGTGAAGACACTGGAGCTTTTTTATCCCCCTGACCCCGAGACACAGAACGACAGCGACTTCTGTTGCATATTTTATGCCTCGTCTCTGCGAACGGAGGCGGTGGAGTCAGCAAGAAAAGCCCGGATTGTGCGGAGGAGCTCAGGTGCTGACAGGTAGATCTCTGCAGGCCGCGTGGGGCTCGCTGGGGAAATCATGAGCCGCCCTCTTGTCTCAAAATCAACGTTTTCACCGCACAGAGGAAGAAGAAGAAACGCACACACACACACACACACACACAGGAGGCCTCGTGATGGGGGACAACACGGGGGACAATCCGGGGTCCCAGACTTCTCGTTGAGTTTAATAATATATCAGTAAAAGTACGTATAGTAATATAACTGCACATTTAAGTTCAGTATCCAAATTTAAAGAGCCAAGGAGGGAGGGGTCTCCAGAACTGATAGAAACCATAAATACATCTTATTCTACTATTACAAAAACATTAATTTATAAGTAAGTAGAAACCAATCACGAGCAGGTCTACGCTGTCAATCATGACATTTCACACAGTTTTTAAGAAATACCTAAATTGACACAGAAAAGTTTTTATTTGACTTTGACTTTTTCGTTTGGTCCATGTCTGCTAACATGGAGGAGGCAGGATTTCTGACCTATACTGCAGCCAGACACCAGGGGGCGATCGATACGCTTTAGCTCATTTTATGGGAGCCATCATGTCGTCCATCTTTATTTACAGTCTGATCAGATATAGTACAACTGGTAAAACAAAAATCTGAAATGTCATTTATACACATGTGAGGTTTCATGACGTCATCTTTATAGCGGGTGAATCACTGGTTCCTGAGCGGAAATGAATCATCTGCCCCAAAATAAGCTTTTTTCAAGCATCAGAGCAAACAACAGTGAGTCATTTCAAGTCTAATTTCAAGAAACACCTGAGAAATATGTGTGTGTGTTCTTATTTTAGTGTTTTTCTAACTTTGTCTCAGGATCCACTGAGTTATAAACAACATTTACTGTGAAAAACAAGATAAATATTAAAATCAACACACGAAAAATATAACTGACCTGACTCCACTCGACATCGCGATGAGACTGACGGTGAGTTTTTAAGTTGAGAACATTTCTGCCTCGTCATCTGTGAGAACACGATCTACGTCCGTCTCTATTAGAAGTTCAGTTTGAAAAGAGAGAGAGAGAGAGAGAGAGAGAGAGAGAGAGAAAGTCTGGTCCAAACAGCGGCCAAATCAGAGGATAGCTGCGAAAAAACCCGAGTGATAGCTGCGCGTTTGAACTCGGTAATTGGTTGGGCACTCGGTAGGCAATACAACAGAGGGCCTACGGAGCGTGGTGTGTGTTTCCCAGCCCCACTGTGCAGCCTCATAGAGAACAAAGGCAGAGAATGAACTTCAGAGGGTTTTAATGCCTGAAGAGAAGAATATGGACATTAAATTATCAGGGGAAAACAGCAGGGTGTGAAAAAAGAGCCTTCTGAAGCCCGCAAACGTACATACAGGCTGCTTCTGACACGGAAACCTGGCCAAATTCACAGGCTCCTTTATTCTGAGCTTCACACTGATGCTCTCGGTGTTTGTGTGTGTGTGTGTGTGAATATACAGTATGTGTGCTTTACTTTTTTAAATTGGAATTCAAGCAATAAGCTACCGTAATACACATCCGCTCTCCTTTCTTTCTTTTTGAATTGAAAACGGTCTTGTTTGTAAATATGCACAACACCACCCCCCCCCCCCCCCCGTTTTTTAAAAAAAAAAGCTAGACTTAAATCTGCCGTCAACAAAAAAACACCACTGCAGCTCATTTACTGCATCAGAGACAAACCTGAAGTTTTAAATCACAAAAATAACTTTATGTTATTGCAGGTTTGGATCATAAAATGTGCCGGAAAATCACCGTCGTTCGTTCGACACAACGAGCACGAAGTCGAGTATTCGTCACCGGTGGAGACGCTAGCGGGGCTCGTCCCTTTACAGCCCATTTGTATCGTTGTGTTCACCGCGATGTGTGCGGATAATAAAAGCAAAAAGTTGTTTTCTGTTTTTGAAAACTGTTTAAATATTCACGTCCGATATAATATTTCAGTTTGTCGTGGCAGCTTATTAGTTAATAGTGGAATTTCCAAAAACACACACACACACACACACACACACACATAAAAAAAGCTGTTTCTATATTTGTGTCCAGCGTTGTGTGTGTGTTGTGTGTGTGATGATTGGCAGGTAACACCGGAAATGGGTTTGAAACAGCATGAAAACAGGCGGCTCGGCATCACACAGCCGCACCAACGAGGCCTTTGAGGGTCTCTCCAAATAGTCTGGATTTCAAAGTGAGTGAAAAAATAAGTACAATGGGAAATAAAAGACTAAAGCTAAATGAAAAGAATCACTCCTGAGAGTTACAGCTTTACACACACACACACACACACACACACCTTATTAATCTTTAATATCTTGTCGGGCTCCCTCCCTTTTCCTTCCATCTCTCTCTCTCTCTCTCTCTCTCTCTCTCTCTCTCTCTCTCTCTCTCTCTTCAGTTTATCTCTTCTGAAGCAATTATACCCAAGAGGACCGAGCACATAGGACATGCTCCCACTACCTAGAGCAATAATATATCATTACATACTAAACATATAGCAGCTACGCAAACAGCCTTTATTGCTACTCCAGGGCGAGAGCTATTTATAAACGCCAGCGTAGCCACAGAGATCACTCCTCTACACCTGAGCTGCATTTTGTTTGTTCACACATTCACGGTATATATTCTTCTTTTTTTTCTGCTTTTCTTTAAATACTCCTGAGCTGAAACGAGTTTGTCAGTTTGTCCATTTATTTCTTTCCACTTTTTGTATTTCAATAGCCTCGTATTGACATTAGGGGGTGCTGGAATTCTTCAGAGTTGAGTGATGAGGTGTTGAATTTCAAGCAGTGTTTAAAAAAAAATAAAAAAATAAACTCACTACACTCTGATATTAGTTTGTAAAACTTTCAATATATTATCAAGTTTTTAATTTAAATATACCTTCAAAAACTTCTGTTGTATTTTTACTTGATTTGTTTGTTTTTACACTGAATTCACGAGAATTGATTGGACACAGGATTTTTAAATTTTGCAAAATCATGTTAATCACTGGTAAATCTTTCCCAGTTTGACATTTTTAAGAAATTGAGAATGACATTTGATGATTTTGATTTTATTTCTTTGGGAAAAAAAACACCTTAGAAAATATGTTTTACTTTTATTTTGAAAATAAAATAAACTTGACATTTGCTAAGAATGAAAATATGTTTTGGACGGATTCCTCTCAGAAGAAAAAACCTGTCTTCCACTCTCCATCTTCCATAAACAACTCTTTTATGCTGAAAAAAAAAAAAACTTCCACTAAGTAACTTATTCAAAGTACAACTCATGAATTATTTAAGAAAACACATTTCCCCTTGTTTATTTATATATACATATGTATAAAATATCATTTATTCTAAGAGGGTCTATAAATCAAAAGTATTCCCAGAGAATAACAGATAAGTGAGGTTATTGTGCAATGGGGCCAGCTGGTGGTAATAATTTAATGACGTTTTACAGGCGCTATAAAGACAGCAAACAGATGTGGCATTAAGGATTATAAAGTTGGTAAAACTTTTAACAAGTGCTATGTATTTCCGCGGTACAACAGCACAACCCCCAGAATAAAAGGAATTTACACATCCTTCAATTCCAAAGCTATCAATCACACGCGTGTTATTCCCCTGGGAGCGTCTTTACATGCATATTTATCAGCTCAACATGCTAATTCCCGCTGCTATACGCCCGCCAGGCACATCTCCAGGCGTGTTTATGACTCGTAATTGTTGATATCCTTTGATATATTTCCTTCAACTAAGACATCATTTGGTTTTTGCGGTCGAGAGTCAATGACCAATGAGGCACGATGACCCGAGCTTTCAATTCAAATTTACAGTTCAATATCTATTATGTGCTGGAGAGGGAGGCTGGTTCCAGGCAGGGGGGGGGGGGGGGGGGGCTGCGCTGGGTTCAGCTGCACTTTACGACTCTTATCAGCAGTAAAGCTCATCTCAAGGTTAGTTAATTGATTTGAAAATAAAATAAGGGAGAGTGAATTCTTATTGCAGGGGAACAGCAAATATGTTTCATGCTCCTTTAGCAGGATTTGTGCTTGTCAGGGTGCAGAACCCTTGGGGGGGGGGGGGTGTTTGTTGCAAAACTTCCATAACCTGGATGTTGCTCACAGGAGCTTCTGAATAGTTTATCATCTTTTGCCAAACAATTATCTGTGAAAAAGTTTCCACGGTGTAAGACACACGTGCCATATTGTTGCTCGCTCCAAGTTCATCAGCATGCATTTACATTGCTAAAGAGCATATATATGGCAGATGAAGCATTTCGGCATAAATTCAGCTTCCACGCCGGAGAATGAGTGGGAGATCTCTCTCTCTCTCTCTCCCTCTCTCGCTCTCTCGCTCTCTCGCTTGCGCTCTCTCTTCTCTTTCTGTCTTTTTTCTCTTTATCTTTCTTCCAGTCCCTCTTCCTCTCTCCCCTTTTTTCCTTTTTTGCCTTTCCCGCAGACACCTGCCGCCAAACGCACACCTCCAGGGAACCAACATCTGAGAAATGCAATTTGAGCATTTCAGCGCCACAAAGGGAAGACAAACAATGCTGGAAAAAAAACGAGGGGATAAACACGCTGCCGAGTTGATGCTGGACAAACACGTCGCGTTCCCTCCAATTCACAAATGGCCCCCGCCTCGTTCCGCGCTCACAGGTGTGGAAATTCAAGGACAAACTTGATTGCGTTCATGGCCGCTGTTGTTGTTTCTGGGTTTGTTTGCCTGTCGTGCTTGTCTCTTTACTGTTGTTTGACGGATGCGCTCGGGCTCGTGGAGGGACGGGGGTCCTTAAGAAAAAAAAACCACAGGGGAGGGATGGGTGCTCTTAAAACGACGAGAAGTTGAAGGGAATTAGTTTTTAATCAAACGTCCCACAGGCCGAGTTGTTGCAGCTCTGGGGAATCGACGGTTTTTCGTTAATCCCGTTTGGCCCCGAAAGACAAAAAGTGACAAAAGCTGATTTGAAAGGTTTCTTCACAGTGATTGTAAGTTAGAGCAGTTAAATCCTTCTTGGTAAAAACTCTTGCAACAACTGCCCCGTGAATGTTTTTTCCGGCTGCACAGGAATAAAAAAGAAATCCCTTTCAGACCCTTCAGGGGTTTCTAAAGAGAGAAAAGAAGCGTCTCCCGGTCAGAGTCAGTCCCGACAATGTGGACATTGTCAGTGGCTCATAAAAGACAAATAAGTAGGTGTCAGTGCAGAAATTACTTCCCGTGATGAACCGCGCAGCCATCATCCGCAATGACACAGCGTCATTCACATCAACGGCACAGGTGCATGAAAAATGGAGCGTGCTGGCAGGGAAATGAATTATTAATGACACATTTAAGTATTATAACAGAAAATCAATGAGCATACCTGCTGTAATTAACATGCACAATGTTTTCCATAATCCAGCACAGTATAATTATGCCTCTCTATTCCAGAACACGTTAGCATTAGCTTTTTCTAAAGCACGCAACACCTGTGTGTTTGCTTTGCTTGTTCTCTGCCGGTAACGATAAAGAGAGAAATGTTATTTAGCTGCTCTGTTGTTGGATTTGGACGTTCACTCATTCGAAGCTGGCCGCAGACCTTAAGCTCAAAACCTGCAGGGAGAATGTCCTGTTTTAAAAAAATATTATTAACATTTTAAAACAGACTCAAACAAATCCCCCCCCCCCCCCCCCGGGTGCTTATTCTGCCGGTTGATCAGTGAATATCTACCACCGAACATGTACATTTCAGTATTTCATGTGCCGCTATTGATTCAGATTGAAGGGTTGAGGTGTGGGCTTATCTCCGGATACTGTAACATGTCCACTAATCACTGATTACCACCGTCTGTTTGTGCTGTGACCGGTGGCAGCGCACAAGATTTCCCATCGTTCCTGAAGGATGCCGGCGAACAGCTTGAGCGGAATCCAGCGCGGGACTGGGATTTTTGGCAAGTCAAACTTTATCAGCACAAACATGCGCAAAATGAAAACAAACACAACCCAGACTGCTAATTACCATCCGCTTGGACCTCTGTCCCCCTGTTCTCTCTCCGAGAGACACAAAATGGCCGACTGCAGTGTGCATCTCTGCTGAGAATCAGTGGAGGCGGCTGCCGTCGGCCGCCTCCCCCCCCCCCCCCCCCCCCCCCTGCCTGTCCAAGGGACAACCCCTGTCTCCGGGATAAAACAGGTTGACACGCTTGTAGCCCCAGTGATTTTTCAAACCTATTATTTCATGAGCAAAGTTATAAATTACACGACTGACACCAGTCTGGTATCTTCTGGGCCATGTGGCCTGAATCAACGCCAAGTCCTGTGCCACTAATTTTACTAATTGCCTGAGCCCGGCCAACACTTTTCATTGGTGTGGAGCCTACAGTGTCACAGGGAGCTAATGAGAGCTAAATAATGTATGTGAACCTCTCTAATTGCTTCATTTCTCATTTTGCTTACCAATTCTCATATCATAGTTAGGGATGCCAATTTTGTTTCCTCTGCTGATGATTCTAACAGTGGTTAATACTAATAACTGCACCCGTCTGTCAAAGGGCAAATGAAGCTTGTCACAGCATTGTGTTGTATTTCACAATAGAAAAACACACAATGGGCTGGGGATGTATTTTAATATATATATGTATATAATATTTAGCGAATAATCCTCATTTTCTGTGTGAAAGATTTTCTTTGGGTAAATATTGCATTATTTTGTATGTGCTCACTGATGCAGACAGCATCATCAGGTAAAGCAGTGTATGCCAGTAAGTGCCACCTGGGGATGTGTGTGTTTATGTATTTGTGTGTGTGTGTGTGTACTGTGTGTATTTCTAGCTCTCACAGACATGCATATGGGTGTCTGATAGTGCAGCATGTGTGTGTGTGTGTGTGTGTGTGTGTGTGTCTGTTTCCCTCTCTGGCTGGGTTCCCACTGCAGCACCCGTTGGCCACCTCTCCTCCCAGTCCTACCAGCAGGGAAGCTGTAATTTAGCAGCAAATTTGATCATCCAAATAGCTGAATATTTAATGGTATTAAAGCACAGGGTAAAAAAACAAAACTGTATTATTTATTTACTCCCTATAGTGTAACCTCTATTCAGGCAACACCGGGTGGTCCTGTAAATATACTTCATCTGCCACACGTGTTGAATTATTGACCAATAATTTATCATAATTCATGTCACTGAAAACTCAATAAGGCTCTCCAGGACCTCGCTGCCTCCTCGTATCAGTGACCCAGGCAGAGATGATGGCCTGTCAAGGTGGCGGGAAGGTCGATGCCCCGCAGAGACGACACGGCTGCTCCGAATCAGGTTTCATGTTTATCAGAGCTGCAGTTAAAACCGAAACCAGAGCTAATTGAGTTTGAATTGGGGCAAAAACACAAAAAAAAAACCTCTATTTAACGAACTAGAAGTAATAGTAATAATTCATTTGAATGCAGTTAAGTGTTCCTGTAGACAAAATAAACCAGACATAATTCAAACCACCACCTTTTGTAGCCTGTACACAAAAAGCCATTATTCACAACA
Organism: Verasper variegatus; assembly: GCA_026259375.1. Classification (NCBI taxonomy): domain Eukaryota; kingdom Metazoa; phylum Chordata; class Actinopteri; order Pleuronectiformes; family Pleuronectidae; genus Verasper; species Verasper variegatus. The sequence continues at coordinate 21,620,202 of CM048048.1, forward strand.
GACACACGCCACACGTCCAAGATGTCAGAAGTGTTCCTGCACACTGGAATTCACCAAAAACAAAGACAACGAGGTGTTTCGAGCTGTCAAGATGTTTGTTTCTACCTGCGGCAGCTTCAAAACCGCCTGCACCTGCATCCTCCACGTTCTGTGACGGATATAATGTGAGATAAGGAGCTTGAAGGGGGATGCAGCTGCCGAACGGGGTTGATGGTTTGAAATATGCCTGTGTTCACGCTCCATGTTACCACAACTTGTAGGTCACTGTTAAGACTATAGTGTTTGATGTCAAATTCTGGGAAATGAGCATTAAACTCACATTTTGTGCTGGTGACACAAATATCGTAGTTACACTCATACAAAGTGAGGATATGAAGGCACAAGCAGGGATTATATTCAAGTGAAATCACATTTAAAAGCTTGGTTTTGGTCTGTTTGGTGAAAACTACTGCATTTCGACGGTTGTAGTTTTCTGTGTAACCTTAACCTGGTGTTAAATGACTCTTTCGATGCCTACAGCACATTAGCCAGCGCAGCATTCCACTTTTAGAACTTCTATAACTTAACGTCGGACTCGTCAGGAACACTGAACAAAAAAGTATTGGAAGTATTGGAATTGATGCAGCAGGAGTAGAGTCTTTTAAATGTTTTCCTTGTCAACCTGCAGATAGTACGATTTGATGTTTGGTTTTGTTCCAAGCCTCGAGCAGAGGTGAGGGCTAAAGAGCTCCGGTCCACACTACTTGTTTGTGTTTTTTACTTCAAACTTCTTCCTTCCAGTGACTAAAGGAGAAATTAGATTTCAGATTCGTTAAATTACGTCTCGATCTAACAGTCCGACTGACTGTTGCTCTCATTGCTGATATTTCAACTATTTGTGATAAACTTTTAAAAAAGATTGAATCCAGACCTGACCATTCAAAATCCAACCAGCCATTCAAAACCCTTTCTTCAGTATTGTTGGCTCTCTGCTTCCCTCACGGCTATGATTCAAACTGTGGGGTTCTCACTGCTCATTTGTCACCTACGAAAGACTTTGCCTCGTCTCAGACTCCACGTTCCAGCAACGTTCTGGATAAATAGGGATTAATTAATTGATTGATTGATGAAAGGGATCCTGTGGCACATTAGAACAACAAACGTCTGCATGTCCTGCTTGTTAGGGGATAATGAAAAATAGTGGTGGCGCTGAAAGAAGACGTCTAAAAATACAAAATGCTCTTATTATCCATTAATGACAACACAGTACAGTAGTCATAGTCTCTCTAATGCAACACCCAAACAGAATGTCACTGGCAGGGAACACAACACTGCATCCCCTTAATAGGATTGTGCCTGTGTAGCAATTTGTCAAGCCAAAATATCCAGTATTTATGAGACAAATATAGCACATTGGAACAAGTAAGAGAGAGAGGAATCGCAAAATAGTCAATGGGATTAACCGAAGCGTAAACTAAATGCTCCTTGATGTGTCATCGATAAAAGGATTTTTGATTATTCGTCACCATAAAATGCGTGGCGAGATTGTCATGCCGTCATTGTATTACTGTATCCCCCCTTTATCTGTGTGTCAATCTCGCCGCATTAGAATCTGGGCCCCCACGTCTTGTTATTTCTTTTAAATGGATTAAACACACAGTCTGCATTTAGAAAAAAAAATAATAAAACACACACACACACACACACACACACACAAACAGATTACCTCGTAGCCTCGGGTCAACGTCGTGTTAATAAATGGTGAACAGCCGCAATCGTGCCCGTGCCTTGTCGTCTCCAATTAATCCGTCGACAATCAATACGCCGACTTTGACACTTTAGTCACCGCGAATCATTTTTATTCACAAACAGCGATGGAACAGAAATAAAAAAAAACACCACCGGGAGACGACCTCGACTCTTCCAACGGGAGTTTAAGATTTTTTGGGGGGTTTTTTTGGTGTGTTTGTTTATTCAGCTCGTGAAGTCATTGGAAGCGGCGGCCGTTTTCGTTGAAGGAAACTTGTCTGAGTGTGGTTCTTTGGCACAGTACAGAGGCCTTGTACTTATACTTAGTGTTATACTTAGTGCTGCGCGTCGTGCCAAGTTTAACTCCCGCTGCAGCTGGTGTTTGAACACACAGCTGCTGATAACACCAGCCTCACTCAGGTGCTCCTCTGGATCCACTTCACACTCCACTGGTTGGAAGGCCCATTCTTATTAGGAGGCGACAATTACACCGCTATTTATTTTGCAAGTATAACAGAGTATTCAGAGTATAACTTCTGATCCATGAAGGAGGAATGAAGTACAACACACACTGATATGTGATCAATTAATTGACTGACAGGGAACTTGAACTTTTGGGGGTTTTATTGAACACACAGTAAATTAACCAGAACTGTTTTAAGGTTTATAGTTTTAAGATTAGACATTATAAGATAAGGTAAGAGTGAAAAATAAAAGTGTTTTGTAAATTGAATATAATATAAAGTTTGTGAAATTAACGTCACGCACCCTCGTCTACTCACGGATGCGTTAAGTATTTAAAAGTGTAGTTTCACCAGAATATCAGTGTTTCTTCTAATAAACAGAAATGTTTCTCTCTTTCTCTGCTCATTAAAAACCTAAAGAAAATCAATTCCTTTTGAAAACTGCCATGAGAAATGAATGAGAGTTCAGTTTGACGCTGGTCAACAACATCTGGACGTCTCCGTCAGGGTCATGAGGCCGAAGCGGCTCCTCCCTGCAGACACCAGAGAGTAGAACACTTTTAAAAAAGCACATTAAAAACAACAACTTGATCTGAGCCCCGACAAGTAAAATAAATGTTTTGAATAATTGAACTAAAGCAAACATTTCCTGTTAATTTCAGGCTAATTACAGCCGTGCTAGTGGAGAGAGTTGGTAATTTAGGCTCTTGGGCTGCGCTTGTCTTGTCGACTCCTTGAAGCCGCGCTGACTGTCACCAGTAATGTGTGCACTTACTTAATAAAAATTAGCCTCGCAATCAGCCGAGTTCAAAGGGAATTCCGCGTGTTGGTGGATTAGTCGCTCGACATTACGCCGCAGTGCCGGTGGATTGTTGCTGCAAAGAGGCACCAGCCCTAATCACAATGGTCAAATTACAGAGTGTTTCATGTTATTCAGATGAGAGCGATGGGGGGAAACGAGGGGGATCGTGAACAGATCTGCTTCAGCTCCGCGGGTGAGATGGAGGCAATATTTATAGCTGCAAACTGTGAAGTAAAGGAGCCTAAATAACTGGCGGGGGGGGGGGGGGGGGGGGGGGGGGGGGTTTAATGAGCCAACATCAAGACCCTCATAGGCAACACTATGAAGAGGATGCAGGTGAGAACAAGTGGATACGAGCGTGTGGGGTTTGGATGGAAGACACATGTTCCACATTTGTCTTCGTGAATTTGAGGGGGAATGACTCAGAGTATTTTACATCTTTCTGTTTTTAGATAACACGCAACATGTTTATTTGTGGAGCAGATTCCTCCTCCTGCAGATACAGAAAAAGTGAGTTCATGACCACGACGATCAATATTCATTTATACGTCAAAGGTGAACCTAACAAATCCAAAACCTAGTTCTACTGGACTTTGTTTACTTGAACTGGACTTATGGCTTTAGTGCTGTAAAGTTATTAAAACACTTAATGTCTAACGTCTCTTTGGATTCTCTATAAAACTGAAATATGGACAGAATTTGAAAATTTTAATCAAAAAATTCAGATTTTGTGGAATCCCCTCCCTCATCACAGGTATAGATACTTGAAAAAATCACCCAAATTCTTGTTCAGAGTTTGATGCAGTGCTGTGAGTTTATTGATATCCCAGAATATGGTGAGTTTACTGACGGCTTCTGAGACAAGAGTGACAGGCAGGAGTTACAGTTACACAGTGTGCAAAGGGACAGTGATTACAACTGTATTCAAATACAGGGAACACAAACATAACCTCCTTCTCTGATATAATCAAGGAGCGACTTGGCAGGGGGCAGGCAGGGACTTCAATCTAATCAATTAGCAGGATAAGGGCAACTGGTAATAACACTGGTGCACTTGAGACGAGAAGGGCGGAGAAGAGAGGGCGGACTGAATAATGCAAACAGGAGGGGGGTCCCGTCGACACGCTGGAACAACAACAAGGGTCAAATCAGCTGGATGATTAAATTGTCGATTCGTTAGCTCCCAAAAATGTGTATTTTCTTACGCTAGAGGGTGGATTTGAACCCTGAATTCATCTGAACCTCCAAGTGTTGGAATCCAGATGAATTTGAGTATAAAGTCTATTTTTCACTGGTGACAAAACCCAATCATATCCGTCTCTTGTTCGCAATGGGAATGGATGCAATCAGCATTTCCCTCCAGGGTTAAATGCTTCTACAGAGAACACAGCTTTTTAACCTCGGGAGGAGTCTGTATCCTTCTAGGTTTCGCTGTGTTTATAAAACCCGTTAATGTCTGTGTAAAAAGATGTATAATTACCTGCAGCACGGCTCGGAGGAGTCAGTTTGTTCTTACGTCACAGTTTGATCATGTTTATCCTGCTTCATTTGTTCTCATTCGATCAATAAACTGTTTTGATGGTACAGGCAGGGACACGGAAAACAAGACAGATCAGATTTGCCTGATTGAAATGATCGATATATGGTTGTTTTTGAGCTTTGCTCTAAATAAGTGACTGAAAACGAAACAGATTTCTGCGATATTAAAGGTCAATTCACCTGAATAACGACCAGACGTGACCTGCACTGACCTTCAGCTCAGCAGCACTTTCTCAGCCTTCTGGTGAAATGTAGATAGTTAAAGC